>CAMZMU010000119.1:23565058-24212743 GCA_947311845.1 Poa pratensis | reverse complement strand
CTCGCGTGCATACTGATACGTCTCCAACGTATCCATAATTTTTGCTGTTCATGCTTATATTATACCATTTGCTACATGTTTTATATACACCTCGTATCACTTTTATGCATTTTCTGGGACTAACCTATTAACAAGATGCCACAGTGCCAGTTCCCTATTTTCTCTGTTTTTGGTTTCAGAAAGTTACTTCTGGAAATATTCTCGGAATTGCACGAAACAAAAGGCCAGGTCCCTATTTTTCCAGCACGTACACGGAGTCCGAAGAGAGAGATGAAGGAGAGCCACGAGGTGGCCAAACCACCTGGCGGCGCGGCCCAGCTCCAGCCACGCCTGCCTGTGGTTTGGGCCCCTCGGGGGTCCGCCGACATCGCCCCTTCGCCTATTTATTCCCCGAGGCGTGAAAACCCTAAAACACCGAGCCTTTCATCCAGAACATATTCGCTGCCGCCGCCGTCGTCAACCCTAACTGGGGGGTTTCTGAAGCTCTTCCCGGCACCCTGCCGGAGAGGGGATCATCACCGGAGGGCTCTACATCGCCATGCCCGCCTCCGGAGTGATGCGTGAGTAGTTCATCCTTGGACTATGGGTCCATAGCAGTAGCTAGATGGTTGTCTTCTCCACTTGTGCCATCATGTTTAGATCTTGTGAGCTGCCTATCATGATCAAGATCATCTTATTGTAATGCTACATGTTGTGTTTGCTGGGATCTGACTTATATAGATACCTATGTGGAGTTGAATATTATATTATCATGTCTATGTCATTTGTGATCTTGCATGCTCTCCGTTACTTGTTGAAACCTTGGCCACGTGAATACTTATAACTCCAAGAGGGGGTATTTATGCATGATAGTTGGGTTCAACCTCTATTTAACCTGGGATAGTGACAACAAGTTCTAAGGTTGTAGATGTGTTGTTGCCACTATGGGTAAAACAGCAATGTTTTATTCAAGGATGAATGTATTGTTTACATTACGCACATTACTTAATGCAATTGTCTGTTGCTTGCAACTTAATACTGGAAGGGGTACGGATGTTAACCGGAAAGTGGACTATTTAGGCATAGATGCATGCTGGATAGCGGTCTATGTACTTTATCGTAATGCCCAAATGAATCTCATAGTAGACACCACAACTCACACATGCATGTTATATGCACTTATCAATTGTCAGTTGCCCAGCTGTAATTTGTTTACCCAGCATGTTAGTTATATTATTGGAGAGACACACCTAGTGAACTGTGGACCCCGGTCCATTCTTTTACATCTGAAATACAATCTACTGCAATCATTGTTCTCTACTGTTTTATGCAAACAAACATCATTTTCCATTCGATACGTTTAACCCTTTGTTTTCAGCAAGCCGGTGAGATTGACAACCTCACTGTTAAGTTGGGACAAGGTAATTTGGTTGTGTTGTGCAGGTTCCACGTTGGCACCGGAATCCCTGGTGTTGCGCCACACTACACTCTTTCACCAACACCTTCGAAGCAAACCTCGTTTTCCTACTGGTTCGATTAAACCTTGGTTTCATACTGAGGGAAAACTTACTGCTGCACTCATCATACCTTCCTCTTGGGTTCCCAACTGATGTGTGACGTACAAGCATTGTTTCTGGTACTATTGCCGGGGAGATATTCCCTCGTCAACCTAGAGCCACCAACACATTTTCTGGCGCCGTTGCCGGGGAGATATTCCCTCGTCAACCTAGAGCCACCACGTACCAAGTTGACTGCACAGTCTGTTCAGTGTGTTTTCCTTGGCTATAGTCTAGAGCATAAGGGCTACCGTTGCTATGATTCTTCTGCTCGTCGCATTCGCTTTTCTCGTGATGTTACTTTTGTTGAGGATCAACCCTTTTTCTATTCCCCTTTGACTCAATCTTCATCATCAACCACTTTAGAATCTACCTCTTTTCTTTCACTTCCACCTATTTTTTCAGATGATTCTGCACCTGACCAGTCTTCGGGTCCACCTCCAGCATATGATTCACCAGCTCCTCCTCTAACTAGTTTTCCTTTTCATTATAGTCGTCGTCCTAGAGTTTCACCAGATATTCAATCATCTATTCCTTTGTCTTCTCCTCCGGCCAGTACTACTGATCCTTGCACTGATGACTCCTCTCAAACAACAAGGTATGTTCTTCGTGATCGCTCCTCTCTCAAGATTCCTAGCAGATATCGCAATTATTTCTGTGCAGGGGCAGCTTATGAGCCTACTACTTATCAGGAGGCAGTGGTGTTACCTGAGTGGCAATTGGCTATGTCCGAGGAGCTTGCAGCTCTAGAGGGTACTGGTACATGGGATTTGGTTCTCTACCTTCTCGGTCCGTCCCTATCACTTGCAAATGGGTGTACAAGGTCAAAACGAAGTCAGACGGATCTGTGGAACGCTACAAGGCTCGACTTGTTGCCAGAGGTTTTCAGCAGGCTCATGGGAGAGATTATGATGAGACTTTTGCTCCAGTTGCTCACATGACTTCAGTTCGCACTTTGATTGCTGTGGCTGCCACTCGTTCATGGAAAATTTCCCAAATGGATGTGTGAAGAATGCTTTCCTTCATGGTGATCTGCATGAGGAAGTATATATGCAACCACCTCCAGGTATTGAGGCTCCATCTGGTCATGTTTGTCGTCTTCGAAAGGCTCTATATGGGCTCAAACAAGCTCCCCGTGCCTGGTTTGAGAGGTTCACTTCTGTGGTTCGAGCTGCTGGCTTTTCTCCTAGTGAGCATGACCCAGCTCTCTTCATTCATACATCAGAGCGTGGGCGTACTTTGCTTCTACTGTATGTAGATGATATGCTGATCACGGGAGATGATGTTCGATATATTTCCTTTGTCAAGAAAAAGTTGAGTGAGCAATTCAAGATGTCAGATTTGGGGTCCCTCAGTTACTTTCTCGGAATTGAGGTCCAACACACTAATGATGGTTACTATATCTCTCAACAAAGGTACACTCGGGATTTGATTTCACGCTCTGGCCTCACTGACACATGCATTGCTACTACACCCATAGAACTTCATTTGCAATTGCGTCTTACCGATGGAACTCCCCTTGAGGATTCCTCTCGATATCGTCATATTGTTGGCAGTCTAGTGTACCTCACAGTAACAAGACCTGATATTGCACATGCGGTTCATATTCTCAGCCAATTTGTGGGTGCTCCCACCTCGGTACATTATGGCCATCTACTTCGAGTGCTTCGATATTTAAGGGGCACTACATCTCGCCGCCTGTTCTATGCTAACTCAAGTCAGCTTCAACTTCATGCCTACTCTGATTCCACTTGGACGAGTGATCCGTCGACCGACGTTCTGTCACTGGTTATTGCATATTTCTTGGAACATCTATCATTGCATGGAAATCAAAGAAGCAAACTGCTGTGTCTCGCTCTAGCGCTGAGGCTGAGCTTAGGGCTCTTTCTACTACTAAATCAGAGATTGTGTGGCTTCGCTGGTTATTGGCTGATCACGGGGTTTCATGTCATACACCTACACCTCTTCTCTGTGACAGCACTGCTGCTATTCAAATTGCTAATGATCCTGTAAAACATGAGCTGACTAAACACATTGGTGTGGATGCTTCCTTCACTCGATCTCATTGTCAGAAATCTACTATTAAGCTCCAGTATGTTCCATCAGAGCTTCAAGTTACAGATTTCTTCACGAAGGCTCAAACTCGAGATCAACATAGATTTCATATTCTCAAACTTAGTGTATCCGATGCTCCTGATCCACCTTAAGTTTGAGTGGGGGAGGGGGGGGGGGGGGGGGGGGGGTTGTTAAGTGTATATTTGGCCCAGCCCATGTAACTTGTTGTATATCCATCTCCAGTGTAATACAGAAAAAGTAGTTCAGTCATATTTTCCTCTTTACAATTGACAATTATTATCTGTCATAGTTCGTAACTCTTTTTGGCGATGGCCTGTGACCACTGTGAACTGACACGGTGCTTGTTTCGTGATCCATTTTCAGAGGAAGAATGAACTGGACGCTGCCCTTTTCTTCTAATGCGAAGACAGAAGAGAATGTTCAGGAAGTTGGTTATTACAATCTGAAACTCCCAAAGTGCGTTAAAAGGAATACAGCTGTACAAGCCTAAAGATTTGATCAGAGTTTTGTAACTTATAATTGCTTTAATGCAGACTTTCCTGCTAACAACATGTTACCCGTATTGATCTACCTATGTCGCCATCTGCACTGTAGATTCTTGTACACTAGAGTACTAGGCTGATAAGTTGATTAGGTCCAATGGGTTCACAGATTACTCATCCTTTATTCTTACGTACATGATATGTTGTATTATACATATAATTCGCTATTACCATTTTCCAGTTATATTTTACTTGGTGAAATGTTCATGTATATTTGCTAGTGGCCGTACTCCACAATCTGTAAAACCTATATTTGCCCCATTATTTCTAGCAGACGAAACATGTACTACGATTTTTATAAAAGACGTGGCATATGACTGCATATTATTTGCGTTACATGTGTATGCAACCAGACAGTAAAAGAGCTGAACATTCCTACAGATTAACCTATGCTCAGATAAAAGACAAGCAACTAAGTAAACAAAAGAATTTCTACTGACCAACTAACACCGCCATGATCTATGCTACCAGTAACAAATTTTGTTGATCATGCATCATCGATCTAGTCATCAACTTCCGCCCTAGAAGTTATCGTGCAAGAGTCTATTCAACAGGTCGGTGAGCAGCGCGTCCCTCCTGTCGGCCCTGGCCTCCTCCCTGACCCTCCTCTGCTCCTCCCGCTCCCTCCACGCCTGCTCCAGCATCAGCCTCTCCCGCTCCAGCCTCTGCATCTCCTGCCGCCACTGCCGCTCGAAGGCCAGCCGCTCCTGCGCGTGCCTCGCCGCCGCGTCCTGCCGCTGCGCGTCCAGGCGCCGCTGCTGCTCCAGGAAGTCCTGCAGCACGGCCCGGACAGAGGAGGCCGACGACGCGCCGGCGGCGGCCTGGGTGCTCGGTTTCTGCTGCGTGTCCTTCATCTTCCTCCTGGTTCGTGGGGGCAGGTCCTCGTCGTCGCCGCCGCCGGAGGACTCGGTCGCAGGTCTCTTGAGCTTCTTCTCCTCGATGGGAGCTCGTCCTGGCTCTTCTTCGGAGACGAAGTGCTGCTGGCGCTGCATGCTCCTGCCGCGTGGTACTGCGAAGGCGACGGCGTGATCGATCCATCGTTCGTTCGCCGCCGGCCTCTCTCTATCTCTCTCAGACGCACCGCTCGCTCACGGCTCACCATCAGCCGTTGCCGAGGCCGCGAGTTGATAAAGGGGACGCATACGCGGCAACGTTGGTGAGTGTGGAAGGAGTCGTCGTCAGGGGGGCAGCTTGCAGTGCATGCAGCAGCCATTGGTCGTTCGTGTTCTTTACGACGCTTCCCGTGGATATCCTCGCCGGTTTCACACCCGCCGGCTGGTGAGAACGGCTTTGCCTATGTCCACACCGGCGAGGCCACGTCATCCGTCGTGACGAGTGAATGCCAGGCTGGACCCACGCGCCGACTCAGGTGCTGCTCGCATCGTTGTCCGTTGACCGGAATCTCTCGGACAGCGATGACGTGTGCACGCACGCGCGACCTGTACCGGCGGCGTCCGGCATCGCCCTTGTCAGCTAGACGTCACACGTGTCGTGTCGGAAAAAAGACAGACTCGCTGGCAGGATAATTTTGAGATACATGGACTTTGTTTTTCTAGGGTAAAGTCGGTTGTTCTGCCATTCCGTGAACCAATTACACCACAAGTAACGCCACATTTGTGAAAACCCTCCGGTTACGCTGTACTGTATACTTGGCACTAGTTTTATAAAAGCTTAAATCATCTTTGTTAGAAATATGATGATAGTTAGACAATTTATAGTTTAATTCTTTTAATAATTTGTCTCTATACCTTGTGTAGCAAACCGTGGCACCCCCAAATTTCAGATCCTAGATCCACCGGGCTTCCAAACACCCCAAATGATGTAGGTGATGATTCCACTAGCATGTTGTTTCTCCTCCTTTGGCATGTTGGCACTATAATGACACCACAACGCATCGAAATCACGATCCACATTCATGGTCAGGGTCGGCAGCGGGAGGTCATTTAATAGCACAGAGTCTCGAACGCCGGAGGTGAAGGAGCACTCGTGGCAAAGATGTTGCACCGTCTCCGGGTGGGTATGGCATAGCTTGCAAATTGGGTCATGAGGCCATCCTCGCAAAGCAAGGACACCCCCGTGTGAATCTTGTCGTGCGCCACCAACCAAGTAGCTCCTTCTTGACCGTCTGGTGCTTCCTTGTTGCAATGGTGAAGAGGTTTGGAACGTGCAACTTCAGGGGGGCGACGTGCAGCTTCAAGGGGGGCGACATGCAGCCATGAGTCATGCCACAAGGAGCATTTCGCCCCGTCCTCCAAGGTGATGGTTGTCAAGGCCCGAAAGAGCTCCATGTTTGCGTCGGTGCATGGAAGACGCGCTCCAAGCCAGGGCCTGGAAGCATCCGTCCAGGCCATCCATGGCCACCGAAGGCGAAGGGCCCGACCAAACCTCACAAGGTCGAGGACACCAAGACCACCTAGGACAGCCGGCCGACACACGGTCGGCCAATTGACCAAGGGTGGACTTTGTTTTATTTCTCCTCCATTCTTGTAGTTGGGCCGTTCGAACCTAAATGGGCCGTGAGCTGGGATGGTGCTGCAAACCGAGTTGCCAGTTACGTGGTGCTAACAATGGCCCAAAACTGTATGCGGTATGTGGTCAGGTTTGATCATGCCTCTCAGAGCAGAACACACAAAAATATCTCGAAACCAGCAGATATTCTGTCTGACGTTATGCGAGATCGAGTAGATGCTCAAATAAAATAAACTTTAGGTAGAGGTATGATAGAGTGATTCGATATTGTCTGCAAGCGCACAGACAAAAAATATCGCAAAAACCAGCAGACATTTGTAGTATTTCTATGTGAGGCAATCAAGGTAGATGCTCATGATAAATTACTTCATTCAATCGAGTCGTGTCGAGTACCATCGAAGTGGCAGTATCACCGTATGCTGGTGCGGCGCTATACCCGAAAGCATCGTACGTTGTCGTTTTGAGATAGATGCACATGACATCGGATACAGTAGCAGAGAGGCAGCACATTCATCACCTCATCAGTGGTGCTACTGTAGACGACTATAACTTAAAATAATCAGATGGACACGGGTTCACCGTAACCGGAGTTTCAAAATGGTAAAATTTCGTATTTCTAAGTTTCAGAAAATGTTGAAATAAATCATGCACATTCTACATATTGACCATAAATCACAGAAATTCGCTTTGGAGCTCGGGCTCATATGCTCCCGTTATTTTCGACAAAATTTAGCAAATTGAAAACTCATCAAAAAATTCCGACAAAAATCATGCATGTACCTGACCATGTTGCGCACCACCATGATTTTTTTCGCGCCGAAATGACATCGTATGCGCCCTGTACAAAAATGACAAATTTCGTGTCAGATTTGAGATTCAAAATTTGAATTTTCTGACACGAAATTTGTCATTTTTGTACAGGGCGCGTACGATGTCATTTCGGCGCGAAAAAAATCATGGTGGTGCGCAACATGGTCAGGTACATGCATGATTTGTTTCGGAATTTTTTGATGAGTTTTCAATTTGCTAATTTTTGTCGAAAATAACGGGAGCATATGAGCCCGGGAGCCAAAACGCTGCTCTCGAAAAATCAATCTTATGTAACCTCCACCAAGAAAAGGAATAGGCAACTTGAACGATAAAATCCTGGACCTTGTTTTGGTTATACGGTAATTTGTCTTTTTACCAAGTTACATACTTCTAAATTTAAGATTCAAACTTGGCACGCATATAGCTATATACATCCTTTAAATGCATGATTTATGGTGTGTGTTTGTTTTATTTAGTATTCTTTTGATTTTACCGTTCATCCAAGATCAAGAGTACCCATGTTCTACCAAATTGTTTCTCACCGGAGAGCTTAGAAACAAGAACTTCCTTTGCTCTCATTTTCCATCATTTCTAAAGTAAGGACGTTCATCTGGAAAAAAAAACAGAAATGTTGCCTTGTCTTTCCCATTTTCGTACCTGTTTCGTTTTTTAATCTTCTTTGTACCGTTGTTGTTTTTCTTAATAAAAAATATCAGATATAAGTTGCCTTCGATGTCTTTTCTCAGAAAAAAAAATGAGCGAGGACTTAGGAAATGAGGTCAACCCGTGTGGCCCCCGAAAGGAATATGAGACGACTCAGGTCCATTCGTCCCATCCCAATCAGCTGGCTCAACTGGAACAAAGGAATAGGAGACGACTCAGGTTCGGTCGTCCCATCCCAATCATCCGTGCCCGAGTAGTTCACCGTTTGGGAAGCTCGAAGCATCGGCGAGACGGCGACGCCTGTTCGGCGCCCGTTCCCGTAGCCTCCTCTACCTGCTGCACAAGATACGTCTTATTCGAATTAACCAATTTCCACTACCTTTCCTGGCTGCTAGACGACGGTTTCCATAGTTCCATTCAACACAGGTTCGTTCCGGTCTCCCTCCCTCCTAGTAGTCTACCATGGCAGGCTTCTTCTTGGATGTATATATGTGTTCTTCCCTGACCCTTCCTCTCCACGATCTCTTGCTTGCTCACTGTCACGGACTCCGGGATGATGATAGAGAATGGAAATAAGCAGCTTTGTATCCGGTGGTGCTCGGCGCTTGCCTTCGCGCTGCTCGCCTTCGGTGAGGCGGACGGCTTTTTAGTGGACATCACTTATGTCGAGAGCGCCGTGGCCAAAGGAGCAGGTCAGTTACAGATCAGTTCATGCTTCTCGGCCTCTGTCTAATGCTCTACCGGCGCATATCCTTCCCTTTCTTTAGCTTTCTCCTTGTGTAAGTCTCCAATCGGCTGATTAATATAGTAGTTTGATGTGTGCTTGAGTGATGCAGTGTGTCTGGATGGGAGCCCCCCTGCGTATCATCTTGCCCGAGGCTTCGGCTCCGGGGTAAACAGTTGGTTGGTTCATTTTCAGGTCAGTTGCAAAGCTAGTAGTAATTTGTTCTGTGGGATATCTTCAGATGGGGTGGCTGACACATTTTAGTAGACTGCAGGATGCACAGTTGCTACTGTTTGCTAGTTTTTTAGATGGTTGATTCATCTATCGATTTTATGTGGTCATTTAGTTGTTTTTTAGATAAAGAGTATATATTAAGAGGAAATCTACATTTAGAACGGTCGGAAGTTATTCTTACGCAGCGGACTCGCGCTAGCCAGGCTCCTTTGGTCGTGCGCGCGTGACTCTGCATCTGCTCGCCTCGGTGCGTACATGCACGCACATCAGCTAGCTGCCTACGCCACTGATCGATCCATCCATTCGTGCGTAGTACATCACTAGTACTACAGCCATCTACCAAATCCATCTAGCTACCTGCCTGTTTGCTTAGCTCGTTTGTACATACATCCAGTACATGTCCGTATCTTTCCGGCCGCATCGGTTTGGTAGTCTTACAAGTCTTGCCTTGTCTGATATGTCGCTCGCCGGCGTTGTCGACTGCGCCGCAGACCCTATCCGTGTCTCGCCGCGCCGAGCTGCCTCCCGGTTGATCCGATTGTATCGTTGTTCGAGGGCCAAAAACCACCTCTCGCATGGATGGCCACCCCAAGTAGGGTGGGTACTTGGCCAGTCGGCGGGCACTCGTCGGAATGTCATGTTGCTGGCCTCAACGGGTTCGTCGTTCGTTGACGAGCCCTCCGACCAAATCTAAACCTCTAAGACCACTTCGATGCGCGCCGACCCTCGGAAGCGTGCGGCGTTGGCCTCTCGGGATCTTGTTGTAGCTTCCCGGGCCTACATAGGCCATCCCGGCAACCTCGCTGGAGAACGACAAGCCTCGCCGGACAACCTTCACACTCGAAGGAAGCGGTCTACTACAGCCCTCGGCTGACTTTTACATAAACATTAGTCGTCACATCGTCGAGCGCATCACCCGCATCAAGTCTTCCTTGACCCCGCCGCGCCCCTCGCTGCCCTCGGAAGTGCGACACGACAGCGATAATCGGACATATGACACGGTCTTCTTCCACACTCGAGTCCCGGAGAAGATTGAGTTGAGAATCAATATCACGAAGAAGCGTCCCGACCCCATATCAAATGTGTCACCCGAAGGGCGTCACGACCCAACTCGGGACACCACCTTACTATCGGACATTTAGGTGTCCAACAATAGAGTATACTCATTACCACAAAGTCGTCATTCGTCACGAAATCGATGTAGTTACCCTCTTCTCTCCGTAATTATAGTTATCAACCCAAGCCTAGTAAAGTTATCCATGTGTTCGTGATAGAGTTATCCACCACGAAATCGATGAAGTTGTCTTACTCTCTCGGTAATAGTTACCCACCCGGTACTGATGGAGTTACCCACCATGTACTGATAAAGTTAGCCATGTGTTCATGACGATGTTATCCACCACGAAATCGATATAGTTACCCTTGTCTCTCGGTAATAGGTACCCTTCACGTACTTATTGAGTTACCTACCAGTACTGATAATCATGATGCACTTATCCACCACGAAATCGATATAGTTACCCTAATCCCTCGATAATAGTTACCCACACAATATTGACAAGGTTACTCATGCGTTCATGATGTTGATATCCACCACGAAATCGACGTAGTACCATATTGTCTCGGTAATAGTTACCTACACAATACTAATGTAGTTACCCACCAGTTACCATGATTTGTAAGGCGGTAAAGCGTCCTAAGATGGACAGGGGCGTCTTAGCTAAGCGTCGCCAGCGGACGCTTTAGGAGCCTAAGAGCCTAAGTCGGTAGTTTTTCTTAAGCGTAAGAGGGCGCCTTAGCGCCTAAGCGTCGCCTTTAGTGACACCTTAAAAATAATGAAAGTTATCCATGTGTTCATGATGTATTTACCATCCAAAGGGGTAACTCACTTATGAAACTAGATGGTAACTTCAAAACTCGAAAAAGTCAGAAAAAAAAACCAAAAGCGGGAACTCGTTTCAATTCGAAAACTAATCTAATATGGTGAGTAACTTATACACAACGGTCTGGATAACTCACGTGTTACTGGTGGGTAACTTTTGGGCAAAAAAAAAGTTGTCGGAACATATCAATATGGGATATAGTTTCGAAGATCTCGTCGTGACTAGTCCAACGGTGAAAACACATGCTAAATCGGATGAACGGTTTAAGCTACAAAACTTTTAAAATTTTCAGAATTCGCATTTAATGTGGATGACAACAACCGTTTTGTTTGTTTGTGTTTATAAGTAGTGGCATGCATGCGGTAGAGCCCGCACGTGGCATGTGTGGTTTTTTTTTCTAATGTTCTACGGTTAAGGTTAACTATAGAACGTTCTAAACCTAGTCGTGTCCTATATTAATATCGCGAAGATACCAAATACACCAGCTCTGCAACAACGTAATAGCCGAAGGTATTACGGATGCACACAGCCAAAAGACAATAAGAAGAAGAAACTAAAAAAGAAAAGTCCCGCTACAGAGTTACAGTCCTTGTAGCAGCAGCACAACCACCACCAAAACAACACCTGATGTCCAATCTCTCCAAAAGCAACGCCTTCAAGAAGGAAACAGTGCACACGCGCCGTCGTCGCCCGATCGAGATCTTGGGTTTTCACCCTGGAGATGTCCCCGCTCTCAAAACAATGTCTTCAAGAAGGCCATTGCCAGACAACCAATTAAGTCCAGACCTTGGATTTTCACCCTGAAAGGTAGAACTTTGAACTTCACCTGTGTTGTCGCCCCCACTTCTATACCGCTGCATACGAGTACTGAACCTCCAAGCAAGTTCCTTATCGCCACCAAGAGTCAAATCACCGTTCCTAATCCTCCGATCTCGGCTTTCATGAAATTCTCCGCCTCTGACTTCATCCAAGATGGCAACAGATAGCAGAGCTTCATACCGCTTACTTTAACGGAGAATCGTGGGCGACCGAATCCCACCGATCCAGCAATCTCCAGGCTTGAGATGCCCAATGGAGTATGCCGCCGGAGCCTTCCGGAACCCGACACTCCGGCCAGATCAAGGAGGACATGCGTCTAGCAGATCTTCATCTTGACACAAGAGGAACCCTAGGACCACCGCCTTTTATTGGGCAGATCGGCAGGCCCCGACGCCGCCGCACGCCGGCCGCCACCCTCCGGCGGAAGAGGAGGCACGACAACGAAGAACCACGCGCGTGCGCCGTCCCGTGTAGCAGTCCCGAACAGATGTCCATGGCGCCGCCGCAAGGCCGAACACAAGCATCGCGCCGCCTCCCCACGCACCTCCGGGTGACCGCCGGCCACACCGAAGATGGTTCTAGGCGGGAGCCTAGAACCTACAGCCGCCGCCCCACCTCACGCGCAGGCGCCTACGGGAGGTCGAAGAACACTCAGTGCAAGCACCACACCCGAGGGAACGCCGCCGCCGCAGACCGAGATCGCCGTCCCAAATCCCGCGCTCAGAAGATCAGTGGCGCCGCCCCGAACGCCGCCGGTGATCCGCTGCCGTGAAGCCCCCCAGCACCATCCGGCACTGGGCCCGCCGCCACCGCGGCCCGCGCCGGCGGCAGGGAAGGTCGCCGGCCCTAGGTTTTTGGTGGCTGGGGATTCGCCCCGGTGCCGCCTCGGGGGGCAGCACGGGAGCGGAGGGGAGGATGGGGGAAGGGCGGCGAGCGAGAGGAGGCCGGCGGCGGGACTCGGCGGCGACGGCAGCTGGGTTCGATGGGTTTCGCGAGAGTAGGTTGGTGAGAGTAGGTCATTTAGTTGTAATGGTTTGAATGATGTTTTGCTTAATAAAATGGCTGTGTCATGTGCATCAGTTGATGCAAAGGCCGGGGTGCTACTCCCCATTTCAAAAGATAAATATATTAGTGCTTTACTGGATCCTGAAATGCTACGCTCGATCATGTATGCAAAATGGTGGCAGGGAGGAGCGTGGTGCAACAATGTGACGAACTGCCTTCAGTAGTCTCATATCGTTTGGGTCGTCCAAGAAGATGGCCGAGCAGTCTAATTTCACTGGGATATTGAGCAACACCCCAGATTACAACCCAGGTACTTCGATTTCCCAACCTGGTTGATGAAGATTTTTTGTCGGTTTTAGACCAGCGAAGCGTTTATACAGTAGACCCCTCATCATGTTCTAATTGGAAGGTTTTCTTCTTCTCGTGCTTCCCGGTTGCTACTAGGTGGAAGTATCTTGTATTACTACCCTCCTATACATGCTTGACTTTAGATCTAAGAGACTACTTAGTATGTTCATCTCGCATAGGCTAAATGTATGTGCAATTTGTCAAAAAAAAAACAGACTTCTACAACTGGAATAAGGTCCAGGTTATGTACTGCGACGGTTCCTCTTACACCGGTGATAAGGAAGAAGTTGATCCTGTGAGTGAGCCATACTCCATCATTTCTTCATTTTGCTGCCGCACTACCGGTATTAGTAACATTCTACACAGGGCTTTTGTTTAATTTTGCGATCTGGACAGAGGACAAATCTACATTACAGAGGTGCGAGGGTATGGCAGGCAGTCATAGAAGATC
This sequence comes from Poa pratensis, assembly GCA_947311845.1. Taxonomy (NCBI): domain Eukaryota; kingdom Viridiplantae; phylum Streptophyta; class Magnoliopsida; order Poales; family Poaceae; genus Poa; species Poa pratensis. The sequence goes on along the minus strand of CAMZMU010000119.1, from coordinate 24,199,184 downwards.
TGCTCGCAAAAGGAATGAAAAGAGCTGAAAATGTATGCCTTCTTATTCTTAGCATAATGTCTGACATGCATGCTGACACGGTAGCAAACTCTAATTTCCTTTTTGAAGGACATATCAGGCTCTAATTTCGGGCTGTTCTGCTGGTGGATTAACTTCGATACTGCACTGTGACAAATTTCATCAACTTCTGCCAGTGGGAGCCAATGTTAAATGCCTTTCTGATGCTGGTTTCTTCCTAAATGTGTAAGACAGTACTAGTACTTAAGCCAGTTGGCAGAAAAGGGAAAGCATGCTATCTAATTTACCACTTTGAAGATACACTAGTCACTGCAGTAGATATAACACAGTACATTACCTTTCTGAATAATTACTTCCTTGTCTAACACTTCCCACCTTTTCTCTTACAGAAAGGACATTGCTGGAGAGAACTATGCTGCTGCCTTTTTTAATGATGTAGCTACAACACATGTATGCACATTCAGTTCCTCTTTCTAGCTAATTGTATTGACATAGCTCATAATATTATAATCAAATGATTAATGCTTAAAACAAACACTAATCTCATTATGGGAAAGTGCATTTTTTACCTATATTTATGTTGTTTATCTGATTGTATCGTGTACAAACACCATAGGGCTCAGCCATGAATTTACCATCTTCATGCACTTCCAAGCTGTCCGCCGGCATGGTGAGAAGTGCAAGCCGAGTTATTAATTACATATAGTCATTAGATTACACTCCTGTAGACTAACAAGTTTCTTGGATACAGTGCTTCTTTCCTGAGAATGAGGTGAAATATATTAAGACACCTTTGTTCATCCTAAATGCAGCATATGATTCATGGCTGGTAATCGTCAGATAAAAAACATTTCTTTCTATTTGCATCCATCAAGGCACCAATCTTGTTTCCATTTCCGCGTGTGCCACAGGTAGCGAACAATTTGGTGCGAGATTCTGATCCTCAGTGGCAAAGCTGCAAGTACGATATAAGGCAATGCTCCGCGAAGCAACTAATGACGTTGCAGGGTATGTAGTACCGCATTTTACAGACCGATCAGCTATTGCTTGGTATATTCATCGAGACACACGGTGCCATCACAGGGTTCAGAGACCACTTTGTGGAAGCGCTGGAGGACCAAGGGAACTCTTCCACCAGAGGACTGTTCATAAACTCGTGCTTCGTGCACTGCCAGACTGAAGATCAGGAGAGATGGTTCGCACCGGGATCTCCGGTGCTTGGTGAGAAAGTAAAAACCCTCATCCTCATGCACCCTTAAGATTTCTTTACATATAAACGACGACCTGATGTTAATCTTACAAGGGCTCTCCTCTCTTGTTGTAGAAAATAGCAAATGCCGTTGGAGACTGGTTCTACGACCGCAGTCCGTTCCAGAAGGTTGACTGCCCTTACCCTTGTGATTCAACCTGCCCTATCTCCTAATGATTTTGAGATCATCAACCTACACATGGAGATGATGCAAAATCCATTTCAGAGTTTAGCTATAAACACATATGGGCAAACGTCAAATATTGAGTATCCTTTCTGAATAAGAAAATCACTAAATTACTTGGATATACCATAATTAGCCCAAGTGCTTCAAATCAAAGGGTGACTTTTGTATTAACGCAATACAATACATGATGTGATTTTTATTTGGATACAAAATTTTAAGAGCACCAGAGACTTTCATATAAACATCCGCATTGGGCAACCCATAAATATGAATCACTACATCATCCATTAACACGATGGATAAATTCATGTGTATTGCCGATGATATTAAGTATCAAAATATTATTCGACTAACGAAAAGAGCATCATGGTAATGGATGCCGGTAACTAAAAAACTCGCTTTATACCACAACACCTTATTATTTCTGTTTCTCATTCGAACAAAAATCTAGTTAGCTTCCACAGCAAAGATCTTGATGGACCACAAGTACACGGAAGTTTATACAGGTTCGGATCTCAGGAAACAGTCTTCCGGGAAGACCCTATCATGTTTGTAGCTGGTTGTATTCCTTGTGCTAAACTACGGACTCGAGAGGGGGTCTCACGGTCGCTATGATGGTAGTGTATGATGAGGGTTGAAGTCTAGAACTTCTGATACGACTCGTAAAGTCCCCTCCCACTTATACACGGGTGAGGGTTTAGTATTACAAGGCGCCGGGCCGGTTGGATTTACAAAGATATGGCTAGATCCAAGGTCGGTTTACAAGGAGATCCCGAGGATTCAGGAACAACCTATTTGACTTGTCTTTTACTCCATGTTGAGTCCTTGCGCTTGGCCGCACTAGACTAAATGGGGCTCGATCTACCCTGTGATGATACCCAAGTCCCACTACGACCCACCAACATAGGTAGTGTCTCCCCCTCATGAATAGGAACCAACTCAGATAAAAAGGCTGGCTTCTTTTCATCTTGAGCCGCCTCATACACAACCACTAAAGCCCAAAGAAAGCCATCTTACTTTTACCTTAGATGAAATTGAACACAAAATTCACATGTGACTACTGTCTGAACAACCAACACTGTATTATTAAAATCCACAAGAATCCCTCCTGACCCGTCGTGACGAGGTAAGCAATACCAATTGTAATCAAACCCTCCAGCCAAATGCTTCAAAAAAGGTGCAATATACATCTTTTTTTTAAACAGCAATATACATCTTTCTGTTAAGGAAACGAACTCTAATTTATGCTCATGTACCGCCGGATGTATAGCCAAATGCTTAGCTGAGTCTTGCAAACCGTCACTATTCCACTTGTAGTACTCCCTCCATCCCAAAATACAAGGCGCCCTATAATTTCGCTGGTCAACGACGTCCAACTTTGACCATGATTTGGACTAATAATATGACCACAAAATTATTATAAAAATATATGAAATGAAAGAATTTTGCAGTACAAATCTAACGATACCATTTATAGATGCTAGATCCCCATAATTTATTATATATTGACGGTCAAAGTTGAGCACCTAAGACCAGCACAAAAATAGCGTGCCTTGTATTTTGAAACGGAGGGAATATACTATTAAAATATTAATATAATATCTTTATCGGAAATCCTTCTAAATTGTATAGGGGAATAAAGAGGAGAGAATATATGGGAAAATTTGAACTATTCGCTAAAGCTGGAAAGAAATAAAGGATGAAACCTTTTTTTTTTGCGGGTAAAACGAAATCTTTATTAGGCAACATGGATTACAAGAGACTCAGTAGCTAGTTCCTGAAGCATAATTTCAAGTGGATGAAACCTTTTTAACATAGTCTATGATAGACTATGTCGAGCTGCCCCGTGAATGTAAGATGAATTGTGCCCACCACAGAATCCAAACTTTTTTCCAGCATTTGAAGCGTGGAAGTTGCCTTGCCGTTCCATTTTCATCGCAGTAAATTCAGGATTCCGTTACGTTTGGTGAGGAGTTTTCCAAAGTGGGAAAAAAAAGAGAGAGGGCTGTCCGTCCGCAGTGCACCACAGCTTTTAACCCCCAATCATTCAATTCAGCCCCCAACAGTTCGTCCGGCCGGCTTTATATGTGACAGATGGCAGGCGTTGATGGCAAAGATTGCTCCGTATCACCGAATTTATTTACACAAGACCCGCCAAAAAAAAAGAAAGAATTTATTTACACAAGGAAACCGAAAAAAGAGAGAGCAAAAGACGCGTCCGGCGTCCCATCCCGGCGTGTAAAACAAACGAACGGGGGCCGGCACAGCAGACTGACGTATCGGGAAGCTCGAAGCATCAGCGATGCCTGTCCGGGTTCGTCGTCAGCCGCCGTGCTCATAGCATCTGCTTCACGAGAGGCAGACGATACTCCACTCGACGGCCTCCCTTCCAGGTTCGCTCCCGTCTTGGGCGTGTGCTTCAGTCACCCTGTCTTCAATCTCTCTTCCTTCTTCCTTCACCAGGATGGGGAATGGAAACAAGCAGGTCCGTCTATGGTGGTGCTCGGCATTTGCCTGCGCGCTGCTCGCGTTCGCTGTGGCGGACGGCCTGTTCGTGGACATCACTTACGTCGAGAGCGCCGTGGCCAAAGGAGCAGGTCAGTCATGTTAGAATACGTGTATTCATAGGAGTTAGAGATAGACTAGTATTAGACTTTCTTGTACTCCAAGTTTACTTCTCTCTCCTTGTACCACTATATATACCCCATGAGGGTCATGGCAATACAACAACAAATATTAGGGATCCTACAATTTCCACATGGTATCAGAGCCAAGAGGTCTCGAGTTCGAGACCCCGCTCACGCGGATTTAAAAAACAAAAGAAAAAAAAGATCCTGCGACCCGCTCCTATCCCACGCTAAGGACTAAAATAGCCTAGACGTGAGGGGGGTGTTAAATATAAATATATTGCCTACCCCTTTCCATCAGTTCGAACTTATGGATAGATGGCTAGTGCATACAATTCTATATGGTATCAGAGCGGTTTGTCTCACGACGCCGATCTTAGGGTTCTAAACACTTCCGCATCGCGCCGCCCCCGGGGAGATCAATCTCTCCCCGGGGGCGCGGCACCCGGTTTCGATCAAAAGTCAGATCCGGTTCTTTAGATTAGATCTTAGCTAAATTTCGAATTTTCTGGTTCCATAGATTAGGTTAGATCCAACCCAAAGTCCCAATTTTCTGTTAGAATTAGTTCCACAGAAATCCCTAAATTCCACGATCCTCATCCGGTGAAAATCAGCACAAGATCGGCACGGTGCTCACGGCTGTACGCTGGCACGCGCTACGCACAAGAGATCTGACAGACAAGACGACGGGCGCCCGGACTAAAGTCCCTGCCCAGGGGAAAACACACACATATTGTGGAAGAAGAACACGCAAAGACACTTTTGGCACCGCACACACTTGTGCCCTTTTCTCTTTTGTTCAACTTAACCAAACTCAGCTGATTACATGGGTTTATATAGCCAATCACATGGCTAACACACGCACCCACTAACCACTAACCGACTCCACTAACTAGCCACACGTTCAGCACTTGCAGACCGGTCCTCACGGCTCACGCAACGGCCACACAGCTCGGCCATCTTGATCCGCATGTAGCCTGCCGCTAAACACATGCATCCTTATCTTATCTTAGCTAACTACTGACCAGTTCTAACTAGTACTTGCATGTACTCACAACTCCTGGCACCACTTGATTTTGGATCAGTTCGCATCTCTACTGATCCACACAGTCCACTTCACCATGATGACATGCATCACAGTACTAGACTTAGACTGAACAAACTCAAACGAAAATAAACATGATCTAACAACTACTCTTAGCACTAATAACAAGATTGGTTCCAACACGGACTTCAGCGACGTTCTGGTGATGGGAGCATGCTGGCTGGCCATGAGCAGCTCCCGCGTCCGATCGAACAGCAGCGGCTGCTGGACCCATATCGACATGCAGGTCAGATCTCGTGCGTGGTGGCAAGTTCGTCATGCAATAGAAAATAAGCAGGTATGCACCAACAGATCCACGTAGATGCATGGATGCATGCCGCCCGCCAACAGACCTGCGTCAAATTCTACTAGGCCACCAAGATCTACACGCCTGCGAAGACCGATCTGCACTGCATCTACACCGAGCCAAGCCACGACATCGAGTTGTACGACTACACCAAGATCATCGTGGAACATTTACGAGAAGCGACGTACTCCACACGCAGGCCGGTGTGGATCTTCATCGACTTCTCCGACAGCAAGGCATCGACACCATCGTCGCCACGAGGGACGCCCCCAAGTGACGTACTACATCACGCCTGCTGCTACATCGCTGACACATCATCGGCAAGGTCTACATCAACGTGGTCTTCATCGACAACCTCGTCAACACACCGCCGCCGCCGCTACATCGTCCACAAGGATGGACACGCGCCCTCTGACAGTACTACTGCAAGGCGCCACATGACACCGACGACGACATCGACCGCGTCCGACGGCTAAGACTGCATCGACAACCCGGCATCACTATTGTGAAAGCCCCTATGACCGCGCACACGGTTCTGGCAAAACCGTTGTGTGCTCGGTGGGTTTCCTCCAATCTTGGCAAAACTGGTGGACTCACCTATGACCTACGACATACGACCGCGTCCTCTGACATTTGCAAGACGCCCCCGACGGTACCTCTCAAGGTGCAAAACGTCATGAAAAACCACAACTGCAGCCCCGTCATATACACCGCGCAATTTTTTGCGCCTCCGGCATTGCGGCTACAACGACCACGACGAGTACTACATCGACCACAACACCTCGACCACGGCTACATCACGATCGGCTACCTCGACATCGACATCAAGGGCAACGTCTACAGAACTCATCGGCAACAACTCCAGTCAACAGCGTCCGCGTCATCACTTGTGTCCACGCCACTCCCGCTGTGACTGCGGGAGGGAAGAGAGGAGAGACCATCAGATACGCAGTCGATGATGACGGAGGGGAGAAGACGACGGAAGCGCAAGACTTCAAATTCAGTCGCAATCGTCCGTTTCACTCCCGCTACGACTGAGGGGGAGTGTTAGAATACGTGTATTCATAGGAGTTAGAGATAGGCTAGTATTAGACTTTCTTGTACTCCAAGTTTACCTCTCTCTCCTTGTACTACTATATATACCCCATGAGGGTCATGGCAATACAACAACAAATATTAGGGATCCTACAATTTCCACAAGTCACACATCACTGAAGCAGCAGCAGGTTATCGGCCTCTGCTTCTTTCATTCATGCTCTATCGATTCACCCTCCGCTCTCTTCACCCTCCGCTCGACTACTCGGGTGACTAATTTAGTGGTAGTTTGATGTGATTTGTAGTGTGTCTGGATGGAAGCGCTCCGGCGTATCATCTCGCCCCAGGCTTCGGCTCCGGGGTGAACAGTTGGTTGGTTCATTTTGAGGTCAGTTGCAGCTAAGCTAGCAGCAGTAAAACCTTTTGTGCTCTGCTTGATCCTGGAATGCCAAGGAATGCTCAGCTCGATTTCTGTTTGCGAAATGGTGGCAGGGAGGAGGATGGTGCAACAACGTGACGACCTGCCTGCAGCGTAGCCTCACGCGGTTAGGGTCGTCCAAGGAGATGATCAAGCAGGTTGCTTTCTCCGGGATCCTGAGCAACGCCCCAGATTACAACCCTGGTACTTCTTCAGTTTCAGGATTCAGAATTGCGTAGCCTCTCCGTGTACATTTTCATGTGCTCAATGTGTGTGTATGCAATCTGTTAAAACCAGACTTCTACAACTGGAACAAGGTCCGGGTTCGGTACTGCGACGGCTCCTCTTTCACCGGCGATAAGGAAGAAGTCGATCCTGTGAGTGAGACCATACTCCCACGTTTTCTTAATTTCCTGCTGCTGCAGTCATTGCTACCGTTCTGCATTGAGATTGTGTTTTAATTCTTGAACAATCTGGACAGAGCACAAATCTACACTACAGAGGTGCGAGGGTATGGCAAGCAGTTCTAGAAGATCTGCTAGCAAAAGGAATGAGCAGAGCTGAAAATGTATGCCTTATTATCACGTGCATAATGCCTGTCATGCTGAAACTGTGGCCGGCTCTAACTTCTTTTTTGAAGCACATGGCAGGCTCTAGTTTCGGGATGTTCTGCTGGTGGATTAACGTCGATACTGCACTGTGACAGATTTCGTCAACTTCTGCCGGTGGAGGCCCATGTTAAATGCCTCTCCGATGCTGGTTTCTTCATCGATGTGTAAGACAGTACTAGTACTGAAGATAGTTGGCAGAACTAGAAAAGCATAGTCTGTTTTTGACACTTTAGAGATAGAAAGTACATTGCCTTTCTGAATATTGAGTTGGTTGTCTAACGCTTCCACCTTTTGTCGCACAGGAAGGACATAGCTGGAGAGAACCATGCTGCTGCCTTCTTTAATGATGTTGCTACAACACATGTATGCACATTTCATTGCTCTTTCTACATGATTATGTGGACATAACTGTAACTTTGTCATGATATGATAATCAATCAATAACTGAATTTATAAAGCAAGAAACTATCTCTAGACTAGAATTTCAACATAGTGGTATAATAAATAGGCATCATTTAAAATATCTCACTGAAAAAACTATTCACCTATATTTATGTTGTTTATCTGAATGTATTGTGTACAAATACCTCAGGGCTCAGCCATGAATTTACCATCTTCCTGCACTTCCAAGATGCCTGCAGGCATGGTAAGATGTAACTGCGGACAGAGTTACAATGCACGTCTAGATATCACATTACAGCCCCCTTACAATAACAAGTTGCTTGGATGCAGTGCTTTTTCCCTCAGAATGAGGTAAAACAGATTCAGACACCTTTGTTCATCCTAAATGCAGCATATGATTCATGGCAGGTAATCATCAGATAAAATTCATTTTCAATCTGCACTATGCTTGATACTTGCATCTGTCAATGAGTTTCCATTTTCAGGTGCCCGCAGGTAAGGAACATTTTGATCCCAGGAGGTTCTGATCCTCATTGGCGAAACTGCAAGCACGACATGAGCCAATGTTCCGCGAGGCAACTTCAGACTTTGCAGGGTAGGTGCTACCTCATTTTACTGACTGGTCAGCTATGAACCTGTTTATGTATGTATGTATGTATGTATGTATGTATGTATGTATGTATGTATGTATGTATGTATGTATGTATGTATGTATGTATGTATGTATGTATGTATGTATGTATGTATGTATGTATGTATGTATTCATCGACACACACGGTTTGCAGGATTCAGGGGCCATTTTCTGGAAGCACTCGAGGAACAAGGGAACTCTGCCACCAGAGGGATGTTCATAAACTCGTGCTACGTGCACTGTCAGTCGGAGATACAGGAGATATGGCTCGCACCAGGCTCTCCGTTGCTCGGTGACAAAGTAAACGCCCTCTTGCACCCTTCAGTTCCGTTTACATACAAATCCAGACCTGATGTTGACCTTACAAGTCTCTATTTCTGTTGCAGAAGATAGCAAATGCAGTTGGAGACTGGTTCTACGACCGCAGTCCGTTCCAGAAGGTGGACTGCCCTTACCCCTGTGATTCAACCTGCCCTATCTTCAAGAACACCCAGAAGTCGGAGACATAGCAAGTGCGGCGGCGGCAGCAGCCTTGCTTCATATTACTGCTCACATTGATCACATTATTGTTGCTACGTTTGATGAACCACCATTAGTGTCCCGTGCTCGCAACAGAGCACGGCATGGCAGCCATTGTTTCTATTTACAGAAATAATACGTAGAGGTGCTGGCTTCTAACGTCAGCTGGCGCCTGGAGGCTGTATGCAGCTTCTAACATTAGTTACAGCTCGTCCGTCAGGGTATTCATCAGTTCGGTGGATGTTCCACTGCGATGTAATGAAACACATGTATTTTTTTAGTTCGGTGTCCACAATGTCCACGCCAGCGCTGTGACGCTGCTGCACCTTGCATTACAGCTTTGCAATACATTGGGGGCAAAGACCCAAATATCTTGTTAGCACAGCCGAACCTAGTGGCTGTAAAAAGACAAGGTAGCACAAGTGCATCACCATTCACCAAACAGTCCCCATCTTTCTATAGCTAAAATGGTTTTCTTGACACGGCAGCCAATGTAAGTTTGGTGTGTTTCCAATTCTAAGTTTTTGCATGGATGAATGGTGTCTTCTCAATGGGCCACAATGTGCATGTGGGTCGGGACTATTGGCATGTTTGGTGTTGATGACGAAGTCAAGAACAGTTGTTTCCACTGATACACACTCAAATACATGGTGTAAAATTCAAGATAGGAACCGATAGGCCCGCATGTCCCTTGTATACAATTGGATCTTCTGAGCCTTGTATAGAAGTATGAAACTTCATTTTGTTATCATATTTGATTTGGTGGGGCCAAGATGATCAGGTAACTACCCAGTAGATTTCTGAATAATATAATGACATGTGAAATCTAATTTACTTACTTATAGGGTACAATATATGAAAGTTACCTTGCTCATATGATTGTATTATTGTTCAGCAAGTTGGGCAAGTTCGGCCTTTATTAAAATCAGAATGTTAAGATCTTTGTTTTGGTTCCTGGTTCCGATTGCAACTTGCCAGGTCGATGACCGTGTCGGCGCACAGCACCTCGAGCAGAACCACGCCGAAGGAATAAACGCCGACTCTCCGTCAGCATCTGCCACCGGAAGTGCTACGGGTTGAGGTACCCCAAGCTGCCCTCCATGTTCATGGCAGAAATAAGAGGGGTACCAGTCCCAACTTCACCATTACTTGAAACCACTAACCGGATTCGTGCTAGCATACAACTTCTCACATGAAAAAACACAGCATCCCATATGGGAGCACAGCATCAACTGGAGTACAAAGAATGCTATAAATATAGCCCATATGATTATAACTTCATGAGTCCGAGTACCACAAGGGGGACAACAATTGGAGGAATGCTACAAGTCAGCAAAAACCAACAGCGCTCAAGCAGTGCAACCAAGAATTGCAAACGCCGACAACTTAAGTGATCAATCGGATGGCATTCCTCCAGATCCAAGACAATGGCTAAAAGATCCTCCCGAAATCCTTTCTTAAGGACGGTGGCAGCCCGCTTGTTGCAAAAGAGTGACCAGCCCTTTCTCCTGCAGCTAAATAATTCATTTTGATCAGTATTATTGCTTGAAAGACATGGATGCACACAAGCCTCTTTCTGCAATTCCAAATTGTTAATGGCGGTAAAATAAATCATACTAATAAATTCAAAGATAATATATAGTAGTAGGACAAGAAGATCCAATTATAAAGTTGATCCAGAACAGATACTCAGTCAAGAACACAAATACTCAGTGAAGAACACATGCATTGACAATAAGGTATGACGTTTAACAGCTACAGTTTCCCATCCACGTGCATCAGCAGACCTAGAGATAATCATATACTAGAGTATTACTATTAAGTTTCCCCTACCCTATTGTTATCTTACGTCTAAATGTTATCCCTGTCCTGAAAATTAGTAACAAGACTTCAAGATATTGGAAATATGTAATGACAATATCAGCTAAGATTGGACTAGAACAAGATCATACATATCATGATTACAGAATCCTGCTTTGCCTAACATTATACTCCATCTTTTCCGGTTGATACGGCCTGCGTATCCCTAGATCACTAATTTTACCATTGTCATATGAATTGTATAACACAAAAGTTATACCATTAGAAAATAGAACATCTAAAGTTTCTAATGGTATATTTTTTGTAATCTATACCACGTATTACGTTTGTTAAATTGTCGATCTAGGGATACGCGCAGGACCTATAAACCGGATTGGAGGGAGTATAGTTTAAGAAAAAAGGTAATGAAAATGGCAGAAATATAATAGGCATGGAAATGTTAACAATAAAAAGGAGTAAGTGCAGAACAGTGGAAACATTACCCCAAGGCATCCCTTCAACCACTGAAGGTGGAGATTCTGCCATGCTATAATTAGACCAGACAGATTGACCATTTTGGAAATTCCCCATCGGGCGAATAGAGGTAGAGTTCATGTGGTTGTACTGCTGAAATGGTTGTCCATGACGACCAGGGAAATTTCTCTGAGAATAATTTGCATGGTTGTAACTATCATAGGTGATGTGACCTGTGGAATGGCCACTCTCTCTGAGAGACGGTGCGTGAAATAGGCGGTCACTTCTTCTACAGCAGAAATATGTACAAGAATCAGTAAATATATTCAATTCAAGAGCAGCATCATCCAGGATTTAAAAGAATCACTGTGGTACCAATTCTTTAGAACTGGCTGTCAGAAAACAAAATATTAAAGCATAAAACTGTTATGGTGCATGAAATGCATTAAAACCAAAATGTTTTATGAGAGCACAAAAGATGTTCCAATGTATGGATGTTCCTAATCAATAAATTCGTCTCTCATTGATAGTGGGATGCAGAAGGTCAAATATGCATCTTTATAGTTTCATCCACGGGGGCTAGCTAAAATGAACAGACTTTGGAAATCATATCCTAAATCCAGATGTGAAGTATCAGTTTCATCTATTTCTATGGGGAAAACTACGTATGGTAAAAGGAACATCTATATACTTTTAACTACAGGCAACCCAAATTGAAAATACTAGAGAAATCATACTGTTGCCTCTATATATGAAACATCAATTCCATTTGTCTCAATGATGATAGTTCATTGTAATTTCTTTAATTATAACTCACAAGTGGAGCTTTTTGAAAAATATTGTTAAGGAGTGCAAGAGTAACGAAACAGAAACCAACAGTGTGGGTCAGGGTGAAAAAAAACATTGAGTTATGCATTTTCCCTTAAAACGTAGAGAAGTATAGATACATAATATTTAACATTTTAGGAAATCAATGCATCCCCAGCAGTTGTTGATACTGAAAATCGTATAATTAAGATGAGGGGGCCGACAGTCAGCCCTATTCTACCAAATAAGGGATTATATCCCATTAACTAGGAGTGTATCTTAATAGTTAGGAATTATATGTAATTGTTAGGAAAGTATCAATTAGTTATAAGATTAGATTTTTTTGCATTTGCATTTGCTATTCCGCAGACACCTGTTCAAGAGCGGTCCCCTCTTTTTGGGAGTCATTAGATCCCATCGTCCGGGGCTAACCATCTCTCCTCGTAGTTTATTAGTTATAAGATTATATTTTGGGCTAACCATCTGTATATATGTAATTGTTAGGGAAATATCAATTAGTTATGAGATTAGTTTTTTTTTTTGCATTTGCTATTCCTGAGACACCTGCTCAACAGTGGTCCCCTCTTTTTGGGAGTCATTAGATCCCATCGTCCGGGGCTAACCATCTCTATATAAAGAGAGGTATTTTTCCTCCTAGTAGTTCAGTTTCTCTCGCGAGCCTGGTCTCATCTACCGATCTACCCTATAATCTAGCAATCATAGCATTTTTTCACAGCAGCAAACAAAGCATGTATCAGTTATACAAACCAATAAACGTTGAAAAAAGACCCAGTGCAGCAAAGAAATGTCAAATGCTCATCATGCTATAATACCTCTGATTCATGGATGAAGGATTTGAGCTTGCAATTTCATGGCTTTGGATATCAAGCAATCTGCTCGACCCGATTGTTTGACCACTTGCATCTCTCAGGTGAAGACTGCCTAATTCAGCTGACAGCGAATTATCTTCTTGGAGGAGTGACTCATCGCTGCACACAATAATAGAATGAAACGCTAATCAATAGGCTACACTACTTAAAGATAAATAACTTAATATGCAGGATTACGGATTACGGATTACCTATAGTTGGGATCCCAATCAGCTGGATCTGGTACTGATGAAGCGGAGGCTAACGTATCGGCTGACACATTGGATGAGTGCAAAGGATGGGAGTCACTGTAATTGGATGGTTGAACATAACCATGATTGGAAGAAGAGTTTGTGGATAAACCAGTGCTAACGCCTATTTGCGGCCTCCAATTATAATGACCAGAATTAGGAACTGCACCGTATGAATAGCCAGAATGTCCTCGGGCAAAGGCTGAACTGACACCATTTCTATGATGTCCCTGGATCGGCTGAGATGTGTACTCATGTGGTGGCATTGACATAGGTGGGTGACCCGGATTCCTTCTCCTAGTGTATTGGCCTGCCAGAGCGGCTTTTCCCATTGAGGAGCCATGACTGCCCCTTGCAGGAGAAGTGGAAAAGTACTTAGCAGCAGCGCTAGTTGGGATTTGCATCTGGGAATTTGGAGGAGTAAACTGTGATGGACTGGCCCCAAGAGACATAGGCCCTGGACCCCCAGGACTTGATCGAATGCCACCACCATGAGAGAGATGATGTCTTCTTCTAATATCTGGACTAAATCCTAGAAATGCTCCTCCAGCTTGAGACTGTAAATTGAATCCAGAAGGACCTAGCGGTGAATGATACATGTTGACGTTATGGGTATCATAGCTTCCGTAGCTGCTTGCAGGACCTACATTATCATTAAAGCTGCCATGGCTACCGAAGCTGCCATAGCTGCTTCCATGTGATAAGGGCATCTTTGGCGGAAAAACGTTATTGAATGGTAGGGATCTGTTAATGCTTCCAACCTAGAAAAGTTATAAATATTATATTATGAACGTATTTTGCAAGTTTTTAACTGAATAGAAGCATGAGAGAACATACTTACAACCTGAGGGGAAAGGCCAGCAGCTAGCCAATGGCCTCCTCCAGGATTGTGATCGACTGCTGCAGCACGACCAACAGGCTACGATACAAAAGACATAAAGCTTGACTTATAAACAAGCACTGGATGGAAAAGGCAGCTCATGAGATCCAAATATTTCACGGTTTTCCACCCAACTATTCTGGTATATAACCACTGTGCATGAGGTCTAAAGGGTATAAATACAATAGAATTTTCAAGATTAATGGAAAGAAACACTGTTGTACACATGTATAATTGTGTGTTTACCAGATGAAAACGGGATATCCAAATCTAAATGGTTTTATCCAGTTAACTGAAGCAAACCAAAAGTTGATAACTACAGCTAATGGTGGTTTCACATCACATTTTCATGAGAATAAAATATGCAGCAAATTGTCTGGAGTAAGACCATACTTACAATTATTGGGGTCTCCCGGAAAGGCTCATAAGGGCCAGTAAAGGCTTCACCAGTTATGAATGGATGATATGAAGCCTGAAATAGGTTTTTATCATTGTGAAGCACCTCCATTGATTCTTCAGGAACATAAACTAGTGCTCAAAGAAATCAGACTATACATTTCCTAGGGATCCCCAACAAATTCCAGAGGGACAATCAATGTAACTTCCAAGTTAAGAGCCAGCAAATATCTAAGGTTATCATTAGCCAATACCTGCAACGGTGACCACCGCTTATTAGGATCAAACTCAACAAGTCCTCTCAAGAAATCAACCAATGCTAAGCAATCTGCCTTTTCAGCCTCTGTGTCAAATTAACATACGGTTAAATTAGAAACTTCAGTGTAAGGACCGTGATATTATCATTCAAGAAACCACTGCTCCCTATGCAATAAATACCCATGCCTCATCAGTAAAGCAATGTATATTTTGTACGGTTTATTTGTATGTAATCCAAATGTCCGCATAGAACGATATATGAACTGCAACATGAAATATGAAACAGTCGAGGGAATCGTGCTCTTCACAACCCCCCCCCCCCCCCAAAATTTAGTGGACTCAAAATTACAAACATTTGGATCCAATGGTTAAAAGAATACATCTAGTATTTGTTTCTGTGTGTTACAAGCCCTTCATCCAATCCACATAAGTGTGTACTTCAGGATTGAAGCAAGTAGTTCTACAAGAGTAGGATATTTCCTATATTGACCTAATTCCAGGCCAGCCTTAGAAACAGAGTAAGAAAACCAAGATGTTGATGCTACGATAGCCACTTGATGTTCAAACAACACAAAAGACTACTGACCACAGATATAGCAATGAGAAACACAACTGCCGGGACTATTGAACCTTGTCGCAGTAGATCTACCCTAAAATTCATAAACAGGGGTAAAGCCCATCCTTAGTAAACAAAAGTGTCAGACTCACAGTACAAACCTGGCAGATCACCCTCATTTAAATTCTTCCAAGGGTACGCGAATATGAGTCTGTCAAGCCTTCCACGAGGGAAATACCATTTCCCTACTTTTGGCTTTTTGGAATCCCTCTGTGTTGCGGGATTTAGACAGGGTATGAATTAAGTAGATGTAGAAAAAAGGACATGATCTGATGGAAGGACTTTAGAATAAATTCAAGGAACAACCACAAAAAACTTACTGCTTCAAGCTCATCTTCTGTTAGTATTCTGTATGCACTGCCAAGACCATCATGTGCTCCATTACCAGGATATATGCTTCCAACATGTTTAAAAAACTTCCTAGTGTTTTTAGCCTCTCTTAGCAGATCATCTGGTGGTTGCCCGCTGTACATTGTTGAATACCGGCAAGGAAATTATTCTCAAATTGATGAAATTTACTAACTGAAGTGAAACAGCTCAACCAGTTAACACCAAATATAGTGTAAGGAATTCGCCTGCAAATAGCTGATTGGAAAATGAAGAAAAGGGAGACAAGGTTTTTAATAAAAAGAACTTACCCGATAATCTCAATCATGCGGCTAAGGACATCGTATTCTGATGCTCCTGGGAATAAAGGTAGTCCTATATATAGTTCAGCAACTATGCAGCCAAATGACCACATATCAATGGCAGTAGTATATCTATCACTCGTTAAGTGTACAAGCCCACAAGCTAAAATTCACAAATTATGCATTGTTAAAGATGTCAGTGTGGCTATTATTAAGTTTGCTAACAGAGATATTCCATAGGATACGGATAACCAAGAAGCACTTCAGGTGACCTGTAATAACGGCTCTGGAAAAGGAAAAGATACAAGCTTCACTTCCTATAAATTCAAATTTATAAAATGAAACTCAGACAGATGAGTGAGTTCAAATAAAACCTGAATATATGAGTAAATCGTTTTACCCTCCATGCATGCTGATCCAAAATCAATAACTTTAACTCCAGCTGCTGATTTTACACTGCAAGATCACCTCAGTCGTCAAACTTAGCATGGTTGGAAGTGGCAGTACACAGAAAACATTCAAACCAAGTGCTTATTTTGAGGGAAGCAACTTACTTTGGAGTTATAAGGATATTTTCTGGTTTTAGATCACAATGAATTATGCCAGCACCTTTCATGACAACCAATGCATCCAATATCTATAAATAATACATCATAAGTAAGATGGTAACAAATACATATAACATTCATGCAAGATAGGAAAATGAAACCTAACCTGTCTTGAAAAAGTACGGACATATTTCAGTTGTAAACCTCTTAAGCTGTTCTTTTTCAACAACTCATACCTACAATGTCGGAGTTTATGTTACCACATGAATCAAAACTAACACAGGGGGTATTTATATTAGTAAAACCCAAGTTTGATGGAAGCTACTTACAGGTTATGACCAAGCATTTCAAATGCGATGCACAAATGATTTTTCCACGGGAAAAAATCCAGCATCCGGACAATGTGGTGTTGATCATCAGGATCAAATCTGTCATTTAGCTGCAAGTACACGAACCAGTGTTGTGACGCCAATTTTAAACGCTAAACTAAGTAAATGCTTAATATATTAACGTACCATGCTCAACAGTGAGACCTCCATGATAGCCTGCTGATAAAACGCAGGCTGATTTTTTATAACCTTTACTGCAATATAGCTGTTGGTTTCTGCATCCCAGCATTTAGCAACCTGCCCAAAGGTACCTTGGCCAAGCATTTCTTGGACAATGTACCTAATTAAAAAAAATAAGCATAGCCAGATGCGACGATGTTTATCGTAGCCTGAACCGTAGAATGAACGAATGTGGAACAGAAGTTGAACTGGGTAGAACTACCACATAAGTTTTACAGATTGAAAGAACAAACCTTTGGATCTATTCCTTCTACACATACTTTAATTTCTTAATTCTCATAAATAATTGGGTGCCCCAAGTATGTGTACATACTTTTAACTTCCAACGTAAAACTTAACTTCTTGCAAAAGTGAATTAATGTGCTTAAAGTGTATGCAGAATAATCAAGTAACCAAAAGGAAGCAAATATGTTAATGTTGGTACAATGGAAACTAAAAAAACTAACCTCCGGTCTGACTTCTTATTAACCAACTCCAAGTTGACATACAAGATGAGGTCGGAATTTGCATTATCAAGGCCATCATTGTGAACTGCAACCGCAGGATTGGTGAGAAAGCGCTTTGGATTTAGCGAATCTGAGTAAATAAACTCAGGATTGCATTTTTCAAAAGTTTGGATGATGTCTCTGGTTAATCTTGTAACAAGCTGCAGGAATAAAAAAATTGAAATTCAGGGTGGAACATCCAAGGTATATGAGAATGTGGTACATATATCATACAAAAGAACAATGGTAGAAATTGAATTATATATGTCCCCTTATATTTTATGTCCCATAACATACTACTTGATACAGTGTTGACGATTGTTCTTATAGCATTGCATGCTCCAAAGACCGAAGTCAACTAGGATCCTGAAAAACTTTGTTTTGCAATTGTGTAAATTGTAATATAAGGCACACGGGACCCATCATTTCAATTTTCTTGATTCAAGACTGTGAATGAATTTTGCAGGAAACATAGGTGCGATTAATGGCTGGACAAGCTGATAGCGGTCAGAAACAAAGTGTGCATCTGAAGATTCAAAAGTAATTTGAGCGAACCACACTGGTCAAACTATAGTTGCCTGAACCGTGCGTGCAAGCAACAGGAAAAGGCAGCAGCAGCAGAGTGTTGATTCGAATTTGTGTATTGGTTTCTCACGATTACTTCATTCTAATAACATTTCAGCTACGAGGCCCTCTGTGAATCGCTTAATCCAATTGACAATTGAGCATGGTGAGCCAGATAATAGGTCCAGATTCCAGAAAGCAACGCATCTTTTAGTAGCCCCGTGAGAACGGAAGGTGTAGGAAACGTACGGGCCTCTTCCTGACGGCGCGGAGGTTGCTTGAACGGGCGGCAACCCCATTGCCCCGGGAGGACGGCGCCTCCGCCCAGCCGACCACGGTCGCAGCGTAGGGCCGGAACACCGTGGACCTGCTCGGCGGCCCCGCCGCCGCGTCCTTCCCCCTCCCAGACGCCTCCATTCGCTTCACGCAACCACCTCCCAGCAGGCAGGTGGCAGGCGCCCGCGGAGATCAAGTGGCCAACAGCAGCACGTCAGCCCAACCCGCACCAGCCCAGGCTCCTGTTGGGATCACGGCAACGCGCTCCGAAGCAGGAGGAGCAGCAGCAGACTACGCGGCCGCCGGCGGAGTCAAGCTGCATCCTATGCGGCGACCATCGCCCAATGCTACTCCGGCCCGCAGCCCCGCCGATCCGATCTCCCCCGCCCTCCGCCTCCCCTCACCGCTCGGGGCTCTCCAGGGGGAAGCCGGCCAACAGCTCGGAGCCGAGCGGGGGATTGGGCGGGGAGGGGTTCTGGGCGGAGGACGATGGTCTGCTCGTGCTCGCCGTGTTCGGGGAGGCGGCGCCGGGGAGCTGGAGGCGGCGGAGCAGTGGGGAATTTGGAGCGGGGCGGCGAACCGAGTCCCAATCCCCTCCTCCACCCTCTTTCGTCTCTTTTCTTCCTTCCCTTCCTCGTCTCCGTCACTGCGTCACCTGTCTGGGTTTTTTTTTCCGGCTCAGTTTGTTTCCATTCCAGCTAATACTTATACACACGTCTGGATCTTAATCACTGCAGTTAACTAGTGAAATGGTTTATACTGTAGGTCTCAGTGGCAACGGCCTCCATCGTCACGCGCTCCCGTCCACGCTAAGCACCGCTGTCATAGCGTGCTACGCAATGCACTCCACTATGCAAATGCGAGCGCCGCCGCCGTCCGATCTACACATCGTGCGGCTCTAAAAAGACCAAGGGTTGAGTTTTTAAGTCTATTTTCCACCCGAACGGTCCCGCTATAAGATATCTCTGGTTTGATTCTGCGTCCGCAGGATAACCCACGAACAATCCGTGGCGAAAGATAGGGAAATGTGTATACTGGAGCGACGCTCTCAGCCATCTGTATCATTTAGAGAAGGTAAATGATACTCCATATTAGTTATACAGTGCATTATATCTTATTATCATCCCTAACAATTAATGAGAATCTATGTTTCTAAGTGAAGACATATAGTGCAATGGAGAAAATAGACTTCTCTTATTTTATTTTTTAAGAGATCATCTCTTAAGAGAAGACGATCTTCTTTTTCTTTATTCTCTTTTCTCTAACTAAACAAAAATTCAACGTGGCAACTCTAAGATAGTGGTGACGCCTCCGCATTGTACATGCCCTTATAAGGTGTACATTGACTAAATCTTCGGGATAAAGAGATAGATTGAGATGCGTTACAAGATATGATTTACAAGATTGTCAAATCTTATATGTGTAAATTATAATATAGTTGGATCATGCACGATGTGTAGCCTTATGATAAGAAATAGCCAAGTAATAGATTACCACTCAAGTGATGGTCGTTTGAGTTTAGGTTTTTCTTTTGCTAGGGTGATGCACAAACTCTTTTGAAGGTTTATTTTAACAGTTGATCTATGTTTTTATTATATATTTACTAAATGGACCCGCTATAACATATACTTTGTGTTACTCGCTATCCGGAGGAAACCATTCGCGTAAAAGAGTAATTGAAGAGAAAATAATGGCGAAATATGAGCAAACGTGTATGTATGTAATTTTCGAGGCCTAAAATATGTGTAATGGGTCGGGGCAGATGGGAAGTGACTATACTCCATCAAAATGACTAATCTTTGAGTCATATTAACGTCATACACGATGCCCATAAATTGAGTTCTGCTTGCCACCCGCTTCATAAATAGGTAAATGACGAATTGGTGTCGTTAATTAGAAGATTGATAGCTTGTGTTGATGAATTGTGAGACATAGCATAGTGGAGTTTTATGATCGATGGTCACTAGCTTCCATCAACATGAAAGAAAAGGTAAACACCATGAAAATGTAAGAGATAAATGATCAATGGATAGCTGAAGACCATAAAAGATACGGTTAGATCTCAAAGATACTTGAACATGCGATTTCTCAGGTTTCATGGAAACCCGGGGATTCTCACTTTTGGACAGGTATAATGGCGACGAAGAAATTCTTCCTCCCATATGGCTCTTTCTCCATCAAAGATGGTTCGGAGATAAAATTCTGGGAGGATAAGTGGCTTGGTACTACTACACTCCGTGAACAATATCCAGCCTTATATAATATTGTCCTTGGACGTCACAAAAGCGATACTATTGCTACTGTTTTGGAGGTTTACCCACCAAATGTGACGTTCCGAAGAGATCTCGTTGGTCCTAGGAGAGTGGCGTGGCATGAATTGCTACACCGACTAGCCTCCGTCAATTTGACGCAAGGGACCGATGTGTTTCGTTGGAGTTTACACAAGAGCGGTAAATTCACAGTGGACAGTATGTATAATGCGTTAATCCAACCTGATGTGCCAGTAGATAATAATAAGAAAATCTGGTCAATGAAGATACCACTAAAAAACAAGGTTTTTGCGTGGTACCTTCGTCGAGGGGTTATTCTTACTAAGGACAACCTTGCAAAACGCAATTGGCATGGTAGTAAGAGGTGTGTCTTCTGTCACAAAGACGAGACTATCAACCACTTATTTTTCGAGTGTCAGTTTGCCGGTTCTATATGGTCAATCATCCAGATATGTTCTACTTTATATCCCCCTAGAAGCATTGCTCATATTTTTGGCAGTTGGCTGAATGGGGTTGATGTTAGGTTCAAAAAACTTATTAGGGTGGCAGCGCTAGCCGTTATATGGTCGCTTTGGCTATGTAGAAATGACAAGGTTTTCATTGATAAAAATTGTTCTCTCATGCAGGTTATCTACAGAACTACAGCTACACTCCGTTTGTGGTCTCCGTTGCAACGTGTGGGGCATCGAGACCTATTTATGGAGGTATGTTCAAGACTGGAGGTTACGGCGAGAGACTTTTTATCCCAACATGGATGGCAGCATAATTTGCGGATCGGGCCACCAACACCTTAGGCGTGATTACAATTTCTCATTCTGATATGTAATCGCTACCTTTTATTTTTTCGGACTACCGTACTTTGTCGGCTGTGTGCACCTCCGTTGTGCAGAGGCTGGGTGTAATGCTTAAACCTTTTAAGTAATAAAACTCCCTTTATCGAAAAAAAAGCAACTATTCGTGGAAAATGGTTAATTGTTACTCTAGATGGATAGACAAGAGAAGTACATTGATTTAAAAGTTAATAGAACGACACCCCGTGCGTTGCAACGGGTATCTCTTAAGAAACTTAATAAAACTCATAAAACTTGAAGTTGACTAAAGAAATATGCAAGATTTCGTTTATCATGGCAGTCAAGAGGCTAAAAAAATTATACATCGCCCCCCCCCCCTGTGTCGCTCCCCAGGCGACACCGGGGGCGAAACTACCATGCCGCCACCAACCGCTCCCTCCCCTGGCCCCCTCGCCGCCGCTGCCGCCGGCGCCTGCCGCGGTGGCGGCGGGCCCCTGCTGCCAAAAAGGCTGTTGGGGGAAGTCCTCTGCTCGTCTCGTCGTCGCGCGGCGGCCGGCCGCCTTTGCTAGGGAGCGGAGGCCGTGTCACCGGCGTCTGGAGGCCAGGGCGGCGGCCCTGGAACTGGCAGAGCTAGCGGCCGTGGTGGCTGCGCGGGCAGCGCCATTGTCGCGGCGGCAGGCCTGTGCCCGGCCTTGCGGGTCAGATCTGGGCCCGGGAGGGCCCGATCAGGGCTTGGTGGGCCCGAGCTGCCGGCGAGCTCGTGTAGAAGGTCGTCGACGAGGCGTTCTGCTCGTGGATGCGGGTCGGTGGCGTGCAGTTGGCTGGTCCGGCGTCGACGTGCTCCGGGTCTACAGTGGAGGTGCAGCGAAGGTCGGGGGTGCGCGGGTGCTGTTTTTTGGCCCGTCGTGCTCCTGGCAGATAGGAAGCCAAGGTGGCGCTGGAGTGCTGCTCTGCCTTCTCCTTCTGGCAGCAAGGAAGCGGGACGGCGGCCCCAGATAGGTGACCTTGGTGCGGGAGGGGCAGCTCTAGCCTCCCACCGGCATGGCGTGGTCGTCGCTGCGTGAGGTGTCGCGACCCCGCGGCATGCAGATGGAATCGGTGGTCGGCGACAAAGCCACGCCGCCTGCTTTGCGGCTCCCTAGCCCAAGCCCTAGGGCTTGGCGGTCGAGATCGTGCTTCAGGTGAAAGCCTCGCACTTAGGTGCCAATGGCGGCGGCGCCTTCGGGCGTCGTTCTCCTTCTTGAATGCGTCGTTCGGAAGCTGCGATCCTCTACCGACACGAGTGTCATAAGTCTCTCCGGGTGAAAATCTAAGCTCCTCTGGAGCGGGCGGCGGCGGCGCACACGTCGCTACCTTCTTGGAGGTGCCACCTTGGAGCGTCTTATCTCTCGTAGTGCGTCGGGTGCGCGGAGGTCGTGCGGGGTGGCTCTGAGGTCTGGGCGGTGGATGCCGGGGCAGCGGCCCCGGACGGTGGACGCACGCCGAGGCGGCGGCCTCGGGAGGCTTTCCGACCAGGTCTCTACGTGGCAGGGCCGTGGTTCTGCATCGATGGGCGTCAAAAGAGTCACGAGGGTGGCTGGCTCGTCGCCTTTTTATTATTTTTTTATTTTTCTGCTCGCCTCCGGACGTAATTTCGCCTGGGGTGACACATGTGTACGGTTTCCCTCTGCTAATAAATATAAAGCCAGCAATTGCAGGATCTTTCGAAAAAAATTATACATCGAATGTATGTGTGGTTTATAATTTAAAGATCGTTATGGTTTATTTGTTTATCTCATTGATATAAATAAGATTATATCAACAGGTCGAGAAATGGATTTTGTGGATGGCTTGCATGAAAATGACATGCGCATAATATTTATAGAAACTTTTTGAGTGAATACATAGAAGAGCACATAATTTCGAACAACAGCTATATGGTTTTCATCATTGAAAATAATTGACAAAATATTCACGGACGAAATTAATTCCGGTGTTCTATCGCAACATTGTGTGATCTTATCATTCAAACATAACAAAATGATGTGGGCAATTTGATGGGCTAAAAAAATAAGATGTGAATGGTTGCATGTAGAGATAGAAAATAATTAATAAATGTTAGTGGGATGACATGGACAATTCATTGGCTAAAAGAGCAAATGATATGGATAGCTTGCATGGAGAGATAGAAAAGTATTAATTACACTTAGTGGAGTTTTGTTTTATAAGAAGTATAGATAGGTTAAGTAGTTATACTGAAGATTAATTAATGTCATGGATTTTAGAGTACCCACTACTTTCTTGATAGATATGAGGCGAATCAACAAAGATAAAACCTGATAGATAGCCTGACATGGGTGTACCCTTCGGGTGCCCCATCACGAGGATACCTGGTGCACGTACAAGCTAAGACCCATGGACTGGCCCATCAGCAGTCCACGATCGAGGCCCCCTTGAAGGTGGCATACGCCACAAGACTAGTAACCCCTAAGTCGATAGAAACCTACCTTACATGTAAACCTAATCGGTTGCGAATCCCCGAGACCCAGCCTCCTATATAAAGGTTGGGAGGGCCGCCGATCTAGGTCACGCAATACTGAGACCACCAAAACCCTAGCGAGATCTCATCTCGTCGGGACGCCATTGTAGATCCTTTGTACACCTCATACATCAATAACCAGACAAGCAGGAAGTAGGGTGTTACCCTCCGAGGGACTGAACCTGGGTAATCTTGCTTGTCAGCCGACGATACTACCAGCGCTGCCACGTCTCTCCCCCTTAATCTCAACCCTAGGTACCGAACCATGGGATTTGATGTGTTAACACCACATCAATTGGCGCCGTCTGTGGGAAAGACTAGCATTGGATCTGCGGTGTCGGCGGCTCCATCAGAAACGACAACTCGCCGACTGCATCACCAAACGGCAACTCGCCAGCTCCATCGATCATCGCGCCGATGTACTTCGGTACCCTCGGATTCAACCCGCACTCGCCAGTCGCCCGCCCAGCGTTTGCGGACCTCCACTCAGGTGCGGATCTGACTTTCGGTCATTTTGACTTTCATGTTAGCTAGTGGGGAACACATGACTTGACGGACCCGCGTCAACTCGCGGCAATCGCACCCACATCTCCATCGAATGCCTCTGCGCCAAACGCGGTATCGGCCGCATCTCCATCAACAATCGTGACCGCGTCGGCCGCACCATCATCGACCGTGCCTTCATCACCCGCGTCTGCATCGACTACAAAATCCACGCCTTTTTTCGCGGGAGGTGCATCTTCATCAACTGCTTCACCAGGCTCAGCATCGCCATCCTTCGGCTCCCCAAGCGACGCCGAAGAAGGTGTCGAGTCCGCATACAAGTACGACAGCGACGAACCTCGCCTACTGCTCAACGACTACGTCGACTCCGACACCTCCACCGACAATTGCAGCGGTGGCGATCGAGGAAAAATTTCGCACGCCATCCCCTTCCAGGTCTGCATGGCTCTCGACGCCAACGGGACAGATCCCGGAACATCCGAGGCCGCGGGTCACCGTGACGCACCAACCTACCCCCTAACGGTAACCATGTCGGACGGGAGGACGACACTCGTCGTCACGGAGGAGATGGCATCAAAAGAAAATAAAGTCATCGAGGAGTGCACCATGATGCCCGATAACTCGACTCGCAAGGAACTTGCAACATACCAATACCTCATCTGGCAAGAAAACCTTCGGCTAAAGAACTACAGAGCAACACTTGATGAACGCAGGAGGCAAGCCAGCGCGTCGAGTGCACGGCGAGCAGGACTATCTATCCACTCCACAGGACAGACATACCCGAGGCATCAGTCCAGGACACGACGCATCTCAGAAAGAGACAGAGCGGCCCTGACCCGCAACTTGGACCTCTCGTTCATGACGCACGATGAAGAAGGGATCCTATCCCTAAGACAGCCACGGGAGCCCTGCTATCAGTGGCCACATATCTCAGAACAACACAACCACCCGCAAATGATCCAAACGCGGCCCTACATCGGCAACAGATCAAATCGCTCAATCTGGCTGCCGCAGCCATAACCCCAGGAGCTGAGGGGAACCCACCACATGGAGGAAGCAGAACCCGCCACGCGGAAAGCCCACAGCGAGAATTGAGGAGTCGCGATGATCGCGACCGAGCCGTAACCGTCCGTGAAGATAGAGACTGCAGACATCGCGACGATGACAGGCGGAGTCGAGAACAACTAGCCACTCGCCACCGCCAGGATGGCGAGGATTTGTGCGACGTCATAACTCAACGCCGAGTCGACAAAAGTCGCTCCAGGAGATCCTCTCGCTCCTCTAGTAGCGATTCATACTCTGATAGCGAGTTCGAGCCCTGTGGATCTTTGTGATTCAGTCGACGCATCCGAGAGTCTAGGATGCCCAAAGGGTTCAGGCTAACATCTGAAACACCCAAGTTTGATGGCCGCCAAGAACCATCGTCTTGGCTGAAGGACTACAAGATCGCAGTCTCCTCTCAACGAGGCACGACAACAACAGCAATGCAATACATTCAGTTTATACTCGTGGGTTTAGCTCGCGACTGGCTCAAAAGTTTACCCCGTAGTAAATATGACTTGTGGGATGACTTCACGGAGGACTTCGTCAAAAACTTCGCCGCAACATGCGATCGTCCCGCGACATTCGAAGAATTGTGAGCATGCAAACAGCGATCGGACGAGTCGCTACGATCATACATCCGGCGTTGGACCACCATACGCAACTCCGTGGGCACGATGTCGGAGGACAGAGCGATCGACGCTTTTACTCAAGGCCTCGCCAGGAGGGACTTCCGAGAAGCACTCGGATGGGAGAAGCCGCGCTCCATCGCCCAGCTCATGAAATTCGCCAACGAGTGGCGGATGGCGAAGATTCGGTGCGAGACAAGGACCACGAGTCACCACACCGTGACAACAACAGCTGGAGTCGCAAAGACAGCCGCGGCAACGATCGAAGGCGGAAGCGCAAATCTCACCACTATGACGACGTGGATGGCGCCGACCTGGTGGCGGCTGGATACGTTGACACTTGCGACGATCGCGGCCGTAATGGAAGCCGTCAGGACGACCGTAGCGGGAGTCGACAGGACGACCGCCGAGATAGCCGTGACTATGGTCAGCGCAGCGACGGGTACCGCAAGCGGGAATGGCGGAAAACCCGCGATGACTCGCAAGATCAGCGCACACCCGCAGAGGAAATAGAGGAGGAGTGTAGATTCCACATGTTCAAGGGTGAGGACGGAAAACTTCACTCACGACACTTGTTGAAGGACTGCAGAAAATTCACAAGACTGGCGAGTGAGTACGTCCGACTCTATCACCCAGCTCCCGTGGCAGCTGCAAACGGAGCCCCTCCAGCACTTCCAGCACCTTCAACAGCCGGGCATATGGCGGGTGTGGTACATCACCGCCACGCATAGAAGCCCCTGGAGCGGCAGGAGATCAATATCCTGAGCCTCGTGGGTAGATGAACATGATACAGAAGGGACGCCCCTCCAACAGGGAACAAAAGCTCATAACTCGCCAAGTCAATTTGGCCACCATGGCACCACCCGTTGTACTCGAGTACCTGAAGGGGTCAGAAACTAGCATCACATTCTCCCGCGAGGATCACCCGCATGTTGTGGTTCGTCCGGGGAACGCCGCCTTCGTACTCGACACACAAATCGGTCGATTTGCCATGTCCATGGTCTTCATGGATGGAGGGAGTGGAATCAACATCTTGTTTGCCGACACTCTATGCAAAATGAACCACTCGACTGAAAATATGGCAAAATCAGATAACACATTCCATGGCATCGTCCCGAGCAAAGCAGTCTACCCGCTTGGTACAGTACAATTCCCAGTCATCTTCGGCGAGCCGGGAAACTTCAGGACAGAGAAGATCGACTTCGAGGTCGTCGACTGGAAGTCACAATATCACGCTATCTTTGGGCGCCCGATGTTCGCTCGGTTTATGGCGGCCCCGCACTACGCTTACCTCAAGCTGAAGATGCTGGGACCCAATGGCGTTATCACGGTGAGCGGAAACTTCCAACGCTCGGATAGCTGCGACAGGGAGTTCAGCAAGATCTCCGAGATGTTCGGCATGCAGGAGCAACTCCAAGAGCTCCCCTGAATAATGACCGCACACTCTTTCCTGAAGCCAACAAATCGGCACCCGACAGTGCCTTCAACGCCACAAACGACACAAGGTCTCATCACGTGCACCCAACGGATCCGTCGATGACGGTCAACGTATCATCAAGCTTAACTTCCGCATAGGAAGACGCGCTCGTCAATTTCCTCTGTGAGAACTGGGAAATCTTTGCCTGGTGTCCAGCCGACATGCCAGGTATTCCCAGGGAATTTACCGAGCACTCTCTTCAACTATTTCTAGACACTCGACCTATGAAGCAAACGATGCATCGATTCTCTGATCCAAAGCGCGAAGCCATCGGACAGGAAGTCGACAGGTTACTCGCAGCCAAGTTCATCCACGAGATCAAAAAATCAGACTGGGTGGCCAATCCCGTCCTTGTTCCAAAAAAGAATTCAGACATACTTTGTATGTGTGTCGACTTCACATCTCTGAACAAGTGTTGTCCCAAAGACCACTTCTCGCTGCCACGCATCGACTAGATTATCGATTCGACTGCGGGTTGCGCACGCTTATCCTTTCTGGATGCCTATTCAGGCTACAACCAGATAAGGATGAAGGTCGAAGACGAGGACAAAACGGCCTTCATCACACCATACGGTGTCTACTGCTACACAACCATGCCCTTCGGGCTAAAAAACGCGGGTGCCACGTACCAGCGCATGATGCAAAACTGCCTCAGGGAGCAGATCGGACGCAACGTCCAAGTCTATGTCAACGATATCGTCATCAAAACAAAGGAGGAGGACATGCTCCTCGATGATCTACGCGAAACATTCGCCAACCTTAAACGATACCATATCAAGCTAAACCCCAAGAAATGTGTCTTTGGCGTGCCGGCCAGACAGCTTCTAGGGTACCTTGTTTCGGCTCGAGGCATTGAGGCAGACCCGGAGAAGATACAAGCTATCCTGACCATGCCACAACCGACCAAACTTCGAGAGGTGCTGAAGCTAGCAGGTCAGGTCGCTGCACTCAGTCGATTCATCAGCAAGCTCGGCGAAAAAGCGCTCCCATTCTATCAGTTGATGAAGAAGTCAGACAAATTCGAGCGGACGCCAGAAGCTCAAACAGCCTTCGTCGACCTCAAGCGCGTACTCACAATCCCCCAATCTTGGTCGCACCTCGGGAACGGGAGCCGCTA
This sequence comes from Poa pratensis, assembly GCA_947311845.1. Classification (NCBI taxonomy): domain Eukaryota; kingdom Viridiplantae; phylum Streptophyta; class Magnoliopsida; order Poales; family Poaceae; genus Poa; species Poa pratensis. Next base: position 24,170,326 of record CAMZMU010000119.1, on the reverse strand, counting down.
TATCTATATGTCTCCGCCACCAACAGGGTGGTCAGTACCGTACTCGTCGTCGAACGCATGGAGGAAGGACATGCCCACGGCATACAGAGACCAATATATTACCTCAGCGAGGTCCTATCCATATCAAAGCAGCGGTACCCGCATTATCAGAAGTTGGCTTACGCCGTGTTCATGTTATCGCGAAAGGTCGCACATTACTTCGCCGAGCACCCGATAACTGTTGTTAGCTCGACGGCACTCAGCGACATCCTCACCATCCCCGACGCAACTGGGCGAGTCGCCAAGTGGGTCATCAAGCTGGGACCTTGAGACATCAAGTATGAGCACCCGAAAGCAATCAAGGCGCAAGTCCTTCCTGACTTCACCACCGAGTGGATCGAGGCCCAACTACTAGGAGTCCCAGATGTGTCCAACTCCTGGACCATGTACTTCAATAGGTCGAAGAAGAACGAAGGCGCAGGCACAGGTGTTGTACTCATGCCACCAAAAGGGGACAAGCTCCGCTACGTCCTGCAGATGGATTTCCCCAAACCCTCCAATAACGAGGCAGAGTACGAGGCCTTATTGCACGACATGTGGATGGCCAACGCTTGCGGATGCACGTGACTCATGATCAACGGCAACTCGAATCTGGTGGTACAGCAAACAATGAAGACCTGCGATGCCACAGCAGACAACATGATTGCGTATCGCGACCTGTACAATCTCATGGAGGGTAGTTTCGGCGGTTGCGAACTGCGACACATCGGACGAGAAAGCAACGAGGAGGCAGATATGCTAGCCAACCTCGGCTCCACAAAGGCACCAGTACGACTCGGCATATTCCTCGAGCGCATCGAGCACAGATCTATAAAAGTCAAGCAAAATGCAGCACCCTCGGCTCCGGTCGCCGCAGACAAGGACATCCACCCGGTACGGAGGATTCGCCAGTCGAAGTTCTCCTCATTGAACCGACCTAGACGCACCCTTTCCTTGCATACATGCTGCGCAATGAGCTGCCAGAAGACGCAGCAGAATCACGGTGCATCACTTGATGCGCCAAGGCATACACAATCATCAAAGGAGAGTTGTACAAACGCAGCATATCAGGGATCCCCTAGAGGTGCATCGCATTCGAGGACGGCAAGGCCATCCTTCGAGATATCCATCCAGGAACCAATGGACACCATGCGAGCAGTCGAGCACTCGTCGTCAAGGCCTTCCGAGCAGGGTTCTACTGGCCAACAGCACTCAGGGACGCAGAGGACATAGTGAAGAGGTGCATCGGCTGCCAGAAGTTCGCCACCAAGCCGCACGCACCTGCATCAAAACTGAAAACCATACCACTAGCCTGACCTTTTGCTCAATGGGGACTCGACATGGTTGGGCCACTCAAGAAATCCTCGCGTGGCAGACACACCCACCTCCTGGTGGCAGTCGACAAATTCACCAAATGGATCGAAGCGGTCCCTATCACAAATTCGACAGCCACAACAGCAGTGAACTTCATTAGGTTAATCATATACCGCTTTGGGCTCCCTCACAGCATCATAATCGATAACGGTACAAACTTCACGGCTGAAGAGTTCCGTGATTTCTGCAAAAACCAAGGCGTGAAGCTCAACTACGCATCAGTAGCGCACCCGCAGTCTAATGGGCTCGTATGCAGCGGAATCAAGAAGCGGCTATTAGTACAACTCAAGCGAGCTGCGGGTGCCTGGGTGGAAGAGCTACCGGCCGTACTTTGGAGCATGTGAACTACTCCAAATAGGTCGACACAATACACACCGTTCTTCATGGTGTAAGCGCAGAAGCAGTCCTACCTGACAAGGTGTACCCTCATCAAATCCCATGGTTAAGGACCTAGGGTTGAGATTATGGGGAGAGAACGTGGTAGTACTGGTAGTTTCGTCGGCTGACAAGCAGAGGCAAAGATTTACCCAGGTTCAGGCCCCTCGAGTGGAGGTAAAGACCCTACTTACTGCTTGTCTGTTATTGATCGCGTGAGATTATGAGGTTACAAGGTGGCTCCGGCGTGATGACGATCTCGCTAGAGCTTTGGTGGTTTTAGTATGGCTTCTCCCTAGATCGGCACCCCTCCCAGCCTTTAAATAGGTTGGGTCTCGGGAGTTTGTAACCGACCTAGTTTACATGTAAGGAAAGTCTAAACCGATTATGCCTATGTCTAATCTTGGAGGGTACTCCATCTTCTTGGGCCTCTTGTCTTGGGCTTCGAGTAGGCTCTTCGCTATTGGGACTTAGTCGTCACGTGCACCAGGTATCCTCACGGTAGGGTACCCGAGATGTATACCCTTGTCAGTAGCCCCCGAGTACTTGTCTGACTCAAAGAATCGGGCATGGACTCGTTCGTAAGTGCACGTCATATGCTTTGTATTCTGTATATTATAATTGGAATTCCTGTATGAATAGCACATGTTGGCTATGTCGAGTATTTCATCGACTGTGGTTTTTGCTTATGAAGATCAAGGGATAATAGCTTAGTGGGCCCAGTATACTCGACGGATCGGGACTGGTTAACTATACATTCGGGTAAAACCTTACTAGCTTTCAATCAAACTCGAGTCCCCAAACTCGAATCTGGAACAAACTGGTCAGATTCGACTAGGCCGCTTGAGGTCTTACTGAGTCGATCTGCAGTATAACTTTGAATTTTACCCAACGCGTCCGTCGGAATTTTTCATCATGTCTGCTGACACGGAAAGTATAAGGATTGACGTTGCTAGAACGGTCCTTAGCCCAGCTCGAAAGTTCGGCGGAACTTACCTTTGCATATGCGTGCAGCATCCGAGGTATTTGCGACAGACGCAACTCGGGAATGTTTCGAGTATGATTTTGCATATGAACGGAGTCGATATATTTGTCGACTGACTCTTTGACATTATATTATCGGGTGCGCGACAACGCTCCCGATGGGAGTAACCCCCGAGATTGTGCTTTATTGCTTGCAATGTAGGATAATCTCAAAATCATTGCCTTGAGCAGCTTTAGTCGAAGAAATTTTTGATACGCTCCCGATGGGAGTAATATGCCTCACCTGAAGGAACGATCGAGTGACCAATATGCGTTGAGCGGACTCGAATGTATTTCTGATCAAAGCGCTTGAGATGACGTCAGGGATGACGTTTTTTGGCGACTGCGCTGCCTGACACGCGTGGCGTGCGTTATGCTGCGATGGATGGGACCTGACACATAAGTGGGCCCATTTGTGCAGAGCTGACCGAATGATGGTGCAGTTTGGACTTGATTTGATCACTCTGGCCCACTTTTTACGGAGAGGTGATTATGGCTCCTCTTTTTGTGTGCGTAGTGGGCGGAGTGGCCGGCGACGATTGCCCTCCGCGTTTGCCACGTGTACGGTGAGATTGCATGCGTAGCGCACGGTTAGGATCTGAATGGCTGTGATTGCCTTCGATTTGTGGTAAATAGGGGAACAGCGCTGGCATTGTTTTTTTTTACTAGCCATTTGCTCTGCGCGCCGCCCCCGTTCCATCTTCTTCCTTGCGTCCCTGCTCCATTGCTCTTGTGCTCAAGCTTTTGCTGTTCTCTTTAGCCACCACCGCCATGGTGCCAAAGAGGAAAGCTTCTGCCTCCGACGCGCCCGCAATTGACGCGGCTGCTCTGAAGGGGAAGAAAACCGCGGCAAGCGCATCTGCGGCCGCCGTCGACCTCAAGAAAAGCGACGGCGACTGGATGAAGTCCACGATCAAAGAGGCACATCTCGAGAAGTTTTGCGAGGACGGACTGCTGCCGCCGGCGGACCAGCTTACCGTCCGCGCGCCATCAAAGAGGTACTCCCCGAGCCTCGCGCAAATGAGCGCGTATGTTTTGCGGAGTTTTTGCCCAGGGGTCTATCTTTTCCCCTCCACGACTTCGTTCGTGGTTTGCTGTTCGCCTATGGGGTGCAGATCCATGTTCTCACCCCAAACGGCATTATGCACATTGCATGTTTTATGGTATTGTGCGAGTGCTTCCTGGGAGTTGCTCCCCGCTGAGCTCTTTGGAAATCTATCTTCATGGTCCGGCCCAAATACTGAGGCGGCCGAACCAATCCAATTGGAGGCCTTCAGATTCAAGTGCGTAGCGACACCCGATACTTTGCCCTGAAGCCAGTCGACTCGGCGCAAGGGTGGAGAAAAGGTGGTTTTATGTGCTCGTCGACCAGGAAGGGGTCCCAGCTTTTTCGACTGCTGGTATAGCCGCTAGGACGAAGGCCTAGGACCATGAGCTTTCGACTGAAGAAATGGCGGAAGCGGCACCTCTGCTGGAGACGATTGGTGGACTGCTTAACAGCGTCACTGGTGTGCATCTAATTGTGAAGATGCGGGTGTGGCCGCTCCGCGCACGAGCTCACCCTATGTGGCAGTATGAAGGCCCTCTCGACTCCACTCGAATGAACAGGAGGAGCTGTCTAGGAGCGAGCTGGTGTCACATGTGCGGTCCATCACCAACACAAAATCCAGCGAGCCTTGCAACGTCGACTGCCCTGTCACTCCTTACGGGGCTGAAAAGCCTTTGCCAGAGGTTAGTGAGTCTATCGAGTTTATGATCTCCTGCTTTTGTTATTCTGCTATGCATATTTGTGACCTTCGACTGCTGTATTTCGTATGCAGGGCCACTCGACCGCCTCAACCCTTCCTCCTCTTCCCGAAGATGGCCTAACTCATGAAACAGAGGTGACGGTAGAAGCAAAGGGAGGAGACGAATCGCCTCTACCTTCGGCTACCACATCTCCCACGAAGAGGTTGAAGAGGAAGGGGTTGAAGAAGCACAGGACAAGGAGCTTGCCACGACTGATGATGTGAGCGAGGTTCCCACTCGCAAGCGCCATCGGGTGGCCCAAGTTGTGTCTTCCTCCATGAGTTCACCCGCAAATGAGTCAGATGTGAGAGATGACGGAGACTCGGGCTCGTCTCCTACGACCACAGCTGCTCCTTTGGACGTGAGCCCGTTGAGCTCGGCTTCTCCCCCTCAGTCGGGTGGGGAGCTACTTTTTGGAGGCCCAAACTTTGAAGACCTTGACACTGAAGAAGAAGAACACAGGTTTGCTCCTTTTTGTACTAAATTTTTTTGTGAGTTGATATTTATGCTTATGTTGTATTTCTTCGGTTACTCGTAGTGCCGAGACTGTGCACCCTCCGACTCCTCCAGCCGAGAGAGCTTCGACTCCAGGTCAGCCAGAAGCTTCTCCTGTGGCGGCTGAGGTTGTGAAAACAGTAGCCACGACCACTACCATTGAGGCCGCCAAGATTGCGAGTGCGTCAACTCCAGAAATTGGGACTTCTGCTGCCAAGCCTACGCCTTGGGTTGAACACGTAAGTGTCATTTGTCGAGTCCTCATACTGGGACTATTTGTGTATAACTTATGCTGGTTCCATGTGCATGCAGCCCTTCTACCTCAACCTGGTGGAATCAGGCAAAGCTTTTGTCCAGGTTGAACAGGAGAGAGACAATCTGTGCGCTGTCATGGAGCAACTCAGCCGTAAGTGTGTTGACTTCTGTATTCGAAGTTCTTTTTGCTCTGTCTTTGCGTTGTCGATTGTGAATGACATCTGGCCATCTATCCCAGGTGACAAGGCATCTGCTGAAACCCGAGTAAAGGAGCTAGAAGACGCTCTTGCCACTCAAGCTGCCGAGTCGAAGAAAGCCACGGATGCCGCCAGCATTCTGCCACTACGCGCGAGAGGAGCATGCTGAGCGACTGGCTGGCCTCGCACAGAATGTGAGAGGTAAGGAACCATCTTTTTTGTATGCTTCGTGTGTACCCTGTTGGGTATTATGTACTAATATTTGCTCTTTCTGGTATTTGTTGCAGAGGCGATTGGTGTGCCAACACCTGCAGACATGGTCAGTGATAAGTTATCACTCGACCAGGTTATAGGTGACCTTGGTACTCAATTTGCCCAGGCGAAGGATGCCCTTGCCAAGTCTGCCAGCACCCTCAGCGCCATACACAAGAACGTGCTCCCAACGCAGGAGGTGCCGTCGACTGCTGACGGCTTCGCTGATGTGCTCGGTCCAGGAACTTCGACCATGACGAATTTTGCTCGCGCCCTCACGGTACGTGGCTCGGAGTCCACCCTCAAGCTGATACTAGGTCATGGGATAGAGGGTAACTTCGAGGCGGCGATGTCTGACTTCCCTCGGAAGGCCGGCGGGAAGCTAATATCTTTGAAGCATGTTAGCGAGCCAGCCACCCGGCTGGCCAACCTTTTTATGAATACCATGGAACGCCGGGCAACAGAGGTCGCCGCCCGTGCGAGTAGGGCTAGGTCGGAGTCGATGTCTGAGAAGTAGGGCAGCCGCGCCTTTTATGCCTTGTAATTAAACTTATGACCATGCGAGTATGCATGCACTTTTGCTACCTTTGTATGAATTTAATTTCCTCGTTATGCTTCTGCCTGTAAGGATGTGTGCTGTTACCCGCCTAAGCTTTGTGATAAGTTTCTCACGAAACTTTTATTATATTTGGAACAGAAACAGCCAGCCACCACTTCATCCAGCTCGTCGCGGCAGCGTGCCCCCACTCGATCTCGAGCTCAGGTGGCAAACGACGCCGCAGTAATGCGTTATATGAAGGCTCGAGTCGCAAAACTGGAGCAAGAGCTGGAGAATACCCGCAGTGAGCTGGATAGGATGAGGGCGAGGCCTGCTTTACCCACTCAACGGGAGGAGTATGTGCTTGGCGAGATGGAGATCGTGAACAGACAGCTCGAGTGTAAGCATGACTGCCTTGATCTTATGAGTTCACAATCTGTCCTTTTTGTTCACCCAACTTGTGTTGCTGTAGGTTTTGTTCCAGATTTCCAGGCGGAGCAGGCTCGTGTAGATGAGTAGTTGAGCAATGCGACTGACGAACCCACGACTGGCCGTCAGCACTTCCGCTTGGATAAGCACCGAGCACGCATACTCGCGACTCTGCAGGATCGAGTGTGGCGGAGCACTATGCTTCTTGAGTTATGCAGGTCGGCCTTCAGTCGAATCAACCAGACTTTTTCCGACTGGGCCGCAACCTCAAGGAATCCACGCGTTGCTCGGGCTTTTCCGGACCACAGGTTCCATTCGAGACTTTATCACCCAGAAGCTTGTGGATGGAGCCAACGCAACAATGGCATATATCCGAAGTCAACGTCCAAATATGCAGCTACGTCCACCCGTGCCTGGATCGTCTTTGTCCCAGTCGCATCTTGACGATACAGTCGATCATGCGAGGGTGTTGGTTGAGTGCTATCATGCTCAACTTATGGGCCTGTTCTTCCAGCAAAGGACGAACCGAAAGATTAGGGTTTTCTGTATAGGGGACAACCCCCGAGTGTAAATTTTGCCACTTAGTACATATTTGTTCACTTGTATGTATGCAGCCCCCGAGTGTATCGAGTGGGGTTTATGAAAAACACTTTATAGAACATGCATTCTACAGCCCCGAGTGCTCGAGTGAGGCTGTGAATTTTTACGATGTTTGAAGCTTCAACTCATGTTATTGAGCAACTTTTTGGTTTATGTATGATTTTGTACGACCCAGCCCCCGAGTATTCGAGTGCGCTGGGTATTATGTTTGAAGGAGCGAGAGCTCACGTTTTGAAGTAGCGCAGCCCCCGAGTACTCGGGTGAGGCTAAGGTTGTGCGAGTAGTAAACAGGGAGAAATATGAGGAATTTATTGACTATATTCCATTTATGAATGTTAGGCTGCAGGCCGCCTCATTAAAAACCTTCCAGTCCCCTTAGGTACCCTGGTAAGGAAAAGAGCGTGTCTGAAACCTGCAGCCATCCGACATATGCCTATTACATTATGCGACTGAGCAATCTAAGCATAGAAACGGCGCAGCTGCGCAACGTTCCAAGGATTATGCGAGAGTTCGCCTGTCTTCGCGTGCTTCAGTCTGTATGCTCCACCTCCAATGATATCGTGATGATGAAGGGTCCTTCCCATGGAGACGCAAGTTTATGCACCTTCTTTTGCTTCAGTCGAAGTACCAAATCGCCAACCTCGAAGGACCTGGTACGCAGTCGACGGCTGTGATAGTTGCATAGATCTTGCTGGTAGACAGTTGTGCGTGCTAGCGCCGTGTTGCGTGCTTCTTCGAGCAAGTCGACTGCATCTTCGAGTGCTTCATCTGCATCTTCTTGTTGTATGCTTCGACTCTTGGTGCATTGAACCTTACGTCTGATGGCAGGATTGCCTCTGCGCCATAGACCATGAAGAATGGGGTAAATTGTGTTGAGGCATTGGGAGTTGTGCGTAGGCTCCATCACAGATGGAAGTTCTTCGACCCAAGCACCCGCTGCTCTTTTGAGTGGGACCAGGAGGCGTTTCTTGATTCCACTCGTCACAAGCCATTGGCCTTTTCGACTTGGCCATTTGACTGCGGGTGTGCCACGGATGCATAGTTGAGCGTGATATCTTGCTCTTTGCAGAAGTTCGGAATTCTTCAGCCGTGAAGTTTGTACCGTTATCAGTGATGATGCTACTTGGCACACCAAAGCGGTATATGATGGATTTTATGAAATTGACTGCTGTAGTGGCAGTCGAACTTGTGATAGGACTGCTTCAATCCACTTGGTGAACTTGTCGACTGCCACCAGAAGGTGAGTATGCCCTCCATGGGAGGATTTTTTGAGTGGCCCAACCATATCGAGCCCCCACTGGGCGAAGGGCCAGGCCAATGGTATTGTCTTCAACGCCGATGCGGGTGCGTGCGGCTTTGTGGCGAATTTTTGACAGCCGATGCACCTTTTGACTATGTCCTCCGCGTCTTTGAGTGTTGTGGGCCAGTAGAAGCCTGCGCGAAAGGCTTTGGCTACGAGTGATCGACTGCTGGCGTGATGCCCGCAGGTACCTGCATGAATATCACGAAGGATGGCTTGGCCATCTTCAAATGCTATGCAACGTTGGAACATACCTGATATGCTGCGTTTGTATAGTTCACCGTTGATGACAGTGTATGCTTTAGATCGTCGAGTGACGCGTCTTGACTCTGTTATGTCTTCGGGTACCTCGCCGCGGAGTATGTATGCGAGGAAAGGTTGAGTCCAAGTTGGCTCGATGAGGAGTACCTCGACTGGCGGGTCCTCTGTGCTAGGTGCTTTGCTCTTGGCTGGTGCGGCTGATGTAGGAGTTGCTCGCTTCTTTTTGATGGATCTGTGCTCGATGCGCTCGAAGAAGACACCAGGTGGAACTGGTGCTTTAGTCGCGCCAATGTTGGCTAACTTATCTGCTTCTTCATTGCTTTCACGCCCTATGTGCCGCAACTCGCAGCCTTCGAAACTGCCCTCCATGATGTTGTATAGGTCACGGTAAGCAATCATGTTATCTGCGATTGCATCGCAGGCTTTCATTGTTTGCTGTACCACAAGGTTCGAGTCACCGTAAATCATCAGTCGAGTGCACCCGAGGGCTTTGGCCATCCTCATGCCATGGATCAGGGCCTCGTACTCGGCTTCGTTATTTGATGGGAACTCGAATCCCATCTGTAGGATATAGCGAAGCTTGTCGCCTTTTGGTGATATGAGGATGACACCCGCGCCTGCGCCTTCATTTTTCTTTGAGCCGTCAAAGTACATAGTCCATGAGTTGGACACATCTGGTGCTCCTGGCAGCTGAGCTTCGATCCACTCGGTGTGGAAGTCAGGTAATACTTGTGCTTTGATAGCCTTCGGGTAATCATACTTGATGTATCGCGGTGCTAGCTCGATGAGCCATTTTGCGACTCGCCCAGTTGCGTTGGGGTTTGTGAGGATGTCCCCGATCCCTGAGGTGCTGATTACAGTGATCGGGTGCTCGGAGAAGTAATGCGTCAGCTTCCTTGAGGACATGAACACGGCGTAGGCCAGCTTTTGATAGTGCGGGTACCTCTGCTTTGATATGGAGAGCACTTCACTCAAGTAATAGACTGGACATTGTATGCTTTGGGTGTGTCCCTCCTCCCTTCGTTCGACTACCAGTACAGTGCTCACCACCCTGTTAGTTGCAGAGACATATAGGTACAGTGGCTCGCGTTCCCTTGGTGCGACGAGGATTGGAGGGCTTGTGAGGACTCGCTTGAGGTCCGTGAACACTGCTTCGGCTTCTTGCGTCCACTCGAATTTGTCTGCTTTCTTCATCAACGATAGAACGGGAGTGCTTTTTCACCCAGCTTGCTAATGAATCGACTGAGTGCTGCTACTCGACCCGCCAACTTTTGCACGTCATGGAGCTTTGAAGGCCTTTGCATCGTCAAGATGGCCTGTATTTTCTCCGGGTCTACCTCGATTCCTCGAGCTGAGACTACATACCCGAGGAGCTTGATGTGGAAGTGTTTGAGGTTTGTGAACGTCTCTCGCAAATCATCGAGTAGTGTGTTTTCCTCCCTTGTTGTGATGACGATGTCGTCGACGTAGACCTGGACTTTTCGCCCAATTTGCTTCTTGAGGCAATCTTGCATCATGCGCTGGTAGGTTGCGCCTGCATTCTTGAGCCCAAAGGGCATGGTTGTGTAGCAGTAGACCCCGAGTGGGGTTATGAATGCCGTTTTCTCTTTATCCTCTTCCTTCATCCTTATCTGATGGTAACCCGAGTAAGCATCCAGGAAGAACAAGGAGCGCACCCGGCGGTGGAGTCGACGATCTGGTCGATTCGAGGTAGTGAAAAGTGATCATTTGGACAACATTTATTGAGTGCTGTAAAATCTACACACATCCAAAGGATATCTGTGTGCTTCTTCTCTACGAGTACAGGGTTGGCCACCCATTGTGACTTCTTGATTTCTCTGATGAAACCTGCTGCGAGTAGCCTGTCGACTTCGGCTTCGACTGCGGTTCTTTTTGGGCCGGATATGCGGCGCATTGTTTGCTTGACTGGTTTAGCATCTGGAAATAATTGGAGAGAGTGCTCGGCGAATTCCCTGGGAATACCTGGCATGTCGGCTGGACACCACGCAAATATATCCCAGTTCTCACGGAGGAATTCGACGAGCGCGCTTTCCTATGCGATAGGCAGACTCGACGAGACATTGACTGTCTTGGTCGGGTCAGTCGGGTGCACCTGATGTGATCTTGTGTCATTGGTGGCATTGAATGCTCTGTCGACTGCCACCTTTTTTGTTCTGGCATAAGTGTTCGATCGTTGGAGACCGCTAGATCGGCGAGTGTTGCTTCCATGCCGAACATCTCAGAGATTTTGCTAAACTCTCGGTCGCAAGAGTCAGACTTTTGGAAGTTTCCCTTGACTGTGATCACTCCTTTTGGTCTAGGCATCTTTAACTGGAGGTATGCATAGTGTGGCACCGCCATGAATCGAGCGAACGTCGGGCGCCCAAGTATAGCATGGTATTGTGACTTCCAGTCGACAACTTCGAACTAAATCGATTCTGTCCTGAAGTGGTTCTTGTCCCCAAACGTTACGTCGAGTTGTATGGTGCCTTCTGGACTTATTGCTTTGCCTGGGATGATACCGTGAAAGGTATTTGAAGATCTTGACAGGTTTTCGACTGACCTGTTCATTTTACGGAGTGTATCTGCGAAGATGATGTTTATGCCGCTACCTCCATCCATGAAGACCTTGGACATGGCGTAGCCTCCAATTTGTGCATCGAGTACCAGAGCAGAGTGCCCTGGACGAACAACCGATGGAGGGTGGTCCTCTCTGCTGAAGCTTATTGTGGTTTCGGAACCCTTCAAGAATTCAGTTACAACGGGAGGTGACATGACCGCCATGTTTACTTGTCGAGTGCGAGTTTTTGCTCCCTGTTGGAAGGGCGACCTTTCTGTATCATGTACATATGCCCTTGGGGTGGAGGGTACTGAGGTTTGTCCACCCGAGGTACAGGTTGTATGGCACCCGCGAGATTTCCGCCTGCTGCAGGCTGTGGTGGTGGAGGTGGTGCCATCAGAACAGGCACATTGTTTGGCTGAGGCACGGGTGCAGGTGCTTGTGTGGCTGCTGCCTTTCGGAGATTTACGTAATCAGTCGCCATTTGGTCGAACTCCCTGCAGTTTCTCATGGAGTGATTGGAGCGCAGTTTTCCGTCGTCCCCTTGTACATGTGGAATCTGCAATCAGCATCCATCTTTTCTTCGAATGATCGCTCGGATTGTGCTCCGGATCGTGACTTGCGCCAGTCCTTCCTCTTGTAGCTATCACTGCATTGGCCGCGGTCTCGACTGTCCGGCGATCATCTCGACTGTCCCGCGATCATCTCGACTGTCCCCCGATCTTCTGACCGTCGGTCGCTTCTGTCTTGGTCGTTGCGGGGCGTGGAGAACCCAGCCGCCATGAACTCGGGTCTGTCATCGTCGTAGTGACGTTTTGAACGCTTGCGCCTTCGGTCGTCTCTGTACGAGTCTCTGCGGCTTCGACTGCCGCTTTCATGATTGTCACGGGGTGAGGACCCGCGTGTGGTACGCGCCATGTCTTCTCCGTCTGCCCACTCAGTCGCGATCATCAAGAGGTTAGCCACAGAGGTTGGCTTTTTGCGACCAAGTGCTTCTTTGAAGTCTCGCCTGGCGATGCCCATTATGAAAGCGTCCATGGCCATATCTTCTGAAATTACTCCGACTGAGTTGCGTATCTCAGTCCATCGTCTGATGTATGACCTCAACGTTTCGTCTGACCGTTGAACGCAAGCTCGAAGCTCCTCAAATGTTTTCGGGCGCTCACATAGAGGCTCGAAGTTTTTGATGAAGTCATTGCGGAAGTGATCCCACGAGTCGTATGTTGATGGAGGTAAAGCTTTGAGCCAGTCGCGGGCTGTGCCTTCGAGCATGAGTCGTATGTATTGCATGGCTGTGGTGTTTGTGCCTCGCTGGCACGCGACAGCCAGCCTGTAGTCTTCCAGCCACCCGGAAGGTTCCTGTCGACCCGTGTACTTGGGTTGTTCAGATGTGAGTTTGAACCCTTTGGGCATCCGTGTCTCGCAGACGCATCGAGTGAAGCACAGAGCTCCATGTGGCTCAGGCTTCGATCATAGTATGAGTCGCTGCTGTAAGATCTGCGTGATCTACTCCTGGACCTTCGCCTGCACGAGCCGCTTCTTTCCTTCGAGTGGTGGCGGCGACCACTGTGATTGTGCTCTTCACGACGCATGTCAACCAGGGCACGATCTCGACTCCCCCTGGAGTTTTTGGAATTTGGCGTATGGCCTTCGCTGCTAAGGCGAGTGATTTGATCTGTTGGCGATGTAGTTTTGCATTGGGGTCATCAGCTGGAGGCTTGATTGCCTCTAGATATGCTGCAGCGGTAAAGAGAGCACCCGCAGCTGTTTTGGGTACTGGCACTCCCTCTTCGTCGTATGTCATGAAAGAGTTGCCTAAGTTACGGGTGAGTGCCGCCCTCTCGTGGCGAGAGGTGTGACAGCCTTGATCTAGGTCTTGTGTCTGCTCACCCGATGGACCTCAGGGAGAGCTGTCTTCTGCGCGCACTCGACAAGCTAGCTTGCTTTTTGCGTTCTTCGAGTGTTGCTCTTACTTGCTTCAGTCGAAGTGATTCCTGCAGTTGAAGTACTGGAAGGTCAGCTTCTCCTCCTGTGTTGCGTCTACTGGCATCATTGTGCACTCCTTGATAACTTTATCTGCTTTTGCTGCCATCTCAGCAGTGATTGTGATGTTTGTGACTCCGTCCGGCATAGTGACCGTGCACGGTAACTCTGTAGGCCTGCGACTGGCCGCAGCATCAGATGATTCTGCGGCGAAGGCAACGTAGACTTGCTGGGGTATCACCCGAGGGTATGTGTATGTGTCTTCGAGTCCCATCATGGACTCGAAGTCTCATCAAGGCTCATGTCGGAGTCGATATGCCCGTCGAGTGGTCCGTCTGGACGGATCTCGCTGTTGATGCCTTCATCGCCTATGCTCATCTCGACGTCGGCGAAGTTGTTATGAAGCTCGAAGTCGAGGTTGTTGTTGGTGCAGATCTCGGAGTCGACGTGGTTGTCGATATGAGTTTCAGGTTCGTCGAAGTCACCGAGGGAGATCCCGCAGTCGAAACTATCCTCGAGTGGGAGATCGAACTCGGGATCGTTTGTGCGGTATGTTGATTCGGCCTCCTCGCCCTGGAGTTCTTCAATGAGCTCGTGCATCTCTCGTGTGGACATGGTTCTTGCGGACGAGCAAGCTTGGAGGATCGACGATGGTATGGACGCAGTTGATGGATCCGCAGTCGAAGGAGCCGCAGCCGATGGAGCCTCGGGTGCGGAAGTCGCGAATTGGCGTGGGTCCGTCAAGTCCTGCACACCAAGCTTGTTGACGAAAAAATTGAACGAACCAACGGTTAAACCCAAACCTGACTCGAGATCGGAGAAAGCCTTCTGGAATTCTGGCGAGTGTGGCTCGAAATCCATCAGAGGATCCGATGCGCTTTTTGCGGGTGAAGCTGGCGTGTTGCCGTTTGTCGAGTGAGTCGGCGAGTTGCCGTGTGCCGCCTGAGTCAGCGAGTTCTGGTTTGTTGATGCAGCCGACGAGTTGCCGTTTGTAGATCCGATCGGCGAGTCGCCGTTTTCCGATGGAACCGAAGAAACCGTGAGTCTAGCACTATTCTTTCCCACAAATGGCGCCAATTGACGAGGTGTACCCTCATCAAATCCCATGGTTAAGGACCTAGGGTTGAGATTATGGGGAGAGAATGTGGTAGTACTGGTAGTTTCGTCGGCTGACAAGCAGAGGCAAAGATTTACCCAGGTCCAGGCCCCTCGGGTGGAGGTAAAGACCCTACTTCCTGCTTGTCTGTTATTGATCGCTTGAGATTATGAGGTTACAAGGTGGCTCTGGCGAGATGACGATCTCGCTAGAGATTTGGTGGTTTTAGTATGGCTTCTCCCTAGATCGGCACCCCTCCTAGCCTTTAAATAGGCTGGGTCTCGGGAGTTCGTAACCGACCTAGTTTACACGTAAGGAAAGTCTAAACCGACTATGTCTATGTCTAATCTTGGAGGGTACTCCATCTTCTTGGGTCTCTTGTCTTGGGCTTCGAGTAGGCTATTCGCTATTGGGCCTTAGACGTCACGTGCACCAGGTATCCTCACGGTAGGGTACCCGAGATGTATACCCTTGTCACTACCCTTCGACGTACAGTTCGACGCACCTAGAGTCGTCGCATACAAAGAAGAGGAAGCAGAGGAAGCACTTGAAGATAGCGTCGACATGCTGGACAAAGCACGCGATATCGCGCTTGCTCGCACAGTTGTCTACCAGCAAAACCTCCGCAACTATCACGACCGACGACTGCGCATCAGGTCCTTCATGGTTGGCGACCTGGTACTTCGCCTGAAACAGAAGAAGGCCTGAAACAGAAGAAGGTGCACAAGCTCGCCTCCCCATGGAAGGGACCCTTCATCATTACAGAAGTCATCGACGGCGGCGCCTACCGTCTGAAGCACGCGAAGACGGGAGAGCTTTCGCACAACCCTTGGAACGTTGCGCACCTGCGCTGTTTCTATGCTTAGACTGCTCAGTCACCAAATGGAATAGGCGACATGTCGGATAGCTGCAGGTTTCAGACGCGCACTTTTCCTTACCAGGGTACCTAAGGGGACTGGAAGGTTTTTAATGAGTCGGCTTGCAGCTTAACTTACAGAAAGTGGAATACAATCAATGTTCCTCTATGTCCTTCTCTATTTTTTGCATAAGACACTCAAAACACCTTGGCCGCACCCGAACACTCTGGGCTGCGCCGTTCAGGTTAAACAAACACAAAAACCTTGGCCGCACCCGAACACTCGGGGGCTGCCCCATTCAGGTTCAACAAACACCAAAACCTTGGCCGCACTCGAACACTCGGGGGCTGCGTCGCACAGGTCACAAAAACAAACATCTCGGCCGCACCTGAACGCTCGGGGGCTGCGCCGCATAGATCAAACAAAATCAAATGCTCTGGCCGCGCCCGCACACTCGGGGGCTGCGCCGTGCACAATTTACAACTTCATAATTCGCTATACGCACCCGAACACTCGGCGGCTGTGTCTGACAGCGTAGAAAACCACATCTCGCAACGCAAAATTTACAAATCCACAATCGGGGGCTGAGCCCCGCATATACATTGCAAATCTTCATAACCAGCTTCAGTAGACATGCAGACTGCGCAAAAACAGCAGGTAACTTTACATACAAACTTGTACAAAATAGCACCTAATCTATTCTGCAGGTTCCTCCTTCGGCTCCGCCCATTTTTCTTCTTTCAAAACCTGGTGAATAAGGACCAGTGCATCAACACGAGTGTCCTGGTAATGCTCCAGCATAGGCACAAGACCGCCACCAGGCACAGGTGGCGGGCCAAGGCGATTTTCTTTAGGTCAAGGTTTGGGCAGTGAGCTCGCACAAAGGCGAGTGCGACAGTGGCCCCGCCAATGAGTTGCTCTCGAACAAACTTCTTGATAGCCTTGCCTTTGCGAAATTTCTTCAACAGCGCCGCCAGGCCTTGTGGTTGCTCGTTCAGCGGAAACAAGGTCTGGTGCACTCGAGCCAGAGCTGACCTGCAGGTTTCCAACAGAACAGCCGCGCGCCAAGCACGGTCTGGAGCCTAGCCAGCACCTGACCTCTCACCCTCTCCAGCCAGAAGGGGTGGGTGGAATACTGCGTGCTGCTGGCATAGCTATCCAGCCATTCGTGCAAGCGTGCCCCTTCCACCGGTTCATCAAAGCATACACCTGTGAAAATACAAGGAAGATCACAAAAATAGTCAAGCAGCTCGGCAACTCGATGTTCATCTCGGGTGCACTTACACTCGAGCTGCAGGTTCACTTTGTCAAGCTCAGCAAGCAAAAAGATCTCGCGCTCCATGGCTGGTGACGGTCTCGACTGCAACTCAGTCAATGCACTCTTCATATCCTTCAGCTCCTGCTTCGCCTCCGAGAGCTTCAGCTGCAGGAAATCGATAATCTTCTGGTCGTTCTTGCTCCGGGTGCTCGCCTTGGGAGCAGCATTCCCAGAAGAAGGACCTATCGACGCA
Source organism: Poa pratensis (assembly GCA_947311845.1). Taxonomy (NCBI): domain Eukaryota; kingdom Viridiplantae; phylum Streptophyta; class Magnoliopsida; order Poales; family Poaceae; genus Poa; species Poa pratensis. The sequence continues at coordinate 24,153,414 of CAMZMU010000119.1, read as the reverse complement.
CCGGGTGCTCCAGGCTACACAAGAACAACTCAAAGGCATCAGAACCAAGCAAAACCAAGGGTAACCTTCAACACAAAAGACTCGGGGCTGCGCCCCTCGGTCAATCCAATTCAGAGAACATAAGCGTCACTATATGCATCCAACAGGTCATACCCCATGATAAGTGCTAAGCTCACAATAACAAGTTCCTTTTTTTACAACTGAAAGCAAAAGCAAAAGCATAAAACCCGAAGCAAAAACTACTACAGGACTACTCGCTGGTCATCGACTTTTTGGACGACGCCTTCCTAGCCTGGATTTTGGCCGCCCTGTTCTCCACAGTCGTCACCAACTGATGGGCATACTTTTTAGCTACCTCCATCCATTTGCCCAGCGTCGTAGTCCTACCATCAGGTCCTTTGGGAAACTCCGACGTTGCTTTGTCGAAGTCACCTTCGAATCCATGCGCGAGCACCATGAGGAAAGTAGTCTGGGCACCACTTATATTTGCTCGCGACTGAACTAGGTGACGGCGGTACCCTCTGGTTTCAAGAGCTCCACCAACTCATCAAAAGTCGACGTCAGCTCATCCTCAGGGAAAACGCTTCCATGGAGGGCACCCAGGGCACTCGACGCCTTCATCAGCATCTGCGCCGCTTTTGCACTGGTAGTCTCTGCGGCAGCCACATTCTCCTCAAGGGAATCGCCAATACTTCGCTTGCCGGAGGCAGAAGGGCCATCCATCACTCCTGTCGAAGGAAAAAATAGGTCATACGAGATCCGTTCCTCGCCTACTATCAAGCAAAAAGTACATACCGGTCAAGGAGCTGCTGCAGGTGGCGAGTCGATCGATCGCCCGGCCCTCCCTCTCTTTGGCAGCATCCAGTTCCTTCTGCAGTTCAGCAACTCGAAGGATGGCGTTGTTCCGCTCTACCTCGGCAATAGACGCTGATTCTGCAAAGTGAAGCACGCTCATGAGCACTCAACAAAGATATAACCTGCGAAGATACCGTTTTTCGTGAGGCAACTCACTCTTAGCATCTTCGAGCTGCTGTTGAAGAGAGGTAACCTCCGTCTCCATGTGCACATATTGAGCGCCAGCTTTCAGCAGCTCACGCATAAAAGGCTAAAAAGGAGCAGAAGCAAAAGCATCAACATCACAAAAATTTCGAGCCTATGTACAACTACAAGCAATTGCACATAGCCTCGGGGGCTACTACCATCGGGAGCGCTGTCGCGCACCCGACAAAAAGCCAGATGACAAAATAGGAAACTCACATGATCCACAGAAGCAGAAGTTGAGGCGTGAGCGCCTACGGCCGCGGCTTCACCCTTGTCAGCTACAGCTTCAGGCTCTGGCGCCACCGCTGTTTCCGCCACAGTCATGGTTTCATTGCTCACCAATGTCTCCTGCGGATGGGTGCGAGCGGTCGAGGCGGCGCTGCTCTTCTCCACCGGTGGAGGAGGCGGAAGATCATCATCTGAGGATTCACTACAGTCGACATAAAAACTCTTCAGAATATAGCGGACAAATTCTACAACGTTCCGGAGCAACGACGCTACAAAACACTTACTTGTCAACAAGATCCACAAATTTGCTGGGGTCCAGGCAGCCGACGTTGGTGCGTGGCCTCTTCGCAAAAAGTGGAGGCAACGAGCGTAGTGGAGCTGCTACTATCGGCTCTGCCATCGACCCTGTCGCGTCCTGTCGCCCACCATCTACCTTCTCCTCGGAGTCAGCCATATCTTCCTCCACCTCACGCTGGCGCTTTCGCAAGCCATCAGCCGTGTGGTCCTCGGACTCGCCTTCTTCCGCTTCGGGGGTGTGGGCCGTGGCAATCGACGTCATATCATCATCCGAGTCAGCAGCGAGCGGCTCGTTGCTCAGCACAGGGCCACTTTCCGGAAGTGGAGGCATGGACTCGAAGACCTTGTGGCCCTGCACAAGATTCAGTAAAGAAATTAAGCATAGAATATACACAGTATGAGCAAAAGCGAGGACAAGCAGTACCTCAGGCAAAGGATGGCTAGCCTCATACGGCAGTACCAATGGCCGAATGTCGCATGGGTCATCCGCACTGAGCGTGGTGAGCGACCTCACAGTTTTCTTCACCTCGCTGGCAGATAGCTCCTCCGCATGCACGCGGGTCGGGTCCGCCGCGCCCAGATACGCCCACATGCCATGGACTCGTGCTTGCAGCGGCTGCACACGTCTCTTCACAAAGATGGCTAGCAGATGGATGCCAGTCACCTCCTTCCCAACAAGGGTTTGCAACTCAAGCACCTTCTCGAACAGCTTGTCGGCTTCGGACATCGGGGCACTCCAAGAGGGTCTCTTCAACGCTGCGGCATCCGCGTTAAAAGGTGGCAACCCAAAAGACTGGATGCCCATGGTTTCATCCTTGATGTAGAACCACTTCTGCCTCCAGCCCTGGACAGACTCGACGAACTTGATCTTGAAGTACTCGATGTCTGGCCGAGTTTGCACGCCAAATCTGCCAGGCCCTTTGGCACTCGACTGGCACTTGACGATGAAGATCCGCCACAACAAACCCCAATGGGGTGCGGTGCCCAGAAAGCACTCGCATAAAAAAGCAGCAGGCAAGGTGCAAAATGCCGTTCGGGGTGAAATCGTGCAATTGCACCCCGTAAACGTGCATCAGCGCACAGAGAAAGTCGTGGACAGGGAAGGAGAATCCCCTATTCACGAAATACATGAAACAAACCCTCTCATCAGAGAGAGGTCGCGGAATTACCTCGGGGCCGGGACTGCGAACCTTCTTCTCGTCCTCCGGTAGGAGCCCGTTGCCCCTCAGCGAATTGAGCATCTGCTTGCACACAGAGGACTTCGTCCACGCCCCAACCACCTTCTTCAGGCCGCCGATAGCGGCGCCACCAGCAGCACTACCGGCAGAGGCGTTCGCGGCGCCTTTCCCTCTCCGGCTCGTCACTTTCGACATAGCGATGACAGCAACGCGCGAGCTCGGGCGCAAATCTACGGTGGAATAGAGCGCAAAGGAAGAAGAAGCAGAAACAGCAGCGGCGGGGACAATGACAAGTGAAAGCGATTCACCCCGCCGTTCCCCTCATTTATCCGCATGAACTGTTGATCTCCACCGTTGGTGGGAGATCGTGCACCGAAGTGCAAATCTATCCCTACACGTGGCAGCATCGGAGGGCAACCATGGCCGGCCACTCCGCCCATTACGCACGGGAAGCAAGGAAGCCATCATCACGTCGTCGTGAAAACAGCGCCAGAGCGGTCAAATCCAATCAAAACGGCACCGTCCTTGGTCAATACTGCCATGCGGGACCCACGCGTCACGTCCCATCTGTCGTGGGTTTGTCACGTCAGGTGTCATAGATGACTTCGTAGGTGTGGGATTACGAGTCAAGCATCTCCGAGCTTGGGATCGCAGGAACAAAGATCAACACAGATTTACCCAGGTTCGGCCCCCTCAATGTGAGGTAAAAGACCTACTTCCTGCCTACCCTAGATTGGTATTGATATGATAATCGAGGTGTTACAATGGAGGCGATCCGATCTGGTACTCGCCGTATGAGCTAGGGTTTAGGGCTTGATAGCTTGACCCGCTCTAAGTCCTGCGAGTCCTCTTTATATACACAGAGGCTCGCTAGGTTACAAAGGAAACTTCCCCATAAGGAATACGTCCACAGAGGCCTACTCGGAGACTACTTGGTCTTCACGTCCTCCGGGATATGTCTTCTAGATCTTTCCCCTTATGGCGGTTCAATATTGGGCTTGCTCCCAAGTGGGCCTTTGTCCGTGCGAGTAAGTAAGTCGCACTGGGCCGCGGGTTAATCCAGAAAGTATTCCCCCGACATTAGCCCCCAAGTTTAGCTTGGATTTCGAGTGAAGGCTTTTGTCTTAACAAACCCCTGAGCCGCGCATGAATTATCCCAGCTGAACTCCAATTTTCATATTTCCAATCTGCGGCTTATAACTCTTCTTGGCGGCTCAAGAACGCGACTTACCTGCCTTGACGGTTGATTTTCAGATCTAAACGTCTTCCGCGTCTGGGCTATTTATCTTGGCTCATCGTTTTTCCCAGCGTTCTGCATCAAGTCCTGCATTACGCATCCGCTGCTCCTTTCCGCCGCCTCCAATCTCGCTTCTCGTACTCACAATCCTTCGGTGGAGATCTCCATCAATCTGAGAAAATGTCTCGCCGCAAGTGCAACTGGGAAGGCTCGTGGGTCGACGAAGATTTCCTGGAATCCCTATCTGCACGGGGCCTTCTTCCGCCAAAAGATCAATGCGAATGGCGGGCGGCCGGTGAGGAGGTAATTCCCAACCCTCAACCAGGAGAAGTAGTGATATTTGCGGAGCATGTTGAGCGCGGGTTCAAGCCCCCGGCTCTCTCTTCTTCCGCTCCTTGATGCAGCGGTTAGGTCTCCGCTTCCATGATATTGGCCCTAATTCGATGTTGCAAGTGAGCAACTTCCACGTCCTCTGCGAAGATTATCTGGGTATCCCGCCTTCAATAGATTTCTGGCTTGCTCTTTTCAATTGCAATAGTCAAAGGGAAACCACAGATGGTCCTTTTCTCCAATGCGGCGCCATTTCCTTCCAACGCCGTAGGGGTAGTATTTTCCCAAAACTAACCTTGCCAAGAAAATCAAGGATTGGCAAAGGACATTCTTCTATTGTAAAAACACTTCTCCTGAGGGTGAAATTCCTCTTCCTCTTTGGTCTCCTCTTCCCTTCGAGGCTACCGATGCTTGTCTTCTAAACCTGATCCTTCTTCGTTGCCCTTTATCGAATCCCTTCTAGACAAGGTGAGAGCGCTGACACTCCATGGTCTCACTGGATTAGATCTCATATCTTGCTGGACTAAGTGGCGAATTCAGCCTGTGAGTCGCCGCTCGCGACTTATGGTGGATTTCACTTGTCATGCAAACGACGTCGACCGTACTTGCCCTGAAGATTGGGACAAAGGGGATGGATAAATTTCATTCGCCGAGTGACGGACGAGGATATCGACTCGTATGATAACGTCGGCTTGCTCCCTTCTGGGCTGAGCACAAGCCTTTTGTGGTAATGTTTACTTGTCACCTGTTTCCTCGAAAATTCCTTCTCCAAAATTAATTATTTCTGACCTGAGCTCCTTTTCAGATCGATCCCTATTTCTGGGTTCTTCCCTCAGAGGACGTCGACTTGAACCAAGAACCCGGCTGAGTCGTCAAAGCAAGCCGCAGCCTTTGGCGAAGATACAGTTATGCACGATATTGGAGCGAGGGAGTGCTTCTGAAGAGGACAACAAATGGCCGACGCTCTTCTGTCCTCGACTCCAAATACACCTTTCTTGGAACTTCCTGAGGTGCCTCGCAGGTCCTCGAAGCGTATTTTATGCAAGAGCTCAGAAGACCCGCGCAGCCTGAGAAACGCCGCAAAGCCTTGGCGCTACTGGTAGAAACAAGAACTGCCAAATCTTTAAAACTTGCTGATCCCAACAAGGCTACTTTCTCTTCCGAGGCTGTTGCAAAGGACTGCTTCTCAATAAGCTCGGGTAATTGTTTGCGACTCTCTCCTTTTCCTTTTGTGCTTGCGTATTTTTGGCAAGGAATTGCTGATCACCACTTCTTTTCATACTCTGTAGGTTCAGATTTGCAAGGTTTATCTTCTCCTTCCTCTGGTTGCCTGATGAAGAGTATCCGTGTCGCCTCTGGGTATGGTTCGCCTTCTTTTCAATGTTGCGGCTCTGCTAGGTCAGCTTATTAACCCATCAATGTTTTGCAGGGCCATGCCTGAAGAGGATACCAAGTCTAATTCTCATCCCACTTCTTCTCAGCAGCTATGAGCGAGGATGATGCTGCTGATGAAAACGTGGGAAACAGTAATGGTGCGACTCATCCAAGGCCCTCCCTGGAGGAAGGTATTGCAGATGCGGCTCCTGCCGACCCAGTCGCAGCTCCATCCGCAACTCCTGCTTTGGTAGGGTATCCACTGAAATAGAATTCCAGCTCCAGGAAATAGTTCCAAGTCAATTGCGGATGCCATAATTGCTGCTGGAGATAAGCATGCTGCTCTGCTGCGCGGCCTAGTTGAGCAATTTTCTTCAAGTCGCCAGGTACATATACCGTAGCCCCCAAGGATCAAAACCTTGTGTCATCGCACGGGGTGTTGATTCTTTTCCTGGCTTCAAATCTCGAGCCCCCAAGTTCCTGGATAGTTTACCATGCATTTTGCTCTGTTTATTTTCAGCTTGAACTGTCCTTGCTTGATGCTTCTGGCTCAATAAAGGGTAAAGGCATTTCCATAGATCATCCTGAAATGATGCAGTCTCCCTGGAGCAGCATAATGAGGTCATTAGGGACCAAGATCAGGAAATAAAATCTCTCAAAGGTCAACTCGACTCCTGTGAAGAGCAATTTAAAGAACTTGAAGCCGATATGCAGCAGCGACTCATGGAGAAAGACGAAGTCATTAGATCTTTGCGAGAAGGGCTGACTCTTAAATCTGAATTGATTGATCGCCTGAAGGGAGACCACGCAAAGGAACTCGCCGCGCGAGATGAAAAATATAACTCGCTGTTCAAAGCCTTTGAGGGTTTTGGCTCCATGGTCAAATCAGCCATCCTGCAGCTTGCTGGTTCGTCTTTTATTCCTTTAATCATATATATTTTGGGTAACCAACGTTAGTCTCTGACTTGTTTCTTGCCTTTTCTTTCTTGACATAGGGCCTGAGGCCCCAGTGTCCCGCTCCAACTTGAAGGATCAACTGGTATATCTGTCTGACTTCAGCCAGCGCTTCTTAAAGGTTACCAAGGAAGTTATGACGGTAATCTCTCCTGCGACTGATGGCCCAACATCTTGCGAGTATTGGATAAATAAACTGCTCAAGGCTCCGCATTACGTCTCTGATTGGAAACGATCCTCTGCTCGCGCCGGAGCCGCGCATGTCTTGACATTGCTCGAGCATATTATCCAGAGATAGATGTTGGCAAGGTTGCTCGCCACGGCCTGGCGATGAGCGCGGATGATACTGAACTGCCAATAAGCGAGTACTTCGATATCTGGAAAGGGATGCGCGGATATGCCACAAAATTTGTTGATAACTTAGACTTGGGCACTTATCTCGAAAATTCAATCTTGATGGGAGCAAGGTGTCAAAGGAAAAGTCCACAGGAGCTGAGTCATCTCGGGCTGACTCCAGCAACAGTATCTGGTGGCCCTTCTGCCTCGTCTGGCGGCGCCCTGATTATTAGGGCACCTGCGACTGCAACCGCGAGACAAGCCGCGCCAATTCCCACTCCTGTAGCTCGGAAGAGAAAAATAAATAATGTGGGACATGCCCGTTAGTCTGTAAGACATTCATGTATTATAAACAGTATTTTGGTGACCTATAAGCAGGTTCTTTTCATGATAATTCCATTAAGTAGACGCTCGCGCGGCTCAGTATTTCCTAGGAACATGTGTGTTCAGGGTCGAGAGCGGCCATGATAGGCAATCAAGCTCGATTGACGCCACACCCCAGTACTTTGGCCGCATAATGCAAGACGCTTCTAGCTTAAGGATTGCCACTAGTTTGGCAAAATTTGAGGTGCGATTGGTACTCGCGATGCTCGTAAGGAGCCCTCAAGGGTCAGTGATATATGAAATTCAAAAGACTCAGCGACTCAATGATAGTTGAGGCGAAACGACAAACCCTTGAATGTCAAGGGTGCCGGCTTTATTTCATAATCACTCGATGTTTTACAGGGTGTTACAGGATGATGCAGGCCCTTTAATGCGGGTTTTCTATTCCCCGCAGGCCATGCATACTTGATACTCATCGCACTTAGTTGCGAATTAATACTCCTAACGGAGTGGGTTGAACACCTGATTGGTTCAATTTTGAGTCGCTAAAAGCGACTCGGGTCGAGCATGATAGCTCCGATGTATGTCTCATGTTGAAGCAGAGAGCAAGTTTGTTAGGCGATTAGCCGCACTGAGCTGCGACTTATGTGAGTTGAGTTTGCTTTGTAAGGACTCACGATAACTGAGCCCTTTGGCTGGGGTTGTTGATCGAGGCTGGGTCTATGCACATGCGCCATTCTTGTCTTCTTTTTGTATCAAAGCGACCTCTGGGGCATTATCTTGCTGATGCGCGACTTCTCGGTGGGTATTTACCATCCGGTGGCTGCATCCTGTTGGCCGCTTCCGCGGTACCTCCAACGCGACTCGTTTTGAGCTGCGATTACCGATCTGCGACTGATATCCGTGTGAGGAGTTGGCGATGCAAGCTTCTTCTGCGAGTACTGAGCCTGCGTTCTCGCATTCTAACGCTCTCTGCCTGTCTCCATATATTGTAATAACACCGTTTGGTCCTGGTATCTTTAACTGTAGGTAGACGTAGCAGGGCGGCGGTAAATTTGACATAGGCTTCTCTTCCAAAGATCGCATGATATGAGCTTTTGACTGCTACAACCTCAAAGTCTAGGAGCTCTGTGCGGAAGTTCCGCTCTGTTCCAAAGCTAACTTCAAGTGTTATCTTTCCGATTGGTCGCGTAACAGCTCCTGGGATTATGCCTTGAATTTCTTTCCTGGATGGTCGCAGCCTCGTCTCGGGTATATTCATTCTTCGGAGCGTGTCTTGATATAGGATGTTTACTCTTCCTCCTCCGTCCATTAGGACCTTACTTAACTTGTATCCCGCGACTTCAGGCGTGACCACAAGAGCTGGCTGTCCTGGATCTCTTACTTCTGGGGGGTGATCGCCGCGACTCCAAATAACCGATTGCTCTGTCCAGCGACGATACCTTTCTGGCGTTGAAATCTGACCGCTCTTCCGGCTTCCATCCGTTGTTTGTACTTCCACTGTATGAAACTGTCCTATGTTTCTTCTAGGTAAAACGTCAGGCCCTTGATGAGAGCTAGATTTATTCTTGTGCTGCATTGATCCGCTGCGAGCCGTCTGGCGTGTCGCCTTCTTTCCACCTCCGGTAATAATGACATTGCGCCTTTGTGTGACTCGCTGGCCTGCCATCTCTCCTGCGATGTAAGTCGCAAGGAACGTCGAAGATCCCCTTGCAGTTATTAGGGGTAAGGCCTTATCACTCCCTTGCTCCTTCATCTGGTGTGCGCGATGTTCAGTTTGCGACTTGCAATTTCCCTGTTGGGTTCTGTGATAAGCCGCCTGTCCCCTTATCTGTCTTTGCGTACTTGTCAGCTGTTGCCAAAAGCTGGTCGAAACTATCAATCTTGTGCTCAGCGCGACTTAATTTGTGCACCAGCGGCTCAAATCTACAGTTCTTCTCATAGCTTGTATTGCAGCCTGTACTGTTAAGTTTTTGGCGGAGCCAAGGATCTCCGCGATTCTCTTGATCCAGTCACCGCTTGATTCGTCCTCTTTTTGAATGCATTGTCTAAGGTTTTTCATCTTCTGTTTGGAATCTGTTGATGAACTTGTCCTTCAAGTCTTCCCATGTGCTTATTGATTTTGATGGCAGCCTTAACAGCCAATCCCTGGCTTCTCCCTGTATTGCCAAGTGGAAATATTTCGCACGTACTTCCTGAGTTACATCAGTCCCTGTCATGCTTGCCTCGTAATCTTCTATCCATAAGGCAGGGTCTTGGTCACTGCGATAGGTGGTGACTCGCTGCGACTCGCCGAAGTTCGGGGGGAAACGAGTGAGCCGTATTTCCTCTCCAAAACATGCTGGTCCTTTCAATAATGAATAGGAGTTTACTGGCGCTGAATCTTCATCTGAATCAGTTTCAATCTGGGATGGCTGAGTCGCTCCGGACGTCCGTGACTCGCCTTCTATCTTCTTTTCTTTTTCCAATGATACCTGCAAACCTGCTAGCTGGTTGACCACTTCTTCGACGCTGCACTTTTCTCCTCCCCATGATACCTCGTTTTGCGGCTCATTGGGCGTGACTCCATACATATTTGCTTGTTGTAAAGCAGCGGTTTGCAGTAGGTCGATCGCATGGCGAGCTTCCTTATCAGCTCGTGTGTCTCCAACCGGTGCTATCTTTGACAATATCCTATCGCGGCATGCACGTTGCTCTCTGGGTCGCCGTGGAACTGTGATTTCATCTCTCCTCTGTCCATCTTGATCTGATGCTTTTGCTGCCAACGACGGAGTCGCCAATCTTCTTCTTGGAGTTTCTTGCGCTCAGATGTCGTCTTGGTTCGGACCGCCTGGTGCTTTGGCTGCCAGCGACGGAGTCGTCGACCTTCTTCTTGGAGTTTTTTGCGCTCAGCCGCGAGTCTTTGTGCCTCTTCACAGAGTTCCGTCCTGATAGCTTCAATCTCTTCAATCTTGAGGTCTCCTTCCTGATTTGGTAGAGATCCCCAAACAGGTCTTGACGGGACGGGGATGGGTAGTCTTGCTGTAGCTTGTTGTAGCTCCTCCAACACGCGGACCCTGACCGGCCGCAGTTCCTCCACCGACGCTTCCTTGAGTCGCATCTATAGATCTGCGACTGACGGATCCGACGAAAACTTTTACTGATCCGATGGGAACAATGTATCCAAACTCGATGCGATCTGCCTCGGGTCCCCACTCTGAGTCGTCGATGAAGGGGACCCCATTGATGTCTTCAACTTGGCCGATGGCGATGTCCTTGAAGCCTGATTTCGATCCTGCGCGGAACGTGACGCTTTTGACCGCAGGCCCCACGGTGGGCGCCAACTGTCGTGGGTTTGTCACGTCAGGTGTCATAGATGACTTCGTAGGTGTGGGATTACGCGAGTCAAGCATCTCCGAGCTTGGGATCGCAGGAACAAAGATCAACACAGATTTACCCAGGTTCGGCCCCCTCAATGTGAGGTAAAAGACCTACTTCCTGCCTACCCTAGATTGGTATTGATATGATAATCGAGGTGTTACAATGGAGGCGATCCGATCTGGTACTCGCCGTATGAGCTAGGGTTTGGGCTTGATAGCTTGACCCGTCTAAGTCCTGCGAGTCCTCTTTATATACACAGAGGCTCGCCAGGTTACAAAGGAAACTTCCCCATAAGGAATACGTCCACAGAGGCCTACTCGGAGACTACTTGGTCTTCACGTCCTCCGGGATATGTCTTCTAGATCTTTCCCCTTATGGCGGTTCAATACCGGGCTTGCTCCCAAGTGGGCCTTTGTCCGTGCGAGTAAAGTATGTCGCATTGGGCCGCGGGTTAATCCAGAAAGTATTCCCCTGACACCATCTATCACGACGCAAGCACGCAACTGCTTGTCAGATGGCGCAGTCGCCAAACGCGTCATTCCTGACGTCATCACAAGCGCAACGCTCAAAAAAGCATTCGAGTCCCTCCAGGGGTCGACTCCGAGGGAAACAATCGAACTAAGCAAAACTGGTCACTCGACCGCTCCATAGACTGAGTCATATAACTCCCACCGGGAGCGAATCAAAATTTTATTGACTGCTGCAAAAGTTTCAAAGCTTTGAGATTATCCTCAACTGCAAGCAATTAAGCACAATCTCGGGGCTACTCCCATCGGGAGTGCTGTAACGCACCCGATAAAAAACAAGAGTCGGAAATAGGAAGTTGTCCAAAACGAGCAGTCGAAGCTTACTCGACTTGGCTGCTTAGCCTTGTGCAAATATCGATCACAAATCCCCAGGTTGCGTCCGCCGCATATACTTCGGATGCTGCACGCACAGTGCAAAGGTAAGACCCGCCGATCCGTCGAGCTGGGCCGGGGCCCGCTCCCACAGCGTTTGCCCTGCAACTTTTCATGTCAAACAGACATGAAGAAAATCCTGACGGACGCGTTAGGTCGCAAAGTTATGCTGCAGGTCGGCTCAGTAAGACCTCCGCGGCCTGAGTCGAACCTGACCAGCTTGTTCCGGGTTCGAGTCCGGGGACTCGAACTTGAAGTAGGCTAGTAAGGTTTTGCCCAGAAGTGCAGTTAACTGTCCCGATCCGTCGAGTGCACCAGGCCTACTATGCCCCTATCCCTAGGCAAAATAAACAAAGCATTAGTCGACGTATTTACCGACTCAGCATGCACAATCGAGACAGTCTCGACTCAAATATACCTAACAAGCAAAGAACAAAACAATGCATAATCAGCCCATAAGGTACACTGTAAAGCAGGCAAACTACGACGTGCACTTACGAGGAGTTCCTGCCCGATTCTTCGAGTCGACCAAGCACTCGGGGGGCTACTGACGTGGGTGTACCCTTCGGGTGCCCCACCATGAGGATACCTGGTACACATACAAGCTAAGGCCCATGGACTGGCCCATCAGCAGTCCACGATCGAGGCCTACGAAGAGGGCCCAAGAAGATGGCGTACGCCACAAGACTAGTAAACTCTAAGTCGGTAGAAACCTACCTTACCTGTAAACCTAATCGGTTGCGAATCCCCGAGACCTAGCCTCCTAGGTCACGCAATACTGAGACCACCAAAACCCTAGCGAGATCGCATCTCGCCGGGACGCCATTGTAGCTCCTTTGTACACCTCATACATCAATAACCAGACAAGCAGGAAGTAGGGTGTTACCCTCTAGGGGTCTGAACCTGGGTAAATCTTGCTTGTCAGCTGACGATACTACCAGCGCTACCACGTCTCTCCCACTTAATCTCAACCCTAGGTACCGAACCATGAGATTTGATGTGTTAACACCACGTCATAGCCTAAAGTTGAATCTGCTACTTCCTTCACGCCATGCAAGATGAGACTTGAGCATGGTGTCGGCTGGTGCGTCGGGATTGCGAGCTATTATCTCATGAGGTGTGCGGCTCTCTTAAATATCAATGTTTGCTTGTAAAACTTCTCCCCTTGAATGAAACTGATATGACAAGTTTTTTGACTATTCGTAAAAAAATAAAAGAAACCTAAAGTTTTTTTTACGGTTAAAAGGAAACCTAAATAGAAACTAAAGCACTACAAGTTGCCAAAATGTTGTATGTTTTACGTGACAATATTGTTGGATTCTACAGTCACATGGCATAACATGGCATAATGATTAGGGAACAATCAAGTAATAGACTAGCACACATGTGACGATCATTTTTTTTCCTCTTTGGAAGCTTTTCTTTAGCTTGTGACAAGTTCTCAAACCTTTGACGAGTTATCAAAAAGTCATGTGGGTTGTGAAAATAGAATTTATTTTGATAAGTTGTGAGTGAGAACAGAGAATTCCTGTTACTCCTAATAGAGGAAAAATTATTGCAAGATATGAATAAACTGAGAGTATGGTGAGGTTTTTTTTAACAAGTCAAAAGATTTGCCTTTTATATTGATATAAAGAAAGAGCAAAAATCCAAGGCCTAAGCCAAAGAAAAAAAAAGGAAAAACACATATCCAAAATGATAATTAGCCGATAAGTTCTACTAACTTTATTGTTCCTGCAAGAATCCAGGTTTTGGCTTCGTCTTTGATGCGTTGCACGATGTTGGAAGGCATAGAAATTTTGCTGTTGAAAATCCGCTCGTTTATTTCCTTCCAGGTCACCCAAGTTTTTTTTGTTTTTGAAACTTCAGATCACCCAAGTTATGAGGATGATTGCCATTTTAAGTCCCTTCTGAGAGGAAGATGTCGTGGAAGCCATGGCCTTCCAATAGTCGCAAACTGTTGGCCTACTCGAGCCAAGATTTTGCATAAGCGTGGGGCAGTTAAACCAAGTCGCGGCTTCCGTCTAAATCCATCTAGAATAACGGCATTCGAAAAGGATGTGCCTTGGCCTCTTCCGTTGACATCTGCACAATTGACAAGTAGGCTGACGAGTCTATCCTCTAACTGTCGGACGGTAAGTCCAAAGCCTATTTTGCATGACAAGCCATGCAAAAAAAAAAACTACACTTTGGAGGGGCCAGGTCTCCCAGACAATGATCATGAATGGACAAGAGGAAGCGTCGATGAACTGGGTTTTGTAAGTGACCTGGTAGTGTATAGATTCCATCGGGACAGAGGCCCAGTGACAAAGGTAGCAGTGGTTCAACCTAGCAATCAGAGTTCAAATCCCGTCGGAGCGAATTTCTGGAATTCTCACAAAGGAGCAATTCTTCTATAAAAAGAAGCCACCAGGGGCTAGTCCTAGTTGGTCTTTTTTTTTAATAGATTCCATTGCTCGTCAGGTCCAGATGACGGTGGATCTGGTGAGGTTTGCTAAGCATAAAAATATCGATCCTATACGGATGCCAGAAACCAATAATTTTGCTTTACGCAATTATATTGAAGTTACACTGATGGTGTTGAATCTCACGCACTAAATTAGCCGAGCGTTCCATCCAATGACAGGACAAGATCCAGATTTCGTAGATAACCCCGGCAGCTTAGCCCTGACAGAACAGGCAGTGAGTAAGTACAGAAGGTAATCATTTGTTCGCGAATATCATCAGGCTTTCATCGTAGGAATGGATAATTAACTGCCTAAGCACAGGTACGGGCCCACTGAATCTGTAAGCGCATACTTGGACCAGATCCTGGATCCAACGGACGAGTGCGCGCGCAGTTGTCATGAGAATCTGGCACAAGTGGACCACAACGCCGGCAGGGGAGGCACGTGAAGCTCTCGCAAAGTCATCAGTCCGCTCCACAGGTCGGAGCAGGTTGGAATGGGCCGCTGGGCACCCAAAAAGAGCCGCGAGGGGTCCGCCATTTCGTCGTGGAATCATCCTCCAAATTGCCCAACTCCCACAATTCTCCCGCTACACCGTGATAAAAAACCAGCTAGGTGAAGTGTATCCAAAGTCCAAGCTGCAATGGGTCATCTCACCAAGAAAAAGTGCTGCAATGCGTGTAGTCCCATAACGAGAGAAGCTTACTTCTTACAGACGTACCCCATCATCATATAATAGACATGTATCATCTGGTACTAGACTACTAGTATTACTATTAATCATGCAAACCCAATGAAGATCACCAGGTTTTGCATCCGACGCGCAAAGGTTGCCATCAGCAAGACTCGGCCAATGCTGCTGTTACACCATCAGTTCACCTCCAAAACGCAGTGCACCATTAGTAGTAGTAAGGTAAATGTAACTTGTGTAGCCGGCACGCAGCCCTACCATCACCCTGTACAGTACAACAACACCACGCCCACATCACCACACCAGCTGCTTCGCGCCTTTCTTCTTGAGGATAGCGTCGAAGCGCCTGTCGACCATGCTGATCTGGTCCATGAGGGACCGTCGGATGTGGCCCGGCGGCGTCTCCGTGATACCTGCCAGGTACACGTCGGACGAGAGGTCGAACTTCAAGGTGGCCATGGGTGTGTTGGGCTTCTTGATCAGGTCGTCCTCCAGCATGATCTCTGCTACCCGGGCCAGTATGCTGAATGCTACGCCAACAAGAACCCTTGAGTAGGCCTCCACAATGGCATGCCCCACGTCCTGCACCAAGCAATTATTTCAAATAAATAAAATTCACAGCTGTGTAAGGATCCATTTTCAGCTACAGAGATTGATTTTTACCATTATCGTGTGATGCCAAACTTACCTCGTTATATTGAACCTTTACAACATCTATAAAGGTTGGAGGCAGGTTGGGGAATCTGGATTTCAGAAGCTGCACGAGGGTTTCAACCCTTTCTATGCACGCAGACATCTTCTCTACTTCCGACGACTTGTCCTTCATGAAATTCCAGGAATGCCGTCCAGGGGACCTCTTGCTTCTCTTCTCTAAGATCCTTTGATTCCATGCAAACAATGCACCCTCTAACCGGTTCATAGTCTCGAGCACGCTATGCTCGGTTTTTAAGCTGAGAGAGATAAATATTTCCTCGATAGGAATATAATCCGTGGTGATAGCATGGTACAAGTCTTCCCCCAAGCTGGCTCTTCCAGACTGCACGTTCAATTAAGTATAATCGTCAATTATAAGAAAAAGGAAATATTCAGCTTACAGAAATATTTTCACTGGTCTCTACAAGATGACAAAATAGAATTGGTACTTGCCTTTGGAAGGGAGTCCATAACAGCTGTCGGAATAGGGATCTGAAGGAGGACTTGCTCATTGATAGACTTCGCAGCTTTGAGGATTTGATGAACAAGTTTCGCCTGAAAAATAACCCGTTTCCTCTGCAATTGAGATAACCCTTGTTCAGGGACACAAGGGGATGGGAGCCACCACTTTTTGGTCTGTCTCTGACCATTATTTTTGCCTCGGCCACCAGCTCGGCTGCCACTCTCGACATACCAATACTCTGTGTCTACCATTGAGTCCAGAACTTCCTGCATATTTTGATGCCTATGGCATTAGCAAAAAATCTAAACTGAGGCAAGTACGGATAACAATATTATTCAGATAAACTGATATTTTTTAATATAGATAAAAACTGTGTTCGATCTGCATATTCATATACTGATAAGATTCAAACAGTGAAAACAACATACAATTAACATGGAATCAAGCTTCTGAAGAGCAGGAAGGTTCACATGAACATCTGAACGGGCTTTCGGCGTCATAATCTGCATTAAGCAACCAAACAGAAGAGTTTGAGAGTTGTATCTTTATGCTAATGGAGAAAACTTAATTAGGTCGATCCTTACCTCAAACATGCACCCATCTGCTCCATTTTGCTTCGTAGGAACCAGCTCAACCATGTAAGTTGTAGGAGAAAGCAGCCAGTCCATTTCCTTCCGCCACCGGATCTTTTTTTCCTCACAAAGTGGTTCCAACTTCCACAGCTCTCCAAAAATAGTGGCTGTTATGGTAAATGCTTGTTTTAGTCATGATGGTGGTTTATAAGGAACACTACAGTAGACAAAAACATAGTTTGCTTGTGAGTGGACTAGCATACCTGAGAGATTGGTTATACCATTGGACAAGGCCAGAGCAGCACACACGCCTCTGGCACCTCCTGAAACGTCATCGCCAAGCAGTAGCCTTGCAAACTTCTCCTTCATGGTTTCAACATCTGAAGCACTCAGCGTATATGTAATTGGATTCTTCCCTCTGATGGGGAGTAGATGGACAGCATCGAGTGTATCCGACTCGTAAAGTGAATGCTCCTCCTTCTTGCTCAATGGAAGGCATTGTGAAGAAAAGGAAGAGCCATAAACATCTTTGCTGGAGGAGCAGCTTGAAACTTCATCTTCAAGGGAATCAGTGGTGACACAGCCATCTGCCCCAGTTGTTGCACTAATGCCACTGCCCTCATCACAAGAGGAACCGTTGAACATGCAGCTCTCGAGGCCATTGTATGTGGTCACTCCTACATCAGTGAACATTTCTTCAAATTTATTTGCGCCGTCATATAACTTACAAAGAATACATACAGATTGTGCTTGGTCAGATGCCTGGGGAAAATTACACCTGCGCCTAGGACGTTGCCAAGAAGGAAAAGAAACTAGGTATACATCAGCCACTGGACCCTTTGGTTCACTGAGCTTATCATGCACTACTTAGAAAAATAAATGATCTAAAGGTTTGCAGCTGATGGTAATTTCAGGATTCTCAATTAACCAAGGAATAAATATTGCAGCAAATATGTGTTATAAATACCGAGGTGCATAATCAATCATACGAGGACAAGCAATCACAGAAGAAACGACACCGAGATTTGGTAACGCAGTTCGGCCACATTGCCTACATCTGCGGGGCATGCTTACGGGCGCTCCTCCCCATCGTACTCATCATAAGTACCGTCGACGACAAGCCCGCCACGGTATACACACATCAGATCATACAACGTCACGCCGGCGCGGCCGCCCCTGCCACGGGCGCCGCCCGTCCTGTCTAGATCTTATGTCTAACCTAGGTTTGTCTCACGTCGCACACCTTTTGGGCTACCCCTGGTGCCTTTATATATCAGGCCAGGTTTACACGTGTTCGAATCAAACACTAAAACCTATGCTAATTACAATTCCAACTCTAGCCCTAGTCATACACATATTCGGCACCTACCAAAAAAACAACACTCCACCTTGACGAATATGTCCTTCGCCATACTGAAGCCGTCGTGCCCGAACATCAGTGTACCTGAACTTGAACCATTAGCCATGAGCTCCACTGCTACTCCATTGACTTCTCATGTGACTCCACCTGCAACTGTATTCGCTCCATTGCTTCATCACAGCCCACACTCCCACGAAAATTAAGTTCTTCGACACTCTTATTCTGTGCTCCCAATTCTCCGGAGTATACGTCCACCGCCATCACACGTCGATCATTGATCTATGTGAAAATGAACAACTCATAAATTAGGTGCCACATATAAGAGTTACCTAAACTCACCATCCTCGCATGTGTGAAACTTGAAGAAATTTCGCTGTTGCTTTAAGTCATCTTCAGTCAATTTCACAACTGTCTCATCACTTTCGCAGATAATCCTTGATCAACATCGTCCATCTCCCGGCCTCGATAGACTGTCATCAACACAAACCTGTTACTTGGCAACACTGCTCACCTCCACACTTGGTTGACAACAAACCATCAGTGTCATGGTCCCGCCGTGTTCATCTACAGTCGCTCCTCCTTTTTTGGGCCTGCAGACCCACATCCTTGAGCCCCTATGTAGATCACACCGGTCTTCCAGACCGACGTCGAGGTCACGTTCCCTTCGAACCCCTACGCGTCAGTCCGAACGTCTCCCTCCTTTTCCGCTGAATTAGGCTTCGACTCTCTGCATGCTTACGCCGTAACCCATCTCCATCAGCCTGAGTGGAATCTTCTCACCAGAAACCATCTCCTTCAAACATGACATGTAGCTAGCTAGTCTACCTCGCGCCTCTCGACTCCAAGATCTCCAGTGTGCACCATCTTGAATCATCCTCGCGCCACATGTTGAAGCACGCAACCCTCGGGTATGCGCCACGTGTTGTCCACGCCACAGAAGTTCAGACACACCCATCAGCATCGCGCTCCTGTGTCGCCGTCGCTGATCTCATCGATGTCTTCTTCTTCACGATCGAACCCATGTGGATCCGTCAGACTGTCAGTCCAACCCAGCCGAACATATCCGACTGCAACCATGCTCCACCTCACGCCGTATCAGCCTAGCACGCCGTGCAAAGCTCGACGCCTTGTAGAAACATGATCCCTCCACACCGCACTCCAGGCTACCACGAGCCTTATGCACGCGTCCTCGCCGCTTCAGTCAATTGCCGACTTACGGCTCCGCGTCTTGTATCCATTGCCACAGCCATCCCGACAGAAGTACAGAACCCTTGGTCTTGTACGCAGCAGATTAAAGATAAATCAGAACAAAACAATCCCAAGTAGCCTTCCGTGTCCATGACACAAACTTCCAATATGATGGCATGCAAAATACATCTGACGCAATCCTTTTCTTTAACCAAACAATCTCACGTGCCTTGCAAAGCTAGCTCTTCTAGCTTCCGATCGATCAAACATTGGATGCACGCATGCTTTCTAGAAGCCACGCATGCAGCCTCTGTACAGGCCGCGTGCCACACCTGGGCCGTGTGCCCTTGGGCCACCAACTGCTGCGCGTGCCGCCGCCGAACATAACTGCTCGGCACAGATCCATCTGAGCTCGTCGAGAACTTCGGCCAGCTAGCTGCCTCATGAGCGCTCTCGCGTGGATATCACCACACGCGCTAGGCTGCCACAACAACGCCGCTGCTCCCGATCTGATCCGCTGCAGCACTTGCCGATTCCGATTGCTTTTCAGACGACGATCTCCGACGACCGACGAATAAATCCTGCGAATTCGCGATCATCGCGTGCACCATGATTGTCCGCGGCTGGTCTTCGTCTTCTTCCTCTAATCAATTTTCAGCAGCCTCAAAACCTGTACCGAGGTGCATAATCAATCATACGAGGACAAGCAATCACAGAAGAAACGACACCGAGATTTGGTAACGCAGTTCGGCCACATTGCCTACATCTGCGAGGCATGCTTACGGGCGCTCCTCCCCATCGTACTCATCATAAGTACCGTCGACGACAAGCCCGCCACGGTATACACACATCAGATCATACAACGTCACGCCGGCGCGGCCGCCCTGCCACGGGCGCCGCCCGTCCTGTCTAGATCTTATGTCTAACCTAGGTTTGTCTCACGTCGCACACCTTTTGGGCTACCCCTGGTGCCTTTATATATCAGGCCAGGTTTACACGTGTTCGGATCAAACACTAAAACCTATGCTAATTACAAGTCCAACTCTGGCCCTAGTCGTACACATATTCGGCACCTACCAAAAAAACAACAATATGCAGTGTACAATGTACCGATAATGAAAAGTAATTTTCTTCAAGGTCATAAAGATCGGTCATCTAGCGTGGACTTCTGACTCTAAGTGGGATTTGCAGCTCATGGGACTCTTTGGTTCTTCAAGCTTATTCATGTGCACATGTGAGCTTTATTAGCACAGTAAATTAAGTAAGCTATTGATGTTCCCTGTGGTTTAAATGGAAGAACCAGCTAACACAGCAGTAAAGCCAACTATGCATTTTACTGTCAGATATTGATCCAAAATTTAATGGTGTAATTCAATATTTAGGACGACATTTCAAATAGGCTGTTGCACATGATTTTCTGCTGAGACTCATAAGAATCAAATCTCCATGGAACCTTGTAGGCGTATTTGCAAAAGAGACTTGTCGATCTATCGACAACAATATAGACTACAGAGTACAGTTGTAAACCTGAAACCTAAATTTCGTTTAGCCCAATCTTAGCTGAAACTAAATTGCTCCGGTTATAGTATCATCACAGTAACTGCATGTGAAAAAAATCCCTTGGAGCTATAAAACCGATGACAAATCACTGCTCCAACAAAAATGGCCATCCTCTATCCCTGAACAGATTTTGCAATAGAAATTCGGATAGAGTAGCAACAGCCATCATACAAAATCTCGGTATAGACAATAAATAGTTTATCCTTCAGCACATATGGTGGGATCTGTGACAAGAAAAAGAGCAACTCTATATCCATTTCACAATCCAGAATTATATGTGCCCCACAAGGCCACAAACTACGGAGTACGTTGTCACGAGAAGCACACATTCTGCATATGCCCCCCACATGGCATTGGCACATCGTTTCTGCCGTTTATATATGCATTGTGGTACCAAGTCGTAGCCATGTTGTTCTACCTGCCCACCCTCTAAAAAGCAGCGTTACAGCACTTTTGCCCCCAAAGTCAATGAAGCCGCAGACGCCCGCACTAGACACTGCTGGGAGCGGCCCGGGCCCACACTCTCACTCCACTCCACAGATAAAAACTCAACGGGAAGCTACAGAAAAATACAAATGGACGCGAGATGTGCGAACGTCACGGGTTCGAAGCCGTTGGTGTGACAGGCAAAAGTGTAACGGAAACGTCGGTGATTCATGGCAATGATACTCTGATCGGAGTTACAGGGGGCAGTTGAAGATGCCATGAATGCGGCACGGCCGGCGGCCTGACCGGATCCCCGGATCGTATCAGACCATGAACTAGGCTTTCCGGCTGCCGTGTATTTGCCGGCCGGTGAGGCGGTGAACCCCATTTACTCCCACTGGCCACCGCAATGCACTGTGCACTGTGTCGCGGCAGTCTGATGGGAGGCACGCGGGCAGGGGGTGACACTATGAACAGTGGCGCTGGCCGAGACTTCTCGGTCTCGAATCCATTCCTGCCTCACCTACTCAGTCAATCTATCCATTCTGCTCGTTATGCTAATCTCTGGCAGGCCCGGGGGGCTTGATTTGAGCAGGTGAAATGGTCGTAAAACGCTCCTGATTTTGTCCAGATTTGGGACTCTCTCATCCAACGACTAAAACAACCACTACCAGCTTGTGCACTTGGAAGGAAAATGGTAGCTAATAAACGAACATAATGGAACAATGCTGTACCGATAATCCCATATGCAGAAACGAACAGGACCAAGAACTGAAGAACACCACAGGGAACGAATCGAAATTTGAAACCAGAAATGGCAGGAACGGAGAAAGGGGGGAGAGGTCTGATGCTTACTGTCCGGCTCTTGGTCCATGTCGATGCTGAAGTCCTGCGGCCGCCGCCGGCAGCACGCCAGCGTCTTCATCCTCATCTCCCGACACAAGCACGCGCCACCAGCGTCCCCCAAGCGGTAGAAGCTGAAACCCCACAGAGAGAGAAATCACGGCTTTATTAATGGACGACGCGAACCAATCTCAAGACTAAGCGCGCTGCGACCTCGAGAAAGAGAGAGAGACTGCTCGGCAATAGACGACGAGAGGCGTACACGGCGGCGATTGGAGGCGACCGGCGAACAAGAAGAGAAGGAGACGGGCGACGAACGAACTGGAGTAATCCCCTCTTCTTCTCTCTCCCTCTCGCTCGCTTTAATTTGTTTACCGCGACGCGGCACCACACGGGCAGAAACAATCGCGGTCGCGCCCCGCCTTTTCAGATGCTAAATGATGATTGACGACCCATCAGCGGGAAGGCGAAAGCGGAAAGAAACGCGGGGGAGGAGCAAATCTAGCAAGCACATAACGCCATTCCTTATGTATTACAGCCTACAGGTCTCGACTGGTAATAATCTGCACGCACGCCCTGTCCGGACGGGGATTTATGGGCGGAACGGAAACGGGCGCTGGTACTGACGCGTCAGGGGAGGCTCGCCGGTCGAGGCCGCGCGGCCGTGCAGACGTGCAGTGTGGTGGTGCGGAGGCGTTCGAACTTTGAATTTTGAACTGGCCGGTGGGTGGGAGGAGCAGGAGCTACAGCTACGAGGAGGAGGAGGATGGGCCGACGGGAGGGCGTAGGCTTTCTGTTGGGAGCTCGCTCGCTACCTTTACCGCTCGCAACTTTTGCAGAAGGGGGGAAAGCGATGATGACCTGAAACCGACGACGCGGGTGGTAAAGTGAAAGAAAAGGGGCGAAAAGCTCTGGCGGCGTTGGTGGTGCCGATGACGAGCTCACGGCGACCACTTCCCGCGAGGGCCGAGACGGCGGAGAAAAGAACTGGACAGTGAAAAGGCAGCTCGTCTGGCTGCAATGGTGACACTGTGCCTTTTCGGCTGAAAACGCTGCTAAGATTTCCTGAGGATGCAGGTGGGGAACGCGCCGCCAGCAGAGGGTCAGTTCAGGGGGAGGGTACGAGCTCGAATCGCGGCTGCATTTCAAGGGGGAGGAAAACTCTGCGGGGAATGGAGAATGGAGGGGAGCAGTGGTACCTTGGCGTCGTTGAGGTCAGCAGCCGGAGCACTACGGCGTGGACCTGCGGCCAGAGGGAACAAGAAGCGAATCGAAGTGAGGAAGAGAGCCTCGGTGAAGAAACAAACCAAATCGGCCGGATGGAGGTATCTACCTGGGCATGAGCTCTGCTCACCACTGTGCTAGTGAAGAAGAACGGCAGCGGCAGACGCTTGAGCCTCTGAAGATACTATGAGGAGGCAGAGCAGCGAAGAGTGGGAGAAGAAGCGTGTGTGTTTGCGTGTGTGAACGGGGCGGATCGAGATCCGGTGACATGCCATGGGCATGTCACCGGTGAACAGTACCCGTGACATGCGCCCCGTTTTTCACCGTTGGATCCAAAATCGATGGATAGATGAACACCTGCTACAGTGCGTATGCTACAGTGCGCGCGCTACAGCGTATCTGCTACAGTACATGTGCTACAGTGCTCGCGCTGCAGTGTGTTAATCTGGTCTGCTCGTTTTCGATCCAACGGCCCAGAGTGAAAGGCACGGCACTGTTCATCGGTGACATGCCATGGGCATGTCACCGGATCCGTGTCCGAACGGGGCCTGCCGGTACTGTCTGACTATGTCGAGGAAAATAAATGCTGCTGCAGGACGAGGGAAGGGCAAAATCGACACGGTTGACCTCTAGATCAAACTTTAACACAAAATGAATCTCGGCCGAAACTATTTCACACCCTTTTGAGTAGCGCCCCATGATCAGGCGCCACACTACACGGGATAGCGCCTCGTGATCAGGCGCCACACATGTTGCCAGCGTGGCGAGCCGGGGCCACGGGGGCCAGCCTGGAGGGATAGTGCCTCATGATCAGGCGCTATGGTGCGATCAGGTAGCGCCTGATCACAAGGCGCTACCCTTCTGGTATTACTCAGCCGCGACGCGGCCCCGTCCCCAGCCCTAGGTCACTCCTTACCAATCCACCAAAGCAGAAGAACAGAACAATGGCGGCGGCGGCGGTTCTCTCTCCCCCCCACTCTAATCCTCCACCGTGACGATGGCTAACCGGCATGCCTTGTCTGGTTCCAGCGAGGGCGAGTCCCTCCTCTCGGTAAGCCTTTTTGTAGGATTTAATTTCACTCCTCTTTTTTAGGGTTAGGTTTGAATGCAATTCATCCATTTAGGTCTTGTAATCTTGATATCTTGTACCTATTAGGAGTTGCCCGACCGTGATTGTGCCTCTGATACTTGCGAGGACCCCACTTTCTTCGGAATAGCGCCGGATGCTCCTTCGTTTTGCCGCGTCCACAAGCTCGCCCCTCGGAAGTGTGTTGCATTCGAAACCTTCGACACTGGCCGGCGTTTCTACATGTGTTCTGTCGAAGATGTAAGTAGAAGGAGCGTCATAACAGATGTTTCTATTGAAAATAATTTTGTAAAATCGCTAATTTTGTGGTATGTCATCCTAGGAGGCAAAGAACTGTGGTTTAGTGTCTTGGGTAGATGCCGAATGGCCAGAAGCTGCGAAGAATGCCCTACGAAGACTGTGGGAGATGTATCATGACATCAACGGTGCTAGAATTGATGAGACGCTTGCGAATGCAAAGCTACTAAAGGAGATGGCAGATGAGAAGAACAAGATTGAGAAGAAGTACAACTATATGGTAGACGAAATGAACAAATTCATCAATGACACAAGAATGGAGGCCATAGAGAAAGAGGAAGGACATGATCATATGAAGCAGCAGATGGCGATAACAATTGAACTCTTGCAGAAACAGGTTCTTGAGCTGAAATTGGTGCAGAGAAGACAAGATGGTGTCATGAAAGAGAAGGAGCAGCAGTGGGAGAAAGAAAAGATGAACCTTAAGGACGAGAAGAAAAAGCTAGAGTACCAGTTGTTTGATGTATGGAAGGCAAATAATGCTAACAAGGACAAGATCAAAAGGATGAAGGAAATATGTGATGAGTAGTTGTGTGGAGATTTAGAATTGTGTGGCTAATTGTAGCATTATGGTACTTTGCTAGATGATGTGGTCATGAAGTTGTTGTCGTTATTTCGAACTAAGAAATTTGAAGAAGTTGTTGTTATTATTAAGTTGTTCTATGAATAGGTAGAATTGTTGTATGTTTTCATTATAAATGTATGTTTTGTTCATTGCTGTATACTCCCCTTGCTCTGTAAATTTTTCAAAATTTGCCTAATTATGGTGGGGTAGCGCCTCAGGGTAAGGCGCTATACTATCAAGGGTATAGCGCCTCATGGTAAGGCGCGACACATTGACTTAGGATTTTTCCCCCAGCTTCCCTCGCTGGGTTCTCTGTTAGCTTCTGGTCCAGAAAATAACAAAAGCATAGCGCCTTACCCTGAGGCGCTATGCTTCCATGAGGCGCTATGCATCCAAAATGGGGAGATACATAAAAGTGCCAGCTTTTTTATGGAATGTACAACAATTCAGCAAATATTAAAAACACGCAACAACTTATAAATACACAGAGTTCACAACAAGTGCATAATAACAACAAGTTCATACAATTTCAAAGTTCAGCACTACATAGCAAAGTCGAAATGTGAAGAAGGTTCAAAATAAAAGGCACATAGTGGAGTCCCGGCGATCATGTCATAGTTCACAACATGATGAGCACGACATAGCTCTATTGTGTCGAGCTACGTCTATTTCCCTTGTCTTTCCTTTTGGATGTGCACTCCTCTTCCTTCTCGCCCGAGTCATTGACGAGCTTCGTTGTTGCTTTGTTGGGTTGGGACGCTGCCATACCTAGAAACATTATAAACTGAAAGTTAGTAAGTCTCCAATATGAATTGTCGTGGTGGTGTCACGGCAGATGCCATAGGATGGCTTAAGTTGTGGGCTCGCTTGGACGTTGGGGGATCCGGGGAGGGTTTGCGCGCTCACGAAGCACGCATGGAGAACAACCAAGAACTCGCAAGAACAAACAAGAACAAGCAGAACCAAGAAGCAAAGAACACCACGATGTACCCTGCTTCGGGGCCCTCTTGTGGAGGTAACACCCCTACTGCAGCACTAGCCTACTCTCTTTATATCTCAAGTGGTTACAAGTACAGAGTGCTCCTTGAGCTGTATGAAGAACAATGGTGAGAGCTCTAGGATGAAGATGAAGGCACAGTGGGGAAATGAGCTCTCGGCGCCCCTCCTTTGCCTGTGTTCTCTCGCCTCTCCCCTCTCCTGGAGGATTTGGTAGCTTACTTATACACTAACCGAATTACCATTTTGCCCCTGGCTGGAAGTGATAATGGCATGGACAAGAGGAACAGGACAAGCCTCTGCCCCCTGTCAACCCAACGGCCGGACTGTCAGGCCCAGCAGGCCTATCTTGCCACTTTGGGCAATGGCAGGTGTAGCCCACCGGGTCTCGGTCATATCCTCTTTCCCGAATTGGCCGGGTCAGCTCCTAGGTTGCTGCGCTCCCAGGAATCCCGTGACCTGACCTGGCCGTCAAGTCCCTAGCAGGCCTATCTTGCCACTTTGGGCAATGGCAGCCGTAGCCCCCGGGTCTCGGTCGTATCCTCTTTCCCGAATTGGCCAAGTCAGCGCCTAGGGCCTTGCGACCCGGAAAACCTGCGACTTGACCCGGCTGTCTTCTCAGCCTCTGGCAGGAGACACCCGTGAACCTTTCTGACATTACTTGGCCCTTGTGCAATATCCGGATTACCTTATCCGGGTCCTTCCTGACCAACCCGGCTAACTTAACCGGTTTCCTTCCTCTGATTCGGTTAAGCTTTACCGGATCCTCTCTGGCATCTTCCTCTGATTCGGTTAAGTACTAACCGACTCTCACGAGAGATCCGGCCCAAGTGACCCGGCTATATTGATCCGGCTAGCTCTTTGCAACACTTAACACCACATCTTTGCCCTACCCGGGGGCAGCCCCCCGACAGTAGTCCCCGAAGCTGGTGCGGTTCTACAGCCTCGGCTGAAGAGCCGTAGCAGGTTAAAAATAAACATCACTAACCGAATCTCATATCATATAATCTTGTCTCAGGATTTCCCGGGACACTTGGCAGTGAATCTCTGCGCAAAGCCCCATAATCCGGATCTCTGATCTGACATGCCACTGACAGCACCTCATCCGGATTCTCCGGGTACTTGAGTGCATTTGACCAAACGACCGCGTCTTCTCGTTTTCTCCGTTGACCGGCACACAGGATCCGTGCAACTGCTTCCAATTCTATGGCCCAACATGTGCTTGGAACACACGGCCACAGAGTGGCCACAGAGTTCCAGGATGCAGTTACCGTGCGACGCTCCGAAAACCGTGCAGTAGTGCGCCCGTTACCGCTGGGCGCTATAAATATGGGCGCAGGGGGTTTCCTCTTCTTCTCCGCTCGTTCCCCACTCCGAAAACTTCCATCTGCGCCACCGCCGCCGCCGCAATCTCGCCCTCGTAACCTTGCCGCGCCGGAGACGTCCTCAACGCACCGGAGGAAAACGACCGGGGCCGCGCACCGTGCCCAGCGCCGCCGTTCCTTCATCGAGCTTCTTCCCCGTCGCGTCATCACCGTGAGTTTTCTTTTTCTCCGGTCATGGCGAACTCGAGGAGTTCATATGCCACGGGAAACTCGCATTTGTTTCTTGTAGATTTATCCGCATATTAGTCCGTCGCCCAGCCTCAGTGCATCTAGTAGATCTCCTGTCTAGATTTTGCACTACACTGCCCTAGTTTTGTTTGCCACCGTATGAGCAGTTCAACCATATTTTTACTCTTGATTTCCTTTCTTTTTTACTGCTGCAGTAGATCTTGTGTAACCCTAGACCTTTGCGGAAGGTGTTTGTGATTGCCACCCGAATCACCTTCTCTGCTGAATCCGGCTAGTTTCATCCGGGATAATATTAGCCGAATCACTCTAGATCTGGTTCGATTATACCATTATCCGATTCATTTTGACTCGGCCCTATCCGACCTCTTGCAGGATTGATCCGGATATGGCGAAGCTTCCTCCCGGCAGATGGGAGGGTTCTGATGTGACCAAGGATGATCTGGAATGGCTATTAAGCACCCGGCGTATAACCTCTCAAGTTATATGCCGCAAACCGGGGAAGGAACTCGTCCCGGTTCCCGAACCTGGTGAACGTGTGGTGTTTCTAGCGCATTTTGAGCGCGGATTCGGATTGCCGGCGAGTGATTTCTTCCGGGCTTTCCTGGATTTCTTTGGCCTACAGCCTCATCACCTCCCGGCTAATGCCTTCGTTTCTCTATCGGCTTTTAGCTCCTTTTGCGAGGGCTATCTCGGTGTCTGGCCGACCGTCGATATTTGGGCAAAGTATTTCCACCTCCGCAAACATACTATTCCAGGCACTAAGCCGAAGCTGATGACTGCTTGCGGTCCGGTTAGCATCACGCCAAGGCAGGGATCCATCTTTCCCCGTATCACTGGCCTAGACACTGTCAAGAAGTGGCAAAGGTCTTTCCTTTATGTGAAGAGTGCAGAAGGCCATGACGCCCTTAATCTGCCCGAGTTCACGATCGAGCCACCCACAGCCGAATTGAACTTCGGATACAATCCGGCCGAGACTATTGTAGAACTTCAGACTGTACATGAAACTCTGGAGGACTTCGAAGAAGGGCCTGGTCTCGGATGATCTGCTCCGGACCTTCATCGGTCGCCGGGTCTGCCCTCTTCAAAGACGTGAACACAAGATATGCCACATGGGTGGTGTGCTAGATCCTACCCGGATCAGCAGGCATGACCTTAACAAAGTCTCCATCAGGCGACGGGTAAACGCCATTGCCGCCACCGAGATGTCGGATAAATGGCGGTGGGGCGTAAAGCCGTTTTTCCGAGAGCGCCTTCCACCACAGGTTAGTTCGCCATTTTCCGAATCTAACCATATTTCGTCAAAATGGCATCGGCCTAATCCGGATTTGCCCCGACTTTTCTGTAGCTGTTTGATCGCCAACTTACCGAAGATGGAGACCTCTCCACCAAAGAATGGGGACCGGATCTCAGCCCGCCGCGCGAGGACGAAGAAGATCCGGATACGGATGATTATCTGCCTATCCCGCGCGCCAAGCCAGTCCGCAAGGGTAAGCAATCAACTATTCACAACATCTCCGACGAGGAAGATGATGATTGCAGGATCTTAGATCCCATCGACGCTATTCCGATTTCATGGTCACCACCTTGTGTTCCAGCCAAACAAGATGCTGAAGGGACATCTCGGAAACGCAGTGACGCGCCCGGATCTGATTCCCCTAAAGCCAAGAGAATAAAGAAGTCTGGCTCCAAGTTGAATCGCGTCAAGCCGATGCCTACCACCAAGGGGTAATACTGACTTAACTTCATTTGCTTTCTTCCTCTGTTAACCGAGTCATATCTATCCGAGTTAACTGTTTGCTTTGCTTTATGCAGTGATGTCCTCATCACCGCGCAGACTCATTCATCCATCTCTTCTCCCATTCCTCCGCTGGATACGGTCATGGAAACCCAGTCTCCTGATCGAACTGCCACCTCACCAATGCGTGTCACCACTGCCAATATTCCTCAGCCGACTCCCATTTCAAAGCCGGTTATTGACTTGGAGAGTGAGGAAACCTCGGCTCCAATCCGAGATTCAAGTTGGCCACGCCCTCTCAAGGAGCTGGAGAAGGAAAAGGCCAAGACATCGGCTACATCCTTGCCTAAGCCGGATCCTCGCCCTACTCCCGCAGCGCAAACCCTGCTGAATCAAGAGCAGCAGAAGAAGAAAAAGCAGAAGCAGCAACAGCAACAGCAAGTTTCCGAGAAGCAGCACAAGGAGCCACATCCGAAGCAGACTCCGGGTGCGTCACCGCAACCCAAGCCGACTCAAGGTGCCTCTGGCACACCTCCAACCACCTCGGATAAGCAGGTGGTTGCTAGCAAGAAGGTTTCTGCCGCCCCATCAGCGATTCGATTCGGCCAGTCCCTGTCGAATCCCCGCCCTCCGAGCAGCGATAAGCTCGAGTCCGCCAAGCAATTCATTGAAGCTTGGAATGATGCTGACCTCGCCAAAGATTTTTCTACTTCAGCGCCACATCCGGCTGGGCCTAGTCGGATGTTTCAATCATTACACTCTGTACAGACCTCGGTCACTGAAGCTAACCGGGTGTTTGAGGTAAATTTTTCCGAATCTTGCTTTTATTTCAACATGATCAAATAGTACTATACCCAGTCCCCGAGATTCGGGTCGAACGACTGATACTCCTCCGAGTAAGAAAGTCATTCGGCTTGAATCTCTAAAAAACTTATCATGAATGTTGCCGTAACCGAGGACACCGTGGGACTTCCAGTCCCCGAGTCTCTTTTCCAACTGATTCGGTTAATCTCGGGCCAGTCCCCGAGATTCTTTTGACGCCATTTGCCTGTTTTCTTTCAGGAAACCATGACCGCTCGCGGCAAGCTCTTTAAGCAGCTCGCCCATCAGCATCAGAAGCTCCAAACTTCCTTTGATGGGCTCTGTCTTGAAATGGACAAGAAAGAAGAAGAGCACAAGCGCGCTTTATCCGAGGAAAAATCAGAGGTGACTCGGCTCCAGCGAGAGCTTGACCGAGTTGAAAAAGTGAAGAACAAGGTTAAAGGAGAGCGGGATACGCTGAAGCGTGAAAAAGACACAATCCAGAAGGAGCGGGATACTTTCAAAGCCGGACTTGCGGAGCGGGCCAAACTGGACAAGCAAATTCAAACGAACATTGCCGAATCTGAAGCCGAAGTCAAAGCGGCTAAAGAAGAACTGAGTGCTCACAAAGCGGCCAGTGCGAAATGGCTTGCTGCACTTGCTAGCCTTAACGATGACATGGATCGTAAGTTCACCGAATCTCCTTTTTCTTTCTGCTCTTAACCAATACATATGCTTGTGTTCCTTCTCGCTGAACTCAGTATTAGCTTATTTGTTTGTAGGAGAGTTTACTAGCATCCGGCTTCAAGCTGCCAAGGCTGTGAGAAACGCCCGAGCTGAGAGAGCTAAATTAACCGAGGCTCCCCTACCAGAGACATGGGACATCGAAGATCATATTACAGCACTTAAGGCTCGGATTGCTCCTTTGAAGGATTCCCATATTGGTCTGCTCAATGCAAGTCTCAAGGCTCACCGAATCTTGTTTCCTGAAGCGCGGCAAGTTGTGCCTGTGGAGGAGCTGATCCGAGACCTGGATCAAGCAATGACCCGGTTACAGCAGTGGAGGTCTTCGTCCGCCCGCGCTGGTGCTGACGCAGCTTTGCTATTCATCATGTCCTGGTATGAGCTAATTGATCTTGCCAAAGTGCGCTCATTTCGCGAGGGTTCTCCGTGGGCTACAGACCCTACCCGGATTAAGATCCGTGAAGAAGCCGCCAACTTCATGGCCGAATTTGCACGCACCAAGCATCTTGATCTGGAGGCTCCGGTCTACTCGGATGGAGAAGAAACTGAAGAAGAGGAATCGGACGACGCCTCCGCTGAAGAATACGCCGATTCTGAGGGCGAGTCTGGTGATTCGGCTAACTCTGCCGAACACGCTCCTATCAAGATCCCAGCTTCTGACTCGGCTAAGAATACCGAAGCAACTCCGGCCCAGACTTCGGAGATACCAGCAACTGATTCGGCAGAGATTACTAAACAAGCTCCAGCTGATCCGGATACCTCCGAATCCGCCCAGCCTTCAAGCTCTCCACGCAAGGTTACCCCTGAAGTTCCTCCATCTGAGCCCATCCTTGCAACCGAGCCCCTGCAACCGAATCTACTCCAACCGAAGCTCCTGTAACCGAGGCTCGCGCGCCCGAGGTTCCTTCAACCAAAGCTCCTGCCACCGAACCTGCTACAACCGAGTCTGCTGCTTCCTGAAGTAACTTAGTGAAAAAACGTTAAATCCCCGGTATGCCGGGAGCAGATGTAATAGACTATTTTAAGTTCTTTCGAGACTACTTTAAATTTGCTTAACATGATCCGGACGAGGTTTATGTTGGATCATTTTAAACCGAGTCCCCGAGTCTGTTTTCTTGTTTACTATTTTTGCCGAATCTCTGCTCTTGTCTACCTTTTAGGTGTTTGACAGTCGAGTCACAAGATAGGAATCATAGCATACAATACTTGAAACATGCGAGTTGTGGTTTAGAATCATTCAACATAAACGAAAAATAAATAACAGGGGTTAGTAAACGACATGTGCCGAATCGGTTTTGGACCGAGTCCCCGAGTCCATTTTCATGTTTCCCACATTCCTCATCTCTGCTCTTGACTACCATTTTGGTGTTTGTCAGTCGAGTCACGAGATCAACAACACAACATACATTACTTGAATTTTGGGACGAGGTTCAAAGCAATTCGGCACACGAACGGTATGGACAAAACAGTAATAAAAACACATGCATGAGTACGAACAGTCCCCGAGTCCAGACTCGGATTGCTGCAATTCATTTATGATAAACTGAAATACATACATTGCGCCCCTTAGGAGTAAAAGGGTCGAAGCAGAGCTACATTCCAAGGTCTCTTAGTTTCTTGTCCGGGTCTGTCCAGGCCATCCTTCCTTGGTTCCTGTGCATCTACAAGGTAGTACGAGTCATTGTGCATAGCCCTGCTCACAATGAAAGGTCCCTCCCATGGAGGTGACAACTTGTGTCGGCCTTTGCTGCGCTGCACCAGCCTTAGCACAAGATCACCCTCATGAAACACTCGAGGGCTGATCTTTCGACTATGATATCGTCGTAGATTCTGCTGGTATATTGCTGTCCGAGATAGAGCCAATTCTCTTGCTTCCTCTAGCAGATCCACTGCATCTTCCCGAGCCTCTTTTGCCTCGGTTTCAGTATACATTGCCACCCTTGGTGCATCATGTTCTATGTCTG
Source organism: Poa pratensis (assembly GCA_947311845.1). Classification (NCBI taxonomy): domain Eukaryota; kingdom Viridiplantae; phylum Streptophyta; class Magnoliopsida; order Poales; family Poaceae; genus Poa; species Poa pratensis. Next base: position 24,120,626 of record CAMZMU010000119.1, on the reverse strand, counting down.
TGGGTAGCACAGCTTCTGCCCCATAAACCAGAAAAAATGGCGTATAGCCAGTTGACCGATTCGGCGTGGTCCTTAGACCCCACAGTACTGATGGTATCTCGTCTATCCAGCATCCCGGAGTTTTCAGCAATGGTTCAATGAGACGAGCCTTGATGCCGGCCAACACCAGGGCATTTGATCTTTCCACTTGCCCATTAGACTCCGGATGTGCCACCGAGGCTATATCTAGCCGGATTCCCTTATTCATGCAGAACCGAGCAAACTCTCCGACAGCAAAGTTTGTGCCGTTATCCGAGATGATGCTATGAGGGTATCCGTATCTCAAAATAATTTCTTTCAGAAAGTACAGCCGAACGACCATCCACTTTCCGGATTGGTTTCACCTCTATCCACTTGGTGAATTATCCACCATCACCAGCATATGTGTCATGTTGCCCCTAGCCGGCTTGAAATCTCCCACCATATCCAAACACCACACAGCAAATGGCCAAGTGATAGGAATTGTCTTCAGTGCCGATGCGGGTAAGTGTGTCTGCTTGGCAAACCTTTGGCATCCTTCACATTTTCGGACTATGTCCTCTGCATCCGCGTGAGCAGTGGGCCAGTAAAATCCATGCCGGAATACTTTAGCCACCAGGGCTCTTGTACTGCAATGATGTCCACATTCACCCTGATGTATCTCAAGGAGCATCTCCTTGCCCTCGGCTGGCTCCACACAACGCTGTAGCACCTCGGTTGCACTCCTCTTGTATAACTCCTTGTTGATGATGGTGTAAGCCTTGGACCTCCTCTGCACTCGCCTAGCTTCGGTTTCATCATTTGGCAAACTCCCCTCCGACATGAACTTCATGATTTCTTCAGCCCATTCCGGTACTGGATGCAAAGGGAATAAGTGCTCATCTACTTCCACTGGTTCGGCCGCCATTATTTCTTCTATCAGCTTCTGCCCATTCCCTAAGATTCGGTTATCACCACCTTCTTCTCTGCTCCTCTTTCCTAAGATCCGGTTAGCAGTCCCCGGGTCTCGCCATGCAGTCCCCGGGTCTTCCCCAATGTACTCGACATCAACATTCATAGGGACAGCCTCAGATTCTTGCTTTGGGATAAAAATTGACTCGGAATCAGGCGAAGGTTTGATTGAAGGGACCCTTAGGTGATTCAAGGATATCCCGGGTGGAATTGCATCCCTAGACGACCCGAGTTTTGACAGGACATCAGCAGCTTCGTTCTCCAACCGAGGTATGTGCTTGTACTCGCAGCCTTCAAAAAATCCTGAAATTTTCTGGACATGAAACCGATATAGTGCCATATTGGCATCAAGAGCATCCCAATTTCCAGAAGATTGCTGCACAACTAAATCCGAATCACCAAAACATTCTATTCGGCGGATGCCGATGTCCCTGGCCACATTAAGCCCATGGATCAGTGCCTCGTACTCGGCCACATTGTTTGATGCTGAGAAATGAATCTGCAACACATATCGCAATTGATCTTGCTTCGGTGACGTGAGTACCACCCCAGCACCTAATCCGATTTTGGTTTTGGAGCCATCAAAGTGCAACTTCCAGTAATTGTAATCCGGCTTGGGTGGCTCATACTGCATTTCGGCCCAGTCACAAAGGAAATCTGGTAAAGCCTGAGACTTGATAGCATCCCTTCTCTCATAATGCGGGGTGTAAGGAGATACTTCTATTGCCCACTTGGCAACCCGGCCAGTCGCATCTTTGCACCCAATGATTTCCGCGATTGGAGCTTCACATACCACGGTAATCGGGTGTTCTTGGAAATAATGTTTCAACTTTTTGGCCGCCAGGTATACCCCGTATGTCATCTTCTGGTAGTGGGGATAATTTTGCTTTGAGGTTGAGATCACCTCACTTAAATAGTACACCGGTCTCTGCACGGATTTACCCTCCTCTTCTCGTTCTACCACTATGACCACACTCACGACCCGGTTAGTGGCCGCAATGTAAAGTAGCATTGGCTCATTCGGCAAAGGTGACGCCAGAATTGGTGCAGTGGACAACATCTTTTTTAATTCGTTGAAAGCCGAATCTGCCTGCGGGGTCCACGTGAACCCGGTGCTCTTTTTCATCAATTGATACAAGGGCAAGGCTTTTTCTCCTAGCCGACTCACAAACCGACTTAACGAGGCTAAACACCCTGTGAATTTTTGTACATCTTTTAGACATCTAGGCAATTTCATTCTTTCTATGGCTCGGATTTTAGCCGGATTCACCTCAATACCTCGGCTTGATACAAGGAAACCGAGCAACTTTCCAGCCGGGACACCAAAGGTGCATTTATCCGGATTCAATTTCAACCGATATTTTCTCAAGTTCACAAATGTTTCCTCGAGATCCTCGAGGAGAGTGTGTTTTTCTTTAGTTTTGATGACGATATCATCGACATACACCTGCACATTCTTGCCCATTTGGGAGTGTAAGCATTTCTGCATACATCTCTGATAAGTTGCACCGGCATTTCTCAAACCGAAACACATGACACGATAGCAATACGCCCCGTACGGGGTAATAAAAGCAGTCTTTATTTGATCTTTAGGGTTCAGTGGTATCTGGTGAAAACCAGAGTACGCATCAATAAAAGACAACAACTCACACCCCGCAGTAGAATCGATCACTTGATCAATCCGAGGTAAAGGAAATGGATCCTTCGGGCACGCCTTGTTTAGGTTGGTGAAATCGATGCACATGCGCCACACCTTGACCACCGCTGGTTCGTCCTTCTTCTTCTCTACCAGAACCGGATTGGATATCCAGTCTGGATGCAACACCTCCATAATGAATCCGGCTGCAAGCAACTTAGCCAGCTCATCCAGCACCACTTTTCTTCGATCATCTGAGAGACGCCGAGTCGGTTGCCTCACCGGTTTTACATCCGGCCTGACAAATAAAGAGTGCTCTGCCAACTCCCTCGGAACACCAGGCAGGTCCTTAGCCGACCATGCAAAGATATCCCGATTCTCACGGAGGAAGTGACAGAGCGCGCTTTCCTATTTCTCATCCAGCCCGGCACCAATGATGGCCATGCGCTCCGGGTTCTCCGGGTCAATGGGATCTTCTTTGTCTCCTTGGGCATCTCAAATGTTGCACCTCCATCCGGATTGGTCATAGCCAGCACACCGAGCTGAGCTGACTTCGCCATTGCCACCACCTCATGCATCTTGCTCTTCTCAGCTTGGATCACCAATGATTCGGCTAAGGTGGAACCGATTGTGGCACACTGTATGGCTTTTGTAATCTCCCGCAACAGTGATAATACCATTCGGGCCTGGCATCTTTATCTTGAGGTAGGCCACATGGGTGGATATCATGAACTTGGCTAACGCAGGCCGGCCAAGTAGAGCATGGTATGGGCTCTCCAAATCTACCACCTCGAACTCGAGACTTTCAAGCCGGTGATTGTCCTTGGTACCAAACAGCACATCTACCCAGATCTTACCCATTGGGGAACAAGACACCCCGGGTACTATACCATGGAAGGTACAACTGCTCTGCTGCAACTGATTCGGCGAAATACCCAACTTGACCATTGTGTCCCGATACATGATGTTTATGGCACTGCCATTGTCAATCAAGACTCGGCTAAACCTCACGTTAAGCTTGGGTCCTACCAAAGTCGGATCCACCACTAGTGCATAGTTTCCTGGACTTGGCATAATTCTGGGGTTATCAGCCCTGCTCCACGTGATCTCCTGCTCGGACCAATTCAGGTATTTTGGGACTGCTGGTATGACTGCATTCACCTCCTTCGCCCTTCGCAGCTGACTTTTCTTGTCAGTTGGCTCGGTCACAAAAACCACATAACTTTGATGAGCCTCCTTGTACTCATTACCGGGGTATCCACCTTGCCGACTTGGACCAGCACCATTGTCATTGCCTCCCATGTTTACCAGGTTAACCGGCTTTGTGGCTGCCGGTCTCGGAGCTCCTGCGTTCACCGGGATTGTATTGGCTCCGGTTAAAGGCATATTCGGCCTGAAATTCGGTCTAGGAGCACCTCTCTGAGGTGGTCCTCTCTGACCCTCCGCCTGAATGCGATGATGCCAGCTACAATTCCGAGTTGAATGATTGGCCGGCTTGCGTGGGTCTGTTGTGTGATAACAGCAAGGCCCGTCCAATCTTGCCTCAAAGGTTAGAGGAGGACTCGATCCATCCCACACCTTCTTTGGCCAGGCACCTTGATTCGGCCTCCAAGCTGGACCCTCAGTCTTTTGTCTCTGACCATCTCCTGCTCCAGGATGATCCATATTCACTGCAGCCACCTGATCTGAACCGTATCTATAATCCGGATCTCTTCTTTTGTAACCGAATTCATGTCGGTCATTGGGCCTCAATGGTCCTACTCGGTTATTAACCGGTTGCCTCCTGCTTGTTCCCACTGCATCCAATGCGGGCTGTGTCGGATCACCTAGAGCGTACGTATCTGCTATCCGGATCGTTTCCGCCAGTGTCTTGGGCATATCCCTCTGGAGCTTCTGCCAGAGCGGGGTGCCATGTCGGCAACCCTGCGCAAACCAAGAAATCGCCTGCTCCTCCACGACACCTTCGCAAGAGTTGCGAATGTTGCTCCACCGAGTTAAGAATTCTCGGTCTGTTTCCCGTTCTTCCTGCTTGCACGCAGCCAGGAGCTGAGGTCGGTTAGGCCTCTTGTAGGTGCTGGAGAAATTACTGTAAAATGCCTCCTCCAAGTCCATCCAAGAGTTGATACTACCCGGCGGTAAGTTGTTCAGCCAAATCCGGGCTGGCCCTTCCAACATGTGCGGGAGATACCGGACCGCCCATCGGCGATTGCCCCCCGCAATGTGCACTGACGATACATAGTCTATTAGCCAATCTTGTGGCTTTGTGTTGCCATTATATGGCTTTGTGCTTCGGCCAAGCTGAAATAACGGCACACTCGGTTCGTTCATGATCCGAGGTCCAAAACATGGAGGACCCGGTGGGCCTTGCTCTTCTAGCTTCTCGGACTGGTAAATTCTATCCAACTTGAGACGCTGATCATTCGGATCTAATGCCCGAGGTCCCAGTCTTGATGCAAGTGCATTATCATACGTCTGGTATCCGGCTCGCGCCATAGCCGAATTTCCGTCATCATAGCGGTAACCCGCCTGGCCACCACCTTGCTGTTGCGCTCGCACAATCACTTGCTGCCCAGGAGGACGAGGTGGTTGACCTCGGCCAGCCGAATTGCCCCTTCCAGCTCCCGGGTAACCTCGTCCACCACTGTTTCTACTTTGGCCACCTCTTCCTTGAGCGGCTAGCTGCTTGCCGGCATACTCAGCATCATAGGTCTGCAGCTGCTTGCTCTTACCCGAGTTCACGCTCTGGGCCCGGTCAACTCCGACGTGCGGGGATGACGCCTGCCCCTTGGATCTCTGGCTAACAGCCTTAACCGACACTACTACCCGAGAAACACCTGCATCCGGATTGGCTTTCCGGTAAGCCTCATTCTGCCGGTTACACACATCTACTAGCTCATTGACTCTCTCTGCCTGCTTCCGCCAGGCGTCCCCGGTTAGTGTGCTCAACTCGGCTCGCGCTGCCGCTGCAGCCCTAAGATTCTTAGCCGGGGAGCTATACACCGGCTTGCCTGTGCCAGATCTATGACTAGTAGCCTTACTGGAGCTCGATCCTGCAGCTCTAGCTAACTCGTCATTGAGGTCCTTACCCCGGTTACGCAACTCGGCTTTTTTGCGCGAGCGATGCACTACAGGAGTAAAACCCTCGGTGATACCATTGGCAGCATTGTACTCTCTCATATCTCTATCAAAGGCTTGCCTAGACTCCACCACTAACCGGGCTTCTTTTTGCAACCTCAGGCGCTCTGCCTCTAGCTGAGCTACAGTGAGCTCTACATCTGCCCCAGGTGCCACTGGCCGAGATACTTCTCCAGGACATCCTCTAAGGAGCCTCCCTACTTGACATGCCAAGCGGGCCAACCGGATCTGGTCTCTCCTTTGGGAACTTAGCTGTCCGAGTCGGCTTGCCAACCGGATCAACTGGCGTGGCCAGCTCCTCGGGCATGCTTTTGCTGGCATCTCCTTTGCCAGCTGCTGCACTTGGCCCGGTCATCATCACCTCCACGCTACTCCCGGGGCGAGCGCTACGCCGTCCGAGAGCTGCGCGGAAAGAGGGAGGATCCTCAGCCACGAGCACCTGCGCCGGGTACTCGCGGACAGGCTCGGTGGCGACGTAGGTGACGAAGCTGCCGAGCGTCATGAGGAAACCGTCTGCGGGGAAGGGCTTGTTGGCGAAGCACCCCGCGTTGTCGCTGATGAAGTTGAACTCGCCGATCTTGCAAACGAGCCCAGAGAGGACCCGCTCGCCGGAGCCAGCGACGGTGCCCGTCCGGAAGGAAACCCCAGCCAACGCCACTGCGCCCCACGGTGGGCGCCAACTGTCGTGGTGGTGTCACGGCAGATGCCATAGGATGGCTTAAGTTGTGGGCTCGCTAGGACGTTGGGGGATCCGGGGAGGGTTTGCGCGCTCACGAAGCACGCATGGAGAACAACCAAGAACTCGCAAGAACAAACAAGAACAAGCAGAACCAAGAAGCAAAGAACACCACGATGTACCCTGCTTCGGGGCCCTCTTGTGGAGGTAACACCCCTACTGCAGCACTAGCCTACTCTCTTTATATCTCAAGTGGTTACAAGTACAGAGTGCTCCTTGAGCTGTATGAAGAACAATGGTGAGAGCTCTAGGATGAAGATGAAGGCACAGTGGGGAAATGAGCTCTCGGCGCCTCCTTTGCCTGTTCTCTCGCCTCTCCCTCTCCTGGAGGATTTGGTAGCTTACTTATACACTAACCGAATTACCATTTTGCCCCTGGCTGGAAGTGATAATGGCATGGACAAGAGGAACAGGACAAGCCTCTGCCCCCTGTCAACCCAACGGCCGGACTGTCAGGCCCAGCAGGCCTATCTTGCCACTTTGGGCAATGGCAGGTGTAGCCCACCGGGTCTCGGTCATATCCTCTTTCCCGAATTGGCCGGGTCAGCTCCTAGGTTGCTGCGCTCCCAGGAATCCCGTGACCTGACCTGGCCGTCAAGTCCCTAGCAGGCCTATCTTGCCACTTTGGGCAATGGCAGCCGTAGCCCCCCGGGTCTCGGTCGTATCCTCTTTCCCGAATTGGCCAAGTCAGCGCCTAGGGCCTTGCGACCCGGAAAACCTGCGACTTGACCCGGCTGTCTTCTCAGCCTCTGGCAGGAGACACCCGTGAACCTTTCTGACATTACTTGGCCCTTGTGCAATATCCGGATTACCTTATCCGGGTCCTTCCTGACCAACCCGGCTAACTTAACCGGTTTCCTTCCTCTGATTCGGTTAAGCTTTACCGGATCCTCTCTGGCATCTTCCTCTGATTCGGTTAAGTACTAACCGACTCTCACGAGAGATCCGGCCCAAGTGACCCGGCTATATTGATCCGGCTAGCTCTTTGCAACACTTAACACCACATCTTTGCCCTACCCGGGGGCAGCCCCCCGACATGAATACAATATGCGATCAAAAATTACAATAATGGATAGAAACAATATAAATGCAAGGATAAAATGGAGATACATACGGATACGGCCCAGCTAGATATCCTATCATACTCACGGTCCTACCACCGCCATGGCCTACACCACCACCATGACCTCTATAACCAACATGGCCTCTTGTAAGCCCAAGTTGCCTCCCTCTTTGTTGCCTTGGAGCTTGTTGGCTCACTGTTTGTTGCCTTGTAGCTCGTCGTGTAGGAGCTTGTTGCGTACGAGTGTGTTGCGTAGAAGCTTGTTGGGTAGGAGCTTGTTGCGTAGGAGGTTGTTGCTTAGGAGCATGTTGCCTCACACTTTGTTGCATAGGAGCATGTTGCCTCACACTTTGTTGCCTCACACTTTGTTCCTTCACCTTTTCTGTCTTTTCCGGTCCATCCTGCATTAGAACAAACCAAGGCACTCTTAGTAACAGCTAATAAAATTTTGAGCAAAATCTACTAGTCCATCTATGTTTCCTGTGAAGCTGCTTATCCGTGTACCGATACTCAGGTGGATGGGCCTGGAACAACCCGAACTGCCTCATCACGCGTTGTGGCAAGTGGAACTCAACCGCCCAATTGCATATCAACGGGCAGCGCATGAGCCAGAAACGCTTGTCCTTCAAGCACTGCGGGTTCAACGTAAATTCATATAATAGAGGAAAATCGTCCCCGCTGCCATAAGGCTCCATTCCACCTGTAACATGGCACAACATAATCAATTAGGAGGACCATCAAAATCATGAGGCTAGGGTCATGTAAAGACAAGTGCTTACTTGCTCGGCGGTAAGCACATTGAACTCATTGGTGTGTTGCTTGTACATGTATTTAATGTCGCTATAATTATCCGATACCACGTCCCACTTGTAAGCCCAAGTGGGGAGCCGAAGAGGGTTCGGGTCAGCTACGTTCCAATCATTGTGGGTCACCTCTTTCGGTCGTCCAACTGGAAAGTGCTCCCAGCTCCATACCGAAAGTAGAAGCGTATAACCACCAATGCCAAGTTTTTCAAGTGTCCTACGACAAGCATCATCCAATTGCATCAAAAATGAAAACACGGTCAAGTTATGACATTCTACAAATGGAGATGTAAATACAAACCAAAAAAGACCAATTCATTACCTGCCGGTACAAGTAGGCAAGTGCAGCAGAACCCCAACTCCACTTCGAGTCCCAAACGGTAAGCGCCTTCAGCCACATTAACTGAGCCGCCACTCCACCACTGTCAGCAAACAAAGTACTAGAGATAACGTACCACACGTACACGCGGGCATACGTCTGGATCACATCATCATTTGCTCCGGCGGGGCAGTGCGCGAAGTGCGAAACTATCCACGGGTAAGTAGCGCCGGCCGGGACTCTATCTTTGCTCTTGTCCTCGACCTCCTCTGGAGCCACACCAATAAGGGCCTCCATTTGCGCGCGCCACCCATCGGAATTTGTGCTCATACAAAGAGGCCTCCTGTCGATAGGAAGTCCAAGAATCATGGATACATCCATGAGAGTGCGGGTCATCTCGCCAGTCATTAGGTGAAATGTGTGTGTCTCCGGCCTCCACCGGTCCACAAGGGCGGTGATTGCGGGCGCGTTAAACCTTGGGGTTGAACGGCTCACAAGTTGGATGAAAGGGAGGAGGCCTAGCCTCTCGATGTATGGAGTGTACCGGTCATCGTACGGCATGTCACTCGACGAAGCCCCATGAGACCGAATCTTCAAAGGTGCAAGCTCCTGCAAGTAACACATATGAAATAAAATTTTATAACGTATCCAACATAATTGCAACAAAATAAAATCAAACACATAAAGAAACCAAGATTCATTTTATTATCTCTCCTTTTCCGCCATCCAATAGGCCCGGTGAGCAACATCATACTCAGCATCGAGTAACCAAACCATCCTACATATTACAACATATGTGAGTAATTTTACATACATAAAACGATATCACCTAACTATACAAATAATACTACACATATTTCCTCCACACATGTGTTCTACTGCATACTAATAGATCATACAAGCAAAAACCGAAATGAATTTACACTTGTTTCTACTAAAACCGAAATCATGTGTGCTACAGATTCTACATATTAAAACATGTGTGCTACAGATTCTACAAATCAATTTACACTTGTGTCTACTAAAACCGAAATCACCTAATAGAGGAAAAATCGGTTTCTAAGCAAAAATAGCCTACTAAATTTTTACCAACTAATACTATACATAACCTAATGCTAAAGATCATACAAGCATGCCATGGGTCAACAACAAAATCCAAATCAACTAGATATTAGGGTTGAACCGAAACGTGCACATTGAGGCCAAATGGAGTGATTTTATTGGACAAAAATTGGGGGATCGGAGGAGAATACCTGCGGGAAGTATTTGGGGACGAAATCCCCTTGCTTTTTCCTTTAAATCCGAGCGGATTTGGTGAAAGATTAGAGGGGGGAGAGAGAATCGCCGCCGCCGCCATTGTCTTCTTGCTTCTGTTCGAAAAGGAGTGACCTAGGGCTGGGGACGGGGCCGCGTCGCGGCTGAGTAATACCAGAAGGGTAGCGCCTTGTGATCAGGCGCTACCTGATCGCACCATAGCGCCTGATCATGAGGCGCTATCCCCTCAGACTGGGCCCCCCGTGGCCCCGGCTCGCCACGCTGATAACATGTGTGGCGCCTGATCACGAGGCGCTATCCCGTGTAGTGTGGCGCCTGATCGTGGGGCGCTACTCAAAAGGATCAAAGCCGTGAAATAGTTTCGGCCGAGATTTATTTTGTGCTAAAGTTTGAGTTAGAAGTTAACAGTGTCAATTTTGCCGAGGGAAGGAAGAAGAACAGAAAGCGAGCGAGGAGCGAAACCAGGAAGGGAAGCATGTGAGCGTGTGCAGGTGCTGTATAAAATACAGGATACTACTGTACCACACACACAGCATCAACGGATTTGCTCCGTACCATAAACCGGCTAACTTACAGACGGAGCCCACGCCTCGATCACGCACTAATGCTAATCAGCTCGAGATCGCACAGCAAAAAATAATGGTCTGGTATTTCTCTAACCAAAACAAAATGAAAACTTTTCTGGACAGTGTAGAAGCGACGCCGCCTACCTACTGATGAGTGACAGGAGCACGCCGCGGCATCCAATGCTCTCTGCTGCAACGCTTGCGGGAATCGTTTGCTTCCCCTCCCTCCCCCATCTACTGACGCCTCATTTGTCACCTGTCTCGCTGCATCTTCTTCCATCCCCTGACCGATCACTTCAGCCCATGCTACATCCCCCTTTTTTTTACTGGACTTGCATCTTCTAGTCAACTTTTACGCGCAGATAGGCAGAGTACTCCCAGCCGTCCGATAACTGATGAACGATGGCCGGCGAGACTCCTGGCCGTACTCCGTAGACCATGGGTATCCGAGGATTGATGGATACGTTCCTGCATGTACTTGTTCCCATGTGTCACGTGCGGACGTTCTGGTAGAGAAAACAAGGGACATTGATGAACGTGAACTCGGGGAAATGGAAGGAACGTTGTACTCCAGTAGAGACCAAGCATGGATTCGGCGGACGGAACAAGCAAGAATGCGTGCAAGGTTTCGGTCCCCGGACCAGTGTGGTGGTGGCCGAGTCGTTGGAAAGGCCGTGTGAGTTGTGACCAACTGACCACCGCCTCTCACGCGAACTACCGCTGGTGAGACCTCCGAATTTAGATGATGTGTGTGAGGTCGGGACACGGCTACGATCAGGTCTGTCCTCTTCATCAAATTTGTAGGTGTAACGACACTTGTCGTCGGATTGGTGACTTCCGATTGATCGATGTATATCTTTGCAGGGATTTGTTGCTTATTTATATGATAATAATAAAAAGTACGGAGCCTAGGTTTTCAACCTCTATTTTGAAGGAAAAAAGTGTGCCGACCTGAATAGTCAAAGGGGATACCCCACAGCCCCACCACTTCTGGGTGAAAACATGAGTGTACGTTTCATCAGCGACTCTGAAGTCATCTAAAAAAACGACTCTAAAGTCTGAATTCGATCGAGTCGTTGGAAAGGCCGTGTGAGTTGTGACCACCGCCTCTCACGCGAACTACCGTCGGAGCACCGGTCCCTCGTCAGCCATGATAAGCATAAGCATAAAAAATGTCGTGCGCAAGGTAACAGCTAAACTCGAGGTGGACGGCGTGACATCTATCACGTTGACGACGGCGTGCCTCAGCACACTGTCTCAGGCGACAAACGTGTCACGGTGGATGACGGCAGACGCGAAGGGCAGCGGCGCTGTGTGGCGTCATGAAAGACATGCCTGATAAGTTTATTGCGTTGATCTCCCGAAGATGGGTGGCGGAAGAGGGAGGCGGCGGCTTATCAGCGTGCGCATGGGCATGTGGTGCACGAAGAGTGTGTGCGGGATAGGTTTGTGTGTGCCGAGTGTCTGCATGGACAGCTGGTGAGACCTCCAAATTTAGATGATGTGTGTGAGGTCGGGACACGACTACGATCAGGTCCGCCCTCTTCATCAAATTTGTAGGTCTAACGACACTTGTCGTCAGATTGGTGACTTCCGATTGATCGATGTATATCTTTGCGGGGATTTGTTGCTTATTTATATAATAATAAAAAGTACGGAGCCCAGGATTTCAACCTCTATTTCGGAGGAAAAAAGTGTGCCGACCTGAATAGTCAAAGGGAATACCCCACGGCCCCACCACTTCTGGGTGAAAACATGAGTGTACGTTTCATCAACGACTCTGAAGGCATCTAAAAAAAGGAAAAGTCTTGGAATCCCCCAGGGGATCGCTCGCGTTCCATCCTCCGGATCCAGCGTGCCACACGCGTCCACGGTAAGCAGGGCAACTTGGATAGGGGCCCACCTCCCAATCTTATCTCTTCGCACCTCCTCCACTCGTTCCTCTGCCTCACAGAGCCGCAGAGCGCACGCGTCTTCTCCCCATCCCACCAGACGCCACGTCTCCATGCTCTCCTGCCGCCGCCGCGCCTCCACGCTCTCCTCGCGCCGCCGCCGGCGACAAGGGCACGGCCGTCCCTCCTCCCTTCGTCCTCCACCGACGAGGCATCTTCTCCACCCGCGACTAGCTCGACTGTGGCCATGATCCGTCGCCCTCCTCGTCGAGCTCGACATCCCCGCCTCCGTCTTCCCAAACACCGGCGAGCTCGTGCCGGCGAACTCCTCGCCAACACGCCCACATCCCAGCGCTATGCCGATGCTGCATAGGAAAAGCGGCGCGGCTACCATCGGCCAACGGTGATGCTACCGTAGGTCGACGGTGTTGCTACCGTCGGTCGATGGTGGTGCTACCCTCTTTGGCAGATGTGCTACCAATGGCGGCCAAAGTTGTTTCGTGGAGCACGCAGTACTGCAACCAGAGGTGTACAACGCGGTGCTACCGTCGTTGTCGGCGGTGCTACTAGCCGTGGACGGCGGTGGCTGCGGCGGTGCTACCAGCCGTGGACGCCGGTGCTGCGACGAGCGGGCGATAATGCTTCCATCAGCTGGCAGCAGTGCTACAATGAGCAAGCGGTGGTGCTTATTCCGGTCGCGGTCGTCGGAGCTTCAAAATTTTCTCCTTTGACATGTGATGCTACCAACAGCAAGGGCGAGCACCGGAGCAGCAAGGGTGCTGCAAGGGCGAGAACCGGAGCAGCAAGGGCAAGCCGTCCGTAGCCGGAGTTTCCGAAGCCGTCGATGATGCTACCGGTGGAAGAAGGTCGGCGCAGCTGCAAAATTTGGCTAATGCATCATATGAAGGAGTTTTTGCTGCTGCAGTTTTGTTGTTTTGCATCATAGGAAGAAATTTGTTGCTGCCACCGTTCTTTATTTTGCATCATAGGAGATGAAATTTGCTATGGCTGTTATTTCATTTTGCATTATTAGTTGGAGATTTTTGCTGCAACAGTTGTTTCGTTTTGCATTATTAGACGGAGATTTTCGCTATGATAGGAGTTCTGTTTTGTATCATTACAAGAATTTTTTTGCTACCACTGCTCTTCTTTCTTATCATTGGAAGGAGATTTTTTTTTTGCTATGGACGTAATTCCGTTTTGCATCATTTGATGGATATTTTAGCTACTACCATTCGTCTGTTGCTTCCTCCCCTGCCCACGGTGCTACGAGGGGCGCGATAGAGCTGCTGTCAGCGGTGTTTCTTTCTCCCCTGCCGACGGTGCTACCAGGGGCACGGCGGAGCTGCTACCGGCCGGAGGCGCCGTGCTACCAAAGTGGAGGCATGGTGCTCCTTGGGCTCAACGGCGTTGACTTCATGGTGGAGGCGCGATGCTTTCATGGCGGCGCCGGCGAGCTAGTGCCAGCGACAGCCGGACTTGGATGCTGCAACTCGATGCCGATGGTGCTGCCAGACATGGACGGCGATGCTACCCCTCGGAGTCGGGCTGCTACGGCGATGGGTGGCGGTTCTGGCAGTCGCGGTGCCCGGGGGAAGCAGTGGTCGGCGATGGTGACTCGAGTTCTCGCCGGAGCTCTAATGGCGAGCAGGAGGGGAGAGGGGCGAGTCCAGGAGCAGGGCGGCGTTGCTTTATTCCGTGCGCGTAGAGGTCTTTTTTGTGCGGTCAGGAATCCAAGGGGATAAGGGTGCACGTGCCTAACAGGCTGGCTCCTTCAGTTTTTGATCGAACGGTTTTAAGCGAGCTGATCGGACGGCTGGCGACCCGGGGGATCGGACGGAAAACTGTGCTATCCTAAAAAACGAGTCTGAAGTCTGAATTCGATCGATAGCTAGGATTGGTGACCTCGGAACCCCACCACGTCCGGATGAACCTAATACTTGTTCTTTTGTGCAACAAACAACGATCACATGTCTTAGAGAATTGTTGTCTGTAAAAGTTTAGGTTGCTCCTCCAATGTCAAACCGGGCATCATTCATATGAACCCGTCCAGAACTATACGATTCAAATCAAACAAAGGCAACACACCTGACAAGACCTTACGTACACACATGCGCGATCATGCGCATGGCTCGAATGTGGCCTCATTTTCGGTTGCACGCAAGTTATGCATACCCTAATGCTACCTCGAGTATGTTCACGTGTGATTAGTTAGTGACAAATCTATGCTCAATACACGGATCGATCATGGCACGCAACGCCGCACGAGTGTAGCAGGCAGATGGAGCACCGGCGCCGGTCCAAGCTCTGGCTGCTGTCCAGCAGGATGGAGAGAGACACGTCGGCCGGCACACACATGCACCCATCACCTCCTCCGTCGTCTAGTCTACATCGGGTGGTAGGCCTCTTTCCGCAAAAAAAAAAAAAAAAAAGGGTGCGGCGGCCTCGCATGCCAAAGGAATTTGTCTCTCCTTTCTCTGGTACGGACAAGCCATGAAACGCACGTATATGTACGCAGGTTGCATGAAGATGAAGCAATCGATCGGCAGACAGGATTGGGAAGTGGATTTCGTTTGAAGCCATGCATTCATCGGCAGAGGCAAAAACATGCGCCATGGCGCTTCGCGCGTGCCGTTCCCGGAGCTTCGCCGCACGCGGAGTACGATGCCAAGGGTTTCAAACTTCACCAGGGAGGTCCGTTCAACAACAACAACAAAAAAACTTCACCAGGGAGGTGAATGAATTTGGAACGACGGTTACATGCCACTTGCCAGCAGCCCAGCAGTGGAACGGAGACGAGGTTCCCAATCACGGTTCTGCGTCACACGTGACGACTAACGTACTCACTCTCACTCCGTCTCACAAAATATAAGATGTGCAATTTTCTGATCTTTGCATGAGGATTTTAACTACTAATATATACAAAATTATACGGATTTAGAATCTATAAATAGTATCGTTTCATTCATCTTATAATTTTTTTAATTTCATATAGCTTTATTTCAATTTTGTGGACATATTAAGTACAAATCATAGTTAAAGTTGTAAGTTGTTGGCCAACGAAAATCAAGAGCGCCTTATAATTTGCGACAGAGGAAGTTGAATTTTTTTTCCGGAATGGTGGTGGTGGGAGGGAACGATCATGAAGAGCGGCCAAGATCAGCTTGTTCTAGCAGGTTGCCGCAGGTCAACAGTCTAAAATTTGGACCATTTTTTGCAAAGCGGGATAAATTACCCGGGGAATTCAGATGTAGATGTGAGTATCTCCAAGGACGCTATGAATCCCCGCCGTGATCGGAGGCGGTCCGCTCAAATCCTTCGCAAAGTTCAAAGGATTCATTCTCCTGTTTGCAAGTCATAGAAGAGTAAAATGTGTTTTTAACATTCAACCTATAGTGTCCGTCACTATTAACTTTGAACCACTGAAATGACCAGCATCCTAAACTTATCTATCTTGATCGTCATGCGTAAAAATCATGTTTCCAGACCATGATTACTTTCGAGTCTCTGGTCAACATTGAGATTGTTGGCATGGGCCTACAAAGGAGTGGCACATAAGTCGACGGTGTTCATTTCATGTATCCAAAGTTTATTTTTTTTGACTCGGAACACGTCCTAAAAGTTGAGGGTTTTAAACCGACTTTACTCTTCTTAGAAATGCATAATCGAATTCAAATTTACTGGTGACCCCAAAGCTGAAAGAAACAACAATGTGACACCAACGAGTCTGAGAGAAGATATTTGTCGGAGTGGTCGTGAGGTAGAACCGCCACCGACCACGAGTGGGGGCATCATCATGATTGGATGTTAGGGTGGTTACGCCCCTAAGGTGGTTTTGCACAATTTGGTCTGTTTTGTGAGATCACGTGGCGATGACGTGGTGTTGACCATCAGTTAAGAAAATAACAATGCGGCGTGGGCCCCACCGGTCATCTTCTCTGCTCTATTGCGGTGGCGCATTCCGACGACATCTTGAACCTTCGCTCCCGTCGGCCAGCTCCCGGACTCCGGCCGGTCAGCCCTGCTCAAGGACTCCGGCATTGCATCGATCTCGAGGACTAGCTCTGCCGCGTCCCGGGATTCGCCGGCCTCAGCCTCGTCTCCAACACCTTTAACCAGACTGTCTCGATGCAGCCCTCGCGGCGCGCCTCGCTCATCTCCCTCAACCTCAGCTCCGGTGCCTCCTAGGGCCCGCTCCCCGAGCAGCTCGTCGCACTCGCCTCCCCGGGCAGGAAACCGCCGCCGCCGCCGCCGCTGGACTACGGCGAGCAGATCTTCGAGCGCCAGAATGGCGGCGGAAAAGGATGAACCCGTAGCCCTTGCACCTGCCCGTGCCACGGTTTGTGACAAGCTTGAGGTCCTCGATCTCGCCGTAGGGGCCGAACGCCTGCTTGAGGATGTCCCAGCCGAGGTCGTGGATGAAAATCTTTCTCTAGGCCGGGTTCGCATCTGCCACGCGACGGACGGATTCGAGCACGTCGCCATGGCCGGCGTCGGTGTCGCGGAGCAGCTCGACGAGGGTCTCGCTCGCCACCTTGCTCGGACTCGGCGCGCTCGCCCTCGACCTCCCCGTCACCGCCGACGTATCCCTTTGGGAGCGGAGGCACGAACGGCGGCGCCCGTCCAAGGCAAACAACAGATTCGTCTGCTGCTCTGGCACGAGGCGGTGTGCGTGCACCAGACGAGGCCGGTGAGCGCCTCGAAGGTGGTGCATCGCTCGAGCTTGCCACCGGCGAGGGCGAGGACGCAGACGCGCTCCAGCCTGTCCGGGTCGAAGCTGAAGGAGCGGTACATCAGCTCATGCCCGCCGTACAACGTTACCATTCCCGAGACGTTGGTGATCTCGTCAAACTCGTGGTGCGGGAATGAGATGGCCGGAGGGTCGCGCGCACAGAGAACCGTCTATTGCCACGTCAGCGCCAAGTCAACCACCCAAAACAGCTCTAAATTATGAAATACCACCAAAATTTTGTTCAAAACCACCTTAGGGGGTGATTTAAATGGTATTGTGGATTTCAACACAATTGTTCAGGGTGAATTATGTCCGATGCGTGGGATTTGAGGGTGAACAGTATAGTTAATCCTTAATCTAATAATCTACTCCATCCGTATCAAAATATAAGACTTTGTGCATGTTGGGCCCAAATGCACCAAGATTCATGTTTGAATCTTGCACTAAAACATGTCTAAAACATGTCTAGGTGCATTTGGGACCAACATGCACAAAGTTTTATATTTTGATACGGAGGGAGTAATCGCGTGCTATTTCTCGGGGCTCCACGCTCTGGGCCGAATGAACAACATTCCGCGGGCCACAGCCCACAGGCTTGGGCTACGCCGAGCAAATCACGTACCATTACGTAGCCCTAAGTGAAGCCCGGGGAAACCTAACTGATGCCCGTTGCGTCGGTTCGGTGCCCGGACGCATACCCCACGCTACACACGAAGCTCCCCCTGACGCCCCAATTGGGCCGGCCCATTTATTTTTTTCAGATCGGTTTTTGCTGGTTTTAGGAAGATTCTAGAAAGTTTTTGCTTCGTTTTTTTCTTCTAATTTACTGGTTTTTTCGGTTTTGGTTGTTTTTATATGTTTTCGGTTGTTTTTTGTTTTCTCTTTAATTCTTTTTTAATTAATGAATATTTTCATATTTTATGAAAAATGGTTATTTTTTTTAAATTTGTTCATTTTTCAGATGGTCCAGATTTCGAAAAATGTTCACTTGTGAATATGGTTCATTTAAAAAATGGTTCATTTTTTAAAATAGTTCATTTTGAAAATGGTTCATTTTTTAAATGGTTCATTTTTAAAATGGTACATTTAAAAAAAGGTTCATTTAAAAAATGTTTCATTTTAAAAATGGTTCATTTTTTTAAATGGTTCATTTTATAAAAATGATTCAGTTTTTTAATTTTTGAAATGGTTCATTTTTTAAAAAATGGTTCATTTTAAAAACCGTTTCATTTTAAGAAATGGTTCATTTTAAGATATGGTTCATTTTAAAAAAAATGGTTCATTTTAAAAAATGATTCAGTTTTTTCATTTTTTTAATGTTTCGTTTTTAAAATGGCTCATTTTAAGAAGTGGTTTATTTTTAAAATGGTTTATTTTTTGAAAATGGTTCATTTTTGAAAATGGTTCATTTTATAAAAATGATTTAGTTTTTTCATTTTTGAAAATTGTTCATTTTTAAAAATGGTTCAGATTTAAAATGTTTAGAATCTGAGAAACATTTTTTTGATTTTCACAAATTTTCTCTGAAAAATATTAACAGACAAAGAAAACCGAAAAAATATCGTCATAGGAGCACACCCGATATTGGGTTTGGCCATATAGCTCTGCTTCGGGCGTAGCTCGCGTGAAGCGACGCGTTAAGCGTCCTATAGGGGCACTCGTGTAGCCCATTTTCCAGGGCAGCCTAACACGTTTCACAGCGAAAGGCCCTTTTGAGGAAGGGCTCCCTTTATTTTTCAAAATTGAAATCGACATTTTGAAGTTTCAAAAAAATCCTAGATGTTGACAATGACATATTCTACGTCCTGCAAAATCTCAACACAATAGTTTTATTCTGTCCTACACAAAAACGAAGTTGACAAATCTGAAGGTTTTCAAAATTCAACGGCCTTACAAAAAATATTGCTCCAGTGTCAGTTGGTCAGAATATTTGGGGCATGTTTGTTGCTTGGATAGAACAAGTTTGAAAAAGAACGTTTCAACATTCAAGACAACTTCGGAATGAAAAAATCTCTGTTTCGTTTTATTGAGTAGAAATACTTACAGAATGCCAAAGTTTCTCACACAAGCAAAGTAGCAAGCAAATTTTCGTAGGACCAAAAGAACATCACTGTTCACTCGGGGCAAGCCATGAAAAAAAGGACTCACGCGTGACCACAAAACTTCAAGGGAAAAAAAGAGAAAAAGAAGAGAATTTACGCTTCTGCTAGGGACAGTCTTCGGCACACAATGAGGATTTGGGTAGCCATGCTTCAGCTCCGATAAGCCTCAAAGCTTTCGTGTCTCAGCTTGCCAAAACTATTATCACGATAAGCAGCACAACCCCAAAGATCACCATAAGCATGCAAAGCTGCACATGAAATGATTTGGTCCCATCAAGAATAACTAGAACTGTGATAATTCAGTAATTTGTATAAGTCTGACATATACCAAGGATGAATTTGATTTCTGAGTCTTGGATGCTTTGCCGATTTCCGTCTTTGCTTCTCTGGTCCCTTCTGCAGAATTTTCTATGTTCATGTCGACCTCCTCTGGAACAAAATATGTGAGCATTAGCTAATAAGCCGAAGAACAATACTGTGTAAAATATAATGTAAAACATGCCTATTATAACTCCTTGCGCATGCACGAGCGTAGCAAGATCCTTAAATGCCTCATGTACTTCACCAATCTGCTGTTGGATCTCTTGAATGGCCAGGTCCCTTTCCTCAATAATAGCCTCATTGAAAACAATTTCATTATCCAATTGCAATACCTCTTGCCTGCAGAGTAACATGGCACGCATCAGAAAAAGCTGAGAAAATTGGCTTCTGCAGATTATTGAATACAATAATTATTTTTTAGCTCAAAACAGATTAGGGTTTGAATTCTGAATCTTGCATGCCGTATTTTAACACCATGTGTTTTAACAAGGCACAACTTTGTCTTTGTTCTATTCTCATATAGGATTGCCGTTGCTAGTCTACAGTTTCTGTGAAGAGTGCCCCTTTGGGCTTCGCTATCTAATGAGGCACAAAAGAGAGCCCATTAGGAGGAAATTCTGAGGGTTGCGGAAAAAAAATCTTCGAACTCATATTATTCATGGTTTAAAAGCGGGAGTTGAACTCTGGGAGGTCAAATCGTCCCTTCTCTCTCAGTAGCTCAGAATTAGAACGGTTGGCTGTTAACCGGGTATAGGTTCAAATCCTACTTGGGCACAAGACTTGTGAAAATATATAAATGGGATCCAGGCATGTACAACTTCTGCAGCAATGTACTGTCTAGAAGACAAATGAATATGGCTCATGCGCTTTCGCAAGAAGACAGGGAGTACCGAGATACCTCCTGGTCAACTGGCCTGGGCTTCGTCAGCCCAAAGATCAAGGGAGATTTAGATGTTCGGAATATTGGCTTACTTTGTCAATGGATTTGGAAGCTTGGGAATGATGAGGGTGACTGGTAAGACATCAGTGGTACGCCTTCAAGTGTTCAAGCCTAAATATGTGAAGAAAACATTACAGGCATTATTACGCCTATGCAGTTACAAGCCTGGCCAGTCACACTTTTGGCAAGGGATTATGCAGGTTAAAGATATCTTTAGTAGCTACTGTGCTAAGATAGTGGAAAATGGAGAGATAACATGTTCCTGGGAGCATAAGTGGATACGCGGTAAACCTTAAGTTTTCAATTTCCCAGGTTATATGGTTTAACTTGGAAGCAGTTTGTCTCAGTGCCGGCAGATGATTTTAACTCTGGCTGTAATTGTATTAGGTTTAGAAGATCTATAAGGGAATTTTTACTCCTATAAAAAGAGGGTTTGTAGCGATGGTTCATCTGCTTGCAGACAACGTCTCCTGTTGGATCTGACACGAATTGCTCGGATTTCAACAGGTACAGGTCATCTGTTCGGTGGCATGCAGCGAATCACTGCCATCCTAGGTTAGAAATATTTACCATCTAAACCACTGCACCAAATCACAGAATTTATCAGCCCACCGTCATTTCCTACCCTGTTTCTTTCCCGGTCCACGCCCTTGCCACTTGACCTAGCGGCCAGTGTTTGGCCAGCACTCCTATTCCTCGAGCTGCTGCCTCTTGGTTGCGCCGTCCACTCTTGTACCTCTCCGGTGACCCAACCTCATCCTCCGCCGACAGCCGATCCAGACACTCGCAGACCAGTAGGACTTTGAAGGGGCTGAGGAAGTCGTCCAGGCATTTTACTCAGCCCCAGACGATGAAGCCTGTAGCGGTGGAGAATCCCCGGCGAGTCGGCGACCCCCACGCTCCCCTTGGAAACTCCCATCCCGTACTTCTCATATCTCTGAGCGGTCAAAGGCTCTTCTGATCCTCCTCAAGGTAAAAGAGCAGATCTGACACTTGTGTTCATGTCTGTTTGGTAGAAGACCATGGAGTAAAGCAGCTGGTTGAAATGCAGGTTCTGACAAATTCCAGCCCTTATTGTACTCGACACATCCGTTGGTCTTTGCTACTCCCTCCGTTCACTCTTATAAGGCACTCTACCTACCATTTCAATTTTGGTCAGTCATTTTAGTATGTATGTGACCAAAATTGAAATGGTAGGTAGAGTGCCTTATAAAAGTGAACGGAGGGAGTAGAGTCAGCTGTACTTCCTCCGTCTCAATGCATGTGGCGCCCTTGTTTTTCTGGTAGTTTCAACTTTGACCAGTAATTTAACAGATAAAACTGCTATTTATTATAAAAAATTGTATAATTAAAAACTTCATTCAAATACGAACTAAATGGTACGACTTTCATGGTATATAATACATGCTTCGTTGTTCCAATTGATGGTCAAACATAGACCTCGAAAAACGAGTGCGCCACCTAAATAGGGACAACGGGAGTATTAATTATTGAGCTCCCTATTTTTGGTTTGATTTTATAGTGGTAACATAGCAACGCACAGGCTCTATGCTAGTAAAAAAATTAAGAAATGTGGCACAAGTCGTTAGAATTTTGCTCTGATATCCACTTAAATGATGCTAATGATAGGAGTGTTTCTTTACCAAAGTAAAAAACATAGGTGTGTTTCTTTACCAACAAAAGGATAGGTGTGTTTGGAATCATACAAGTCTGGTAAGTTTTCAGTTTACCAAAAAAAGGTTATGTGTGTTTGGTATCGTACCAAGTGTGGTAAGTTTTCAGTGAAGTCCTTGTATACTTTGTTGAAAAGCTGGCAGGCAGCTGTGCCCTATTAAAAGATATGTAAGCATATAGTGCGACTTAAATTTAAGATTTTCATGTGGTTAGTGGTTAAGGAAAGCATCCTTACTAGGAATAACTTGACGGAGGGGCTGGGTTGGATCCACAAGCTGTGAGTTCTGTGGATCAGAGTAAAAAACATCGATCATATTTTCTTCATCTGCCCTGGTGGCTAAGTTTAGTTGGAGCGTGGTATTGTGGTTTTGGCATCAGCAATGCCCATCAGTCCTTTGATGAGTTGCGTAATTGCTGTGTCGCACAGTTCAGAGACAGGAGACGATCCTAAGTGGCAATTGGAGTACCCGTGTTATGTTGGAGCATTTGGAAAATCAGAAATACATATTGTTTAAGCATCCGTCTAAAAGAACCATCTAACATGATCTTCTAGTTGTGTCACTGCCTCACTGGTTGGAATATTGGGATGAACTTCTAAGACCGCTGACCGAGGAGCACTGAAGCTGGGCATTAAGAGGCTCTTGTGGGTGGTGACTAAAGTCTTCAGCCAATAAGGTTTGCGTGGCACCAATGATCAAGAGGTTGAGAGAGCATTGAAGGGAATACAATCCTTTTTCAGTGCTGCTCTATGGACTATAATAGCACACCGAAAGTTTGCTCTGTTTTGTTGGAGGTCTCGTGCTGTGAGTTCAGCTTTTGTGTTTCCTTTTTGTATTTTGGAAAGACCTGAATCTGGATTCGGCACTATTATAGCTTTGATTTCATTAATGTTTAAAGGAAAAAATATAAAAACTGTGGAGTACCAGTACTTTCTACATGTTTTTCCAAGTTCGTATTGCCTGCTATATCACAGTCACAATTAAATGTAAACAGAGAAAGAAAAAGGAAGGCAACTTCAATAATTGAACGTTTTCATGTGGAAAGGGAAAAGATAGTGCTAAACAAAATAAAACTGAGCTACTGAGAGCATCTACCAAAACATGAAATTAAAGGCAGCAAGAAAACGGACCACGAGAACACTAACCTGTTTGGTTCTGCAAGCAATGCACGCTGTTCGGGAATTCTACCCAAATCACCACTTCCATCATTTGTAACATAGCTGTATCACAACGAGTTAATGACCCATAACAAGGTATATTAAATTAGTCAAATCTGCACAGCAAATAAACAATAAAAGTAGGGTAATTATAGAGAACGCGAAAAGACTATTTTAGATTAGTTAAATGCCAATGTAACACGATTAGCATAGAGCATTCTCTCCATACAAAGGAGAGTTGCTCTACTTAAATGATAAAGTCAGAATGGACAAAAATTATACGAGGGATGCTCTCCAACATCGTTTTTTCTACCTGTTGGTCATAGAAAAACGTCAATGCAAGCTAGAAAGCATCCCTCGTAGGGGTTGTAGAATCACGATGAAAATTGTTACAAAATTAGCGAGTCGTAGTTTTTAGAGTGGTATGGTATGCCAGAATGGTTCACATACAGAACAGCATCTGGATGATCCATGTATTTAACCTTTCTCTTTCTCCAATAATAGGACAATGTAGGTAAATACTAGTGACCTGTAATTGCTAGAAATTAGACGCATCCACTAATATTTCAACTGCACATCTCATTGAACTTATAAATGTGGGTATTCATGTGTAATGGAACACATCAGATAAAGCTTCTGGACGAATCGATTTAAGAGTGAACAAACATTACCTTGTCTGAGCATTCTGTGGAGCAACTGGCTTATATGCCACCTCCCTCTGAATTGCAATATTCTGAAGCTTCCTAAACTCTTCCATCGCCGTAGCGAAATCTTTGGCAAGCTTCATGTCAAACATCCTCTTTTCTTTCTGCAGGTACACCCAAATATCCTTGAACACCGTGACCAACAGGTCGAGCACTTATAAGCCTACAGTCTACAGATGCAACTATATATAGCTGGAAACAATCATGACTGACATACATCTTCACTAAACTTATCTGCTCAAAGAGCCTCATCCAGACAGAAATATAGATACTTTTTTTAGGGGAACAGACATATAGATACTAATCTAAAGGAAGTGGATATAATCGTAGAAAGGTGGTGAATTACTACTGACACTAGTTCCAGCGCTCTTGTCTGCTTCAGCAGCACTCTTCAGCTTATCTTTCGCATCCTTTGCTAATTGCAGAACTTTAAAACTAGTCTTTTGCCTGCAAGGAAATTACCGTAGCACAAAGTACTTCAGAAGGTGACACCAGTGATAAAGCACAAACAAATTGCTCCTAGCTCGAATTGGGCAGAAATGTTAAAATAACTATCACATGATGTACAAAGAAACAAGAAACTAGCACATGATGCATGCATGTATCCGCTCGTATATGGTTTTGTTTCGAGCAAGTCCGTATATGGGAGTATATATTGATATGTGCAAGCCAAGAAGTAACATAAGCGAGGAGAGGGGGTCGAGGACAGACAGTTGATCGCGCAGGGAGGGCGTGTCCTTGGGCGTGCCGAGCTGGTTGAGGTGGCGGCGGTAAGAGGACACCGCGGTGGTGATCTGGAAGACGAGCGCGCGCGTGGCGTCGGGGCCCCTCCCCTTCTTAGGCGCCTGCAGGGCCCCGGACTCCAGATCCGCGAAGCTCATCGCCGATCCCCCACCTTGTTACTCAGGCCGATGCTCGCCGTCGAGCCCCTCCACCTGGTCACGCCGTGCAGCGAAGGTGGCGGAATACAGTACGGGCGGCAGGGGTCGCCGTCGCCACCGGTCGCTCTGGGAGGTCGGCAGTTTTATTATTCCATGGATGGATCGGGTGCTGTTGCAATCAAATTGCAGAATTATTGATTGATGGGAGAGGGATGATGGGGCAGCACGAGGTGGCACGAACGAGCTTGGCATGGCATCAACAACGGACTGAGCTTCGGTGACTTGTGCACTACAAGTCACCGAGAGACTTGTGCACATCTGGGCCCTCCGTTTTAGATCCAATGGATAAGATTTGTCCAAATTTGTATGTCAAAATAAAAAGTGTTCAGAAAAAATTGAAAAAATTCCAGTAAATCAGAAATGCTTCGATTTATATTCTGGAAAAGTTACAACCTATTTCGATTAATATTTTGTAAATAAAAAAGCAATTTACCATTTTAAGCTATACATTTTACTTATTCACAAAAATAATGGTCCAAATGAAATGAAACTTTCCCAGAATATAAATCGAGGCATTTGTGATTTACTGGAATTTTTTCAAATTTTTCGGAGCACTTTTAATTTTGAGATACAAATTTGGACAAATCTTATCCATTGGATCTAAAACGGAGGGCCCAGATGTGCACAAGTCTCTCGGTGACTTGTAGTGCACAAGTCACCGAAGCTCAGTCCATCAACAACCGCCGGCCCGCAAGGTCGAGCCGAAACGCCGAAAGCGGATCACGAGTTATCCTCGCCGTTGGATTTCTTAGTTTTGTTTTTGTGTTTTTATTAGGCAAAGGTAATAAATTCCATTTATAAATCATCACACACGGTGTTTACATTTTCTTTGTCAAAATTGCCAATCCAGGTTTTTGTTGAACTAATATTCGAATATATATGTAAAGAAAACGAAAATACAACACATATGGGACACTTGTTCCCTCCAGAAAAGTCGACAAACAAGAAAATTATGGCCCGCGCGTTGCAACGGGATCACTTTAAAAACTACATTGTATATTGTGTAAACAAGGGTATAAGAGTCCGTCTAACGTTCTTACTCCGCGGGCGGTCATCTTGGTAGCGGGGTTACGAGACGGCTGAGAGTCGTGCGGCGTTGTAGCTTGTGTGCGAGTTTGGTGCCAAGTGGTGTAAATTGGGGTGGCGGCTCCGGAGCCGGTGGTGTGTGTTAGTTGTGTTTGGCGGGCTAGCGTCGTGTGGACGACGAGTCTCCTTGCTTTGCTTGTGCGGTTTTTCGGCCCGGGTTTTTCTTATAAACAGGGCAATGTATGGTTTTTGGATCTGATTTCGCTTATAAATTGGGTTAACTAGTTCTATCTAACCGAGTGGCGAATATCGACCGCTTTAAGATAATAATAAAAGTCATCTACAGAAATATGCAAAATTGAATTCATCGTAGTCGAGACACTAAATTTAATAGACATGCGATGAGGGTGTTTTATAAACTATTAGTCCGAACAGTTGGATGGTTTGAGAAATGAATGGTGCGTACTTTGCATATCGTGATTAATAAGTATCTATGGAGATGACACGGGATAAGAGAATATATGATGTGGATAATATGCATGTTGAGAAAAAAAATCATTAATGCATGTAGTGGGAATCTATTTTATAAGAGATGTTGATTACACCCACATACTCATGATTTTCTTTGCACGAAATAATCCAGCTGCTTGAACAACTACCGAATCTTTATAGTAGTTGAATGATAATTTCACCATGATAATTCTCTATGCACCCCGTTCTGATATTACGGGAAACTAGCTATAAATTGAAACGAAAATAGCCTGTTTCCCAATCTTTTTTACTTTAAATCTTCAGGGATCCACGAGTCAACTTGCTTACTCTTCGAACATGTATATAGATTTCAAACCATCAGATATCATAATGTTGTCATTAAACACCAAAACTGCACGCTTAGAGAGGAAAATGCCATTTCAGAACCCAGCGTTGTCTTCGTGACTACATCTCGCGGTGGTGAGCTCACCCACCCGGTTCCAAGACGTATGTGAAGCGTTCAGACTAAACGGGATGCTATATATCCACGTGAAATAATCGTCGGAGAGGTCTTACCTACCTAACAACTTATAGCCAGGAGAGGGATTCTTCCACCGTTGGTCAACATTACAGTATCCTATTGCCTAAATATTCTAGGAAATTCTAAGTACGCCTCACTTCCTCTTTTATCAAGGAAAATAACACATCCATAATTAGAAGCGCAAATTTTGTCTGAATTTTTAACTAAACGAAAATTTCACTCGTAAACGTTTTATGATAGGCTTGCTAGACGTGGAGCACGAACGCACGAGCCCCATAGTGTCGGGGATGTGACCCCGGGTACCCCAGAGTTGTTGCTTTGACCGAAGCTCGTAGGACGTCAGATGCGCTCCAAGTCAAGGCAGGTGGCCTCGACTCTTCATCCTTAACCGGATCACTCACCGCGGACGCCGGGACATCCCTAACCGGATCACTCTCCGCAGACGCCGGGACACCCTTAACCGGATCACTCTCCCAGACGTCGGGACATCCCTAACCGGATCACTCTCCGCAGACGCCGGGACATCCCTAACCAGATCATCTCCGCCGATGCCGGGACATCCTTATCCGAATCATCACAAATATCTTCAGGAGAGGATAAGAAGATGACGTGGAGATTCAGAGGACAACGGCTAAAAGACAAAGGCAAGGACGGCATCTCCCAGAGATGCCGGAGACAAGTGCTAGAAGACAAAGGAGTCAACTCATCAACAGTGTTTGTACAGTGCATTGTGCCTCCTCATCCACTCATTGTCCCCTGGGTTCCCCTTTATAAGGATCACCAGGGGGAGAGCTCGAGGGGAGAGACGCGCGGGTGCGCGCAGCCAGAGGCTCTTCTCCCTTGCCTCTTCTTCTTCCTAGAGTTTCTCACCATTGTTGGATCAAACAGCTCGAGGAGCATTTGTAGCCCACCGTATGCAAAGAGGAGAATGCACCAAGTAGGCTAGTGCTGCAGTAGGGGTTTTACCTCCTCACGAGGGCCCCGAAGCAGGGTATATCGTGTGTGCTTTGTGTTCTTGGTTGTTCGTTCTTGTTCTTGCAGTGTTCTTCGTGTTCTTCGTGTGTTCTTCGTGTGCGGTTCCATCGCGCAATCCCTCCCCGAATCCACAAGCATCCGTTCGGCCCCAGAATAGGCCACCCCGTGGCATCTGCGTGTTTCCCACCACGACAGTTGGCGTCCACCGTGGGGCTGATAGTGGCGCTTGCTGGGCTAATTTCGGACGGGATCTTCGTCGTCAACGCGGGGACTCGACATCGCCGTTGTCCCCCGCGCGCTAGCCTGGCATCATCGGCAGATCTTGGATGAGAAAACTAACTCGGGGACTCGACTCCGGCCTCATCCCCGGGTTTGCACAGGGCAAACCAGCATCTGTTGATCAAAGACGGGTTGATTTCGTCAAATCCGGATTGGGTTGGCCAGGACCAAATTTCGGAAGCCAAAACCGACATAGGAAAATACAGATCCGAATTACTTTAGACAGATCCGGATTACTTTAGCCAATTCCGAATTAAAATAGTCAAATCCGAATTAACCTGGCCAGATCCGGAAAAATAGATCAGATTCGGGTTGAGTTAGTCAAGTTCGAGTTACATGGGCCAAAGCCGAGATACACATAGCAAAATCCGACATACACTCCGCCCAGTCCGAGATAAGTGTAGCCCAAACAGAATCAAATAGAGCCCAATCCGACTTATTCATCTGCTGGGCCGAGTTAACCAATGCGCTGGGCGGTCCGAAACTTCTACCTCGGCTGGGCCGAGTCTCCAATCCCGGGCGGGCCGAGTCAGCACACGCCTCGACGGGAGCAAGCTACCTGCCGCATCTAGCGGTGCCGAATCATCAGCTTTGGTGGGCGGTCCATGGCTAACCTCGAACTGAACCGTGGCATCGGCTGGCCTAGTTCGCTTCGGGGCCGGGCGAGCGACAGCTTCCTCGTCGTAGTCGCTTGCACCGCAAGACTCGGAATGAGCCGAGGCGCACGGCGTCGGTTGGATCGCCACCAATCTCTGGTTGGGCCAAGATAGTAGCGCTCGGGGCAGGCTGCCGAGATCTGCTGCCGACCGGCCACTTCTTTTGCGCCGCGGGCCAGTGTGAGCAGCGCGAGCAGCATCAACCAGCGCACCGAGGAACCGCCGGGTTCTCCGGCATCGATTGAGGCACGTCAACTCCTCGCCTCGATGCGACCAAGGCGGGCCAAGTTCAGCTCGACCGAGGTCTCCTGCGCCCCATGCGGACCGATGGCTCGCTGTGCGCCGGGCCGAGGTCGCTTCTGGCAGGCTTCTCGTGCAATTACTTCATGCAGGTGTCCACATCGACCCGGTTCGACGGACGGTGCGAGGCTGTCTCGACCGAGGCTGAGTTAACCGAGGTTCATACAACTCGGATAGGCTGCCGTCGTCCACGTTACGCTGGGCATTATCTCCAGTGCTCGCTTCACATCGCCTACTTCTACTCTTCACCATCAATACAAATGTAAGTATTTACTGCATATAGATCTGCTTAGCGCTTAATTCGTTAATTCTGAAGGTTACTCGGGGACTGGCCCCTCTTATCCGTCTTGCTTAGTTGTTGTTTCCCCGGGAATAAGATGTCTTAACCCGGAGACTGGCCAGCCAGTCAAGTTTGTTATCTGCTAGATAAGAAAATTTACTCGGGAACTGCCCCTTCGTATCCTGTTTAGTGTTTTGCCCGGGACAAGATGTCTTGACCCGGGGACTGGGTAGCCAGTCTGTTTTACACCTTCTCCTAGATAAGAAAAGTAACTCGGGGACTCGGTCGAAACCGAGTCTAGTTTTTTGTGCATAGTATCTGCTGTTAGATTCGTTTTCTATCAAGTTTGCCTCGGTTAGTATAATGGTTGTTTCCGTCAATTATTCTTCATGATATGTATGTTGGACTAACGTTGAAAGGTGACATCGGTTTTGTTGAGAACGTTCGTTACTGAGGTATCCTGGAAATTCGGAGTATTCCAGAAATCCGAGGGGCATTGTAATCCGGGTCATATTGGTAATCCGAATCAAATTGGAAATCCGGATCATATTGGTAATCCGAATCATATTGGAAACCCGAATCATATTGGAAACCCGGATCATATTGTTAATCCGAATCATATTGGTAATCCGAATCATATTGGTAATCCGAATCATATTGTAAATCCGGATCATATTGTAAATCCGGATCATATTGGAAATCCAACGTGTCATGGTTATGTTGGTTATCTCAAAATTATCCAAGGTACCCTAGCATTATCGGTACTCTCTAGATCGCCGTTTATTTCGGTTTACCATAGTATCACGGTATCGTCCCCCATCCCGGATCGCCGTTTATTTCGGTTTGTCACAATATCATGACATCATTCCATATCCCACATCGATGTTTATTCTGTTTGCCCGCGTATCATGGCATCATTTGTATACCAGATCTTTGTTTATGTTTGTTAGCCAGAGGCAACCTTTGAGATATGTTTTTGCATGTTGTATGTCAGTCCAGCAGTGGTTGGAGACATCTATGTCGGTATACGTCCAAAGTGGCTAAAACCGGCATTTGAGACATGGTTACGTCAAACCAGCAGTGGCTGGAGACATCTATGTCGGTATACGCCCGAAGTGGCTAAAACCGGCATTCGAGATATGCTTATGTGAGTCCAGCAGTGGCTGGAGATATCTATGTCGGTATACGCCCGAAGTGGCTAAGAACCGACATATGAGTTATGACCAAAGAGGCCGAGGTACCGAGACATGTGTGATATGCCCAAAGAGGCCAATGTACCGATATATGTGATATGCCCAGAGGGGCCGAGGTACCGAGACATGTGTGATATGCCCAAAGAGGCCGAGGTACCAAGTTATGTGATATGCCCAGAGGGGCCGAGGTACCGAGACATATGTGATATGCCCAGAGGGGCCGAGATACCGAGACATATCAGATACATACTTGCAGGTTTATGTCGGTCCAGCTTACGCTGGCGGCATCCGAGTTCGGTAAAAGCCAGAAGGGCTAACCGACGCTGGCGGCACCCGAGTTCGGTAAAAGCCAGGAGGGCTAACCGACGCTGGCGGCATCCGAGTTCGGTAAAAGCCAGGAGGGCTAACCGACGCTGGCGACATCCGAGTTCGGTAAAGGCCAGGAGGGCTAAGAACCGACATATAATGGTGACCATGCAGGCGGTGTGCCGAATTGCACAATGTCAGCAGAGACATATATGTATGGCCATGCCATGCAGGCAACACATTTCCAGTGCAAACTGTCCATCTCGTTGTTGATTCGGGTGAGCTCGGTCAACCGGATGTCGCATGTGGCCAGGAGGGCCAGGAACCGACATATGATGATGCCCATGCAGGCAGGATGTGGTGTACATGGAGATGTCTGGATATGCTTATTTATCTTTGTAAGTCTGCGCGTGACTCTGCGAGTCCCCCACAGCCTCGGGGACTACTGTCGGGGATGTGACCCCGGGTACCCCAGAGTTGTTGCTTTGACCGAAGCTCCTAGAACGTCAGATGCGCTCCAAGTCAAGGCAGGTGGCCTCGACTCTTCATCCTTAACCGGATCACTCTCCGTGGACGCCGGGACATCCCTAACCGGATCACTCACCGCAGACGCCGAGACACCCTTAACCAGATCACTCTCCCAGACGCCGAGACATCCCTAACCGGATCACTCTCCGCAAACGCCGGGACATCCCTAACCAGATCATCTCCGCCGATGCCGGGACATCCTTATCCGAATCATCACAAATATCTTCAGGAGAGGATAAGAAGAGGACGTGGAGATTCAGAGGACAACGGCTAAAAGACAAAGGCAAGGACGACATCTCCCAGAGATGCCGGAGACAAGTTCTAGAAGACAAAGGAGTCAACTCATCAACAGTGTTTGTATAGTGCATTGTGCCTCCTCATCCACTCATTGTCCCCGGGGTTCCCCTTTATAAGGATCACCAGGGGGAGAGCTCGAGGGGAGAGACGCGCGGGTGCGCGCAGCCAGAGGCTCTTCTCCCTTGCTTCTTCTTCTTCCTAGAGTTTCTCACCATTGTTGGATCAAACAGCTCAAGGAGCATTTGTAGCCCACCGTATGCAAAGAGGAGAATACACCAAGTAGGCTAGTGCTGCAGTAGGGGTTTTACCTCCTCACGAGGGCCCCGAAGCAGGGTATATCGTGTGTGCTTTGTGTTCTTGGTTGTTCGTTCTTGTTCTTGCAGTGTTCTTCGTGTGTTCTTCGTGTGCGGTTCCATCGCGCAATCCCTCCCCGAATCCACAAGCATCCGTTCGGCCCAGAATAAGCCACCCCATGGCATCTGCGTGTTTCCCACCACGACACATAGCAAGGGAAGTCGACACCGACCTCGCCATGTTCCCCTACATCGACATACACACTAAGTAATTGCGGCGGATCTATATGTCTTGCAACGAAAAGTGGGAGATATGTGGAGGAGTCTGTCACGCGGGTCTCGGTGGCACACGCAGAGAAGGTCGCAACACCCCGACTTGGGTCAGGGACGAACTCGCGTCGGCTTGAGGGGACGGGCAGACGCGCGCTGATGTAGAGACAATGATTCCAGCCCAGTTGGGGCCGATTCCCTCGGTGGTGCGGATATGGAGTGGGTGACGCCGTGCCAGGCGATGACCTAGGAGGCAGCGCAAGGGTCAGGGAGATTTGGCAGCGAGAATACGGTAGGGGGAGATGCACACAAGAAAACTCTTACGTGATTTCACGAAAAAATTGTGGCCCGTGCATCGTGGGGGGCGTTAGCCATACAAACAATGACGGAACAAGGCAGAACACTGAATCTAAACCGTTAGGTGTTATGGCAGACCTGAAATAACATAGACCGTTGGATTTATTAGGTGGGCATGATTTGAGGGTACTTGTTGGTCCCTGATTTTGGTGGACAGAGAAAAGTTTAAGTTCTATTTTCGACAAATAGTGTATATAGAAGACATGCGCATGTATGACCGTGAATTTTTTGCTTTCACGCCTCTCTGCATAACTAGATAGTGAAAATAAAAAATAATATCACTATATTCCGTCTGAAAACATGTTTACTGATACCCAGGTATTAAGATAGTAATTATTCATCAAAACATTGTTTTGACAAAATCTGACATGCCATCTCTATCTCTACTATCTAAAATCTCTATCTCTATCTCTACACTATCTAAAAGAAAAGTTTTGTCCTTCGTCCGTGAGGCAGAGTGCCTCGTCCGACTTATAGTCGCACTCCGTCCTCCTCGCTAACCTTCCACTCCGCACCAAACAAACCCCCAATCTCGCTAACCTTCCGTCATCGAGGTGTACGGTGCATCGGGAAGGAGCGGCGTTACTGCCGGCATGGAGCTGTGTCGGATCTGCATAGCTCGGCGAGGACCTCCTCAGAGCTCTAGATCCCCCTGACCCCGCCACGTCTTCATCGCCGCCCTCAAAGTGTCTTGATGCTGGGTGTCGAGGTATTGGTAACGCGGAACTACTAGAAATGTTCATACGTACTGTAGAGGAGGTGGGGAAGAACGTGGAGGGTTCCAGTGACGGGATTGCACACACGATTTTACCCAGCTTCGGATCTCACGACGGTGGCGAGATCCTACGTGCTGCTATAATTCACTCAAGGCAAATATGTGTACAGGTTACAATGAGGTTGTATGCGTTGCCCTAAGGCTGCTGGAAGGCTGGCTTATAAAGGCGCCAAGCCTTCCCCTACAAGGAAAGCCTTAACCGACCTAGATCACGAGTCCTAGACTAACACGGTAACAAACCCTAACTTGCTCCCTAAGGCGAACGCAGCCAGGCCTTCGTCTTGGACTTCACTAAGCCAGCCCAGAGCTTATCCTTGCGCCTAAGCCCATGAGGCCTTCTCCATTAAGCCCTCCGGCTTTATCTGATGGGCCTCCTGGTGGGCCAGGTTTTATCCACCGTGGCAGGTATACCCGTTCGGCATAACCTCCACAGTAGTCCCCGGAAAGGTTTAAGTTCTTCGTTTGCCGTCTTTGTGAAACACGGGCTTTCGCCTTTGTGCAAGGCGGACAGAAGAGCTTGGAGCATTCCAAAATGAGACATTCAGTCTGCCTTAAGGATTAAGCCGAACTCTCCTG
Source organism: Poa pratensis (assembly GCA_947311845.1). Classification (NCBI taxonomy): domain Eukaryota; kingdom Viridiplantae; phylum Streptophyta; class Magnoliopsida; order Poales; family Poaceae; genus Poa; species Poa pratensis. The sequence goes on along the minus strand of CAMZMU010000119.1, from coordinate 24,086,539 downwards.
CACTTTGAACAATCTGGCAGAAAGATTCTGTCAGCGTTGAGTCTTGTCGTGACGTCACCGCAGTCAAAGCCAGTCCACGACAGTCTGGACAGCAGAGAGACGTTGTGCCGCCATTACTGCTATTTTCCGCACACGATCTCCGAGGCGTGCGGGGAAGATGCCCACTATCTGACCGTTGCGGGACGCGTGGCGAAAATCACGCGAGCGTTATCTCACCGCACTAATCGCGGCGCACGGCCCCCATAAAAGGGAACTGACTTTTTCCATCGGGCTCATTTCCCTGTTCATCGTCCTCCTCGCACCCATCCCTCCGAACTCCGGCGAGCTCCACCACCATCACCTGCGCACACACCCATGGAGAGCTCCGATGCAACCACGGGAGCGGCAACGGCGGCGGCGGAAGGACAAGATCTGGCCGTGAGGGGATCGAGCACCGCGGATGCATCTGCATCTCGCGCGGCGGCGGCGACAAGTTCTGCGGCCACCTCCATCGAATCAGAGAAGAATGCCCAGCCCTCCGATGAGGGCGATGCGGCGGAGGCAGAGGAGAGGGAGAGGAAGCATCATCCCGCAACTGGGCAGCTTCCACCATCACCGACGCGGACCTCACGCAGCTGCAAAAGGAGGGCATCCTCCCACCACAGGAGAATGCCACTGGCGGTCAGCGTACGGCCACCCTGCTCCAGATCCCGCCGGCGATGAACGAGTGCTCCTCGTCTCACATCTCCTCCGCGGTTTGTCTTTGCCTCCGCATCCTTTTTTCCAATCAGTCTTAGACTACTATGGCCTTCAGCCTCATAGCGTAGGCCCCAATAGTATCTTGTACATAGCTGGCTTTATGGCTTTATTCGAAGGATACCTAGGCATAGAGCCCAGCTTAGAATTCTTCAAGTACTGCTTTACTGCAAGCGCCAAACAGAGAAGGAAGAACTGCTTTCCTTAGGAACAGTTAGCATCAACCTTCGTAGAGGCAGAGACTGGTATCCTAAGGCGCCAAAAATAGATTCCATTAAAGGCTGGAATAGCTCCTTCTTCTACTGCAAAGACATGGCGCCAGTAGGCAAAGACATAGGACTTCCTCGCTTTTCTCCTTTGCCTGCGGAGCCCGCCTTCTTGGGGCGAGAAACCACTGAAGGTCCTTCCTGACAACCTCCGTCGCATGCAAAGGCGGATTGAGTACTTGACAAAGACTGCTGTGCCCAACTCACGGGCGCAGACACCATCCTATGTTGGTTGTCAAGCGAATCCAGCCTTTGAAAGATCGCAAAGGACTCATGTGCCACTACACGGACCAGAAGAAAGATCCCCTCCGTGTTAGTGAGAGTGACCTTACGCAAGACGCCCTTGTGTATCGCTTTAAGAGGATTGCCAAGGAAAGGATCCAGCTGACAGAGCAGCGTCCTATGTACACAGCCGCCAACCCAGCTCCAAAGGTAAGGCATTTACCACTACTGTTTTTATACTTCCACAATGTTTGCCTTACTAACACCACTTTTGATTTCAGCTCGCCCTTTTGCCGGATAATCTGCTGGCTCCTTTGTTTTACGTGCCTGAAGCGGCACCCGAGCCCCAAAGACTCGGAAACGAAAGGCTTCAGGAGCTACTGCAGCAACTTCAGCAGCAGAAAGGCGGAAGCGTGAGAAAGCCATCCCTGCTAACGCCGAAGTGCTCGACATTGAGGACGATGAAGATGCGGCCTTTAATGCTCCAGTACAGAAGTAAGCCGAACCTCAATTTCTTTAGTAAGGCGAACAATGTCTATGAATGTTATCTTATTTTGTATGTGATTTGCAGGATCAAACCAACTGCGCCCTTAAGAGGAAGAAAGTAATTTTCCAGGCAAAGAAGACTGAGCCCTCTCCAGCCATCGCTCCCCCCACTCCCTCCGTTCAACAAGAGACAGCCCCAGGCCCATCTGAAGATCATCATATAGATCTGGACTCAGCCGTCTTACCTGATAAGACGGAAACTGAAAAGTTGGCCAGGGCTGCCGCTGCTGGGAAGGCGGCGGTACTTCAGTCAGAGAGCCGAACGAGCCCATTACTCGTGAGGCTATCCGCAACATGGTGAAGCAAGAGCTCTTTGACGACGAGGGGTACATCTTACCCAACATCGCCGCCATGCTTGCCGATGAGAAGGAGCGCAACGAGCCGCCTCCGAAGCTAAGGCCAGTTGGTCAAACATTGACCATATTGAATCTGGAAGACAATTGTGACGAGCTGTACGTCACAATGAAGAAGAGCTACAAAGCCTTGAAGGCCATGATGCAGGTAAACATTCCGTCTTTATGTACATACTAGTCCCCGGGCATTACGTTGTGCTTTGACTAAGCCGACGTAATGGCCTTTCTTTAATGTGATAAAGACTCAGTCCCCAAGCCCATTGTAGCATACCTTATTGCCTTTACCTTTCTTACTTACTACTACCCTTGCCTTAGCAGAGCAGTGAGCAACTTACATGCGATCTATGGTACTCACTGAGTAACCAAAGGCAAGTGCTCAAGCAAGCCGTCGCCGAAAATAAGGCGAACAAAGGTAAATGTTGTTCTTTCACATGCAATGTGACTTTAGTTCATTTTAAGACATAAGATGCTCAACACATGCAATGTGTGTTTGCGCAGCTGTTGTGGCGAAGGCAAAACAGATCGTCAGCGAGACTGGCGATATAGAAGTGGTAAGGCGGGAAAATGCCGCCTTGTTTAAGCAACTGGAGGAGAACCGAAAGACGGCCGAGGCCAATCTTAAAGCCGTCCAAGACAGCGCCGCTGAAGGCAGAACGCACTGAAGGCAGAACTTTGAAACTGCAGCGACAGGCTGAAAAGGATGGGCTCCTAATCCAGAGCTTACAAGGTCGTCTTGAACGCCAAGCTGATGAGAGCACCGCCATTGACGAGAAACTGCTAAGTAAGTCTCTCTTCTTTACTTCTCGCACTTTCTGTCACTTTTCGCCTTTATTCAAACAGTTCAGTGCGCCTTAATTTTTTCCATTCCTCCCTTCCTCAGTTCCAGCTGGATTTGGGGAAAGGCTTACCTCTGAGACGCGCTGGAGCTTATCTTGGAGTGTGGCGAGATTGTGTCAGGGCTGTATGCTGCGGGAAGAGACGTTGTTGCCAACATCTTCCCAAAACAGCTGCCCCAAGTGACAAACACCAGCAACTTGCTGCCACTTCTTCAGAACTGCGTCCCAGAGGTGGTGGAGCGTCTTCGCTCAGCAGCTAGAGGCGGAGCAAAACTTGCTCTAGGACTTGTTCGCGGCCACTACCCCGAAGTCAACATGTGGCGCGTTATCAAGTGTTTCCCAGCCAAGGACAGAGACGGCAACGAGCTCGTCAAAGAAAAGGTCTATGCCTCTGTCTCTGGCTTTGCCTCAGCCGTTGCTGAGATGGTAGACTTGTCTATCTTCTTCTCCAAGAAGCCTGTGCCTCCCCGTCCTGACGACGTGTCTGATGACGAAGCCGAAGCCCCACCACTGGCAATGGCGATGAGTCAGAAGACGGAAATGAAGAAGAAGAAGAAGGCGAGTCTGAAGCTACGCTGGATCCATCCAAGTCCCCTGTGTCTTCGCCTCCTCAGTCCCCTGCATAAGATGCAGGAAAAACTTTGCATTAAGCGTGTCATGAAAGATGGCACAAAAGACTTGTTAAGTTATGTTTTGTAATGGCAGGAGCCTTTTATCTGTTGAACATGTTTGTTTTGCACGCATGCACTTATTTTTAAAAGGCTTGCAAACTATGCTCCTTATCCGTCTTCAAGTTTTCTGGCTTATATGCTTTAGCCTTTTCGTATGCTGGCAGAACCTAAGCACGGAACACTTCGCTGGCAACAGGGTTAGTAACCAAACTGTTTAAACACAGAAACGGCGCCGGCTTTTGGTGCGTAAAGCATCTACTAAGACAAGCCAGCATATATGCGATCAGATAAATACTCTTAGACGGATGCAATTTTAATTTTTGTAAGGCCTTAAGGCAAAAGCATCATGTGAGTAACCACAAGCACGAAGCCAATTCGGGTTAACATTGATATTTTTATCGAAATATATGATCAAATGGAAATAAAAGACGGCGAGAACTCATGCATAAAAATAATTGAGGGAACCAAAGACTTTTATTTCATAATCATATATGGTGTGATTACAATAGAATTGCTAAGTGTAAAAAGGACGTAGCTGCTCAATGTTCCAAGGACGTTTCGTCTCCTTGAGCGCTGCTTCTTCGTTCCTTTTCCTTTTGCGGCCTCTTTTCTTTTCTTCTCGATATCACGGAGGTCCACAAGATAATATGCCCCGTTCTTAAGCGCTTTGCTGATAACGAAGGGTCCTTCCCATATGGGAGATAGTTTGTGCTCCTTTTGCTGAACAAGGCGAAGCACCAAATCGCCTTCTCGAAACGATCTCCGTCTTACCTTGCGACTGTGGTAACGCCGCATGTTCTGCTGATAAATGGCGGAGCGCTGAAGCGCTATCTCACGCTCTTCTTCGAGAAGGTCTAAGCCATCCTGTCTGGCTTCTTCTGCGTCTGCTTCAACGTAGGCTGTTACACGAGGTGTGTCGTGCAGGACATCTGTTGGGAGTACCGCTTCAGCGCCATATATGAGAAAGAAAGGGGTATAGCCTGTTGCGCTGCTTGGAGTTGTGCGTATGCTCCATAAGACAGCAGGTAATTCTTCTACCCATGCTCCAGCTGCTCTATGCAAAGGCACTTCTAATCTTGGCTTTATTCCCTGTAGATTATACTGTTGGTTCGCTCAACTTGGCCATTCGATTGTGGATGAGCCACAGATGCTAAGTCCAAACGAATACCAACTTCACCACAGTACTTTGCCAGTTCTCCTACGGCGAAGTTTGTCCCATTGTCCGTAATGATACTGTGGGGGACGCCAAATCTCGTTATAACCTCAATGACGAACTTCTTGGCTGTTGCCCCATCAAGCTTTTTTATGGGCTTAGCTTCAACCCACTTGGTGTATTTATCCACCGCAACTAAGAGATGTTTGACGCCGCCTCGCGCAGTCCTGAATGGACCTACCATGTCCAGTCCCCAGACCGCAAATGGCCACGTGATTGGAATGGTGCGCAATTCCTGGGCTGGCATCTTTGGCTGTCTTGCATACTTTTGGCATCCAACGCATTTCTTGACGAGTTCTTCTGCATCTTGCTTTGCTGTGAGCCAGTAGAATCCATGTCTAAAAGCTTTGGCGACAATTGCTCGGGCAGAGGCATGATGACCGCAACATCCACCATGGATCTCTTCTAGTATCTCCTGTCCTTCTTCCGGCGAAACGCATCGTTGATATACACCTGTGGTACTCCGCTTGTATAGCTCTCCATTTATTATTGTGTATGCCTTAGCTCTGCGCACAACTTGCCGCCTTAATACTTCATCCTCTGGCTCTTCCTTGTTAAGGAGGAAATTTATGTAGGGCTGTGTCCAGTCTGGCTTCAAGCATGACGGAAACAGACTGCGAAGCCATGGGGTCATCCTCATCTCCGCCTTTAATAGACGGCACGTACAGGTGCTCCAAAAATATATCGGAGGGCACCTTCGATCTTTTCGAGCCCATTCTGGCTAAGGCGTCCGCTGCTTCATTTTCCTCCCTTTTGATATGCTTGACTTCTAAGCCGATAAAACACCGACCAAACTCGTCTACCGTGCGTCGGTATTCAGCCATTGTAGGGCTCTTCGCGTCCCATGCCCCTTCTAACTGTTGAACAACGAGGTCTGAATCGCCATAGCACAAAAGACGGCTAATGCCCAAATCCTTTGCGACGTGCAATCCATGCAACAGAGCCTCGTATTCTGCAACATTATTAGTGGCATTGAAGTGTATCTGCAAGACATAGCACATCTTGTCTCCTTTAGGGTTCTTCAGTACCACGCCAGCTCCCGATCCCTGCAACATTTTGGAGCCATCAAAGTGCATAACCCAATATTCTTCGTCAGGGAGGGGAAGTTCATCCATTGCTTCGTCCAGTCTGCGATGAAATCAGCTAAGGACTGGGATTTGATGGCTGTACGTGGCTTGTACTGGATATCGAAGGCTGCCAATTCAATTCCCCACTTAGCCACACGTCCAGTGGCATCGGTGTTGTTTATAATGTCACCCAATGGCGCCTTACTGACTACCGTGATTGGGTGCTCTTGGAAATAATGGCGTAATTTTCTGGCTGCGAAGAAAACTCCATAAGCCAGCTTCTGATAGTGAGGGTATCGTTGTTTGGATTCGGAGAAGACTTCGCTGATATAATATACCGGCCTTTGTTCCGGTAGCTCCTTCTTCCTCCTTTCGTTCAACAACAACCACTGCACTAATAACTAGGTTGGTAGCCGCCATGTAAAGTAGCATCGGCTCTTGTGGTAGAGGAGACGCTAATATTGGTGCTGAAACTAAGGCGTCTTTTAACTGTGCTAAGGCTGCATCTGCCTCTTCAGTCCAGACGAACGTCTTAGTTTTCTTCAACAACCTGTATAGGGGTAAAGCTTTATCCCCAAGCCTACTAATAAATCGGCTTACAGCTGCTGCAGATCCTGCGAGCCTTTGGACATCTTTAAGACAAGTAGGCTTTTTGATGTCCATGATAGCTCGAATCTTTTCTGGGTTAACCTCAAGACCTCTTTCTGAAACAATGAAGCCTAAAAGTTTTCCTGCTGGGACGCCAAAAAAGCATTTTCCCGGATTTAGCTTCATGTTATATTTTCTCAAGTTATCAAAGGTTTCTTGAAGGTCAACGATGAGATCGCCGCGTTTTCGCGACATAACGGCAATGTCATCGACATAAGCGTGAACATTGCGGCCTATTTGATCGTGTAGGCAACGTTGTATGCACCGTTGGTACGTTGAGCCAGCGTTTTTAAGCCCAAAGGCATAGTTATGTAGCAAAACGTTCCGAAAGGTGTGATGAAGGAAGTCTTAATTTGGTCAGACTCCTTCATCTTAATTTGGTGGTAGCCAGAGTAAGCGTCCAAAAAGCATAGTAATTCAGAACCTGATACAGCATCTACGACCTGATCAATTCGCGGCAATGCGAAGGGGTCTTTAGGACAGGCTTTGTTTAAGCCGGTGAAATCTATGCACATGCGCAAGTCTTTCACGTCCTTCTTAGGTACTAATACAGGATTTGCTAGCCAATCTGTGTGGATAACCTCTCTAATGAAATTAGCGGCACTAAGCCGAGCTACCTCTTTTCCTATTGCTTTCTTCTTCTCTGGACCGAAGCGACGAAGACCTTGTTTTACTGGCTTGGCACCTTTGGCGACATTAAGGCTGTGCTCGGCAAGTTCCCGGGGTACTCCTGGCATGTCTGATGGTGACCATGCAAAAATATCCCGTTGCTCACGGAGGAACTTGACGAGCGCGCCTTCCTATGCGTCACTGAGGTCCGCCCTATGTTCGTCGTCTTGCTTGCATCGGTCCAGCACGATCTTCTTCGAGTTTGAGCTGGCCTTGAAAGTGACATCCGAGGCGCAAGGAGGCTTCTTACCATCCGGCATTTCATTGGTGTTAACTTCTTTCTTGTACTGCTCAGCTCTTCTTGCTGATGACTGCTTCTGCTAAGATGGCGTTTCCTGCTTCGCATTCCTTCGCCTTCTTGAAGTCGCCATTGACCGTGATGACGCCGTTTGGTCCAGGTATTTGAGCTTGCTGTAGATGTAACACGGGCGTGCCATGAATTTGGCAAAGGCTGGGCGGCCAAAGATTGCGTGATACGCACTTTTGAATTCCACCACCTCAAAGGCAACTTCCTCAGTCCTATAGTTTGTTTCGTCACCGAAGGTGACGTCTAAGACAATTGTTCCCATAGAACTGGCCTGCCTGCCTGGCACTATGCCGTGAAACTTGACTGTGCTATGTTTAGCTGTGTCTCAGAAAGGCGCATGCGCTTTAAGGTTTCAAGATAGAGGATGTTGATGCTACTCCCTCCATCCATAAGCACCTTAGAAAGCCTGCATTGCTGCACAATTGGGTTTACAACGAGCGCGTAATTCCCTGGGTTCTGTGGAATATGATCAGGATGATCGTTGCGGTCCCATGTAATGGGGTGCTCGGACCAGTTGAGATACTGGGGAACCGCTGGCATAGTGGCATTGAGTTCCCTCCAGGCTGCCTTTTCCTTTTTGGCCGAAGGAGTGGCAAGGAAAGTAACAAGGCTTGTTTCGACCCTTGGAAACTTGTTGCTCCTCTTGTGCTTTGGCTCCTGATCTTCCGGCTCCGAAGCACTTTCCTCGTTGTCCTTCTGCTCTTTCTTGTCTTTACGGTTCTTGCGCTTGAACTGTTTTGCCTTGAAGCCAGCGTCGGATCCTTCTTGATATCATCGTTAAGGCGGCACTGCCTGTTGGTATGGGTGCATTTGCCAAGCTTGCTATGATGGGCACAAGGTTCATCTTTGATGTCGTCATAGGTGATTTTAATGGGTCTTGACCCTTGACTGTCATCGCTCTTCTTCTGCCATCTGCTAGCCCCGCTCTGGCCACCCTTCTTATTGGCAAAGGCTACCTCCTTTGATGGTCCTGGCGCATCGTTGGCTTCTTCTTTTTCCGGCTTTGATTGTTGTTTCGCTTTTCCGGGTTAACAGCTATGTCCATGCGCAGATCGCCGTCGTCAGCTCGAGCGTCGTCTTCTGCTGCAGCGTAATTGTTCGCGCTGTCTAAGAGCTCGCCGAGGTGTTTGATGTTTTGGCTGGCTAACATATATCTCATCATGTTGCCTTTCTTCAGGCTGTTCATAAAAGCATGTATGGCCTGGATCTCAGAAACGTCTTCGCATGCATTCTTTGTCTCTGTCCATCGAGCTATGAAAGCTCTGCTTGACTCCCCCTCCACTTGAGCGCACTTTAGTAGATCTGAGTAAGCCTTTGGACGTTTGTATGTGCATGAGAAGTGTTGCATGAATGTTTTCTGCATGTCTTGCCAATTGTGGATACTCTTTTCTGGCAAAGTGTCGATCCAACCGGGCCGTTCCCTCCAACATGAGTGGAAGAAAACGTACAGCTGCATTGTAATCACCGTCATTAATACCAACGGCGTGGATGTAATCAGGCAGCCATATGTCCGGTTTGTCAATGCCATTGTACTTGTCCACAATTTTCTTGACATTGCCTAGCGAGGATGGGAGTTGCACCTTGCGAATCGCCGGTCCAAAGCAACAGGGCCCAGGTAAGACTCCTCTTTGGCCGCTTTAATCTCATCGAGACGGATGCGGGCGTCTGAGATATGAGTGTTTTCCCTGGCTGGCCCTTTGTTGGATTGGCTACGCCTTGGCTCCTCCTGACGGCTTTGGCGATGAGGGGAGCGGGAGCGAGATCGCCTTTGAGGCGGATCTCTGTTGCCCCTATTCCTTCGTCTCTTGCCCGTGCTGCGGGCGGAGGTGGCATGTTAAGCCGGTCACTCCCACGCCGTGCGTCCTTCCCCTTGTCTTGATCTCTTTCACGGCGAGGCGGATCATTCTTCTTATGGCGTGTGTTATCCTTTGCCGGTGGTCGTCCTTGCCTTTGTCACTATGGCGATTGGACCCAGTCTTTGACTCATCCCTGTGTTTGTCAGGAACTTTGTCCTTCCTAGGTTCTTACCCTTATTGCCATGGCTACTGGAACCAGCTGGTTCCTCTGGATCTCCACCGCCGGCAACGGCTGTCTTGCAAAGACGCGTGTCGTCCGCCAGTTTTGAGTTTGAGTCCGCCTTAGCCTGCTGCTCTACCGCCTTTTCGATGAGCATTTTAGAATAATGGTGGCGCTCTTCAATTGGACTGCTTCGTCTCCCATGATTTCCCTGGCCGCCTCTAGGTTTTTGGCCGGGGTGGAGAAGAATATGACTCCATCAGGGTTAACTCTGAAAGAGTATTTCTGCCAAGGCTTTAAAGGCTTTTGGGCAGAAGTCTTCTCGAAGTTTCCCTGCAGATCCCGATGCAGAAGAGGGTCACGTATACTTCGTATTTTGCGGAATTTCTCAACATCGCGCTCACGCTGGTACTCTTCCTCTTCTAGAGCCTTTCCAACTAGGATTAACTCTTTTTCCTTGTTCAGGAGGGACAACTTATACTTGATGTTGACTTCAGTCTCAGCCAGGAGCGCTTTCCGTCTTTCCTCAAGTTCAACGCGGTTGGATTTGGTCCCAAAGGTGTTTTGAGAAGCTCCAATGCGCGCATGTGTTCCTCCTTTGACCGCTCCAGGTCTTCTTCAATAGGCGTAGCCGGGGGAGGCCTTTTAGGGTCCAGCACATCCTCTGGCTTTTCCGCCTTGTCACCAATGTGTTTGATGCTAGAGGAAACTTCAGCCTCGTCTGGCTTAGCCGCGGCCGCACCATCCTCATAGCTATCTGTGCCGGGAAAGTCATTAAGACTTCGTTTGGATCGGATGAGCCATAGCCTCGCGCGGCAACCTGTGCTGCGAAGTCTTCCTCCTTATGCTCATCGAGATCTGAATCTTCCGCCATTGGAGCGGTGCCATCAGATCCGGCTTCTGAGTCTGCTCCTGTCTGTAAGGCAGGTAATATTGACTCAGGGTCAGATTCGGCCGGCTTAGGGCCAGATGCGTCAATGACACCGACAAAGCGAGAGGCGGGCTCCATAAGCTCATAAGAGCTGGAGTCAGAATCGCTTTGGGTATCAGAGTCACTCAGATCGCGATAGACAAAGGCCTGATCCGATCTGTGTTGTTGCTCGATTGCATAATCGATGGGGTGGTGGGTGGGCCAAAAGGCGGCGGATCCCCTGGGGAATCCATACGCCTCAGCCGTAAAACCCATGAAGATGTTGATGGTGCCGAAGGGGACGACGAAGCTTGACACCAGTGCGTCGTTGCTGGACGTAGGACCGTCGTCTTCGATGCACCCAAAGTTGTTGATGATGCGGGCGCGACCAACCGCCATAGTCTTGCCGATCTCGCCCAATGCTCCCGCCTGAAACAAAACTCCCGACGCCTTGGGCCCCACGGTGGGCGCCAACTGTCGAGGTATTGGTAACGCGGAACTACTAGAATATTCATACGTACCGTAGAGGAGGTGGGGAAGAACGTGGAGGGTTCCAGTGACGGGATTGCACACACGATTTTACCCAGCTTCGGATCTCACGACGGTGGCGAGATCCTACGTGCTGCTATAATTCACTCAAGGCAAATATGTGTACAGGTTACAATGAGGTTGTATGCGTGCCCTAAGGCTGCTGGAAGGCTGGCTTATAAAGGCGCCAAGCCTTCCCCTACAAGGAAAGCCTTAACCGACCTAGATCACGAGTCCTAGACTAACACGGTAACAAACCCTAACTTGCTCCCTAAGGCGAACGCAGCCAGGCCTTCGTCTTGGACTTCACTAAGCCAGCCCAGAGCTTATCCTTGCGCCTAAGCCCATGAGGCCTTCTCCATTAAGCCCTCCGGCTTTATCTGATGGGCCTCCTGGTGGGCCAGGTTTTATCCACCGTGGCAGGTATACCCGTTCGGCATAACCTCCACACTGGGCATGGTTTGTCGTGCAAGAGCTCCAGAGATTGCGATCTCCGTCTTGTTGCCCAGCCGAACGACCAAACTTCACCTCTCGCAAGTCGCATCTCGCCACACACGCCTCTCCGCCGTCGTCTCCAAACTAGCGACTCCTCTCCGCTGCATGAAAGGGTGTGAAGGAAGGCGGTGGTTGTAGTCATGGCCGCGACGGGAGCCGGCAAGTCCCGGCTGGTCGTCGACCTCGCGGGCACTACGCTGACGTCAATGTTGTCAGCGTCGACTCCACGCAGGTCTACGCGTCCTCGATGTCCTCACTAGCAAGGTGTCCCCCATGAGCAGAATGGTCTCTCCTCTCGACTCCCCCGAACTTCACCCTTATTTTTTTGTTTTCAAAATCAAAATCCAGATCGGTTCGATTTTAGCTCAGCGGCATTTTGGGCTTCTGCAGGTGTCCCTCACCATCTCCTCAGTATCATCGATCTTCCGTGGAGTTCACTTGCCGTGATTTCCGTCATCATGCTTTGCTGGTAAGCTTATGTCTGATGTGACTGATGCAACTTTGTTTCACACTTTCAGTAAAGACCCGTGCATTCTGATTGGCCGCAGATTTTGCAAGATATACTGGATCATGGGGCTTACCTGTTATTGACTTCTACGTCCATAGTTTAACACATGTCGATTTCCATATTTTGAGTTTTATCAGAGTTCAACGCGAGCCGATTTACTTATCTTAAGCTATTGTATCTGTTATTTGGAGGGACTAACAAATTCTGTTTGAGGATATGGCGGAAGATATGCAGGGTTGCAGTGTGCTCACTCCTCATGATATAGATGAGAGGCCCCTATATTTTATGATATATGATACTGTCGGTTATGACATGAGCACAGATTTGTTGTTTAGGTACACCTAGAAGGTATTGACATTGTGTTGCCCCATTATCTGTGGTGGCATCTGCTGCAAAAATTTGGAGCCACTGGTTCCAAACTTCCAATCTCTCTTAACCTTAGTGCAAATGAAGGAAACGAAGTCCAGGGTCGTAGTTCTTCTATATTTCCCACCCTGGTTTGCTCACATGCCTACAGTTCAACCAAATGCTTACGAAAATGTTGTTTCCCATATGCCTGTTAAGTTGATACCATGTGATATCTTAATATAGGGGGGGAGAAAAACATGACACTATTGAATTGTTGCCTAGCCAATTATCACAAAAGTCCGAACTGATGGAAATGACTGTGCAATGTATATTATTTATATTTCTGACACTCCCCCTCACGTCCAGGCTGTGGACTTTTTCTCAGGCAACTTCTATAGTACCTTTTACTAGTCTGTGAGAGGGACTAGTATGATTTGCTTGAACGGTTCAGATATGGCGTCCCAAATTAGGCCCATTAGGTCCATAAACCGTAATTTGCCGGAAAAATAATGAGCAGAACGACGCATCACAATCGTTGGCGAAGCGCGCCGCCTCGCCACCGGCCCGCCGGCCACAGTTGGTGCCGCTGAGCACGTCGACGCTGGCATGGCTACGCAAGTTTCTGGCCACCTGCGGACCTGCCTACAGAAGGATCTGAGACGGCGCACGCGCCTCAATGGTCCACTACTCGAACACCCGTTTGTGGCTCACCGCGGCGTGTACTCATTGAGCTGCCTGCAGCAAGAATTCATCATACTACACACCATGCAGAGGGTGTACTTGGTCAATCGTCTGTGTGGTTAAATTTCTTCAGATTGGTTTCCTTAATAGCTAGTATTGGTTACGTTTCCTGATATCAAGATGTGAGGATTTTCCATGATTAAGATCTTAAATTGTGCTTATTAACGATCTGATGGGGAGCACTAAAAATCAACATGATTCTTATCTGAAATTTGTGGCTTTGATTGAGTGGTTCAGAGGGATCAAGCCATGAGAATTCCAATAAATAAAGCGTCGCGGAAACCGATGCGGCCGGCGGTGGCGAACTGGCGATAAGTGAGCCGCTGCCCGGCGATGAGCCGAACAGCTGGTGAGAAAGGCATCCTGCTGGCACCGCAAATCAACGAAGTAGCATGTCAGATTTTTTTCCAGACGAGAGCGAAAGAACAGTTATTTTGTTTCCAAATTAGTCTGCGGCGCGGTGCCAATCTCGACAGTAGTATGATTTGTGCTAGTCATTATTTTGGCACTAGTATGAAATGTTATGGACTTTGGATGGATGAAAATGGAGGGCTCTTATTTATCTGAGGGTACCATAAAACATCCCTTTTCTCACGAGCCTAGGACATAGATTTTAGGGTGTCCGCAGAAATTTAGTTTTTAATACTGCGTTGGCCAGGACTTGAATTTTAGACCTCTGGCTCTGATACCATATTGAATTATTGCACTAGTCAATTATCCCGAAAGTCAAATTCTTTTCTGAACATTACAAATCATCAATTATGTATCTGTCTCTTGAACATTGTAGTTTAAAGAAGACTATGACGTTTTTTCAGAAGATACACATATAGCAGGTATGCAGGCTTAGAAATTGACAGTCAATAAGTGATAGACTATTGTCCTTGGGACTTCTAGTCACATTTTTAAGTCTAGACAAACAAATGCATGTATCCTTTCTGTTTTGGCTTGAAGTCGTGCTTTGAGAGATACTGTTATTGTTTAACATCGGTAGAAAAACATCATTGTTGAAGATCAGCATAAATAACACGAGTCAGTCAAGGTCTATGTGAATGTAATTGGCTTGACTATCAAGATGGTAAGAGAATAACAAAATTTGTGCACGGCAAAAACAATCCTTCCATCCATACGTGTGGGTAGAGGAAAAACAATATTTGTGTCGTCTCGAAGAACGGTTACGTGGCGGAGCAGAGTTGAAACTCGAAAGCATAAAACATGAAGTTTTTTTAATTATATTTATTTTTCGGTTGCAACACACGGGCAACTAATCTTGCCAGGACTGACATTGATGCTTCATGCAGAATCTTAAAATTACATATTTGAGACAATTAGTATGGAATCATTAGAATATTTATGCTCACGTTGCAACGCACATGCATAACTAGTCCAATACAATAAGAATAGAAGAAGTCATCATACCTTGAAGAAAAACCTGATTTATGCGGAATATTCTTCAGGGGAGACGACGTTCCCGTCGACAGCGAGACGCCCGTGCTGACTTCGTCAATCTCAAGACTCGACCCGTCGACTCAGTCTCTCGGAGGTGCTCATAGAGGTAGGATGTGCGTGCGTGTGTTCATAGGAGTGAGTGTGTGCACGTGTATATGAGCGCTTGCGTTGTACACTTGTACTGTGTTTCGAAAAAAAAAAATCATCATACCTTGAAGAAAAAACCTGATGAGACGTGTGGATCAGCGGCGAGAAAAAGGCAGCGCGGAGCAAAGTACATTCCATTCGTGGATGGGCGGCAGAGATCGAGTAAACGATTACGAAACGGCAAGATTCTGATGGCCCATCGGAACTTGCAAGGATGTCGCACTTCGCCGCACTTCCGGCTGGGCCACACCCGGTCGAGTCCAACGAGGAGGCTTGAAGCGACCGAGCCAGAGCCGGACTACCGGAGACATCGACGAGAGCCTCGGTTGGGGCACGCAACCTGCCGGGAAAGATCCCGCCACCGGACGTCCCCGTCGATGGTAACTCAATTGGGGAGGCGCGATCCTGACGCGACTGGTTAGCACGCAATTAAACAACTGCAGTGGCCGTAGGTGATTATGACTAGGCACGATGATGCGTGGGTGTGCTGTGTATGATTCTTTCCTTGGAGGCTTTCTAGCTCTCACCTTCCCCAAGCAAGCCCCTTATCCGGATTTGACCACACCATTCGCCGCCGGCCGGGTCAATCCATCGGCTCGGGATCGGGGCCTCTGCGCCTGCCAATTCCGTCCTCGTCCAGTTGTCGTCCTCCCCTTTGAAGCTAGCTAGCCAGCACGCGGCCGCCGGCATAACATAGTCGTCCATGAGTGGACGAATCCATGCGATTTGTTCAGCATCGATCCCCCGCCGCCACCAACCATTTTTGATTGGTCGCCGGTAGCACAATTCTCTAGTATATATGGGCAGCGCGGGTATGTACCACACGAATTATAGTGTCTGAACTCCCAAGAAGGAAAGCGAGGCAGGCCAGTGTTAGCATTTCTGGTTTCAGCTCAGACTCGTCGTCGTGATGATTCAGAAGGTGGGAGGCATGGGCGTGTCCTGCCGGGCCGCGATCTCCGGCATCGTCCTCCTGCTCAGCGTCACCGCCTTCTCCTGCTCCCTCGCCGCAGAATTCCGGAAAGTCAAGGTCAGTCGCTCCTCTATACCCAGCTGAGCTACCGGCTGTAATTTTGGAAGATATATACTCCGGTTCCCGGATCTGAATCGTCTCCTGCTCGATCAGGGCAAGGACATGAAGCTGGACGGCAGCCTGTGCTCCCTGCCCAAAAGCTCCGCCTTCGAATTGGGCGTCGCCGCCATCTCCTTCCTCACCGTCGCGCAGCTCGTCGGCACCACCGCGGCCGCGACCACCATGTACGCCTCCAGCTCCAAGACCAACAAGTCCGCTGCCGCCAGAGACCACGTCGCGTCCGTCGCACTCCTCGTCCTCTCATGGTACGTAGTACTATAATATGACCATGGCGTGGCGGCACATAAATACGCGCGGAAAAGAAACACCACCTGAACTACTACACGACTTCTGTGTCACTGACGATACCATGGCGCTGTACTACCTGCAGGGTGTGCTTCGCGCTGGCCGTGATCCTGCTGGCGACCGCGGCAAGCATGAACAACGGGCAGCCCTACGGCCGGGGGTGGATGGACGGCGACTGCTACGTCGCCAAGAACGGCGTGTTCGGTGGCGCCGCCGCGCTCGTCGTGGTCACGGCGCTCCTCGTCCTCGGCCTAACCTTCACCACCAAACCGACGGCGGCAGGCACGACGACGGCGCCCACGTCGTGCGCCAGAGGAGACGCCGCCTGCACAAATACCATTCGTGTGGACGCGGAACATGCGGGCGGGCGATCAAGCAATGATCCATGCCGGATCGGACAAGAGGGCTGGGCTCGGGCTAACCAATCGGTGAAGAGATCGATGGTACGCTTCGCTGTTCGTTCCTACCGCAAAGGCCAACCCGAGTGGGGCATCTTCCTAGGCTGGCAAAGTGTAAAGGCCAAGAAAAGCAGCCGGACGGATGATGGATAAAAGTATACCGGTAGACTGGATTAGATATTTTAGCTGGGACACACACAGTACACACATCACCGACATATTTACTGGCATGGCCGTGCAAATTGTAAATGATACTGAATCGGTGCAAGTAAAAGGGAGGGGAAAAGATGGTACAGAATGACATAGTTTGTGTTAGAGCAACTCTAGCAGTACCGAATAAGGCCCCGTCCCAGAAAATAACTGTTTTTTTTCGGGTTTGGGGCAAACTTTCCGCCCGACCAGACGCCGGATAATCCCCCGTACCGGAAATATTTTTGGGGGGAGCAAAATATTTCGACGCCGGTGCGGAACTCCTTCCGTTTTGGCGGCCGAATTTCCTGCACCCCGCACTCTTGGCGCGAATACTCTCGCCTGGAAGTTTCAGCTCGGATACCCGCTCGAGCTTGGCGCCGGCGCCGCCGATTCGTCCGCCCCGCCGTCGATTCGACCATTCAGGTGCCGCCCCGCCACCGATTCAGCACCGATGGATCCTCCCCAACCTCCGCACTCCGGGTTCGTCCCTCCACCGGGCCCAAGGGCACAGCCCGCGCAGCCGGTGGCCGGTGTCCCCGTCGCCGCACCAGTTCCGGCCGTCGTCGGGAAGAAACGGCCGCAGACGCTCTGGGTGGCCCGTCCGACCGCGGCGTCGCATCCTCCTCCCGCCTCGCCGCACCCTCCTCCCTCCGTGGCTCACTCGCGGAAGCCAAAGTCCCAAGCTAGCGGCCCGAAGCCACCAAAGAAGGCCAAGGCTCCGGCGGCCCGTGGCCGTGCTCCTCGAGGATCCGGTGCCCCATGCGCCGCCCCATCCACCGCACCAGCCGGTGGCCCATCCGCCGCGCACAACGTGTTCGATGAAACTCCGGAGGAGTAAAATTCTTATCTTTCTTCGCTTTTTGCTCAAATCGATGGATGTGTTTATGATTTCGCATGTTTCGATTGCATAGCTATCCCATGGATTCAACATACTCGCAATTGTTGGACGAAAATTCCGTGGACCTCTTGAGTGCTCCACTTGACGCGTTTGAGTGCGACATTCCTGAGGCCGAAGCAGAGGGAGATGCACTTGGCGACGATGAGCTACAAGAGATTGGGGAGGAAGAGTTCGAAGAAGGTGGCCCAAAGTTCGGAAAGAGGGCGAGAACTACACCGAGTTGGAGGACACCATGTTGATCCGAGCTTGGGAGAGTGTGACTCTTGATGCCGGTGTGGGAAATGATCAAACAAGAGCTAGGTATTGGTGGTGATGTTGGAGGTGGTGGTGGTGGTTTTTCTCAAGCTTCGGATGTGTTGGATGTAACGCCCCAATTTTGGGAAGCTAGAAAAACACAGTTTTTAGAGAGCCAAAAATCAGGGTCAACAAAAACTTTTTGAAATGCTTCACTAATGCATGTGTTTCACTTCTGATTGCTCTGTTTGACCTTGTCTGCTTTATTGTTTGAGTTAACAACCACTGAAAACACTAACATTTGAGCTCAACTATTTTTAACATATCATTTAATTTCGGTGATCATGTCATGACAAGAAGAATTATCCATACATCTTCTCCAATCTTATTTTGGCCAACCTCTTTTTCAAAGATGTCTTGATTTTAGCAACAACCCAAAAACCCACTATTTAAGAAAGTAAAGTATTTCCAAAACTACATGTTTACAAACTATTGAGGTCTATATAATATCTACTACCAATTTCCAACTCAGTTATTTTGCAATATCAACATCCTTTTTCAAAAAGTTCTATTTTCAACACCTTTTGAAAATGATACAAGTGGGAGATATATTACTCCTATATTTCTTTTTATCAAACCTTTTGAAACTATAAAGTTATGTGTTGAGATACTTTTGAACAACATCTTGTCATGATAATGTGTGATCACTATATCACCTAATCATTTTAATTAAGGTTTATGCAATTTGGTGATTGATACTTGTGTGTGCTTGATCACCATCTCACCAACTCTTTGAGTGTTTGATATTGGTTGTGATATTCTTTTGCTTGATTGTTATATTTGGTTTCTTTAGCCCACTAGCCTTGTTTGAGACCTTTTAGGATCACTTTTGCAAAATTCTTCTAGTTTTAAATTTAGTGGCTTTGATCTTCATGTTTGTTAAAACATAGCTAATCTAGAGCCCTAGATTAAGCATTGCTTGTGTTATTTTTGAAATGCACCTTGACCATCTTGTTCCTTGAACTTTCTATTTTTAGTTTTTGCTTCGTTTCATTGTTTAAAAACTTGGCTTAGCACAAAACCATCTAGGTTTCTGGACCTACTCAAATCAGTGACCATTTGGTCATTTTTCACAACTTGCTTAGTTTAAAAAAAATTCTTTCTTCATCTTTTAAATTTGGGAAACCTTTGCCTCACCACCATATTGTCATCACACTCTTGTTTTTTTTGCTTAGCTCATTGTGTTGATCACCCTTAGTCTTGTTAGTAAAATTAGTAAATCAAATAGTGTTAGACTAAAACCCCAAAACTAACCTAAACCAGCCCTCCCCTCTCACACCAACGGCTACCCTCTCTCCTCTCTGACCTGAGTGGGCATCCTAGTCAGCTAGGGCCCACTGGTCATCCCCCATCACCCCTCTCCACCACTCTTCTTCTCTCTTTTCCATTTTTTGACCAATGGAGGATCACTCCCCCCTCCTCCCACTGGCCAGCACCACGTCTCCCGACCAAGGCCACCCTGCCCACTCCCTCACCGCCCATCCCAGCCAGTGGCATCGCTCCCTCCCTCTCCATTGACCCCCTGGTCCGAAAGCCCTAGAAAACGGCCCCCTGCCGTCCTCGACCCTGTGCTCACCCCCTGTCCCTCTCTTTCCTCCCAGAGCACGCACACCAACCCCCACTCCTCTCCCACGAAGCCACGCCGGAGTTCCTGCCCTCTGCGCCCCGGGAGACCAAGGTCTTGTCTCGGTCACCGCCAGCGTCGGGCAGCGTTTGCCGGCGATTTCCTCCCCTATTCTCCGCCATTTTTGGCCCGCTGAACTCCCCTCGTCGAGAGCTAACCCCTCCCCCTCTTCTCCTTTGCCCAGAGCCACCGTGGAGCTCGCGCCCGTCCTCGACCCGTGGAGCACGCCGCCGTCGCCGCCATGAACTCCGGCCACCTCCGCTGACGCTGTCCGTGCCCGCGCCCCTCCCTCGACCCCCTCCGCCGTCCGTGAGCCACCAACGCCGCCAGCACGCGCCCTAGGTGAGCCGTTCCGCCGCCGCCATTTTCCCGACCTCGAGCTCGTCGAGCGCGTCGAAGACGACGACGCGGGCGCGCGCGCGTTTGAATTTGCTGCGCGGGCCGCGCTGCACACGCTGCTGGGCTGGCCTAGCACGCACGCGGCCCAGATCTGCGCAGGCCACGGCCAGATCCGGCACATGCACAGCCCACCCACGTTTTTATTTCATAGTCTTTTTCTTTTTCTGTTAATTGTTTGTGTTTAGATTTATTAGTTTGTTTTAGATCTGTGTGTGCATGTTTTGTAGAAGTATTTTTATTAGATGCTCTGATGTTTTCTTAAACATGCAAAACTAGTTTGGAGTAAAAATAAAATTTGCTTTGTGCTGCACATTTAATCTTGTAAAAAGTGTGTTTTTCACCCTTTTTAGGATATCTTGAGCTAGGAGTATCCAATTGGAGTGAATCCAATTTATACAGAAAGATAAAATCAGTACCTTGCCTTAGAAATTAATCTTGCATGCAGGAGTTTCCTAAAACTAGAGTTGTAGTCTTTTTAGTTTTAGGACCAGTAGCACTTGAGGCATTTTTAGCTCTTGTTTGGAAAGTGCTTTGTGCAAATCCAATTTTCCTAGCTTGGTATGACTACTAGGAGTACTGTGGTAGAAGGTTTTAATTTTCTGAGGATTACCCTTTGAGATATGTTTTATCTCCCAAAAAACAACAGCTTTATAACTAAAAAAAACCTTAATTTAATGTTTAGTTAATCAAAATTATGTGTTTATGTGTTTAATAAATCATAAGTCCAGAACCTTAAGTTAACCTTTAATAACCTTATTGAACTTCCTAAAAGTATTGATGTGCCTTTCACTTTTGAGTTTTGAATAATTCATCTTGTTCCCTAAGTGTTGCACTTATTTATTTGAATGCTAGGAATGTGAATGTTGGTTTGTTTTAGATATTATCCAGTAGTTGCTTGTTCTTTGTAATGCTTGCATGCTGATTTACTTTTGTTTGTAGTACTTCCTAAGCTATTAAGATACTTAGGTCTGAAGTATTTCCTGAAAGAGTAACATACTTTTGTCTGAAGTATTTCCTGAAACTATTATAGCAACCCTTGTTAAATGATCTAATCACCATAAGAGGTGTTTTACTTTAGTGTTTAATTAAAAACTACCTTTTTAACAATTAGGGTTGTTATGTATTTTTTTTCTTAGGTGTGTTTGTTGTTTGTCTTAGCTATATGGACTTGTTGCTTGTTGTTGTATGACTAAGTGAATTGCTTGCTTTTGATCGTTAGCTTAGTGTCTTGTGCAATGCTTGCTGTTTGTTATGTCCTTGTGACATTGTCTTGTATTTTGAGTGTTGTTCTTTTTCCTATTTACGAACGTAGATACGATCGGGAAGGAACTGGAAGTGGGAGTGAACCTGAGGAAGTGGGAGTGAACCTGAGAAACATCAAGATCTAGACCAAGGACATATTACCAAGCCAGGCAAGCCACCTCAACACCCTATTGAACTCCAACTATTTGTACAAAGCATGTCTTGTTTTCAAAACAAAATAATGCATGTTTTATCTTTTATGTGGCATTTTGTCATCCCAAAACTATTTTCCAAAAATTATTGTTTGGCCAAATATATATCTACTAGTATATAATAGGTTTTATAAAAATAAGTTCCTACTTGAGAAGCCTTCTACTGAAGGCGCTATCAAGAAAATTATATTTTCTAGTAGCATATCCATATACCCTTACCTCAAAACTTTAGGATGGGAGCCGGTTTTCGGAAAATGTTTCGGAGGAAAACCCGAGTCGCTGAGAGCGATCGGCGAGAAAGTGTTTTACAAAACCCGAGTGCTGGGAGCAATCGAAGATGTTTATGAAAACCCGAGTTGCTGGGAGCAGTCGGGGGTGGAGATGTTTTTGAGAAAAAAAAGTACTGCCCTAGCGGCCACCCGAACAATTAACCCATGCAACCACACTACCTGAGATGGGTAGGGCTTAGCCGGAAGTTGTCTACTTTAGTACGGAGGATCTCATACTCTATAAGGGCGAGGCCCTCGAAGCCGGGTTGTCGTCTATACGAGACAATACACAAGCGGAGGGACCCGCAGCCGGACGATTACGTTGGGTCCCCTGTCGTGGCGGTGTGGCGTCCCGAGAGAGAGACCAAGGGTCTAGTGGAGCACACGGTGCCGAGGTGAATAAACCTATCGGGAGTCCTCTGTACTAGGGCGGATATAGTGGAAAGCTTTGATCTGGTTATCCGAACCCCCGCATACTGTCGTATGGCGGACCGTGGCTGAACACGGCGGATGACCGTTTGGTGTGGTGAAAGTGCACCACCTCTGCAGAGTGTAAAACTATTCGAATAGCCGTGTCCGCGGTCATGGACGGTTGGAAAGGTCCCCGATCTAGGCGTACTGGCAATTTTATGTTTTCAAAGGAAAAATGGTTTCTCGTGGAAAACAAGGAGGCATCAAGAAGGTACCTGGGAGGTACAGAAATGGGAGGAGATGGTTGGTCTCGGGGAGACAATCAGTCTGGTCTCATGGAAAGGAAAAAGGGGTATCCCCATCCTAGTGTCTTTGAAAAGTTTCACAAAAGTGTTTTTACAAAGATGTGGAGATAGCACATGCTATTTCTACAAGAGAGAATTCTATCTCTAAATGTTTTGTTTAACAAGGATATAGAGATGTTGTAATCTCTATGTATAAAAGCATCGTTTGCGAAAACTAAACCCTATAGCAATATATAGCAGGTATCCCAGTTTTCGAAAACGTTTTATTGCATTTACCATGAAAACTTAAGACTTGAGGTGGTTTTGTGAGTACGTAAATGTACTCATATGGCTGTGTCCCTGGATATTCAAACGTCCAGATTACAACGAGATGTACGACGAGGAGGAGGAGTACGCCGACGACTACGCCAACTGAGTGCCACCGGTCAACTGCTCTGTGGGAATGCGGCTGGTTGTGACGAGGGCCGACGCTAGCCGCAAGCTTCCGATGTGTCATAGTTAATTTCGTCTTGTGTGACGATGAATGCAGACTTGGTCATGTGACCACTATTTATATGTGTAAGACTTGTATGTACGTTTGAATGATATAACTTTGTATACCATGTTGGTTATGTGATCGCGATGCACTGATCATTGGGATCGTGATCTGTTTACATAACGTGGACACTTCGGACTGGTAGTCTGAGGGGTCCTTACATTGGATCTTGATGCTTGATTGATCATCAAGTTCATTGATTGCGCATTCTTTTGGACAAATTTATTGCTATGTAGTTGCCCATGATTTTGGTTGTGTAGTAGTTTGATGTAATAGACCTAATTCGGTGATGAGACATGTTAAAACTTCTATTTGATTCGGTGACAAACAATGTTAAAACTTTTATTTGGTTTGATAAACCCTAAAAAAAATCCGGTACCGGCACCGGTACGCTGTGCAGAACAAATGTGGTAAACTCGTTTCCGGTACGAGTTTATCGGATCTGATCTGCCGCGGGCCGCGCAGTACCGGATAACATTATTATGTTCAACCGGATAGCTTTTATCCGGTATGGAAATATCCGGTATCTGCTAGAGTTGCTCTTATACTACCGATCTCGATCTGGGCACCAGCCACCGGATAGCTTCTCGATCTAGGCTCATATATTTCAGCTCATCGTGGTGAGAATGTAAGAGTACATTCTTTCTGCAATCTCAGATTTGTGAACTGCGTGTCGCTGTGACCTTCACCCTACTCTGGTCTGGAGGTATACAGAGGGGATATACATTTCTTCCAGAAAAAGTAATACGATATACACACACACGCATGGCGCAGTGACACACATATAAACGGTGAATTCTGGGCTAATGAGAGTATGGGATCATCGGAAGAGGTACATATAAACGGTCAGAAGTAGACGCTTCCCTGCCTGCGTCACCATGCAATGCAGAAATAATCCAAGAACAACTTGTTGTGATCCTTAAGAAAAACTTGATGTGCACTCTGTCATTCTATTCGGACGAACCCATATCCTGTCCGTCTGGCGTCGTCCGGATATATTGTTCGAACTGATGAGGGTGGGTGAACCCCACCAGGAAGACCGTCCCTCCTTTACTTGGCTATTTTCTGTTGGATAATTAAACATTTTAATGATTAAAATCATGTATATCATGATGTACACAACAATTACCATGAAATTTGCTGACATATTAGATTGATTACACAACATTTAGGGGTGGACATAAAGCTCGAGGCTCGGCTCGAAGGTCGGACAAGGCAAGTCTAAGCCTTCCGTCCAAGATCGAAAGCTCGACAAACCGGCTCGGTAAAACGCGCAAGCCGGCTTGAAGGCTCGGTGCAAAATACAATTTGACATGACCTTCACAAAACTAGTAATAGCAATTGTAGTCAACAATTGGCAATCATATAAAGGCAACTTGGTTGGCATGTTACTTCGAAACCATTAGTGTAGTGTGTCAGCATTAGTTATTTTGATGTACTTCGTATCACATACATGGCTAAACCTTATTACATTGGCTAAACAACAAAGCATTCCAATATATATGTTGTTCTCTCGATAAAAAAACATAAATCTTACTGTTGTATTTGTCGAGTTGTATTTGTCGATGCAAGATTCACAAGACGATCAATCTTGCCTCGAGGCTCGACCAAGTCAAGCCATGTTTTGAAAAAAAAGGTCAATCGACAAGCCAAACCAGGCTCAGCTCGTTCTCCCACCCTATACAACATGATAACTAGAAAGATGTAATCGTAAAATATCTTTAACTAGTAGATTATAGCACATCATACGTGCTGATCATTTGTAGATGAAGTCAGCGTAACCGATAGGGTGGCGGTGTTGTTGACAACAATTGTTGGTGAAGACGGGTTAAAGAAGACGACAATATTATGCGGTACCTGCCGACTTGGACGGTAGACGACCCGTCACAAATAACACAATCAGCCGCATGAAGCGTTTCCCAAATATATGTAATAGTTATACTCTAGAGTTTCTTTTTTTCCAAAGTAATTGTTGCGTCTTTTCATGTGTCTTGTAATAACTTTTTGATTGTCAGTTCTTAAGGATAGGCGACACTAGTTTTCCAACCACATGCAAGTCCATCAATAGACTGCGCAACCACTCTGCCTCAACTATGGATGTATCTAAAGAAGTTTGTTCTTCTTCCGCGGTTCACCTCGTCAATATGATTTGTTTGTAAGACCTCCATCACACTGCGCCACCTCCAAGTGAAAATAATACGCACTTGTGGCGTACAACTCATCATCATTAGGAATCTAGTTCGAGTCACTATATCCTTCAGACACGACAGGCTGCCCTAACAGTGATTCCCATAGCTCATAATACTATTCACATAGTGCATGACCCTTTCAGGAGAATGCAAATGATCAGTGCCTAGGTTTGACATGAACCTGCTCAACTTGCTCACGTAGAAGAGATATCAGACCTTTTTGCATTCCCTAGTTTCATTAGTGCACCGATTATTAGGAGTATCTTAATTGATCTCTCGCTTCTCACTTGTTCTTTTGAAGTGTCACGTTGGAATCATAAGGTGCTGGACAAGGCTTGACGTATATTAATCCAAACCGGCTTAAGATATTCATACAAAATACCGTGATTGTGTTAAAGTAATCACACTCATCTTTAATCAACTTAGTGCTTAGAATCACATTAGGTTCTCCCAGATCTTTCCTATCAAAACATTTCGACTGAAAAGACTTGACCACGATGCGGAAGACTATGGGCCATGCTCATATGCCACATGGTACGCGGATCCAGAATAACGCACGCAATGAGTGACAAATAGGATTTACCCCTTTGCTTCCCGTGTACCGCTTTGGTCTTGTGTCGATGCCAATAGGGTCCTGACATGAAGGACAACGGGGAAGGGGGTTAGTAGGCGATTACTGACGTCAACGCGTGAAGCGGTATTCCATGTGGCGCCCAGCTAACTTGTCGCCCATGCTTTGGTTATTTTATCTGTTCATTGTTGCCGTTGTTGGTCTGCTTAGGATAAAATGTCACGTTTTTTGTCTATTTTTTCCTAATAATTTTGAAATTTTCACTTCCAAAAAATTCATTTATTTAAATGGTAATTTTTTTGTAAACATTGCGAATTGGAAAAAATGATGGTATTGAAGAAATGTTCATAGTTTTAAAATCCCTACGACTTTTTTCAAACTTTGACTTTGAAAAATGTTCAATAATTTAATTTTGTTTAGGAATCTAATTTTTTTTCATCAATTCTAGAATATACGAGAATATTTTTTCATGAATTTGAATGATGTTCAAGAATTTAAAATATTCCTAGATTTGAAAAAAATGTCCACTATTTTAAAATTGTTCATGGATTTGAAAATATTCACCAAAACTAAAGTGCTCATGAAATACAGAAATAAAAAAAAATAACAAACTTACATGAAAAAAAACTAAGTAAACCACAAAAAGGAGAAGAAAAACGAAAACTAAAAACAAACAGGAAAACGGAAAAGAAAATCGGAAACCAGAAAAAACACAATTGAAAGTCTATGGCAGGTTGCCAAACCAGAATCGGAGAGGCTATGTGGGCCAGTCCACTTAAAAAATTAGCTCTGGGCTTGGTACACGTTTCGCCGACGCAGTGCGCGTGAAATAATATCAACGACATCGCAAACCCTATTTGTCACCCTTTGCGAGTCGGAACTCCAACTCGCCTACAGAGATTCGCCAGGTGGGCCTGCCCATCATCACCAGGTTCGTTTTTTCCTCCATTCCTTTTTCGCTTTTTTCTATTTACTTTTCCTATTTATTTTTCTATTTCTTCCTTTTTCGATTTTCTCAGTTCTCTTTTTCTTTCATTTTTAAATGGTTCTGATTTTTAAAATGGTTTCAATTTTGGTTCCCTTTTTTGAAAATGGTTTTTTGTTAAATGGTTCCAATTTTTGAAAATGTTTCTGATTTTAAAAATGGTTCCAGTTCTGATTTTTGAAAATGATTCCAATTTAAAAATGATTCCGATTTTGTGAAATTGGTTACGATTGTTTTAAAAATGGTTCCTCTTTTGAAAAATGGTTCCTTTTTTGAAAATGGTTCCGATTTTTTAAAAATGGTTCCAATTTTTGAAAAATGTTTCCAATTTTTGAAAATGGATCCTTTTTTATTGAAAATGGTTCCAATTTAAAAATGTTTAGATTTAAATGGTTTCGATTTTTAAAAACGGTTTCTTTTTTTGAAAATGGTTCCAGTTTAAAAAATGGTTCCGGTTTTTGAAAAACAGTTTATATTTTTGAACATGGTTCCTATTTGAAAATGGTTTAGTTTTTTTAAAATATTCAAATTTAAAATGTTTTAGATTTAAAAAATCACACATTATTCAGAAAAAATATAAAAATAAATAAAGGAATAGTTATACCTTTTTATGGGCCGGACCAAAGCCGGCCCAAAAGAGAAGCGCTGGGAACCATGCGGGCGAGGGGAGGTCGCCTGAAGGGCGCCCGCTAATGGGCCGGCCCATACGGAGAGTTCTCTTTTTTCCTTTTCTCTTATGTTTTTTCATTTTTTTGCTTGTTTCTTTATTTTTCTGTATGTTTTCTTTTTAGTTTTTCTTTTCTTGATTTTATTTAATTTGACTTTTTTCGATTTTTGAAAAATTTACATTTGAAAACACGAATATATTTTTTAATCTGAATATTTTCAAAATATGAACATTTTGAAAAAAATGGAACCATTTACAAATTTGGAATAATTTTAAATTCGGAACCATTTTTAAAAATGGAACAATTTTTAAATTTGAAACCATTTTCAAAATGGAACCATTTTCAAAAAATGAACAATTTTCAAATTTGGAACATTTTTTAAATTTGGAACCATTTTAAATTTTGAACCATTTTTAAATTTGGAACCATTTTAAATTTGGAATCATTTTTAAATTTAGAACCATTTTAAATTCAGAACCATTTTTAAATTTCAAACCATTTTAAATTTAGAACCATTTTAAAATTTGGAACCATTTTCAAAAATGAAACCATTTTTAAATTTGGAACCATAAAACTGGAACCGTTTTAAAAAATGAACAATTTTAAAATTTGGAACCATTTTCAAAATTAAACCTTGTTGAAAAAAACAATTTAAAAAAGAACAAAAAATAATAAGAAAAGAAAAATGATATTAAAAAAAAATGGTTCCATTTTTAGAATGGTATTATTTGAAAAAATGAACAATTTTAAAATTTAGAACCATTTTTAAATTAAAACCATTTTTAATAATTAAACAATTTAAAAAACAATGAAAAATAAAATAAGAAAAGAAAAAGGAAACGGAAAAAAGAAACGAAAACACAAAACGAAAACAAAAAACAAAAAAAGAAAAAAAAACAGAAAAAGAGAAAAGAAAAACAAACAGAAAAGGAAACGGAAAGCTCGCGAGACATTTGGCCGGCCCAGTAACAAAATCCTTCAGGGAGCGCTACAGCTATGCAGCGCTAACGGGCGCGGTTTGCTGCGGGCGAGCGGGAGCTTCGCGCTCGCGATAGGTAGGGGCTGCCAACGAGATGGGGAAGTAGACAACACGACGACGTGCCCAATCCAACAAATCTCACACAAAGCCGAATCCTGAAAAATGGGCTTCAAAATTGGAATGGTCGTTCCATCATAACTCAGCCCCTAATTCGCCACTTTGGCCCAACTTTGCTGTACGTCCAATCTTTAAAAGGCCGTAACTCTTATCAACTAGCCCACCTATCTTCCTTTTTTTGAGTTTAAAAAAACAAAGTTTGAGATTTCTTTGCGGTTTGGCTCACGGGTGGCATCCCGTCATGGCAGTGCGGTGCCAAATCCACCGAGATATCCCACGATTCGCATCAAGAGATCGATCTTTCGTGTCGCGACTGTGGGACGGACACACAAAAGCGCGGGCGCGGGGACTGTAAAGCGGATTTCGATCGCGAGTGGATCAATCAGCCGAATCTGTCGCTCCCGGTGACGGTGATCTCAAATCAGAGGACGCCTTTTCAGTCATCCGATCCGATATTATCCATTGAATAGTGCGGAGCCAGCTGCAGTTTTGTTTCTTCCTTCGGGTGGAAGTCCACACTTACTAACAACTGGCCTAGCAGTAGCACGGACAGACAGCACTTCCGCGTTCGCTAAAATAATGAAAGACCCGATTGATTACTTAAGGCCTTTTTAGTGCAAGAGTTTTCTAGGGGATGGGAAGAGTGGGGATGTGAGGGGATTTGGAGAGCACCCAATTCCCACAAATACTCTTCCCCTAAAATACACTAGCATGGAATAGAGTTTTCGTTTTAGACAACTAGGAAATATGCCCGTGCGTTGCTACGGGAAGACATCACATCGTTAGCAAAACTATTTATGTGTACGTGAAATGCTCTAATTGACTCAAGATCCATCACATGGCAGCAAAAATTTCAAATGTGTATCACATCATGAAGTTCATCTAACCAAACCTGCGCCGACAGGTGAAATATCAAAAACACACTACAGTCGCTATAGTGGTATGCTATTGTTTACCACGAATCTATCAAAACATCTGACATATGAAGCAAAAGTGTGCACACTGCAAAGGATTAAGCTATGCACAACAACAAAATTGTGGTGGTCTAACTAAATATACAATCTCAACTTGGATTTGGTTCCTTCAGATTTCACGGTAACTCGATTTTGGAGTATCCGGTTGCACCGAACGGGTAATTACCTAGTACCCAAAAAATAACATTAAATTATATTAAAATTGTCGGGGGCTACCCCGGGTAGGGTCATCGTATGGTAAAAGCTGTACCCAGGTGCGGGCCAGGTTACAGTGAAAGCCGGCATACCTGGACCTCAGAAGTGACCAGGGTGTGATGTTGGTGCAAACCGACATAGGCAAACCGAGGTAACCCGGGCCAGAAGGGACCGAGGTACCATGCTGGTGCAAACCGGCATATGTTGACCGAGACTTGGGATCCGAGATAAGGGATCCGAGACATAATGACCGACATATATATGTCGGTATCTTGTGTATTGTCTTATGTGCAGGGAAGGTTATTCTGAAAAGGGGAATCCGGCATATCCATGCCGGGTTATCAAGATGAGGCATCTTATGTCGGACGGTGGTCAGCGCTGCCGTCACTTCCCGTCTGGCACGGGAGCGCGGCGTGCGGTACGGCGCATGTCTGAGGTGACTTGGCTTACCTCTGCTGACCAAGGACGCGCGTGGGAGCAGGAGAAGGACATCGCTGACCTCGGTGGTACTTGGGAGCAGAGATATGGGACAGGGCATGGGCAAACCACGTCCTGTCCGCTGTGCAGAGACAATCATGACGCGCATTCGTGCGCGTCTGCAGTGCCGGTACGGAGATGTGATCGTTGCTAGTGGAGGGGTATCTTCGTAACTCGGTTTAGCCTATAAAGAAGGCTTCAACACCTCCTGCGTGAGGGACAAGGCATTGGGACTCATTTCCCCCCTTAGTTTCATCTTCATCCTTGAGCTCTTCTCCATTGTTGAGACATACAGCTCGAGGAGCGCGTTGTACTTGTGACATATCAGATATATAGAGAGAGGTAGGCAGGAGTAGGGGTGTTACCTCCTCACGAGGGCCCCGAACCTGGGTAGATCGCGGTGTGTTCTTGTGCTTGTGTGTTTTTCTGTGTGCGCTTCTTAGCGT
The DNA here is from genome assembly GCA_947311845.1 of Poa pratensis. Lineage (NCBI taxonomy): Eukaryota > Viridiplantae > Streptophyta > Magnoliopsida > Poales > Poaceae > Poa > Poa pratensis. Next base: position 24,056,109 of record CAMZMU010000119.1, on the reverse strand, counting down.
GATATCCCTCTCCCGGATCCACCAGCGCCCATCGGCCCCAACATAAGCCATCCCATGGCATCTGCCGTGATACCACCACGACAAAAATAGAATTAATGTTTGGTTTATTTTATTTTAAAACTGTAAACATAAACATTTTATTTTATGGAACTGAGAAATTTATATAGTGCCTTCAACATTAGTGAAGTGGTTTGTATATTAATATAACTTTACAACCTTAAAAATTATTATCACATCGTGATAAAAATCCTCACACAGTATTTTTTCAGAAGTTTCTAACATATTTTACGGATTAATCTCTGGTAGTTTATACCTATGGATCTTTTTTTTTGAATAAGAAGGTAGGGATCTATACCTTATATATATATTGAAGCAGACAAGGTATGATAGTACAGAGAAGCACCAAGTGGCAGGAAGCCACGACATGGAAAGAAACCCACAGCGAGAAGAGCCAGCTAAAAGATTAGATGCTGAATTTGTTTTTTGACCATAACCTTAGTAAAAGGCGCCCTTCAAAATCTTTGAGTTCCTGAGTTGCCGTAAGACGACAGCACAACCAGCAAAAGCGACATTCCACAAGTGATCCGTCGTGCCAGAAATGGCTATAACGAACTCCAGGATGTCCGAACTTTGAGTTGCAAGTTCTTCAACATCCATGTGTCGCCAAACCAGCTGCGCTTCCTTGCATCTTAGAATAATATGATTTATGGTTTCAGCAGCAGGGAAAGATTCACCTCAATCGTGCGCGCAGACTGACCACTGTTTATGAAGCATGTCAAATCTTGTATTTAGCCGGTCCTTGAAAGCTAACCAGAGAAAAAAATAGTGCTTCTTAGAGATGCATTGCTCCACAGATAATAATGGGGTGCCCAGAGAGCCCCATCAAAGGAATAAAGCCTGTAGAAATAAGACGTTAGTGATCTTGCTATTGAAGGAGGCCAAGCGAGTGTCTGGCATGTTGCTCACAGGAGCGACTGATGCAAGATGGTGTAGATCAGAGTTCTTCACCTGCAGCTAGGAACAAGTTAGGATGCAGATCTAACCGCCATGCATCATTGAACTGTGAAGCCACGGTGCAACACTTATCTTTGGCATAAGTTACCAGAATCAGATACCTCAAGTGCAGTCTGCCAAGGTCTGTTTACATGAAGAATTACCCCTTCTCCCTTGCACGTGTGCTCAATTTTTAGGTAAGGTTGTGCTTTTCAGGACATCTTATATCAAATCCTGGATGTATTCACTTTTCTTGCTACAAGTTAACTTACAAAGAATGCTTCAACCTATTAGGGTTCTATAATGCATGCATTTTTATCGTGTATTTTTGTTTCTGTAAACTGAATAACTGATTACTATAAATCAAGTGGACAAACCAATTTCTTAATTGCTCGCGTAGTTCCTGACTTTTGCACTGGTAAGTGCGGAGCTAATGAATGTTGCTTCAGGCATGGCTGCTGCAGGTGATCAGTAATACTAATATCAGCACTTTACTATCTGAAGGCATGTTCTTGAAGTATGATTTACTCAAAATCCGAATTCTAACTTCCTTGTTCCGTATTTTCTTATTTGTATGTGCTCACATCTATCCCATTTTTGCTATTCACTTTCCTCATTGTTTCTAAATATTACATTTGCTCGGTGTTTGGATGCACGCCAGTGACATAACCACTCGATCTGAGGATCTCACCTGATGTTTGTATGGTGCTCCAAGGGGCTTACCTGGTACTCTTGCGAGTTTGGAAACTGTTCTCTGGTGCAGTTCAAAGATGGTGCTCTTGTCCGGGTGAGGGGAGACCGACGGAATGGAGCAAATGATGGAATTTTTGGCCTTCGGCGGAAGATGGATTTTACGCCAAGCAGCGCTGACGAATTTGCTGGAGACACACCGGATGTGTGGGGGTCTTGAGATAGCGGTTGCGAGTGTGTGAGGATCACGGTATGCGGGTGGTGGCGCAATAGCGCTAGGCGGTGGCAAGGAGTGTGACGACAACAACAAGAGTCGAATGCAGGCGAGGCGAGTCAGGAGCTATTCCGCGCGTGGTGGATGTGGATCAATCGTGTAAATAGGAAAGTTATGATTTTTCGGGCGTGCAATTTGAGCATGTAATTTAATGCTGATTGAGGTTGTTTCATTACCGCTGATTGAGCGCGCAATTAATTGAGCGTGCAATTAATTGAGCGCATAATTCTTGCCAATTGATTCTTTCCGATTGATTGCTGTGAGTTGGTCATTAGCTAAGGGAAAATAACCAGCAGAAAAAAATGAGAGGGTGCTTGACGAAACCTGTGCAGAATGTGGAACAAAACTCTTCTTTTAGATAGGAGAGAAATGTGATGGTTGGTGAGGGATATCTAGAGATTATCCCTCCGATCCCCTAAAATATACTAGAAATAAATAAACTAGTGGGGATTTTCCAGGATTCGGGATAATCCCCTCCGATCACCTAAAATACACTAGAAGTAAACAAGTGCTAACTGGGGAAAGTGCGTGCCATTGGGACATGAAAATGGAAAAGGAAGATGAGAACAAGGATGACCTGGCGTAGCACATATACTATATGCGACCGGCATGCAGCTGTACCCCAATCGGACCAGATGTATTGGCAGGATATGATGAAAGAATAGTACTCCAAAATGCAATGCCATCCCGGGGGCCAATCGATCACCGGGGCCTTTTCGCTTTTAAGAAAGTCCTATCATGCTGTTATGGAGTAAAATACAACGTGTGGAAGCACCCAAGGGAAAGGAAAGGAAGGATCCGAAGCCAAGAAGACATGACTCATATTGGTAGCGATGGGAGTTAACAGTGTTGTCAGGGTCTCGCCTCCTTATCCTCTCGCTTGAACCTAGAGGCTCCGCCGCTTTGAGAGTCGTCTGGGAGCGCACGGCTCCTCCCCTTCTTCTCGCTGGCGGCCTCGCAGGCCGGTGGGGATGGGGGTGGGGTGGCCGTGTTGTCCAGAGTAGTTGTAGGAGTAGTTGTAGCTGTAGCGGCCATGTGCCGGTAGTGGGGCTTGTCCCCGGATGCGGAGCGGCGGAGCAACGCGACCTGCTCTGCCCTTTAGGGCTCATCTTCTTCGCCTGCCTCCTCCTCTGGATGGAGTGGCCAACGACGATGGCGGCCACCGCATCCTCAAATAAGGTAAAGGTTACCTTCTGCCTCTCTGTCTGCGCCGTCCCGGTGTCCTCAAGTCTCTCTCTGTCCGGCCGTGGTGGCGAGGGGAGAGGGAAGTCGACCCGGGCGTGGCGCGGTTGTGGAGGTGGAGAGGGAGTTGCCGCTCTGGCGCGTGTGCGCGGCGTCGGGCGGCGGCCTGTTTGGTCCGCCTCGTTGCTTCATCCCCCTCCGGCCGGCCGTGGAGGCGAGGGGACGGAGATGGCGACGACAGGGCAGGCGGCCTGCTCCCTCCTTCCAAAGCGCAACCACCGATGCAACCGATTTCTCTGCGTGCCCCTCAACCTCCTGGCCGGCCGTGGCGGCGAGGAGGAGGTTTTGGGTGGCATGACGAGATTTTGGATGCGAAAGTGGCTTTATCTGGACGCCGGTGCTGCGTTCAATTGGAGCGACACCTCGACGGCCTCCATGCCGTCGACTATGCAAGCTGAAGGGCAGCCGCTCCACCTCTTTGGGAGCTTCTCCTCGACGACCTTTCGATGGCGAGAGGCCACTCAGTCGCCGAGATCCATGGCTGTAGGGCAGCCGCTCCCACCCTGCTCGCCGCGCTGCTGGCGAAGGGCGCTTATCCTCCAAGCCGTGGTGCCGACACGGAGGTCTTCCGGCTCCGAGACGGCGTGCTCCCGCTGTTCCACCCCAAGTGGCGTAGTCCCCGGCGGTGGCGCAGTTGACCGTGCTCGGCGGCGTTGTGGTTGCGGTGGAGAAGGAACTAGAAGAGATCCAGGACCTGATTGCTTCCTTGCTGTTAGTTCTAGGGTCTTTTTTGCAATTTGTCAGGGCCAAGTTGTAACCCCTTTTCTTTATGAGGCCCTTTCTGTAATTGTACTCCACCGATGGTAATATATGCAGCATCGGGTCTTTCTAGACCCCTCCCCTTTTCAAAAAAATAAATAAATATCGGTAGCGATGGATCATGGATGGATGATGCAGCTAGGCTTTGCTAGCCAGAAAGAAGGAGTCGATGATGGGTGGATGGACGGATGTGGAGAGCAAGCTAGCTAGGGATCCAACAAGGGATTGTTAGATTGATCTCCTCCGTGTGGGCCCAACGGGCCCATTGATCTGCGCTCTGATCGGGGGCGCCCAACCCACTATGGTTGGCGGGTCCCTATCACCTACGCTATATAAAGAGGTGGGGTCCGGCGGCACGCATCACGAGGTTCGTCGCGAGCCGCATACCCCACCGACATACCCTACCGATCTAGGGGAAGCGCCGCCACCACTTCGCCCACTCCCTGCCATCGCCGTCCACCCTCCACCATGGCCGACTCGTCGGGCTCATCGAGCCAAGGTGAAGGTACACCTCTTCCCTCTCATCTCTCTGTTCTCTCTCGAATGCTTAGACAGATACATGAATAGACACTGCTACCGATTAGATATAGCCTAGATGATCCTAGAGGCTTTAACAGGGATGAGCAGGCGGGCCGGCGGGCGGACAAAAGAATACAACTGCATGTTCAGTGCACCCGGGTGACCGCCAGCCAGGGGAGCAAGCAGCAACGACGGCCGGAAAGGCAACCGGCGGAAAAGTTCAGGGAAAGGGAGAGGGATCCCGGCCCGGGATGGAAAGGGAAAGCGACGGACACGCGTACGTACGGTTTGGATCGTCGGCCGGCGGTATTGGCGCGGCGGCCCACCCGGGTTTACCAGCCGCCCCGGCAGCGCAAAACCAGAGTCGGAAGCTTGGCCGTTTAAAAATCAATCAATCACTCGTCTGTGAGTGAGGGGTCAAGCGGTGTAGCTGTCTGTTGCCCTCTCGGTCTCCCGTTCGGTTTTCTTCTCTCGAATCGGTCCGCCTGCCTCGGTGGTGGTGGCCCGACGCGACGGCGACGCCTCGCGCTCCGGCCTCGAGCTAGCCAGGACCGCGTGCGCACGCACCTCGGGTTAAAGTGTTAAATTAATCAGTCGTTTGCTAGCTATGCGTGGCGTCATATTTGTGGTGACGAGATGAGAAGAGCTTTGCTGCAACTGGAAATTGATGGATCCACTCGAAAATGCATGCCTGTACTTTTCACTCTTGGTCCTCTTTTACGGCAAAGGCATGCACTCCATATAAATATAAGTACAGTATATAATATACTCCGAGTACTAGGACAATGGTATTCCTTAACAAGATGCCTTTTCTTGTCGGCTGCTTCGTCCGTTAGTAACCGAGTCAACCGAATAGTACTGTCATACACGCTGACCTGGGCGACGACGAAATGACAGTGTACATACACAGTTGACCTCACGCATCAAGGCGAAGGTGCCGCTACTCGTACGGCAGCAAACTCGTGGCCAGAAACTGCGCCGTACGCGCAGTAGTGCATGCAGGCAGGGGCTCGTCAGGAATAATAATATGGTTCACTGATTGTACTGTACCTGGGCCAGGTGCACGTACGAGCACATGGCATCGGATCTGGGTAGATCGATATGCTTCTGCCACTGCCAGGATCGTGGCAGAGCCGGCCGGGATGACATCCGAATCGTGGCAGAGCCGGCCGGGATGCCGATGCGCGGCGCTAGCGAGGGTCCAAAACGCCGTCTTATCTGGGCCGCCGCGGCGCGAAACGGCGCGAAATCGAACCCTAGGGACGCGTTTACCAGCCGTGTACCGTCCAGCCGGCGATGTAGCCTTATTTCGGCATAAAGAAATGCCGACCCTTTTTGGCATACAAATTCACACATAGAAATAGTTTAACATACAAATTCACACATAAATAAATAGTTTAACGTACAAATCCATACACAAATAAATAGTTCAACAATACAAGCAAATAAAACAAATCATACTAGGCATTGGCATCGCCATTATCGGCATTGCCATTGCCCTTGCGCGCCCACAAGTGCTGCACCAGATCATTCTGTAGAGCTAGATGTGTTCCAGCGTCTCGAATCTCCCGGCGCCTGGTGAGGAAGCCTGCCCATGGCGCCGGCACCTGGTGATCAACATCTGCAAGAGGACCCTGGCGGTAGTATGGTGCCATTGCCTCATTGGCAGGCACTGGGTTATCCCGTTCACTCTCAATGATCATGTTGTGCAAGACCACACAACACTGCATCACCTCCTACATGTTGGACTTCGACCAAGTCAAAGCTGAGTACCGGACAACAGCGAATCGAGACTGCAGCGTGCCAAATGCCCGCTCCACATCCTTCCTGCAAGCCTCCTGGCACTTGGAAAACCAAGCCTTCGCGCTTCCTGGCACTGGGTTGGAGATGCTCTTCACAAATGTTGCCCACCTGGGGTAGATGCCATCTGCAAGGTAGTAGCCCTTTGTGTACTGGTGCCCGTTGATCTCGTAGTTCACAGGGGGAGCATGGCCTTCGACAAGGTCGGAAAAGACATCCGAGCACTGCAAGACATTGATGTCGTTGTGAGTTCCAGGCATACCAAAGAATGAATGCCAATCATATGAAGCCACGGCCTCGAGAATCACGGAGCACTCTCCTTCCTTTCCCTTGTACATCCCCTGCCACTTGAATGGACAGTTCTTCCATGCCCAATGTATGCAGTCGATGCTACCAAGCATCCCAGGAAAGCCTCTTGCTTCATTCTTTGCGAGGAGGCGAGCAATGTCTTGCGCATTGGGTGATCGCAAGTACGTTGGGCCAAAGACTGCAACCACTGCCCGGCAGAAATAGTTCAAGCACTCTAGGGCCGTGGACTCGCTCATGCACAGATAGTCATCCTGTGCATCTGCGGGAGCACCATATGCAAGCAACCTCATGGCCATCGTGCACTTCTGAATTGAGGTAAAGCCTACCGTGCCGGTGCAGTCCTTCTTCAATTTGAAGTAGGGGTCAAACTCCCGGATGGCGCGCATGATCCGGAGGAAGAGCTCGCGGTTCATCCTGAACCGGCGCCGGAACACCTTCGCGTCCTGCGTAGGATTGTTGGCGAAGTAGTCGGAGTAGAGGATGCAGTAGCCCTCGTACCGCTGCCTTTGCTTGCTCTTGCGGCGCCCGCGCGTCGATCCAACACGACGCGGCCCGCTGTTGACGAGCAAGCCGGCGAGACAGGCCAAGACCACGAGGTGTTCCTCGTCGTCGATGGCGGCCTGATCTTCCTCGTCGAAGAGCTCGGCGAGCATCTCCTCGTCGTCAGAGTCCATGGCTTGGGTCGGGCGAAACGCCGAACACCTTGCGGGCGGGGTGGCCGCGCTTCGCTCCGAGAACGGCCCAGACGACTAGATCGCGGCGGAGGAGAGTGGGCGGCGCCGGCAGCGGGGCGGGGCTCGACGGGGGGTTCCTAGCTGCTTGCGTGCGGCGGCGCAAGGAGGGGTGGTGGCGGCGACGGCGAGGTGGACAGAGAAAAAGGCGAGTCGGGATGGGAAAAATGCTTTGTCTCGCCGACAGCGCTGCCCCACGCGTGCTTTTCCTTCCGCCGGCCCCCCCAGGCCGAACCCAGTGGGCTGGGTTTCGCCTGGGTGCGCCGGCGTTATTTTCCGCCGAAACGGCGCTAACTAGGCTTCTGGGGGGCGAGTGGTAGAAAAACGGCGTTTTTCGGCCGGCGCGGCGCAAAAAAGACCTCTTTGGGGCTCTGGGGGACGGCTGGAGATGCCCTAATTCCCTACATCCATCCGTTCCGACGTGTAACCAGCTAAGGAATCTGCGAGTAAGTGCGCACTGTGCTGGACAAAAAGTGGTCGGGGATCCACCAATGCGATGACTGTCCGTGCGCACTGCAAGTCCGTACCAATTCCGGGGTACCAGGCTGCACGGCTCCCTTGAATAATTGAAAATAGTCAATTCTATGTAATACTCCTTTGAATAATTGAAACAAGTAAAACATGTAACAGTACCATATTACTTATGGAGTAGTTCTGAACATATGAAGTAGTCTTTCACACCAAGGGATAATAACTTTCTTTTCCTGCTAGCTGTATGGCTCTGTTCTGATATAATATTAAAGAAATTGGAGCTCGAGTATCTTATAACCCAATCTGACTAATGAAATCCTCTTTTACCCGAAAAAATAAACTTCCATCGAAGCTGTTTCACAAAGGCTAGCGTGTTTCGAAATTTCTCTATGCGTGGCTGGAGGTTCCGCGCGTGGAAAACACACGGTCTCCAGCTGGATATGACTTGGATAGAGGTCCCTTGTAATTCTTCACCGAATAAAGCACAGTGGAACGAAGATTCTATGTATCCAGCTGGCCTGGAGACGACCTTTCGATCGACGTCAAATACAACGGCGCAAACTGCCACGTAACTACTTGCATGCATGCTTCCTCCATCAACAGGTACCTTTCCATGGTGTTGAGCAGACCTATTCAGCTTCAAAGATGCGGTCGCGACCCGCGCCCTCGGAATATAGTGCCGACATTACGGCCGCCAGTCCGCAATGCACTTAACCGCCGCAGTCTATAAAATTGCTTTCGGCACAACAAGTGCTTAGCAAAATAAAAATGCTTTTCCTTTTTCTTCCGTCTTGGAACACATAATAATTAGAAAGGTCTTTGAAAATTCCTAAAACAATCGTTCGTAAAATGTATCGATTTTTTGACTTAATAAGAACATACGCTTAACTACATCCTATTTTCCTGCCAAAACGGAAAACCTAACCATAAACCTCAGGAGGTCCAAAACATTCTAGATCGCTTATTCAACTTGATTTAATGGACGGGGTGATTTATATCACCCTATAGAGGGTGAGAGGTAAGGGCATCTCCAGCCGCCTCCCCCAGCGCCCCCAGGGCCCAAAAAACCGCCGAAATGATCTGGGAGCGCCGTTTTCCACCCAGTCGGCTCCCCCAGGAGCCCAAATAGCGCCGGATCGGCGGAAAATTGCACCGGCGCTCCCAGGCCAAACCCAGCCCACCGGGTTCGGCTTGGGGGGGCGAAATGGCGCGAAACGGAATGTGGGCCAGAGCTATCAGTGGGATAGGCGAAATGGCGCGGAATCACGGGCGGAAAAACGCTTCGTCGTCATCTCCTCGGCTCCCGCGCTGGTCAAAAGCCTGCCGGAGTAATGACCGAGGACTGCCGCGCCGTTCAGCGGCGGCCGACGCGTCCAGTCGATTGCCACGCGCCGGAGTAATGATGCGCCACCGTCTCGCCTCCCTCTGCGCCTATTTATTCCCCGCATCTCGCCATGGCAAGGCGCACCATTCCCCATCTCTCCATCTCTCTCCTTCCCCTGAGCAAGAGCAATGGCCGAGCGATACCCCGGAGATGAAGCTGCGGCGAACGGCTTCGGCCGGCGTTTCCTGCACCCAGAGGAGGCCCGCATGTTGTACGAGGTCGGGTACCCTACGCCGCCGAACATGCGGGTCCCCGGCGAATGGCGCATGAGCGCCGGAGGCGTCCCCGTTCCGCCGCCGCCAGAAGGAGCGGATCGCGTCTACGCGATCCAGGACGTCCTCGCCGGGCTCTCCGAAGAGCAGGCGGCGGACCCGCGCTGGGATCCGGCGAACGCCGCCTTCTGGATGGCGTACTTCCTCGAGCGCCACCGCCGCGAGCTGGAGGACACCAACGACAACGGCCCCGTCGCCGGCCGGAAGAACGCCGGGGGGCGGAAGCAGTGGTGGAGCGCTCGAGGGCGTACCCTCGCGTACGTCCTCGAGCACATCCACGCCGGGAACCAGCCCCGGCTCACCATGCCGCCGCGGCAGGCGCCGACGCCTCGACGCCGCTTCACCTCCTGGCTGCCCAGGAGGATGGGGACGGCTTCTTCGTCGTCTTCCTCTGGCCCGCTCTCCAGCGGGTCCCCGCACACGCCGGAGCTCGCTCGGGTCAAGCCCGAGCTGGAGGACACGCCGCGCGGGGTCGTCCTCAACTCCGGTCGCCGCGTCCGGTCGCCGCCAAGAAGGCCCAATGGCGGGATTCGCATCAACGAGCCGCGCCGCGCACCGTCGCCGCCCCGAGGCCACCTTCGCCTCGTCAGGCCCAAGAAGGAGCCTGGCACCGGCGGCGCCACCTCCAAGAAGAAGAAGGTGGCGGTGGAGTGGGTGGCGCCACCGGAGTACGTCCGGGCGGCCATGAAGGCGGAGGCGCCGGACGACGACGAGGAATTCCCCGGCGAGCAGAACGCCGTCACCGCCTCCATGCAGGACGCCGCGCCGCCCATGGTCGCTGCCGAGGAGTGCTCGGACGAGTTCATCTTCGAATGGTCGTGCAACCAGCACGCCCAGGAGGAGATTGCGCTCCAGCAGCGCCTTCTCGACGAGGCAGCGGCCAACCGCCGTCGCGCCGCCGCACGCCGGCCTCCTACTCCCCCTCGTCAGGCGAGCGGCGAGGTGATCGTCCTCGACGACAGCGACGACGACGGCGCGTGGTTCGGCGGCGGCGCCAACAACAACGAGGCCGGTCCGAGCCACTTTGGCGGTGGCGCGCCACCGAGCGACGACGACGGCGGCGACTACACGGCGTTCTATAGCCGGCTGGGCATGTAGATCGCCATGTTTTAGTTTATGTTTAAGTTTTCGGCTTATATTATGTAATGAACAATGCAAAATTCGCCTATATAGTATGAATTTCGCCTAAGTTTAACGAATTTCGCTTATGTTTGATGAATTTCGCCTAACTGTTTTTTTTTGAATTTTTTCGGCCCAATCCTGGGTTTGGTCACGGCTGGGAAATCGCCGAACCCAGGGCGTCGAATTGCGCCGGCGCTCCCCCAGGCCGTCCAAAAAGGCGCCGTTTTTTGGCCTGGGGGGGCCGAACGGCTGGAGATGCCCTAACTTTGGTCTGCTCAAGGCTTATGTGTTTCTTTTCAATCGTATACGACACATAAGGTGCAAAAATATGAGATACTTTCATATGGTGGCAAATGGTCATCCACATAGTCTAAATCAAGATGAGGGCGCCATCAACACCTTGAACACCCGAAAAACTTAAATATCAAATTGCCATAAAAAATTGTTTGGGGCACAAGAAGAAGGAAAAGTTTTTCTCGACGAGGCCCTAACTAATGTTACGGACGCGTAAAATTATTTCCTTACAACACTTTTCTCCGATGATGAAGTGCGGATGGTGGTTTTCCAAATGGAACATAACAAAGTTCCTGGTCACGATGGCTTCCCCGTCGAGTTTTACTAAAACTTCTTAGAGGTAATTAAGGCCGACCTCCTAGAGCTGTTCGACACACTATATGCTGGACACCTAGAGCGGTTTAAATTGAATTTCGGGGAGATCAAGAGGCAGAGCGGACACAACAATATCAGACCATCAATCTCAGAAATGTAATCTTCAACATATTCCCAAAAGTTCGAAGGTTATTAACTCGGTGGTAGACCATGTGGTTCGACCGATCCAAACGGCCTTCATGAAAGGAACTAAGGAAGATATATCCTCGACGAAGTTAGTGCCTTGGATGAAACAATCTATGAATTATATTTAAAAAAAAATGCAATTTCAGTTGCTCTATATCATTTTCTACGTATTGTTTAGCTATGTTCATGTTCATTTTAGCCGCTCCTATCATTTCCTGCCTCGTTGTGTCATCTATGTTCCTGTGCATTTTAGCTGCTCGCTGTCATTTCCCGTTTGATTGTTTAGCTATGTTCCCGTGCATTTTAGGTTTTCCTATTTTGCCACCCTAACTTGTTGACCTATTTTTTTGAGTGCACGTCTAGATCAAACGAATCATTCATACATCCACCAACACTAACCGTCTCACGTCCATCAAGATTGAAACATGAGGTTTAGGTGGTAAATTTCATAAATTACTTGACATGTTACCAGCCATAACCTATATGCATGATACTTAAAACATTGCCATGTCAATTCAACACGCGTTATATCTTGTTTGTGAATTTATTCCCACCTGGTTTTAGTATGAGCTAATTTTATTTAAATAATACACGGAAATTATTTAATTCCAGAAATATTATGCGTTTTAATTTTTTTGCAGAAGTAGGATCCCGTCGTCTTTGCCAAAGACGACTTTGGCCTGTCGTCGTTGCTGATGACGAGAGGGCCCACACGGACACGCGGAGGCACATGTGAGCTGCTGGGCTGTTACTAGTGGTGTGTATGTTCGGATACACGCCACTAGTAACATTACCAGTGGCGTGTATTTGTGCACGCACGCCACTGGTCGTCTTCGCCAAAGACGACAAGCCACCTGTCGTCTTCGCCAAGGATGACAAGTCACCTGTCGTCTTCTCTAAGGACGACAGGGCCCTGTCGGCTTCGCCAAGGACGACGGGATCCTATTTTTGCAAAAAAAAAATCGCGTGTTATTTCCGGAATTAATTATTTTGTGTGTATTATTTAAAAAAAATTAGCTTAGTATGACATATGGTCATTGTTAATGCAATGTTGAAGTATACATACATTTCTCATGCAGACTATATCCTTATGTTTTGTTAGTTCCAACTTCCAACTGCTTTCAACATTCCAAACAAGCTGACTTGATTATGCAATTGATACGTAAATGCAGAAGGGCAATAGAACACAATACGCTGAGGAAGTGTCTATTGGTACTTTAACCCCATTGAACACAAAACGTGGCCCCATGGGTAGTCACCGCACTTACTTGTACGACAACTACTGTAAGTCCATGCATATTTTGGGTTTTCCCTTTACCTGATGGCCCCTATTTTGCTTTTTTTAGCGGCTTGGCCAATGATTAGAGCACTGACAACTTATGAAGTGCTATGTGAATTTTATAAAACGAATAATATAGGATTCATACATGCTACATGCTTGCTTTGATCTATATTGCTGTTGTTCAAATGCCCACATATTTAATCGCACATGATTTAAAACTATGTCATGTTCTCGTTTTTATATCTGACATCTTCACTATTGTAGTTCTGCTCATCATACTTTGAGCTATGTTTCTCATTCTATGCGAACATTTACATGTTTCATGAAGAATTTAAATTGCTTATTTTCGCCTCCATGTTATAATTTATTCACTTTTTTCAGACTATATAGTTAAAACAAGGATGGCTTCTGAGGGTTTGATCCCAACAAAATTGAGACACATTATCAGAGTAATGTTGAACCAAATCTTCTTATCAGGCCACCCGAATCAATCCTTACAGGTGAAGCAGGTGAGGACACGCACGCACGGCACCAGCCCGGCCCTCACACCACCATGTACTCTACGGAAAGCAAGACCAAAACCAAACCAAACGCTCCGGCGGCCACAATGCGTGCCGCGCCCGCGCACGCGCGCGCAATGATGACAAAGTTACCCACGCGCGGCTACGTTTTTCGCGTGTTCCGCCCGCCACGTGCCCACGTATGGTGGACGATGGAAATATTAGTCACCCAGTCGCAGTGAAAAGGCCCTAAGGCAGGAGAGAGTTACAGCCACGAAGGAGGGAGGGAGAGAGTTACACGGGGGCGCCCTAAGGCAGGAGAGCCATCCATCCACGGAGGGACGAATGCTAACAGGAAGACGATCACGCCAAATAACAACATCGTCACGACACATTTTGAGGGTGAGACTAAGGGAGGGACGATCCTGTCGAACACCATCGCGTTCCTGGTCTTCCAGAGGTGCCAGCAGCATAGCAGAATGAAGGAGGATCCAGTCTCCGACGAGACGCCGGCGGGGCGTGGGAGGCAGTGGAGATCCGCGGCCCGGGCGTTGGCAGGGATGACAACACCGACCCAACAGGTGATACATATATTGATTTTCTACTGCAAGTAGGAAGAAAGAGTGTAGCCGCCATTCGATATGTAGCGAAGAAGTTGAAGGAAGAGGACACACAATTCGATCAAAATCATGGATAAATACATACGTGAAATTGATGAAGCAAAGAAAATTTTGGCGAAGTTTAGTGTGTGCTCGCAAATTCGGATCTTGTTAATTACCTGGTGTAACATTCTGGTAGAGAATTTTCCTTCCAAACCGTGTTGTGCTCAAATGATATTTTAGTTCGGTGGATATTTTCGTAATAATTATTTAAGGTTTTCAAATTAATTTAGCCATTCCACCTGCCGTATATTTTGAGCCCGCCAGTAAAATTCGATAATTAGAGGGCCATCTAATGGGTTTCCTAAATGGGCCTATATATTAAAGAAATGGGCCCAAATAATATATGAACGAAAATAGCAGAAATCCATTTTGGCACCCGGGTGCATATGCTCCTGTTATAGTTTTCAAAATTTAAAAAAAATTATGAAAACACTTCGAAAAAATCTCAAAAAATTTGGGCACAAACAAATGCAAGTTTTCAACATTCATGCAAAAGTTCGGAAGGAAATGACACTTTATGTGGTATGTGCCAAAAAGACAAAATTGTGGCCGAAATGTGATTTAAAAATACAAGTTGCAAAGCACATATTTTGTCTTTTTTTGCACAGACCGCAGAAAATGTTATATCCTTCCGAAAGTTTGCACGAATGTTGAACACTTGTATATCTTTGTGCCTAAATTTTTTCAGATTTTTTCGAAATGTTTTCATATTTTTAAAATTTTGAAGAAAAAATAATATCAGGAGCATATGCACCCGGGAGCCAAAACGCCTCTCCCCGAAAATAGGCCAAATGGTCGGCCTGCCTAATTCTGGTGGGTCGGCATGCCTAATCACGATGGGCCCGCGTGTTAACTTTAATGGGCTGACCTGTTAATCTTAATGGGCTTAGTATTGGGCCGGCCTATCAATTTTCACAACTGCCACGTCACCTGCTCCGTTTCGGTAATAGCATGTCACATGACAGGATGACGTCGGAGTTAACGTCGTTACCGCCTGGCCGTTTGGGATTTCCGCTATACGCATCTGTCATGGCAGGTTTCCGTGATTGATGGGCGACCATCTACCACGGTTATGTGGAACCGTGGTTAAAAAAAATCATCACGCCCTTTCTGCCATGGTACCCCTGTCGTGGAGGAAAAGTTTTACGGAAAAATCGGCCCGAATGTGGCACGAGTGGTTACGGTTTTCTTGAAATTGTTCGTAGGTGGTGAAGTTTTGTAAAAGGGTTAGATTTCTTGGACTGGCCAAGTTTTCTTCCGGTCCACCCATATATGCACGCACTCATGACTCATTGCTGGAAGAAAGGATCCACGTACGATGAATTCCACTCATGGTGTGGGTGGCCGCAGCCACGTATGTGTGGTGGACCATGTGATGCAGTGCCGTGCCGCGCCCTCCGCCGGCAGCCGCAGGGAAATCAACCTCGGTCGCTGGTGCTGCCACGCCTGCCGGCCGTCTTGATTGATCGGACCATATGTGCTCATGGACACGCGGGACGTCGCGACGGGCTATGCCGGCTATATGGTCCTCCAGGTGCGCAGACATTTCAACTATAGCACGTAGACGTAGCTATAGCTAGCTAGGGTACGTACGTACGCTCGAGCAATCATCCGAGACACGTATGTTCTGTAACGCGGCCCGCCGCGCCGCAACGACACCACGCCTACCCCCTCGATCGTGCCCACGCCCGATTCCTTGATATTTCCATCCGTGGATCCTCAGCTTATGAGCGAGCGGCAGGTGTACGTACCGCTCATCTTTCTCCTTCGTCCAAGACTAACCAACGCTTAATTGCTCGCCCACAAACGGCCGATCGATTGCTTCTCCGCGGGCAAGAACACGGCCGCTCTCGACTCCGGCTAAGCTTTGACGCTTAATTAGAGCGGAACAACGTACACATGCATAATGATGCGTAAAGAAACCCCACGTACGTATAATCGACCTTCACTGCAGGAAATATTTTATCAAATCGATTTTAGTATGCATACTTTTCGACTACAGATCCAAGGCCAAGTTTCGCTTGCTCTCTTAAGCGAAGCGTGCTTCCGTCGATCTTCTGATATTTTGTTTCAGCGGCCGGGTACTTGTACGTAGCCTGTTGGTGTAGCTTGGTATAGGCCTATACGTGGAGCAGACCATGCCGGCCGTCATAATTGAACTAAACAACTTCACATCACTTATATAAAACGGAACGTAGTACTCCTATTGCGCGCGTCAGGAACCGAACACCATCTTCATGAAGCATAGAGCATGCAACATCTAGAAGACCATTTAAGGCCGTATGCATCATATCTCTTCGATCGATGCATAGGCCGCGAAAAAAAAAATAATCTAGAAGACCATGCATTTTTTTATAAGCAATTATGTTAATATCAATATGATATTAATTATATTTCGTCAAGCAACAACGTAACGTCATGAGCTCGTAGTGACATCAAAAATACACACACACACACACATTAAAAAGAGAGGAAAAACATGTATATGCCAAAACAACCGGTGACTAGTAGCAGCAACAAAAAACCACCACCATTGGTAATGCCTGGACAGTGAAAAAGGTTCCTCAACTACGACGCCTCTAGGAAGGGAACATTGCATTATCTCTGTCGTAGCCTAATCAAACTGGCAACGTCAGATCCTGGATTTTCACCTTGAGAAAAGTCCGAACAATACCTTCAACGAGGGGTGATGGAGGTATGGGAGAGGTGGAAGGGGATAGATGAGATGCTGATAGGGTATGGGAGAGGCCAAGCCCCGCCGTCGGTGGTTCCTTGTGGATGACCTCCCGGCGTGGAGGTGGCGGCGAGGTGGATGGATGGTCTAGAGAGCCAGTGGCGGAGCTTGACCATCACTGTAGGAGGGGCTAAAAGAAATTATATGGAAGTTGAGAGGGCCAACTTGAATTTTTGTGTGTTTTGTATGGTCAAAAAGTGGCAAATACATAGTACTACTATGCAAATTTTGATTGAGTTGGTGGGGCATGGCCCATATTGGCCTCCACTAAGCTATGCCGGTGTAGAGAGCGTTGGTTCGGTGGCGGTGGCGGCGAATGGTCTCATGAGTCACCTCGGGATGGTTCGAGAGGCCCTTGTTTTTTTTTCGAACAAGGTATTGGTTTCTTTGGATAGTTCATAGTTGGATATCTAAACCATCTAGAAGGACATGCATGGCCTCAGCAATGACTCAATAAATAACGATTGAGTACACGTTTATACTGCCATTTATTCAAAAGTCATGTGAATGTTAGTTTTGCAGTTTTATTCTTTTAGGATATTCTCCTCCTTGTGACAATCAAAGATATGTAGCTCTAAGAATGGACACAAACGATGGACGCCTGACACTTGTCCCTTGAATGGCTTCCATTGAGACGTGAAGAGATACTAGAAGAAATAGTAGAAAGAAGAGTGGTACCTTCTACGAACACGTGGCAAAGAGAGCAGGCGATAGAGAGATATTTGTTAGCAATTTCCACATTAGACTACTACGCCTCGTGTTATACCACACCTCCCCTCGGCATGCATTCCCTCAAGAAATTCAGATTCAAGAGATTGACATGCATGGGTACGTGAAGTCAAGAAAGAAGAAGAAGAAAATTGGTCTAACTACGCTGCGCAGAATCGGCTGGATCGAATGACACCCTCACAGCTGTCCCGTCCCGCGCAATTGCAAAGGTCAACTCATCGGACCGCACATGCTTTTTTGAATTTCTGATTGGGATGCTAACCTGCTACGTCGCGTACCAATATTTTTGCATTAAAATAAATCCAAAAGAAAGGGCATTTTTTCTCTGTTCCAGAAAATAAAGATGCATGCGTACGACCATTTCTTCGAAGATGGACTCAAAAGATGAGTTCAACACCTGTCATTCCGACCGTAGCCAAAGTAAATGAATCAAGCATTGATCATTCATTCGTACTCAAAGGCTGCTGTTTACAGGTCAGTGAAACCGGCAAACTAAAGCCGCCTCAATTACTACTCAGCTTGTTTTTATTAATAAAAATATATCTTATCATCAAAAATACATTTGGCCTCTGCAACAACTTTATACCACGAGCATACAACCCAAATATTAAAAATAAATAAGATAAACCAATATCTAAACTACGCAGTAACAAGAACAGGGCAGTAACCGAGCGGTTAGGTAAGCACTGGCGCCCTGATAGGTATTGTTTTAAACCACGCAGTAACCAACATCGACATCAACCATTGTTCTGACAACACATGGGCCATGAGAAGTTTCTCCAAAAGTAACGCCTTCAGAAAGGTAATGGCACACAAGTGTCACCGTCGCCGGATCGAGTGAATGACTAGATCATAATTTTTCACTCTTAGTGCAGAAATGGGCAAATTCCCTCAATGTCTTCACCAAGGTAAAGATATCAAATAAACACCATTGCTAGGTACTATGACCGATGAAGAATTGGCCAGGGTTTTCACCCTGCACAGCGGCGGAGTCAGGATGATAATCTTGTGGGGTCAAACCTAAATCCTCACAGATTTTGCCTTTTTTTTTGAAAGCATTCTACGAAAATACATGATGTATACGAAGGTTTTCCTAAAAAGCTGTGGGGTCAGTTGACCCTACAGCTCTAGTTTCGGTACTGAAGTAGCATCAACAAAACTCAACGCAATGTGTTGTCGCATCTGCTTGAACACCACCTTCATACCTTTCAGTCTTGACAATGCCGAACACAGACATGCGCTCATACTCATTACTCATGTACGTGTCCTATCGCAAACCACTCGGCAACGAATATGCATAAGCCTCGTGCGAGCGAGACCATGGAACAAGACATCTTAGAACTTTTTCAACCTGAATGTTGGGCCTTTCAACCAATGCTCACATGAGTTTTGACGTGATCAATGTCGTGCGACCAAAAATTGTAACTTCTAACGGGCGAGCTGAGACTGTTAGGAACCGTCAAACCCCACATTAAGGGCCTCTCCGATAGAGCCATGTTGTTCTCAGCATCGGCAAACAACGGACTAAAGCAGGACTCCCTTAAAAAATTCAGTTGTAACCGCGAATGTGTACCACTCCCATCTACAGCCTGAAGCCGCAGTGTTGCGCCTCAGATTGGGGCACAACCGTACAGCGAGTTAGTGCCGCTGCCATTGGCGACATCTCCATCGTTCCTTTTTTTCCGTCGCTGCACATGTCGTTGTAGTCGTTGCTGCCTAGATCCACAACTGCCACCAATAAAAAGCTCCGGGACTGTCGTCCCGGTTTCCGAGCTCCGTGGAGCACGACACCGTCTAGGGCCAGACGCGTGCTAGACCGGAGTTCACCACAGCAGGGGGGAGGAGATCCCGCCATCCGCCACTACTGTCCGCCGAACGGGTTTTAGCCACCGGTTTCCTCCCGGGTCGGCGGGGTGGTCGAAGGAGGAGGGTGAAGGGGCGGTGATGGCTAGGTTTTTACCGTGACGCCCCAAGGAGCGGAGGGGGTGATTTTTTTTTCAACTACTATTCAGCTCAATAATCAACAAATGAGAGGGAGAATAACTCACATAGTCGTCATATATAGATGGAACCAAGCATGAGAAAACATGAAGAGTGGCCCAATCAGTAGGTAAAAAATATCTTGATACCACCTAAGCGATGTGATGATGCAGTGGGCAGGCCAGGAGGACGGGGATATTAGTATGAGAATCATTAAGAAAGCAGCATGCGGCCAAATCCGAGCAGCATTATAGGAGAGCTGGAGAGGGAGTGGCAGGAAGCAGCGGTCGTTCGTACGAGAGAGCGTGTACAGTTGAGACAGGACACAGTGGCCGGGCCGAAGGGAGAGGTGTGAGCTGTTCGTGTTTCCCTCGCGCGCTGGAAAGCCGTATTTGCTACGTACACAGCACCTCCCTGAATTGATTAATTAATCGCTACCTCCAGCTTTTACTGAATTGATCTGCGCAATAATTCGCCCAGGCACAGCTCTCCGCCTCAAGTACTACCACTACTCAGCGCGTAGTAGTAGATTTTTAGAGCGCGCGAGGGGCCAGGGGCGGAGACCAAGAACAGAGCATCGTCGATCGCCAATCTATAAATACCTGCCACCTCCCTCGCATTTCCCTCCACACCCCGGCACCACCACCCATCCATCTCCTCCCAACGAAACCCCCGAACAAGCCTTTGCCTGGATTAACCAAGACGATCCATGGCTGCTTTCATCCTCTTCCTCTGCTTGCTCGCGCCTTTCGTCGTCATCGCGTGCGCCGTCCGCGGCAGGAGCCGGCGGTCGTCGTCGAGCGGCGGCAAGAAGAGCAGCCTGCCGCTGCCGCCGGGGTCCATGGGGTGGCCGTACGTGGGCGAGACCACCCAGCTCTACTCCTCCAAGAACCCCAACGTCTTCTTCGCCAGGAAGCGCAACAAGTACGGGCCCATCTTCAAGACGCACATCCTCGGCTGCCCCTGCGTCATGGTGTCCAGCCCGGAGGCGGCCAAGTTCGTGCTGGTGACCCAGGCGCACCTCTTCAAGCCCACCTTCCCGGCCAGCAAGGAGCGCATGCTGGGGCGCCAGGCCATCTTCTTCCAGCAGGGCGACTACCACGCACACCTCCGCCGCCTCGTCTCCCGCGCCTTCTCCCCCGAGTCCATCCGCGGCTCCGTTCCGGCCATCGAGGCCATCGCGCTCCGCTCCCTCAGCTCATGGGAGGGCCTGCAAGTGAACACCTTCCAAGAGATGAAGACTGTGAGTGCTTCTTCCTCTGCTCTTCCCTGCTGTGTTGTTCTTCATGTGCTGATGGTTTTTAATTTCTTGTTGGCGCATGCAGTACGCTCTGAATGTGGCATTGCTGTCCATCTTCGGTGACGAGGAGATGCAGTACATCGAGGAGCTGAAGCAGTGCTACCTCACGCTGGAGAAGGGGTACAACTCGATGCCGGTGAACCTGCCGGGCACGCTGTTCCACAAAGCCATGAAGGCCCGGAAGCGGCTGGGCGCCATTGTGGCGCACATCATCTCGGCCCGGCGCGAGCGGGATGGGGAGCGCGGCAGCGACCTGCTGGGCTCCTTCATGGACGGCCGCGAGGCCCTCACCGACGACCAGATCGCCGACAACGCCATCGGCGTCATCTTCGCCGCCCGCGACACCACCGCCAGCGTGCTCACCTGGATGGTCAAGTTCCTCGGCGACAACCCCGCCGTCCTCAAAGCCGTCACCGTAAGTCCTGCTGAACCGCTTGGGTAGTGCTTTCTCGGCCGAAAAGAAGCAGTCACTGACGATCTTGAACCAAAAAAAAAAAAACAGGAAGAGCAAGCTGCGATCGCGAGGGAGAAGGAGTTATCCGGCGAGCCACTGTCGTGGGCCGACACGCGGCGGATGAAGATGACGAGCCGGGTGATCCAGGAGACGATGCGGGTCGCGTCAATCCTGTCCTTCACCTTCAGGGAGGCCGTGGAGGACGTCGAGTACCAAGGTGAGCAGAGCAGAGACGTCAATTTTCCATTCGCGCAAGCGGTTGCTGTCCCTCTCGATCGGGGTACAGCTAGCCTGCGCATGAACTGGCTCCGAAAGGACGTCTTCCTAACTGAACGAGTGAAGCGAATAGACTAACTCACCTCCACTCGACTCGCTGCGTGCAGGGTACCTCATTCCCAAGGGCTGGAAAGTGCTTCCCCTGTTCCGGAACATCCACCACAACCCCGACCACTTCCCCTCCCCGAAAAGTTCGATCCTTCACGATTCGAGGTCAGCATCCTCTCCACTCGCTGGCAGCCACTAATAAAACTTGTATTTCTTTTTCTGCTTTCGATCTTCCTTTTGACGAGTCGTTAGCTGATTGTGGTTTGTGATTGCTCCTGCAGGTGGCCCCCAAGCCCAATACGTTCATGCCGTTCGGGAACGGGAACCATTCGTGCCCCGGCAATGAGCTGGCCAAGCTGGAGATGCTCGTCTTCTGCCACCACCTCGCCACCAAGTACAGGTGGTCCACCTCCAAGTCCGAGAGCGGCGTCCAGTTCGGCCCCTTCGCCCTGCCCATCAACGGCCTCCCCATGACCTTCACCCACAAGGACAACACTACAGCCTGATCCATTCCTTCCCATCCATGGCTCGATCCATGGGAAATCAATGGAGGCAACGGCGGGCGCGGCACATGCGCACTCGGTGCCTGTCCGCGGCGGTCGCCATCGGAGGGGACACCTGCATCTGTGGGCGACGCGGCGGGAGCGGGCTGGCGGAGAACCATTGAATTTCCGTATTACTGCACGGATCGTCAAAGTCCTTTGTACAGATTCTTCAACTAGGACCATGACGGCCGGGTAAGACAAGACCAAGAAAATTCACACTGCTACGTAGGCATTTTCAGCTAGTGAGATCGCTCCAGCGCCACAAAGAAGTGGCGCCTAATTGTAAAACCAACAATTTTTTCTTTCAGATTTCTAGTATTTTTTTTGGCAACACTTATATAGGAGGAGAAGGAGAGAAGAACAGAAGATAACAGACAGGCCCTGATTGGGATGTAAGATAGGTTGCCCGCCTGAAAGCAGGCTGGCAGCTAGATCGAATAAATCAACCGATGGATGGGTGGATTGATCCATCGATCGCAAGAGCCAAAAGGAGGCACCCGGGAGATAGACTCCTCATGTATTGTTACACGTCAATGCAAGAGGAAATGGCTTTCTTATTATGAAATTGACATACAAGTATCTGCGTCTGTTTCTAAACAAAAAAGCACTACTAATCTACAGTCCCAAAGTTTAGCAGGACAGGGGCGGACCCAGGGCAAAATCAAACCGGTGTCACTGTACGTGTCAACCAGATTTTTCACCAAGAGTTAGGGGTGTCATAGGCTAGAAATGTACAGAATTTAGTAAAGAAAATGGATTTCACCCGGTGTCCTGTGACACCGGCTAGCATAGTGTAGGTACGCCCCTGAGCAGGAGTAGTAAGCAACACTCTTTCCCGATCGCCTCGTGCGTGTCCGTGCATATGCTTAGAAGCAAAAGTCCACACCACATAGGCACATCTCCATAAAAATATCGGTTGGACTATGGGGTAGGGCAAATAAATCATTCATGCTTGTGGTCGAGATTGATGCTCTAGAAACAAAGCCACTGGCTGGCCTCTATTGTTCTGGAAGGGTTAGCTCCTCACTCGCCTGGTGGAGCCCTGTCTCCATTGTTAGGGTTCTAGAACCAAAATTTGGAACAAACCGAATACTACATCTATACCAAGCTTTAGATGATATTATTATGCCAACACCAAAACACAGCAAGATCTGTTGGTGGCCTAGGCGTCTTGGATCTCGAGGTGATGAGTAGAGCCTTTAGCACAAGATGGGCTTGGAATTTACGGGCAAACGAGAAAAAACCTTGGTGTGAGCTGGCGTCACTTGTGGATGAGCAAACGAGGGCCATCTTCAACGCCGCTGCTAAGGTAGAATTGGGCAACGACGAAAGAACCATGTTCTGGACTGACAAATGGGTCGCAGGCAGAACAATCGAGGAAATTGCACCGGATGTGTATCGGCTAATAAATCCAGATATCAAAGCCAAAAGAACGGTCGCTCAAGCTCTTGCCAATGGGGCTTGGATTGAGGATATTAAAAACAGATTCCGATAAGTACGTTTATGCAGGTTCTAGTCATTTGGGAGGAATGTCAAGATATCCATCTGCAGCCACAAGTTGAAGATGTTTGGAGATGGTCATGGGATTCGAAAGGGTTTTTCTCCACCAAGTCAGTGTATCAGGCGCACTTCCAAACAAAAGTTACGTGTCAAATGACCGAGGCGATCTGGAAATGTTGGGCGCCAATGAAATGCAAATTTGCTATGTGGCTCATCATCCGTGAAAGAATTTGGACTGCTGATCGGTTGGCTAGAAAAGGTCTACCGCACAATGATAAATGCCCGTTTTGCAATCTATCGCCAGAAAATGTTCAACATCTTTTCATTGGATGCGCGGTCGTCAATATCATTTGGGGAAATATTATGAGCTGGGTAAATCTTCAACATCTTACGCCATCCTCTCAACTTATCCTAAAGGAGTGGTGGGTGCGGTCTTGGAGTTGGGTCAGTGGGAAGACTAGGAAAAGGTTGGACTCCCTAGTGCTGTTGGTCGTATGGACAGTGTGGCGAGAGAGAAACGGAAGAGTTTTCGACAAGATTTTCAAGCCTACAAACACCATCATCGTGCAAATCAAGGAAGAAGCAAGACAATGGGTGATAGCTAGTTCAGGCCGTTTGACGCTTGAGGACGATTAGAGACCTCACCTCGTTTTGTTGGTTGTTAGTCGTGGAAGTTAGCTTACTCTGATTTGTATGTTGTTGTCGGTAGGGTCGTGTTTTGTTATCTTCTCTGTCGGCCTGAGGCCATTCCTGTAAGACTTGAGCCACTCTTTGGCTTTTCTTCTTCTATCTATTCATATACATACAGCACTCCTGCATGGTTCTAAAAAAAACACAGCAAGAATAATCACAAGAAAAACCTGAGCTTCTTAACTACTCCTTCCGCTATAAAATAATTGAAGTTGTAAATTTTTCCTATGGTACATTTCTCGAAGTTTGACAGGGCATATAGAAAACTATACTAATATCCATAACGTCAAAAATTTATACTCCTCCTTTCCAATAAATAAGGCCTATAGATTTACTCAACATGTACGTTTGACCAATATTACAGCCAAAATATGAGCATTTGCGATACAAACAATAGTTTCACCATGAAATATATTTTCATCATGTATTCATTTCATATTGTAGATGTTTATATTTTTTCTATTTATTTGGTCAAAATTAGCAATATTTGAATTTTGAATAAATTTATACGCCTTATTCATTGGAGCGGAGATAGTATAAGACAATAATATATCTTATGATGAATCTAATAAAACTAAATTGGTGTTGTAGATGTGGATACATTTTTCTATAAAACTAGTCATACTACTTTAGTTTGACTAAAGATAAATCTAAAACTCCAATTATCTTAGAACAAAGGGAATATGATGGAGTATGGTAGGATGAACTATCTTGCATAATTTTAATAAACTCAACATCAGAGCAAAAAAAAGACAATGTTATGTGAACAAGCTTCTCTTTTATTTTTTTATTGGGGTTTATGTCTCAACGTTTTTTTATTTTTTATTTCTCATAGTGTAAATTGAATTGGGTATGTGGTTTTTAAAAGCGTTGGTACCATGTCAATTTTTCAATCTCTCTCTCTCTCTCTCTCTCTCTCTCTCTCTCTCTCTCTCTCTCTCTCTCACACACACACACACACACACACACACACACACACACACACACACACACACACACACACACACACACACACACACACACACACACACACACACACACACACACACACACACACACACACGCACGCACGCACGCACCCTTCTTTCCAGGACATGTATTTTGCAATCCTAGAGGCTTTGGCCAAAACAATATTGTTAATACTATTTACCACCCAAATAGAACTAATGTAAGTGGATATATGCAATTTATTACCCATATTTTTTTTATCTATTTAAGCTTCTAGCTGAACTGAAGAAACTATATTTCATTCATAACAAAGAAAATTGTCATCAAACCCTAATGTCAATAGCAAAAATATCTCCCAAAACCTATAAGAAACTAACCTGACATGGTCGAACGCTGGCTTAGTTCCCTAAGCCATGATCATGAGTTTTATATCACCTACAAGCTCTGGTTCGTCATTGTACCTGCTCCCATTGTCCGCGTCCCTGAAGTTTAATTGCCTCATGCTGTTGGCTCTTGGGATAGCATTTTGGTATTTTATGTAGTGTGCCTGAAATAAACTCTTGCATTATAGCAAAAAAAAAGTGATTAACTAAATATACATATACATCCGGATATGATCGGTGCAAACGATGGAAAACCTGTTAAGAGATGTACTTGTAGCAAAAAAAAAAAGGTTTAAGATGGTCATATGATATTAAGAGATCTACCCCTAAGATTGACAAGTAGCTATACACAAAATTCACAAGAACCTATATAGAAAAATCACAATAACTGCTATGCTTGGTTGCCATTTTCTAACACTGTTATGATCGCTTACCATTTTCCAGCAACTATTGTGATCGGTTGCCATTTTCTGCAGCTGCTGTGCTCGGTTGCCACTTTCTCTCTTATTTGTGGCGTCAACAAATTACATTAACTAGAAAAATACCCCACGCGTTGCAGCGGGAACTTTTTATAAAAATTGTAATATAAACGAAAAGACATATGACACATGCAATGAGAAAATTTCTCGGGAATATTCAGGATTCGATTGGGCACAATAATCGAGAATCTAAATTTAATCAATGTACAATATTTGTATATTTAACAACTAAAATTGATGAGGTAATTGTATGGATAAAAGAATTTATAATGCGAATTGCTTCCGTGGATGGATAGAAAATCATTAATAAATGTGGGATGACATGGATAAATATGGCTCAAATAGTGGATGATGTGGCTTATGGAATAGATGATGTGTGATTAATTAGTGGAGATGACATGGACAATTGATTGGTTAAGAGATTGGATGATGTGGATAGCTTGCATGTTGAGATAGAAAAATAATTAATGAAGTTAGTGGGGTTTTGCTTTATAAGAAGTATAGATTACTCTGTCTCTCCTTCGTTGTTCCACCCCAATCCCCCTTGCTGACATGGACGACCACAAACTAACCATAGAGACTCACTACATCTCTGCCCACGACACTATGAACATTAGTATTTTTATGTACGAACATTATTATTTTATGTAAATTGTTGTGAAGACTTGAAAACGAGGATGTGTCTCGGCAACAATTACCTAAGAAAAAATACCATCGGAAGGAAACCTTGTCTTAGGCCTTTTACAGGAAAGGTTTATCACATTTTAGTCCAAGTTTTATGAAGATGGAACATATCCTCTATAAATGTTTATGATAGAATTGTGATATCATGGGATAAAACTAGATTTTGGAAAGATATATGGTACACGAAAAAACTCTAGCCCACTGTTTCCCTAGATTGTACAATGTTATCGTTAATAAGAATATAGTGGATAAGGAGGTATATGCTTGGGGTATTTTTCTGCAATTTAGAAGATGTTTGTAGGGCGATTTGGCTATTGAGTGATACGAGTTCTGGAATTTATACAAAATGTGGTCTTGAGAAAGGAAAATTACATGGTGTCATGGAAGTTGTGCAAGAAAGGTTTGTACTGTTAAAACCCCTGTATAGTTGTCTGTAGAAATTACCTCTTGCTAAAAAATTAGATAACTTTGGAGTTCGAAACTTCGTGCCCCGGTCAAAATTTTCCCGTGGTTACTTATGTGGGGGTACAAACCCCAATATTTTTTTCAGATAAGTCCATACATATGATTTTCGGGCTTGTATTTCTTCAGTTTCCAAAGCAGCAATGGGTGCTTACATTTTCTTTTCCGAACAAGCTGGGACTTGGAGTGGCTGGCGGGCACCGGAGAAGTGTATTTCCTTTGAAGCCAGCGAAACGGCGCTCTTGTTTCAGTGCATTCAGAAACTGTGAGTTCTGTTTGGGGATTGATTATCCCTCCATGTTCTTGGGATCCCTCACGGAGACTGAACTACACTAAACAAGTTGACATTAATCTCGGGGCGAGGCGAGGAAGTGTCGTAGTCCGCGATAGGTTGGCGATTGACTTTTGCGGGAACGGAGGAGAAAACTGAATATTCAAAATGATCGGGGAGGCCGACGCATGGAGCTGCTCCCCGTGTAGCTCTAAAATGCATAAAGGAAAGCGAAGTTTCCTGGAAGCTCAGGCAGGAAGTCACCTCTCCTCTAATGGCGAGACAGATGGAATCCTATCCTCAGTGCCAATTATTCAGCCAGCTAGCCGGGCAGCAGCAGTCACGAGCCCGCATTATTCATCCATGGATGGGCGAACAGAGCCAATTGGCGACAGGCAGACAATTAGCCTCTGCCGGACCCCGGAGTAGTAGTATGATCAGTAGTTCAGTACTCAGTAGTACGAAGCTGCGGGCGACCGATCGATCGAGGCCACGAATTTCTTTATTCCGATCCCTGATGCAGCGCGTGCGTGCGTGCGTCCAACGGTGATCCATCTGGAGATACGCTGCTATCAGTATGTTTTGGACTTTCTGTGTTCGTCTGTCCTTGCGTGGCTGAATTAATCATGCAGTTTGCAGACTTCCAGTGTGCTCATCTTGCTGGCTGATTGGCCTCTCCATTTCTGCTCTTCTTCTCTTCTCACTCCCCCCACTGTATCCACTCTCGTGCTTACTCGTGGCTCCTAGAGGGGAAAATATCTAGTGATACCTCATCTCACATGATACCATGATATTACTCTTATAAATTCAAATCGAAACAAACTTGTGGGTGTTCACGAGTTGTGGGTTAACATTCCCTAAAATTTTCAGAACCAAATTCAAAATACACGCTGAAAAATAGTAAAGACAAATATCTATGTGAATAGTGTCATTTTGTGTTTTTTACACTATTCATTTTGGATTTGTCTTTTTTTCTACATGTACTTTGAATTTTGCGCACACTCGGACATTTGTTTCAGCTTTTTGAAACTTGCAACTTTAAATTTTTAAGACTGGTATCATATTATCATGTGATGTGTGATATTAGTACTCCCTCCGATCGGAAATGGTTGGCATAGATTTGTCAAAATATAATGTATCTACGCACTAAAATACGTCTAGATACATCTGTATTTAGATAAATCTGTATCAATTATTTCCAATCAGAGCGAGTACTAGATATGCTCTCAGTTCTGCAGTACTTGTCAACGCCCTCCTGTCTTAGCTATTATTGCTACTTCTTCTACTATTTGTCAAAGGACTTACAAGACAACACGATTAAATGTGCTCACACATAGTTTCCGAAACAAAAATGTGCTCACACATAGACAAGATATACACGGAGAGAGACCACACAGCCGGGGAAAAAACACTCAAGTCTTTTGTCTTAGGTGTTGTTTAAATCGAGACATGTCACACTGTACTACGACTACTCTTGAATGAAATGCAAATCCTTTCGCTGAAGTTTCGACGATCAATGTGTATGCAAACCTAAGGAATGCCAACAAGATGAAAAAGAAGAGAAAGAGATAGCACACTAAGGACATGAAAAGGAAGAGCAAAATCGTATCCTGCTTTTCATATTGATTAAGCGATAATGTAAACGTAATTGCGTCAAGTGCAACTATGCACCACAAAAAATTACTCCCACATGGAAAGATTTCAATAACGTGCCACCTTGATCGGGTGTTCATCCTTGTCGGAAAAATAAAGGGCGCCTCTAATCAAACTAGTTACTTGTTAGGTCCAATCATGCTTTCATCATCGCGCTAAGTCATGTTACCGACTTTGTCTGCACAATAACGTTTATATTTCTTCAAAACACATTTTTGATTTGTTGGTGGATGAATTGTGATTTTGCTAATGGATTGATGTCGGATGAAAGGCTTGGGAAAAAAGGCTTTGTTGTTGTTGTTATTGATGTCGGATGAACATGAGTGCTGAAGGAGTACAACTTCACGTATCGTCTGTATTTTCTTACTCTTTTTTATCAAAATGGAGGCAAAAGATTTGCTTCATCGGTTGTTGAAGGAGAAGAAAATTGTACAGCTATTTGATGGAAAATCGAGCGAAAACCGTTACAAAAAAATCAAATGTCGATTACTTTGAAAGCATGAAACTCCACGAGCGCCTCGACTGACCAACAAACACCCAACACGCTACAGCCGTAAACCCTCACACATGGATCAACACTCCTCAAAGAAACCCCCACTTAAAACACAACAATAAGGACATCAGACCCACCAACAAAAACACCGGACACACAACAATAAGCAGCTTTGAACGCCTTCCCTTTGGCACCACTATATCTTCTTGCTTTTTCCTTGAAAGAATTCTCCTTCGGAATGCCGGGGCGATGGCTAGCACCAAACTTTTTCTCTTGTCCCCACTTGCCTTCTTCAACAAAAGGCAACCAATCGTCTTGCCAGATTCACGGCTAACAACCTCCAAGCTAGTGAGTAAATCGTGAAGTAAATTGGCGAAGAGAGCCCTATAAACGGGTGGCAACACAGCAGATGTCCCAACCTCTTGAACCATCGTAACCACCTGACTAATTGATTCGGACAAGTGAAGACAGAAGCACCCAAACATCCACGGTCCACGAAGTAAGGCCGTGTACGTGCTCGAGGATATTCGCTCCCTTACGGCTTTTATCTGTGCAGGCCGTGGACGATTTTATTCACGTGAATAGTGGAAGAAAAGAAATCGAGTATTAGTTCGTACGTGGACGGCATACGAGTACCTTTATAGGGACGTATGCCTTAGATTTGGATTGATTAGCAACTAATTAATGGTAACATAGTAGTTTACCCTTTTGAATTGTCTAGATGGACTTCCTTTGGAGTTAGTTGGACAATGATGTAAGAAGGACATCATACAAAGTGTTAATATAAGTATTTTTTGTCAGCTCCTGATATGATCCTTTGTCATTTATAAGATAACTGACATGGCGAATTTGTCAAAACAAGAAATGCAAGTGGCAACGTGGTCAAGCTGGGAGCTAGGTTAGGTCACAATGCAAGGACGCATATATCGTATATATTTATGTAAACAACGAGTTGACTCTATAATAAATCACGGCTCCAGCTTTTCTGCAGGTTGGGTACGTTCTGGATTCCGATAAGAGTTGAAGAGTTCCTTTTTGTCCGTATGATTGCCGGCTGCGTGCAGTTAACGTGGCCTTAACGCGAAATTTTCAACTGTGTATTTAATTCCAGATCACTAGATTATCATTCTTCTTGACATACTCACGTATAGAAAACGGTTTACGCGTCAGCAATACTGGCGATCGAGCTGCCTCCATTACTCAGCATTTGCCAGCATGCATGCTGCTAATTTGAATATATATATATATATATATATATATATATATATATATATATCCACGTTTGGTTTTCCACATCAAGGAAAGTCCACCCATTATACAATTGTCCATTATTGTGTGAATATTCATCGTGCACCGCGACTCTGTACGTAAAATGCTGCCTCAGATCCATCCTCGTTTAATTTTTTTACATGAAAAGACATACCAATAGCGTCCTCATGCATGCATGCGTGGACTTGTTCGCTAACGACGATGTGCGCACTTGTTATTTTAGTACGTATAATTTTGTGCGTACGTAGCAGCTGGTGGTGGAGAATACGCAACGTAGACCCATTTGTACGTTTCATTATTGCAGCATCGATCCATCCATCCATCCGAGTCAAAACTCAACTGTTTCTTTGACCTGTATTTATTTGGTGTTCGTTGGCATTTTGTGCTTGATTAGTTTGTTTTGATTTATAAATGTCAACTCATCAACTTGTGCAAGCCTATATGGTCCGGTTTCTGACTTTTCGCCTTAACTTGAAAAGGTGCAGTTCAGAGCTGTCTGCACAGCTTGGAAGTAGACGTTCTTTTTGTCTGAAAAGTCCAGGATGCTGCCATTTTCCGGTGTGACAATAATATGCAGAGTCTTGCTGTCAGCTTAATCATAGTTAACGTTGCATCAGTCAAGCTGTACAGCATATATGAAAAATATTGTCCTCGAACAAAAAATAAACAGTGACGCGCACACAGATAATTGAACCAAAATTGGCCTTTTTTAGGATCAATGATTTACTACTAGTTTGACTTAGCACTGGAAAATTACATGAGATATATTAGCAGCAGTGGCACACTATTTGTTTGACAAAAAGCAGGACAGGTGGAAGCTTGTGATCTACTTTTTCCATCGACCAGCTTCCATGCCCGCTGGATATGCACTGCTCAGCTCAATTTATTTGCTATGATAGCGTCAATGCTGACAATTAACTACTCCAAAACTCCAAAATTCTAGGATATAACAACCCGTGCAGAGCCTAGAGCTCATTAAAAAAATATATAGTTCAGCCGCTCGTCACAATCCAGCAGTGCTTCGTCAGACTTGTAGAAAATGTGTTAAGAGAAGCTTCATTAAAGTACAAAGCGAAGCAGTGAGAAGCTTAACATGAGAAAGACCACGTCTTCTTTTGAGGCCCATCTTCCACTGGCCTACTCACTGGTCACATCGTTTTCTTTGTATTTGCTATTGGGCTCACTTCATCGATCAAATCTGTCGAAACTCTAGACCAAGGTCTCGTGGGCCTGTTTTTCAAATAAATCAGCAAATATATCATCAGAAAGTATCACACATGGAAAACGATGCCCAGTGGAAACCTGGAAACTCGAAAATGGGCCGTTGGATCTAAAACGTGTGGTACAGATCAATCTCATACCTGTACCACACATTTTGCGGAAAAGCGCCCGTCACCCATTATATTTTTGCGCAAAACCCCTTATACATCTTGGTCCTCTGCGAATACAACATAGTCCAATATGTGCCACCGCAAGATGAGGTTAGGTTTCTGTACAAAGGTGGCGCCGGCGCAAAACCCCTTGCACATCTCTAATTTAATTTGTTTGATTCATAGGATCCTATCCCATAGGAATTATTCCCGTAAGAATCTTGTAGTACAAATCCTATAGTAAAAAAACATGAGGTCTAAGCTCATGGAAAATTCCTTTCTATAGGATTCAATTAGAGATGCCACTCCAATCTTTTAGGTTTCCTATTGCTACATTTTTTCCACATTTTTTCTATTTATCATTAACAATCCTAGTATAAATATTACAATGCTCTTCAACAAAGAATAGGAGCCAAGTGTGGTAAGCATCACTGAGCAACAACTAGATGGTAGAAATACGCATAGAAGATACCGAATACTACAAATGGAGTCAGATAACTGCCGTTTACCATGTGACAAAACATACTCAAACTTGTTGCAATTAGATTCTTCAAGGACATCCTTTGTGCTCTAACACCAGTTGATTCCACGCGAGTTGCTTTCCTGGCGGTCTACCGTGTCGCGCTGCCGAGTGCCCCTCTCAAGTCTCAACATACATCGCCGAGGTTGAGGCAGTCGATGTGGCAAGGGATGCGACATAGCACAAAGTAGACAAGATCACTAGGGATGCTAGACAAGGATACAACATGTCGGTGTTGCACACGATGACATGACGGCTCACCCCAACGCACATGCACATGTCAATGGACGTACATGGTGCCCCCTGGTGCACAAGCACGAGGGTCCAAACGACCATTCAACAATGAGTATGTTCGTTGCTTGCGTGTGCACCAGTGAAAGTACATCTAGTTCCCTCTCGGGGTTTGGATGATTGATGACAAAGGGTTAATGGACTAATGCGCTACTAAGTATACACTGGTATTTAGTTTGAGTGTGTTGGTTTAACCACAAGGATGTCATTCTCTCAAAAGAAGTGAAGACAATACGAACGAAGAGAGAAGACTCAAAATAGATCCAGAAGCCAACAACTCAATCCTATACATTTATTAAAATTATTGGATAACATCTCATATCTCAGATTCGTCAGGATTGGACAAAAGAGTCATACAAGAAGACACATACTAAAAGTTGAAGACAGTCTACAAGGAAGCCCCTCAAAGATAAAGCAACATAAACATACAGGTACAGATCAAAACCTGAAGACGCAGACAACCAAGAGTTGCACCGGCGTACTAAGAAGACTCACAAGTAGAGATGAAATGTTGAGGACCGTAGTCTTTATTTATAGTTTCAAGTATATAAAAAAGTCCGTACTATCAAGAGAAGTGAAACTTATTTACGTGCTCAACTCAATTCATTCTACACAAAACAATTTCCTTGGAAATCTTGTATGCGCCAGTATGGTGAAATTGAGAAGCATTGTGTTGAGCACGGGAAGTCTCTGAAAACTAATGTGTATAGGAGTGAGTTGATGCTAGCTTCATGGCATCAAGTGTATGTCGCCTTCTGCCTAGCAATTTGGTCGTACCTGATAATATGACTATTGTGATGTGTCCGTACACGGTATATTCCCTAACGACTACCTGATAGGTGTGCCTATAAATAGGACATGCGACCAGTGGGTAAGGTTGGCAACTTCAGTGACCTGAGCTAAACCTTTGATCTGTGATCCATTCATGTATGAAAACTTTCCCTCTCTCTATTATCCAAATTCTTGAAAGAGTGGGTGAGTTTGGTTGAGCACCAAACAATAGCAAGTTATAACTTATAACCAACAAGATCTCCTTGTTACTTTTGCATATTTGGTATTTTATAAACGGTTAGGTGCTAACTGATCGAGCATATGTTGTATGGATTTGCTGCGGCAAGTCTTTATTGAATTATGTCTGAGAATTTTATTACTATCTGTGTATCCCTAAATATTATAGTTTTTCTTAAAACATTTTAGTTGTTTGTTTTTCAAACTATGGAAGAACTTCATCCTTATTTAGCTGCTTCTTTTTCCTCTCTGTTTTGCTCCATGTAGCAGCTCATTTTGACCAAGCCGAAGCACACATGAGCTATCGTCAGGTGTTATGCTCAGCAGCATACATAGTAGCAATTTGTGGAATTGAGTGAGCAAAATAGTCCATCGTACATGCCTTTATTTGTCAAGAGCTTGGTTCAGTATATTTGTGCAACTGAGTCACATCACCGAGTAGAACGACAAATTGCAGTATCAAAATTGCACCGAGCCTGAGTCTGGGAAATAACATCCTTCAATAACAATTACTCCCTCCGATCCATAAAAAGTGTCAGGGATTTAGTTCAAATTTAATCCTTTTTTATGGATTGGAGGGAGTACTAGTTTAGATCACAGCTTGTCTGCACTTTATTTTGTATAGCAGCAAACTGCAAGTCTGCAACAACTTACAAGTGCAGAAGTAAGTAGGCGCTGCAATCTACAGAACCAAAGCTTCAATGTCTCCCCACAGAATCAGGCTGGCACACACACGCCATCGCGTTGGCTAGTGCCGCGGCCGTCGAGTCGATGTCGCGTGGGGCAGCGTCGCGGACTCCAAGCCGTCATCATGTGGGAGCGGCGGCCTGGCCGCCGCCCCGTGAGGGCAGCACTGAGTCCGACGAGTCACCGTCGAGTCCGACGAGCCGCCGTCTAGTGGAGTCAGCCGTGAGTCCTAAGAGCCACCGCCTTCTGGGGCGACGAGCTGCCGTCGCGCGGAGGCAGCGCCGCGTCGCAATCGTCGCCTGCGGGCACCGCCGGTCCGAGTTGCATGTTGTCAGTGGAACGGCGCCGAATCGCCATCGCGTGAGGACGCCTAGTCTCTGTACCATAAAGATCTGCCTGCCCCTTATTTCCATGTTGATGCCAAGCTCGTCGGCATGACGACATCTCCGTGCGGATTTGCCACCGTGGTGGCGCTGGACTGGGTGCTGCGCGAGGGGAGAAAATAACTCCCCAAAATTCAGCCGATCGTGGGTAATAGGTGGGGGGTTAAGTGCAAAAGTGTGTTAAGTTTTGATCGGGAGTTCCACTTCTCATCTGCTCCCTTGATTAGCCATCCGATGGTCAAGCACAATATTTTGCAGGTTTGCACCGAATTGAGGTTTTCACTGGATACGTCTAGTCAAAAGTAAAAGCTTACTGAGTTTGATTAAATCTGTAAATATATAGAATAAAATATTAACATCCACAAATATTTAAATAAATACATCATGAAAATATATTTATGTTAGATTTATTAATATTGATTTGGTATAGTAAATATTTATATTTCTATCTTTACAAACTTATAAAACATTTATTTTTGACTAAATTTATACTCACTAGGAAATGTGCCCGTGTGTTGCAACGGGAGAGAAAAATCTACATCATAGAGACACATAAAGTAAATTCTCATTAATTCCATACTTCATCCTTCATATGGGTATTATGTACTGAAGCAGCTCTTTACCAGGTGACTGTGTCCACGCTCGATGCATGACACGCGCTCACCCGGTGGTCCCCACTCGTACGACCCCATCTTATCCTCTTCTTCTTCCTCACCTCTGCCCCTTGTTTCTTCTTCCCTGACACCTGAGTTGTCATGCCCTTAGGCGGCGTGATAGAGCGAGACGGAGGTGAGTAATGACCTTAATGGTGGGGGGTGCAGGCCGGTGCTCTGGGTGCACCGGCGACGGAAACGATTTGGTAGTGCCGGACATTCGCAGCCAGTGAAACACCTACAACCTTTTCTCGTACAATATATTTGGATACTCCGTGAACCTTTGATGTTACGGAATGATCTAAAAACTTTTCTATCTTATCCCAATGGCAAACTATATCAAATGTGCCATCATCTTTTGGTAGCTCGATAGCTCGGTTATTATTACCACCGTCCCATAATTTCCTTTCCTCCTTTGAAAACTATCACAAACTTGATCTCCACGAGTGCTGTTTGCCAAGGGAGCAGAAGCTGGCAGACTCAGCCAATCATGTATCCCCTCTGGTTCAACATGTTTCTTCCATGACAAGAACTCCTACAAATGTGGATAATAAATTGGTCTCTTAAAATTACACAATACAAATCAAGAGCTTGAAAAGTATATTCCGATTCCAGGATACCCTTGGTGGAGTGGTACTTAAATTTATGTATCCAGTACAACTATGTTTTGTTTGTGCTCCTTAAAGATATGTTCCTAAACATTGCTGCAATTTATGTACCATGCCCACTCACATATCCCAGAGATTCCCAATAACTCATCTCAATACAATAATATCCAAGGCTTGGTCTGTACATTTGTAAACATCTCGATTAGGATGTCCATTGTGCAACCCTAATAACAGCCATTTGTTAACATCTCAGATTCTCAGTTATGAAACGTTACCATTACCTCGCCACAAAATCATTGGCTGCAAGTAGGCATGTCCCTCCATATTGCAATGCAATACCACTGTACGACAAATGAATTAAAAGGAAGATAAAAACACTACATCGCTTGAACAAACCTGTATGTCTTCCCAGATATTCAAGCCTTCAAGGAGACCTTCTGTATACTGTGGGAAATTTTCCTCAGGTTGGCCCGATCTGAAATTTCTCCACCAGGGTGCCATCACCAAGAGACAAATGCTCCAGCCTGCTTAGTTGGTGGCCAATCGGCAAGGACACGAAAGGTTCTCATGATTTAATTGTTAATTCCTCAAGAGGAGGGCATTTGCAAGGTAATGATTCAAGATCACCCTCCGCGACATGCACGAGTTGCAGCTCAAGAATTGTAAGGTCACAAACCCTCTGAAATCAACCAGCAGCTTCAGACAGAGACTACTTAGTAAAAACAATGCGGATATGTTTTATTGTGCCAATTTCCACCGGCAGCATGGCACCATGAGCGGAGCCGGGTGTCCCCTTTTAAGCACGGATCCGACAGGGGCGGAGCCGGAAGTCTGAGGCGTCAGAGAGAGGGTTCCTCGCGGATCTGAGTGCGCAGCAGCCCGGACGACCGGAGCGGTGAGCCAGTGGCGGAGGCAGATTTACAGGAGAGCGGGCGACACGACAGGGAGAATAGCGGCGAGGTCGGGATGGCGACCGTGCAGAACATGGCGAGGGCCTTCAGAGACGGTCCCAGAGTCGCGGCCTTCATGGATGGAACTGGCTGGAGCTTTATTCATGCGTGTGGCTGGTCGAGCTGCGCCTTTGCCGGCACCTTCTCCCTGGCGGCGGAGATGGCTCGTACTCCACCGTGACGGGGGTGAGCGGCGTCGTGCTCGATTTAGTGGATGCGAGCTCCGCACCTTCTCTGACGGCGGAGATGCCGGTCGAAATATGGCCTATTGAGTTTGATGGACGAAAAATAAACGAAGCGGTACCGGTGGCAGTGGTGGGTAATTGTTTCGAACTTTAGAGGTATTTTTAATGACATACGAGAAAAAGTCTTAATACTTTTATTATTAGGTATAGATTAATATAATTTTTTAGAACTTACTCATTAATATTTGAATGGAGAGAGTAAAGAGCACCATCTCCCTGCCCATCCACTCTAAGCTAGCGGCCCACTGGAGCTCTTTCCAAAATTAGAAAGCCCAACAGAGCCCGTCCGGCACATGGACAGTTGCCACTGGCCAACCAGTGGGGAAAAGGTTCAAAGGAGTAATCTCTACTCAGACCGTGAGAGGTGAGACGACGACCGGGGAATCGGGATCGGCGGCGATGGCGGCGGCGCGCGACGGGGAGGCGAGGCGAGCGCACGCGGCGATGGTGGGGGCGCAGTTCATCAACGCGGGGTACCACGTCGTCGCGAAGCAGGCGCTTAACGTCGGCGTCAACCGTGTCGTCTTCTGCGTCTTCCGCGACCTCCTCGCCCTCTCCGTCCTCGTCCCCCTCGCCTTCTTCCGCCACCGCGGCTCACCCGCCCAGGCGCGGCCGCCTCCCGTCACGCGCCGCCTCCTCGTCTCGTTCCTCCTCCTCGGGCTCACGGGGTAAGCCTAGCCACCCGCTCGCTCCGAGCCAGACAAACTGATCGGTTGAAGCAATGCTGTCAGCTGATCCATCTTTGCGTTCGTGCTGTAGCATCTTTGGCAACCAGCTGCTGTTCTTGATTGGCCTCGGCTACACCAACCCCACCTACGCCGCCGCCATTCAACCGTCTGTCCCCGTCTTCACCTTCATCTTGGCCCTCTTCATGGGGTCAGTCTCGCTCATTGTGAAAATCTCCAGACATTCATATTCTCCTTTGTTCTTCAGTTTAAATATTTTGCTTGTTCCAGCACTGAAACGGCGAGCTTGGGCACGCGCGAGGGGCGGGCCAAAGTTGGCGGCACCATCGTCTGTGTGCTTGGCGCTGTTCTGATGGTGCTGTACAGGGGAGCTGCTGTGTTTGGTAGCAGAGAGCTGGACCTTGATGTTAATGGAGTAATCACCGACATGTTGCAGCCAGAGCCAGTATCTTATTGGTTCATTGCGTTTGGGTTGGAAAAGTGGCACATTGGAGTTTTGTGCTTGATTGGGAACTGCCTCTGTATGGCAACCTATCTTGCTCTGCAGGTATTAGTGATTTTTAGGCTGTTGTTACACTCTATTCCTTATGCTCTTTGATATTTGTCAACTGGGATACCTCAAACTTTAGTTTTTATCAAGCACATATTTTTGGCACAGTTCTGAAAGCCTCTCTAACCTAGATCAGTAATCTAGAACGGCTTAAGATGGTATCAAATCTGGTGATATTTGAAAGCATTCTATTTTTATGAACATTTCGGTGTTAACATTTTTTCATTTTCTTTCCCTACAAACGGCACATCCTAGCTGTGTGAGTATGACCAACTGGTAACTGCGACATTGAATACTGAATTTGGTCTGTTAGTTTGGCTAATTGTTAAAAGAAGATTTGGGGCTGTGTTATATTCATCAGGAGATTGTGTTGTATTTGATTTTACTTAAGTATCTTGATATTTTGCCTTCAGAACTGAACCTTATGATAGAAGCAATGTGCTGTGAGTCGTTTTGCTTTCTTATTTTTAATACTTATGTTCCATGTGTTGTTTCAGGCTCCAATTTTGGTGAAGTACCCCTGTAGTTTGTCATTGACAGCGTACTCATATTTTTTTGGAGCTATTTTCATGGTCATCTCAGGAGTTTTTTCAACAACTAATAAAGAAGATTGGACTTTGACTCAGTCTGAGTTTGCTGCTGCTGTATATGCTGTAAGCTCTTATATTTCTTAGATGTAGATTCTAGGTTTGCCATTGTCATTACTCATTACACTATTACATCATTACATACATATGCTCTCACATGTATGTAAGTGAAATTTTGTTGCATCCCATGCATGGAACCATGAATTGAAATTGTTCAGTTATATGTAGTACTGTGGAGGAGATACTGGTTTGCAATTGTGACCAGTTTGTGTAGGCCATAAAAGAATAGTTGACGCATGCCACCATTAAACTTTTGTACTTAAACTCTCCTATTTTCTCCCAAATTTCAGGGAGTTGTTGCATCTGCTCTTAATTATGGTTTATTGACATGGTCCAACAAAATTCTGGGCCCTGCTATGGTGGCACTATATAACCCTCTCCAGCCAGTGCTCTCTGCTCTCTTGTCAGTTCTTTTTCTTGGAAGTCCAATTTACTTCGGAAGGTAAGAGTTAATTTGTCATATGTTTACTCTTTAATCGACTGAACCATTTTTTTTATCTTCTCTTTAATGTGAAAGATACTCCAGAACCTCTCCTACTTATATATGTTAATATGTACAGTAATATAGAATGTTTTCACGTTGATGTCAACCTGATAATCTGATAGATCAATAGTCCAAGTTTCTAACATTGATGGATAAAGTTTCCTTCTTAGCAGTTGATGCTTATCCTTTCACCTGAAGTACAATCTGCTCTGTTTTGCTTGCAGTATCATTGGAGGCTTCTAATCATCTCTGGTTTATACCTTGTCACCTGGGCCCGTCGTAGAGAAAAGCTGAATGGCATTGGAGTATCTTATGCAAAATTGGCATTGGAACCACGCGATGATGCTTCTCAAGTTGTAAAAGGTGGAAACTTGAGCCCCAAACCTTTTATGTCCCTTTCTAGGCTGTGGAATGTGCCACATGAATCTTGACAAGTTGGTGGTCTGAGCTATCCAACTTACTTTTGGCATCTCCTTGTTGAGAATATAGATACAAAATGCACTAGAATTTAGAAAGATGATTGTTGCGGAGAAGATTCTAGTGAAGATTGGTAGTCACCTATATCTGCTTATACTTATACGGCTTCCTCTGCAGAAAGCCACACTTATAACTTTCCTAGTAACACTTTAGGTTAATTTAGGCACAAGAGAGGTCATGCTCACTCAGTTTTGTGAGAATGATAACACCGTGTATACTGAATTGATGACTCTTGTACCAAATGCAAAGCCAGCTCCACCGGCTTACTGAAATCCAATAGTAGTATAGTATATCCTGTTAAATCCCTGCATATTTATGAACTCTGTAACCATTGGGGTCGTGCTTGTAAAAGTTGGGCAAGAAACAAATATGTTTATCTCTGAAGTTCTTGCAATTCATACGCTTGACTCGATCTTATGAGTTCGCAATTCGGAAGCTGTACTACGATAATCAGTAATCATTTTGCCAGGCCGTGTTCTGCTGTAAGTAATTTTCTATGAATACTTCGTTCTTGTAAATTTGCAAATGCTATACATGACCTATTTCTCCTATGTGTGTGTGCCATGGAACCCTATACATGACCTATATCATGCACCAGGCACCACTGTGTTGGTGTATTGTACATCACGCGCGCAATCTACGGCGCGGAGTTGGTATGTTTGATGATCATTGGTGCTGCTGTGACCGGAGCTCAGCCTGCGTGACGAACAGGCCATGGAAGCCGTAGGGGACACGGGAGGGCAGCTGCACCTCAGCGACAATGTCCAGCTTGGGCGTCCGCGCGTCCATCACCACGAACCGGTTGTCGCCGGTGCCCTCGTTGTGCACGTAGCACACCACGTAGCCGTCGTCCTCGTTGCCGTTTCCCTCGACGTCGTCGGGGACGAAAAACGGCTCCCCGGCGAAGCACCCTGGCCCGAAGTCCCGTCGGGCCACCGTGCAGTCGCCATGGCCGGCGCGGTCGAAGTCGAGCTTGGCCACCCCGCCGATCTTTGGCATGGGGTCGCCCACGCCGAAGTAGCCGTAGCGGTTGCGGCGCCGAGGCAGCCCGGGTTGATCACGCCGAAGTCGAGGTTCCCGCCGAGAGCGGCGTGCGCGAGACGTTGCCGGTGCGGAGGTTGATGCGCACCAGCTCCACGGAGGCGTGGACCAGCTCCATGCGCTCCAGCGCGTGCTCGATGGACAGGATGTTGGGCGCCACCATCACGATCTCCTCGCCGCCGGCCTCCTCCCACGCGTTCACCGAGTGCATCATGTTGAACCCCGGCACCTCGAACCACCGCATCTCCGACTCGTCCGTGGCGTACTTGGGGAGCACGCCGAGCCGGGGTACCATGCCAGAGTCCGCACCCACGGGCGCGCCGCCGCTCACCATGCCCATGGGGTTCATCACGATCTGTATCTCGGGAATATCGCGTACCGCTCCGTGACGGCGAAGTCGTGCAGGAAGGACGGCTGCTTCACGGAGAAGATGGGCACGTCGGCGCCCTTGTTCCCTGCCGGGTCGAACCTGAAGTAGGTGACGAACGGCGGCATGGGGCCGTAGCGGAACGCGTAGAGCTCGCCGGTGATGGGGTCCTTCTTGGGGTGCGCGGTCATGCCCATGCTGAGGCGGCCGCCGAAGTCGCACCTTCCCTGCGTGGTCACCTCGCCGTGGCCGGGTCGACGCGCACGGCGTACGGGAGATCCGACTCGCCGAGCGCGTAGAGGCGGCCGCCGAAGACGGCGAGGCTGGTGTTGGCGAGCCCCACACCCTCCACCGGGTTCATCTGGCCCGTCAGCACCCTGGCTGCCATGACGGCGCCGCGCGCCATCCCGGCCAGGCCGTGGAAGCCGGAGAAGACGTTGGGCATGACCGGCTCGCCGGCGTCGCGCTCCACCAGGTACTTGTACGTCTGCACGTAGCGGGAGCAGAGGACGGGGTCGGATCCCGACGACGTGGGGAGGAGCAAAGAGTGCAGCATGCCGTCGCCGTCAAAGAGATGGTGCGGCCCGCGCGGGAGGTGCTGCGGGTTGGGCCCGTTGCGGATGTAGGCGCCGCCGGCGAGGCAGCGTGGGATGGTGCCGCGCACGACGGGGCAGGGCGTGGGCGGCAGCTCGTCCACGGGCGCGAAGTTGGCGGACAGCACGTGCCGCGGGTCCACCGACGGCCGCAGACCGGCGGGTCGACGAAGGTGTTGATCGCCTCCTCCAGCGCGTTGCAGAACGCCACCGGCAGCGAGGTGGCTGGCCTGCGGCGAGGCCGAGACGACTGAACCTGCTGCCTCGGCGCAGCGGTGCCCTGCTCGTTCTCGCGGTAGCGACTCTTGTAGCAGTTGCATTGTTTGTCTGACGATTGCTTGTTGCTGGACCTGCTTCGGCGGCGCGGTGAGGACGGTGGCAGAGGCGGCAGCCGACGGCGGTGGAGACGACGTGCTCTTCTTCCTTCTGTAGCTGGGGTTCGGTGCAGCAGCAGAAGAGGCAACAGGGGAGATGTAGGAGAGGCTCCTCGATCTTGGAGCATGAGCAGCATTGGCTTTGCTTGAGTAGAGATCAGGCATGCTGAAGTTGGAGGTCACAAGTGCTCCCTCCATTTTCTGCAGCCTGCAGATCAGTGTCTCTTTTGATTGCTAGTGGTTTAGTAGCAAGCTTTTTTGTGTTGGAATTCAGGTGAGTAGCAAGTTCTGACACCAGTTTGCATGCTACTGCGTTTACTTGCTTGTGCCTTGTATGCCGTGCCTATATAAGCCTCAGTAAAAGGCAAGATTGCTTGGTAAAAAAAATCCATTTTGTGAAAACTTGAAACATTATGTGGACCGTTGGATCGCTACCGGAGCAACCGCCACAAGCCACAAGCCCGAAAATACATTCCTCTGTATGCTGACGTCCCAACTCCCATCTCCCTGCCGATCTCTATCACTACCATCCATAGTTATGAGATTTGTGCTAAATTTGTCTGCCGATATTTTCACATATAGACCATATTATTTTACGAGAATCAAACTGTGTTCCACCCCTAGGAGGTTTCATAAATGTTCCATTGAGGTTTCGCACATATTTTTTTGTAGAATGGTTTCGCAGATATTCTTGTTTCATGAAGAAACACATTTTTTAATGTACAAAGATTCAACATAATTTTATATAATTTGATTTATACATGTTTTCATGAGGGAACAAAGATTTGTGCGTAATTTTGTATACGTTTCACCCATGTGTGAAACTTTTGTGATTTTTTTGTGAACCTTTAATTGAAATCGGTTTGAAACCTCAGTGTTTTATGAATATATTCAACATAGTTTAATATATGTTCTATACATGTTTTCATGAATGGCCATAGATGTAATTTAGTTTCGCATATGTCACCGTGAAACCCGTGTTGATTCTTTTGTGAAATTTTACTTGAAAAATACTCTATCGACTCCAGACTAATCAACATCATGGGCCCGATTTTAGTTTCAATTTAATCTACATTTTGCGGTTAGAAACACGGTTTCCACTAGTATAACCCTTTGGTATATCTCAACATTAAATCATAGCCACGCAAAATCAGGTGGCAAAGACATTTTGTACGAAAATAGCATGGCTAACATTTAATTAAGCATCAGGCAAACGAGAAGACGCTTTGTTTCCTGTGATACTATAATTGTATTTCGTACTTGTGTGGATTACCAAGTTCACGTAAAATTAATAGTGATGGCCTAATGTGTCCGAAATTTTAAATGCTGGTGATTAATCTGAACTGGCGGGAGTATGTCTAAAACTTCATTGTAGATTTATGAAATCGCCCAGAGGTGGAGTATGGGTTGATTTTCGAAAATAAATGGGGCGGGAGGCAATATGTAGCACGAATCTCAAAACTTTGGACGGTCAAGATGCATGTGGAATTTTTGTACTGTTCTATATCGCTCGTAATTGTAAAGTTTTTCGTTAAATAGCTAGAGCCGGTGCTGGTCCGTGTAAAAGTTTACAAGTGGCTATCAAGATTTTAAAGGTCATATTTGCAACAAAAGTTGAACTTCTAGGCATGTGTCTTCAGTATATTTTACAATTTGGATGTTGGTTCTGGGCCTGGAGTTGCACAGCAGTGAAAAGAATTCTTGCCGATCTGCATGCATGGTGTGTCTGTGTGGCTGTG
Organism: Poa pratensis; assembly: GCA_947311845.1. NCBI lineage: Eukaryota > Viridiplantae > Streptophyta > Magnoliopsida > Poales > Poaceae > Poa > Poa pratensis. The sequence continues at coordinate 24,011,733 of CAMZMU010000119.1, read as the reverse complement.
TATAGGTTTAGTTACCTAGGTTGGCCGGGTCAATTTACGTAGACTAATGAAGTGTTAAAGGAGTGGCCACGAGTATATGATAGAGCACATCCCAACAATTTTTCTGAGTTTCTCGTAGTACAAGCGTCTGTGGAGCGCAGTTAATTGTCCAGAACATGATTGGGCAGGACATGATAATGAACACCCATTTTTCAGCACATTTTCTCAATTTATCATCTTATTAGTTTGGATGGGGATTGAAGGGACCCACAGTCCAAATCAGCCATCAATGCCCGGCCCCAGCCAGCACTCATCCATGGTTGCTGCTTGCTTCCTCGTCCCCATCCTCCTTCCCATTTCTATCTTCCTCAGAATATCAGGCGCAGCTCCTCAAGTGCACAACACTGTTTCCTGATATTCCACTCCTTTTGTTTTTTTACGTTAACTGATTGCACTCTGGCAAGTTGCATCTCAGCAATTCTTGTAACGAATGCCTGTGTATTTCGTAGTATCACCTCCAGTGTTGTTACGGGTTTCAAGGGATTCTGAAGTCTGAACACCTGGAAGGACACAGCGGAGTTTGCTGGTGGCTTACAATTCAGAAGGGACGAATTACATCTGCATCACCCTGAATTATTTGGCCTGGTTTTGCTCACAGCCGAACGCGTGCACGTAACAGCACCAATATACGGCAAGAATCCGAGGACCCACGTGACCTCCCACTAACTGAACATGTTGTTTCACAAGAATGCAGATTATCCGTAGCAGCAGCAATCAAGCTCGTTTTCCGAATCCAACCAAAGCAAAGCTGAAGCCTAAAGAAGCAACCGGTTAAGTTTCAAAAAAGAAGCAACCGGTTCTTGTCTGACGCAACCAATCAATTTCATCGACCAACGATAATATCAGGAACTGAAATAATGCAGTGGATCGGCAAACTGTTCGAATCCGGCCGGAGAAGGACCACACGAGGATCCATCGGAAGCGAGTGACGAGGATAGGCAGAACCGGGGGCAACATCGCTCGCCGTCTCCCTCACGATTCGCGAGCCACAGGAACCCTGAAATGGACGAGCCGATCGCGGATTGCCGTTGCCTCCACTCAATCCCAACGATACCATTTTAAGCGCGTAAGAATTCAGAGCAGAGCATATCTACTCATCCGAATCCTGGTAAGATCGCCCTGGTTGGAGGCTGTGGTAATTCGGTAGGAGAGAGGAGATAGATAAGGGGTAGCAGCCTAGCAGGCGGTGAGACGGCAACGGCGGCGACGGCGACGCAGCAATATCTGCGTGCGCTAGCGTGCTACTACCACGCACATATATATACCCTGATCGATCACCTAACGAACGACCGACCTGTGGACTACGGGCATCACCGGGCCCTTGGCGACAAGAGGCTGTAAACATCGTGATGCTGCATGCTTTGTTCACGAGCGATCTCGGCGAGGCGGGGACTCACTCACTGGTGCCCCGTTTCAGGTTGTTTTGGAGCTCAGGATCGGGGCCCGATATTTCTGGGGTGAAGCGTAAGATGTTTAATTTTACACCAGGATATCAGGATGTGTTTGGTTGAGTGCCGAACTTAAAGACATGTTATGATGTCAGGATGTGTTTGGTTAAGGCACGACCTTTTTGGAGCTCCTTGACACTAGTTGGCCAGGGTCTGTTGCGGGAAAGCCACCTAAAGACATGTTGTGCATGGTGTTTGGTCCCCTGCAACGACCGCTAGGACTGTTTTTTACCTAGGGTGGTAGTCCGCACCGAAGCATAAAAAGCTACGTCGATGCAATGTGCTATGTTTGGTTGCATGTAGCCTATGTTTGTGGTTACCTCTTCTCTCTAGTGGTGACATTAAAATAATAACCACTATCACACACAACGACTTACGAACTAAATAGCTATTAATTATTACAGCCAATGCTAAATTTTGGAGATTCTTTTCCTGAAGGATGAAAAAATTCCAGGCCGAAATACATATCCAGTATCTCCAAGGTAGAACTTACCATCATGAATATTTATCCCATCAGTTATAGACATGTTGTCAGCAAAAATGGTTGCATCATGTACCGATCTTTCCCAACCAGTTAGCACATATGTGAACTGCATATCGAAATCAACAGCATCAAGCACATTCAGACTGGCTACTTCCCTTGCTGCAGACGTGTTCTCGGTACTCTAGAAGTCACATGAGTATCTCCAATGGCGTCAATACAATCTTGTCATGAAACGAACAAATAGTCATGTTTTTGACCAATACAGCTGTGTGCTCTGATTAGAAACATGATTACTGGTCACCTTGAAATATGGATACCATCTACAACTCTTTTGTATCTTGGGAGGTATTTGACCGGTTGGTGTCTTGATGATCTCTTCTCTAAGCTCTCCAATTGCAAACATGACTTGTTTAAAATAGCGGGAGATGGTCTCTATGGATCTCTTGAATATGTTGTGGATCACTCTAAACCTCTGATTATAACCTACAACATGAAAAAACATACAAATTGCTCTTCCATAAAAGGTGTGGATGCTATTTTCCAACAACCGCCTCTCTCTAAACGTTTTGACGGTTCGACGAAGGGGGCACTTCTCATCCGAAGAATTTGGACAACCTCTACATCCTTCTAGCTATAGATGTAGTTTAGATTTGCACTCCTCTCCTGATCTCGGGCCATTATAGGACCATATGTGACTCTAGGATAGGCACTGCGCCTAAGTGCCATTTTGTGAATCGGTAGGATCCATGCGTGAACCACAGTTACGAGTGTTGATGTCTGATTGTTCATTTCTCATCTCGTACTCCTAATAAATCCAATCTAGCATGAGTATTGGATAAATCGACCCTAAAGGTTATCCATTAAGGCGGCGAGAGAGAGGGTGGTTCACCTGAGCTATGGGAGATGAGGGAGAGGAGCTGGGGCCGGAGAAGAAGGAGAAGAGTCTGTGCCGCCGGTGAAGACGACGTCACGATTCCCATGCTAGAGACGAGCTGCTGCGAGAGACGAGGGCAAGGATTCGGAGCGGGCTAGAAGGAAAGAACCGTTGGGTAGATCTACATATTTACTACGTGGACTAGAAGTTTCGTTTAAAATACACAAAAATACAAAATTCGGGACAACATAAAAGTTTTTTACTCCTCTATACATACACAAATTTGTTATTTTTCTGTAGCCCAAAATGAAACGCTTTTTTTACCGAAACTTTGCTCAAATATACATACCATGTATACGTATTCACGTTCAAAAACTGGAATTTTTTAAAACTCCATTCCTAACTCAAACTCAACACTGCAGCTACTATATGTAGGCTCTCGCAACATGATTTTTATATTATTACTCAGTATGTGTTTGTATTTACATTTGGATTCTTCGCTGCAGAGGGCACGACTATACGTGATTTCATCACATTACGAGATGTGGGTGTTACAACAATTAAGTTAACAAACTTGACATGTGAAGAAAAAATACACATCTGTAACAGGATGATGTGTCATTCAACGGAAAGCCTTAAGTTTTCAAATAAAATGCATTGTTTTAACTCAACAGTGAATTGTCAATTCACTACACATACACATGTCGGGGTACTCATGCCAGCAGGATCAGAATTTACAAGAACACGAGTACCATACGGAATACTAGTACAACTGAAGTCTACCTGCGATGCGAACGGAAACTTGTTTTTTCTACTTATCACCTCCTCCAACCCCTCGCGACTCTCCTCCCCTCCCCTAGGGTTTCGGCCGCCGCCACCGCGCGCGCGCCGCCCCTCCCCTCCCCTCTCCTCTCTCGCGCGTCCGTCGCCCCCCGTGGCGGCGGCGCGCCCCTCAGCTCTCCACCGCCTCGTCCCCTCTCTCTCCTCTCTCCCTGTCGCCGCCACGACAGAGCTTCCGGGGCGTTGCCCGGGGGCGACGGCGGCGGCGGTTCATCTCTCGCCGCGCCAGGTGTTGGTGGAGGTGGGGATCCCTAGCCTGGCGGCGGTGCCTCTCGGGCGGCGGTGGTCCGGCTCTGGCCGGGGGCTGGCGTGACGGCGGCGGAGCTTGCAGACCTGTGCGGGGTGGTGCAGGGCGGCTGGCGACGGTGGTCGACAGGGCGGCCCAGATCTGGGCCCGTCGGGCCCCATCTGGGTCGGGGCGGGCCGGATGGTCTTGTTGGGAACTCTGCAGCTGGAGGAGAGGAATAGAGTGCAGGGGATAGCGGCGTCGCGGCCGGCCTGTTGCAGCGTGGCGGCGAGCTTCACGGGCCCGTTTTGGGACCGGTCGGACCCTATTAGAACGGTGTGCCCCCGTGGGGGCTTTACAGGCCTGCTCGGCCTGGCCGGATCTGACGGGGACTGGTGTGCTTGCTGCCGCATCCGGTCGACTACCGTCTTCGACGGTGGAGGTAGTTCCCTCCCGCGCGGCCGTGGTACTGCTGACCCCGGTTCACGCTTCTCCTCACCTCCGTCTTGCAGACCTCGTGACGATAGCTTCGGTGCGATGACGATGGTGGCTTCGTGACCGTTTGGCGTATGTTGGTGGGTGGCTTGTCTGGTGGAGTCGAGGCTCGTCCTTGTGGGGCTCTGTGCTATGGATCGCCCGAGGTTGAGGATAGGGTTTTTGGGAGAAATCCTTGTCGGTTCGCCCGACACCGACGCGGTGCCACTTCCGGGTGACATCTTTCCTTCTTGAAGGACGTCGTGGCTACCCTTGTCCGCTTCCTTTGTCTACCGGGGGAAACCCTAGGACCAGGTGCTGGTCCGGGCAGCAGCGTAGCTTCCCTTCTTGAAGGTGATGCTTGGTACTTGACGATCCGATGCTAGGAGCGTGGTGGTTCTTCGGAGGGCGCGGCGGTTGTGGGTCACAGTCGTTTAGTCAATCCGCCTATGTCTCCTTTTGTTTCTTCTTTTTCCTTTTTTGGGTGTTTGTTGGCTGCCACCCCGTGAAAGTGCATGTGTTGCCCCATGCGTGTTTTTGGTAATTAATGACAATCCTTATGGACTAATGTTTGCATTGAGATATCTTTATAGATCTTGTCCATAAAGAAGATTGCAGTTCATGTGTTGGACTCTAAAGATTATATGATGACCAAGGTTCTATCCAATGGTTCATATGAAGAATGTCATCTAGAGTTGAGCTTATTGCAAGCATGGCTTGGAAAAGAAGATTGAGTGAACATTCATATTTATCTCCAAGCCATCATCTATATCAAGAGAAGAATATGAAGCGCAAGTGGATTCATGAAGACGGAGCTAAGCGAGGCTCTCCCATATTGGTGTATCGGGGAGCATTTGGAGAAGTCTTCGTCAAGCATGTGCTAGCAAGCGCAATCAAGAAAGGTGGTCCACTTGAAGAGATCAAGATCGTCATCATCTAGCTCAAGTGGAATACGCAAGGCAAAGGTATGATCTTGATAGGGTTTCTATTTTACCGGTCTCTTGGTGTTAGTGGGAGACCGGGTTATAGGATAGACGGCGTACTATCAAGAGGGGCTCTCAAGTGAGTAACTTGATCGCATCTTTGTGGAGCGATCAAACCTTTGCATACTTGGCATATCATCTTTCTTGATTCTTATTTGGCTTTTATCCATGTGAGAATTTAGAGCTTGTGTTCATCTCCATACCAAGCTCTAGTTTATCAAAAATGGATTTCATATGCATATCTTGTGGCGTTTTTGATATTGGAGGTTTTACCGGTTTATCTTTTCTAGAGAGGTCAAAGTCTCTCCTTATGGTATCCTCCTCACATGATGGAATATGATGTGTATATGCATGATCTTATAGTGCTTGTGATTATCTTCGGAGCAAGCCCAAGATCATAGATAATGGAGTCCGGATGGAAAATTTGTTGTGTTCTCGGTGTTGAAAATATTATCGGTCCTCCTCGAGATAAGGTCCACACCTTCCCATGTGCGGTATCTCCTCTATATTTGTGACCCTTAATATTTTTGTGGTTTCACCTGTTTTGGAGTTCGAACGACAAAGTTATTGCATTTTAGGTTTTTGTGGAGAAAATGAGCTTTTTCCTGTCCCAGCTCATTTCAGTACTGGCATCGCTCTGTTTTTAGCGGTACTGCCCCGGTAGTAGGCCAGTACTACCGGGTGGCGCGGTACTACCGTGTGACTCCATCCGGCACTACCGCTGCGGGCGGTGAGCGAGGCCCGTTGACCATCATCGACGTCGATTGACCCTGCGCCGGTCGATAGTACCGGCTGAGGCCTGGTACTACCGCTGCGGCCTTTTTCGTCTGCAACGGGCAGATTTTTGAGAGAACCTATTTAAGGGGCTTTCTTCACCCAATGGTTCTCTAACCCTTTGAGCATGTTTTCCCCTCTCTCTCCTCCATTGTTGACATTTGGAAAAGCTTGCCTATCTCTCAATCCCTCCCATGATTCTTGCATATCTTTGAGGGAAAGTGAGAGGAGATCTAGATCTACATTTCCACCAATCCATTCCTCCTCTAGGTGAGGGGAACCTAGTAGATCGTGATCTTGGAATTCTTGTGTGGTTCTCCTCTTTGTTCTTCCTCTCTTCTCCACCCATAAGCATTAGTTGCTTTTGGTGGGATTTGAGAGTGAAGGATTTGAGCACTTGTGTTCTTGCCATTGCTTTGTGCATCGGTTTGTGCTCTCCACGAGGATTCGTGGAAGTTGAAAGCTTGTGAACTTGTTACTCTTGGGTCTTTGGATCCTAGACGCCCGTGTGGTGGTTGAGACCCTTGTGTGGTCACTTTTAGCTGTTCGGGAGCCCCCAATCCCGTTGTGGGTTGTGCCCCGGATCGTTGTTGAAAGGCTCCGGATTTCCGCCTCGAAGGATTCCGATAGTGGAAGGTGAACCAAACCTTTGTGGTGCGGTTCATCGGAGAAGCAGGTGAAACCTTTGTGGTTGTTGAACCATTATGTTGGTTCACACCTCTCCAACGAGACGTACTCCCCTAAAAAGGAGAAACTCGGGAATATATCCTCGTCTCCGCGTGTCTCGGTTATTTCTATACCCGAGCTCTTTACTTATGCATTTTACATTGTGATAGCCTTCGTGCTTGAAGTATTCTATCTTGCTATCACCTTGTTACTTGTCTTGCTTAGCATAAGTTGTTGGTGCACATAGGTGAGCCTAATTTATTTAGGTTGTTGGCTTGTTAATTTAAACACCTAGTTTTATTCCGCAATTATCAAGCATAAACCAGAAAAGTTTTAATCGCCTATTCCCCCCCCCCCCCCCCCCCCCCCTAAGGCGACATCCTTGTCCTTCCACCCCGGCCGTTGTTGTTGGTTGTATGTTGTTTGCTATATTAATATAGCGGGACTTCGGCCTATTTCGTCATGAAGAGGACGTTACAACACATAATTCAACAATCATGATAAGGGAGATAGAGACACATTGTAACTTGATGATGTGTTATTAACCGAGAGCCTTGAATTTCCCAACAATGCAATTATTTTCTTCTTTTCCAGTTAAATACTGAATTGTCTATTTGCTATACATGTCTGCGTTGGGTATCCATGTGGACAGGATCAGAATTTACAGGAGCATGAGCATCGCACCAGGCAAGCAAAAGGTTAGAGAAGCCCAGGACTGTGTAACTCTTCCTGCTGCTGAATTAATCATGTGCGCCAGCCCAGAAATGCAGGATCAGCTAGCCTTCAGTTAAGCTCAACGACAAATTGATTGGCCAAGCATCATGTCAACCACACACCTGGCGAAGCTCCTCCCTGTCTTTCCACGAATTACTCTTCGTATCTTTTCACAGATGGATATCAGACGGGCATTATGGTTTCTCATCCTTGAGTTCTTTATGCGTATGTACATCCGTTGGCTCTTTGCATATATACATGCTCATATGAGCATATGAATCATATGAATGATGTCCCGAAGAGAGTAACTTCAGGTGAGTGCTAACCGATGGAAGGGAGAGAGGGTTGATTGAAGCCGAGGCCAGAAACCCCGTCTAAGGAACCAGGTGCAACATGTTTTACTTGTCCATACCGCCTGATATGACGAAGGAGACGGGCTAGGAAGGTGCTGTGGCAAATGGTAGAGGTGTCACAGACCACAGTGACATGCTGGCGGGCCCTTGTAATAGCCACATTCATAAGTCTGCTGTCGCCCATGAACCCTACAGCTCCCAGTGGGTTTGATCGAACCTAGAAGCCAGCAGAAAAAATACACATCACTGGAAGTAGGTTAAAAAATCATGGAGTTGGAATGCACTATGAAATGACTATGTTCTGATCGGTGGCTGCCCTTATAAACATCATTTGCTTCAGTGTTGTATTTGGGTGACATAAATACATAATCATCAGAGAAAGATGTATGCTACCATGCAATGCTTACTTACCATTGATAGGACCACGGCATCTGCCTCCCTCCCTTGAAAGCTATCTATGGTTGAAACCTCAACACCAGAAAGCCCTGGATATTCTTCCAACTTCTCTCTTAGTAACTGCACTTGAGCAATGTAGGGTGACTGAACGGCTATTGCACTTGGAGAGACTCCTGCAATCATGATTGTAATATGCTCGTAAGTTCAAGAATATGAGCGTAAGAGTTAGGGGCAAGAATGACTAGTGAATGAGAATGCTGAATGATCATTCTGATGTGTTAAATCAGACAAAACTGAATAAGGATTGAATGACTGAAAAATAAGAGCGTAAAATATTGATGTGGTATTCAGTTAGAGAAGCAAAAGATATGTATATACCACAATGTACAAGATTGAGAACATGTTGTGTCACTATATCTGCCTCTCCATCATTATAAAATGAGCCTGTGCCAGCGGGGTCAAAATGCTCCGCACAATCGATGTTCAGAATTCCATATGGCATTCGGGTATCAAGTAAAAGCAGTGGGCACCGTGTTATCCATGTATCCTGAAATCATAAGGTACATCTTAGGTAGAACTTACACGGCAGCAATACAGAAGCAGTCCATACAGATGCATTCATGGCCAAACAGTGTATAAAATTATCAACAGCTACAATACTCCCTCCGTTCTCTAAAAAAAGGCATATAACAGTCTGTCTGAAATTATACAGTGTAATGTTTGACCAAGTTTATAAAAAATATTAACATCTGCAATACTAGATAGATATAATATAAAAATATATTTCATTATGTATGTTATGATATTGATTTGGTATTGTACATGTTGATAGTTTTTTCTATAAGTTTGTTCAAACTTTACATTGGTTAGAGCGGAGGGAGTATGTTTCACACATAACACTCTCAATAAACAATTACCCACAACATCTGAATGTGACATGTAAAACTTTAACCCCATTTTGAGTGTTGGATCAGAAATTCTTTAAAAAAAGACATATGGTTGACCATCCATCATAAAAAGTGGGTGTGTGTGGTTCCCGTATGTAATATTTGGTGACTTGAGTTGATGTTACCAAATTCAAATAAGAGGGCATGGCCAAATTTTCTCAGAAATTTATCATAAAACTGAAGAAAGTAATATCAGGATTTGCTACTGAAAGAACGATCATGATTCTTACCCTCTGAGTCGAGTAAAACCATGACGGCTGTTAAATATTTAGGTCTCCTTTTCCTAAAATCTCAGACCAAATTTGCTCCTAAATATCCTTGTGAATTACATTTCTTCAGAATATTTTTTCTAAGCCAAGAATAAAAGTGGCAAAAATAAACCCACATCTTGAATAGGTCTAAGCACTGGGCGTGAGAAAGAAAAGGGAAGTAAGCAGACTAGCTTTGGAAACACATGATACTGAAAGACAAGAACATTTATAATGCCAATGCTGCGTCTAAAATGTGTTGCAATTGAAATAGATATGCATAGAAAGAGCTTAGAGAAACTGCAGTGAGAAGGAAATAGTTAGCCATGGTGGCTAAGTATTAAGTAGCGGCTATGCTTCTAACAGATCTATTTCCAAAGGGTATAGTATACAGAAAAGTGATTTCAGGTGTCTACTTTTTTGAAACTCGCCAGAACACTAACCGCAGTCAAAATGAACCAATGAGGTAGGAAAGGGTTAAAAGACAAAATAGCATGTGATTCAGATTCACTGGAACAACATGGCAAATTGTTCAGTAGAATTGGATCTCAACTTTGCAATTAGACCCAATGCTCAGTGGAGTCCTTGATTTTTGAAATAAAAGATTACCCAATCATAGCCAAAGTTCATCTTGAGCACCGAACCAGATAAAATAGTCATGATCATGCAGACCTGACACGTGAAACAGAAAGTATGAACATACGTACCTTCACAACTGGAGAGTCGGCAAGAAGATGTGAAGCAACAGAATGAGCAGACTGGAGCAACCCCTGATACATCTCTTTAGACGCCCAACTCGCTATTGAATCATGCATTCTATGCTGGACTGTCAATCTTGTAGTAAGTAATCCATCGTGCAATGATGAAGCCCTTTCCATCATAGATTTCCCAAGCCCGCCTTCCAGGGCCTTCCTTGATAATATTGCAGGTGCAAGTTGGCAATGATCACCCGCAAGAACACAACGCTTCCCCTGTAGTATGGGAATCCAGCAAGAGGGCTCAATTCCTTGACCTGCTTCATCTACAATAACCAGGTCAAAGCAACCAGTTTTCCTGATAAGCGGATCGGCTGCCCCTGTGTTGGTGGAAAGCAAAACCTGTGCATCAGATAGCACTTCAATGATCGTTTCCTTTTCTTTCTTCTCCATATCCCTTCCAAGTTGCTTCAGCAGTTGACGGATGCCTGCAGCTAAAGAATCGTCCTCTATGCAGTCCCTCAAGTCCTTTCTTAAGTCGGTTCTCTTTCTCTCAAGCTCCTTCCTGAACTGGCTAAGCCTTCCAGTCACAATCTCTGCCAAGGACTTTGAAGCAACAGATGGTGATATCCGAGCAGGGTTTCCAACTCGCACAATGTTTAAGCCAGTACTTGACAACCTTTCAACCATGTTATCGACTGCCACATTGCTCGGAGCTGTCACTAGGACATTCTCACCCTGTCGGACAGCACGTACAATGAGTTCTGTAAGTAACACTGTCTTGCCCGTGCCAGGAGGCCCTTGGATAACTAGAATAGGCCTCTTCTTGTTCAAGCCTAATGACAGAGCCCTTAACTGGGAGTCATCAAATGCATACCTCTCTGATAGCCTTGGATCAGGTAGACTCGATTCGCTCCAATCAATCAGGCAATTCTGCTCCATCTTCATCACGTCTTTGCTGTCACCAAACAGGGTAGCTACAACACCAATGGAAGCATTACTTTTCTGCAAACCCTTCCTTTGGAGAAGCATCAATGCTTCAAGATTCCGCTGCCAAATAAAATAGTTGGGTGAATAAAATGAACTTCTCACTCATATTGTTAAGCTGAGAATAATACTTTGATAGAAGAAATGGGAATCCCATTTCACTGTCCTTTCTAAAGGCTGAAAATTTCTCTGTTCTGATTATTTCCATTTCATACCACTCCGATATACCATATGTACCAGAAACAGAACATAGTTGCAGATCATCAATATGGAAATATTATGCTAAAGTAAATATGCAAGAGCCAGAAGCTGTAGTTGCTCATGGCAAGAAAGTTTCAGAAAGCTTAATACTAAAATGTGCTGAAAGAGGCCAATTATTCAGAATTTCAGACCCTTCATTCCTTGACAAGATTCAATGTTCATGTGCATAATTCTAATACCTCATAAGTAAGTGCATCAGCCAATCCCTGTATCCGGTCAATGCGCACACTTTTCCCGAATAACCTGGAGAAGGTTGGATCACCATGCCGAGATTCCAGAGCCACAGTTATGCTGCAACCATCCTCCCCGAGATTATAAAGAAAACCTTGCATGCAAGAAGTGGCTCCCTCACCACGGCTATTACATGTTCTCACACAAACCATGTCCCCAGGTGACAGTGTGGTTGGAGGCAGCTTGTGCTCACCTTCAATTCTGAATAGAACCAAATGTAGGCCTCCCAACCCTACATTCAGGAATAAAGTGTCTTATTTCAATATTCCAGGGTAAGTGAGGATCAAATGTGAACATGCAAAGAAAAGAAATAAGCCAAGTGTTGATTTTCTCACCAGTTGAGCTGCTAATTACATTCAAGTTGCAAATGGTGTCACATTGCTCCTGCTGAGCCTGCCCATGGGTCACCAAGTACTCAACTGGCTTGGGTGGCTCGGAATTGTTCTCGAGCATAGTGGTAGCATTCAGCTCCTCCTGTGTAAACTCCAGCTCCACATCTCGCTCAACACGCAACAGGTCTGACATATGCCTCACAAATTCTTCAATCCTATCCTGCATCAGTCTCACCTTCTTGAGGCTTATGCCAATGCTACTGTGCACCGCTTTAGCCCGTGGTGTCGTCCTGCGCACAGCCGCTCGGTGATGCGTGGAATTGGCCATTTCCTTTAACATCTTCCATGTCTGCGTAGAGCGCCAGTCGGATATGAGTCCCTGGTTCTGGTGACTCAGCAGGACATCACGGAGCTCACGTTGGAAATGGTCGAACAGGGTGGGGTAGTGTGTGCAGGCCTTGAAGCAGAGCGCCTCCAGACCCTTGGGCATGGGAATGGCTGAGAGATAAGGTTGTGCCTGGATCACAAACCCAAGCTGGCTTTCTGCCGATCCCCAATCCAGAGTCAATGCCACCGCGCCGAGGTCCATCATGTCACCCTGCAGCTCGGCCGAAGCGAACTTGGATGCCATAGACTGCATCCCCTGCCTTAGCCACTCCACGACACACCGGCCGAGCTCCTTCCGGCCTAATGGATCACCGTTCTCATACAGCGTCCCCACCCTTATGGACGCCTCCTCCACCGACGGCACACACCCACCTTGTTCTTGCTCTCCCTCGACCGTCCTGCTCCGCCTCCTCCTCCTAGTCCTGCCATTGCTACCGACAGGTCGAGACGCACCTTTGCTGGGAACGAATGGCACACCTCGTCCAGGCCTTTGCCTGGAAGAAGAGTTACCCGGTGACCGCGGCGTCGACGGTGTTGACGGAGACGAGGGAGCAGCAGCAAGAAACGTGAGTCTCTTCCCGCTCGAGGGCTTCTTTACAGCGCAAGAAGAGAACAAGAACCTACACGAGAGGAGATCCAGTGACATGCCGCTCATGCTCGCCCACGGCCCCAGATGGCCGCCGGGGGAAGTCGCGCAGGCAGAGGGAAAGAAAAGAGACGATGAGGGAACGAAGCAAGGAACAGGCCGGCCACTCAGCTCAGCTTCGGCAGGTGAATCTTCACTGGCCCGGCTGATATTCTCGAGGATCCCATGGCTGAAGAGTGGGCGCCTGGTGGGTGACTGGTGGAGCAGGGCGCGGCTACGTTACCTACCATAGGTAAGTGAAGTGCCGTCTCCTGCTTTGGCTTCGCGCGGCTGGTGACCACGTCGTCTCCGCCCAGTTTCCATGGTCCCAAAAGTTCCTGATAGCGCCCATCGGATCGGAGTATCGGGCGAGCTTGCTGTCCAACCAACGCATGGCGCGCGATTCCGCTGTCCACGCAGGCGCCGGCGCGTTCAGACGCTGCAAAGATGCAGATTCACTGATTTGGCAAGGACTGGTTTGATCGATCCCGAATGAGACGAAGCGTCTGTGGATTCTGATGTACCGCATAAAAGGAGACAAGAGAATCACGAGAATGCATGGCCAGTTATTTTCTTCGCTGGCTGGCTGGCATAAGATCGAACACCTTAGCGACGTCACGGTCGGGGTGGGAACAGCAGTTGATCGCGCTTATCTGGACTGTGGACTTGCGGTGATGGCACGCTCCGCAAGGCTGCTGCGCCGGCCACGGACGCGCTCCTCGGAGTCTTAGGAGGCGGTCGGCGGTGGCCGCCGCCCGGCTGCTGCCGCGTCACGCTGCACGAGCTGCCCGCACACGAATGACTCGGCGCCGTAGGAGAGGCATGACACTGGTGGACTAGTGGTGGTCTGGTGGAGCGGGGTCGAAGGTAGAGAGAGATTGAAGTTGGGGACATCCCGTGATGTCGTACTAGAGGCGCCTCGGACGCAGGTTCAGTGACTTTGTGATTCAAAGTCACGGCTGGAATTTGGTGTTCAAAATTTGGATTCAAAGTCACGTATTGAAGTTGGTACAGCTGGATTCGAAAATTTGAGAAATGCGGTTTTGTTTAAAATTTGGTGTGGAACTTAAAACGAGGTTTATTCATAAACCGTATGCCCGGATCTTACAAAACTTTTTCAGGATGTATAATTCAACATATAACAATTATGACGTCGCCGGTCCGCTCCTTCTCCGATGGCCTTAGGGCCTTGGAGGCGTGGCGGATCATGGCCTCTCGTCGGCGGGAGGGTTCCGTCTATTCTTTAGGTTTCAGTGGCTTCTTCAAAATGGTGAGGCGACGACTACTTCTTGAAATCAGAATAAGGTATTCCCGTCCTATCCTCGCTCCGGTGGTGCGCCAGCGCTAGCGGAAGCGGAGGGCGCGTGGAGGCGTGTGTCCGGTGGATCTCCGGGATTCAGTCCGTTTTTGTGTTCGTCCGTGTGGTTGCAGGTCAGGCTCTTCTGATCTATGGTTGTCATCATTGGCGTGGTTACTGCTCTGGTGCGCTCGTCCCTTGGGGTATTAGCACGACGACTTCCGTCTGTCTACTACGACAAGCTTTACCCAGCTCCGGAGGGAGGGGTGAGGACGTCGGGGCGCCTTTGACTCGCTTCAGTGCTTATAGTTGTCGCTAGGTGGTCCGAAGACTTATTTGTAATTTTTATTACATTTCGAATTCTTTATCCAATTGTTGATTATCAATAGATTACTTGGCCTTTGCGCAAAAAAAAACAATTACTAGAATTTTTCAAATTTTTCTGAACACTTCAAATTTTGAGTTTGCCAAATACATTTGGAAGCTGAGATGGCTTCAAAATCTTGCCGTGACTTTGAAACGCAAAGTCACTAAGGCTGCGTCATGCGTCCTCGTTGGAGATGATGAACTGAAACCGCTAAGGTTAGAGCATCTCCAATAGAACTTGTCTATTTGATTCCAGTATGTCTACGGACACAGCAACCCGCAAATCCCTATATATCCCCTCCTATGACCACTCTTATTTCAATCCTCAAATTCATGCAATACATGCACGTAGATCATTACAACATCTAATTATTCGAGTACATAGTTCAAACATAAATAATTTAAATTATTCGTAGTGGATATTTCAAACATAAATTACAATAGTTTGTGGCGTTGATCAACACATTCTTCACAAGATCATTGAGTAATTGAACATGCGCTTGTTGATTTTAAAATTATCGATGCATCTCAACAAAGTCCAAAGCATTCTCTTCATCTTGTTCTGGTAGGCACACATGTTTTCTCGACTTTCAAAATCATTCGTGTTGGCTGCCCCTTCTCCTCATCCTCCATAATTATGTTATTCAAAATTATACAACAAGTCATCAGCTCCCGATTTATTTCTGGATCACACGTCATTGCAGCTTCATGAACAATAACCACGAGTTTGGAGCACTCTAAATGCCCTCTAAACATCCTTCCTAAAAAATTCTTACGTAGTTTCAAAGTGACATCGTTTCTGACCTTGGAGATTGGCTATAATGTTCACAATGTCGCCATTGAGGATAGATACCATATCATGTAGTCATGCCCATTGACAATTAATTTGCAGGCCAGAGACTTCCCCATCACAAAGTCTCGTAAACAACAGATGGCGCTGAAACACATCAATATTGTTGTGGGAACCCGACATGACAAAAAAGCATGCCAAATCCACAAGTTTTTTTATGCTATTGCTTTCTTGGTACTACCCACACAAACATGTTGGACAATTTTTTCATTGTCAATACATGCAATCGACTAAACCAAGCATATTGAGAAAACATTTTTCTCCTCTGATGGTCACTAACTTTTTCGGTGTCCTCGACAGTTGGTTCCCTCATATACTAGAGTACAAACACCTTCAGCATGGCATATGCAAATGTCACCTTTGTCTCAATGCACGTGCTCTCTCCCCATCCGGACGTACTCATCGACGGCTTTACCATAGGCATTGCCCCAAAAAAATCGCGCGTCGGCATTGTGCTGCGTCGGCGCATAGGGTCCCTTTTTATTCCCGATGGCGGAGGCGTTCTCTTCTTTGAAAAGGCCGTCCCACCACCAGCTACTGGGGGCGTAGCAAGGGTCGGCCCTCTCCTCCGCCGACAGCTGCTGTCGGCGCCAGAAGACCCCTCATCGTGGGTGCCGCCGGTGATAGGCGGCGCCACGGAAAGGCCGACCAAGCTTAGATTCCATCCTTTCGACATCTGAGTGTTCATCGACTTTAAAATGTCAACGAAGAGGTTTCGCTTCCAGCGGTTCGAGACGTCGGCCTCGTCATTATGCGACACGGCGTCGAAGTCGAAGGTGGCTGGCATAGAGTGAGAGGCGTGAAGTGAAGAGTTACGGACATAATGACTACTGAGCTGGGAGGGGTAGATAAAGGTGCCGGTGGTACCGGTTTAATGTTGGCGGCACATCGATTTAAACCTGACAATACGTGGGGAAGCCGCAACGACGACGCATGATGGAGATCGTCCGTTCTACCGATGATGGGCTGAACCCGCTTGTCGGAGTCCTACGTGGTGGGTGTGTCTGGAACTCCGCCTCCCCGATGAAAGAACAAGAATGTCGCCTAGAAGGGGGTGAATAGGCGATATAAAATAATTACGGTTTAGCCTTGAATAAATGCAGAATAAAACTAACGTTTAATTTATCAAGCATAAAACCTAACCAAGCTAGGTTCACCTATGTGCACCAACAATTTATGCTAAACAAGAACAACTACTGAGAGATAGCAAGATAGATAACTTCAAGCTCGATGGCTATCACAAATGTAAATGCATAAGTAAAGGTTTGGGTATAGAGATGACCGCAAAGTGGACACGAGGAGATGTTTCCCATAGTTCCTTCCCAATGGAAGTACGTCTACGTTGGAGGAGTGTGGAGCCACCTAGGTGCTCCAATAGCACGGATGTGTCCACTTTATTCTCCGTGAGCTTCACCCGCGAGGGATTGTCTCGTTCCACTATGAGGTCGACTTGAAGGCGTTGACCAAACCGATACACCAAGGTCGGGGAACTCCACAATGAGTTGGAGCCTCCCAACAATGTCCCAGAGCTTAGCACTATTAGGAAACTAGCTATAGGTGGATCACCTTTCTGTGGCGCACCTTTTTAGCCGTGCGCCACAGAATATATTCAGTAGCGCACGGCAGCTGGTGCGCCACAGAATGCTGGCCCTTTCTGTGGCGCATCTTTTGCCAATGCGCCACTGAATGACAGCATTTTGTGTCGCATGGGGTCGGATGCGCCATAGAAATATGGTGGGACCCGCCACCAATGATTGGATCTCAACCTTCTGGGCTTATTCTGTGGCGCATGGTGGCAGATGCGCCACAGAAATGTATGCGCCACCCCCCCCCCCCCCCCCCCCCCCCGTGGATCGCCTTTTCAGTTTTGCAAAAAATAAATAAAAATGATAAATCTTCAAGAAATAAAATCCTTTGAGATATAGTTAGGTTTTAGAATCTAGTTGGTATAGAAATTTTGAAATATGAATTTTGACCTTTTTTGCAAAAAACAGAAGAAAAAAAACTTAGCGGGGCCATAACTTTTGCATACGATGTCGAAAAAATGCGTTTAATATATACCCGGTGAACTTTTATCAGATCCTCGAAATTCCAAAAGAAAAAAAAGTTGTTTCAAAAAGAACATTTTTTCTACAAAAAAAAAAAGACAATTTTGTGGCGCATATCTACGTATGCGCCACAGAACTGTTGGGCGGGATTCGAATTTGAATCCCGCGGCGCCTCCTTCTCCCTCTCTTTTCTCCTTCTCTCCTTCTCTTCTCCACCACCTCTCCACTTCTCGTCCCTCCTCTCCTCCACTTCTCCTCTCGACTTCTCTCCTCCACTTCTCCTCCCTCCTCCACCTCTACCTCCGGTAACTTCCTCCACCACCCCGGCGACCACCTCCACCTCCGACGACTTCCTCCACCACCCCGGCGACCTCCTCCTTCTCCTCCACCACCTCCGGCGACATCCTCCTCCTCCTTCACCACCTCCGACGACATCCTCCTCCTCCACCTCCGGCGACATCCTCCACCACCTCCGGTGACCCCTCCTCCACCACCTCCAACGACAACCTCCTCCTCCACCACCACCTCCCGCGACATCCTCCTCCTCCACCATCTCCGGCGACCCCCATCCTCCTCCCACCCACCTCCGGCGACCCCCACATCCACCCACCTCCGGCCAAGCCACCTATGGCCATGGCCACGGGCACCACGGCCTCCGACGAAATTCTGGCGAAATTCCGGCGGCGCTAGATCCAGATCTAGATCTGGCCGCCTTTTTTTAAATTCAAAAAACAATTCTGTGGCCCACGGCTGGGGGTGCGCCACTGAAATAATTCTGTGGCGCACGGGGATAGGTGCACCACAGAAACTTGGTCTTTCTATGGCGCATGTGCCGTGCGCCACAGAAAAAAAATTGGTGGCGTGCTTTCTGTGGCGCACCCACCATGTGCCACAGAAAGCTAAAATAGGTGCGCCACTGATAGGCTATTTCCTAGTAGTGTAGCAACAAGATAAAGCTCCGAACCCACAAAGGCCTCCTAGGGTTACAACCAACCCAAGAGGCAATCCACAAAGATGATAAGCTTATCAAACTTCACTTCCACGTATAACCGTGGAGAACTCAAACCGATGCACCTAATGCAATGGCAATAACACAAGAAGTGCTCAAAACCCTTCACTCTCAAATCTCACCAAACAACTAATGCTATGGAGGAAGAGCAAGGAAGCAACAAATGAATCCCAACATCTAGATCCAAATACTACCCCTCACCAAGAGGAGAGATTGATTGGTGGAATAGTAGATCTAGATCTCCTCTCTCTTTTCCCTCAAGAAGGAGTAAGAATCATTGGAGGGATTGAGAGAAAGCAAGCTCAAGGAAGGTCAACAATGGAGGAAAAATACGAGCTCAAGAGTTGGAAAACCGTTGGGGAAGAAGACCCCTTAAATAGGTCCCCCAAAAATCTGACCATTATGTGCAGTTTTCGTGCCCAGCGGTACTACCGCCAACTGGGCTCCAGGCGGTACTCAGGTGAGTACTGCTCCCGGGCGCAGCGGTACCTCGCGGTACAACCGCTGCCACCAGGGAGCGGTACTACCGGTAAGATGCCGGTACTACCGCTGGACAAGCCTCGAATAAATTTGAGATATTCCAGGGGTACTACGAGGCGGCTACCGCCTGGGTACCGCAGCGAGTACAGAGGCGAAATACCTCCTGGCGGTACCTTGAGCGGTAGTTGCAGCGGTAGTACCGCTGCCTAGAAGGCGTGGTAGTGCCCACGGTACTACCGCCCAGGGACGCACCGAGAGTGCTGCAGGTACTACCGCTACACTCAGCGGTACTACCGCCAGACAGGAATTCTGCATGGTACAAAAACTGCAATAACTTTTGCAAGGAAACTCCAAACGAGATGAGACCAACGAGGTTGGAAAGAGAGCGACAAGAGAGTAAAGTCACCACACATGGGAAGGTGTGAAACTTTCCTCAAGGTTAAACCGATAATTTCCAACACCGAAAACGCAACAAATTTTCCATACGAAATCCGTTTTCACGGAACTTGGGCTTGTCATGAAGAACACAACAAGCTCCAAAACCCAACAAAGATAAAGGCCAAATAAGAACCAAGAAAGATGATGCCAAAGATGCAAATGTTTGATCTCTCTACGATGACACGACCAAGTAACTCATTCGAGAGCCTCTCTTGATGGAACGGAATCTATCATATAACCCGGTCTCCCAACTAACACCATGAGACCGGTAAAATAGAAACCCTATCAAGATATACCTTTACCTTGCGCATTCCACCTGAGCTAGATGATGACGATTTTGATCTCCTCAAGTGAACCATCTTTCTTGATTGCGCTTCGCTTGGTGAAGACTCACATGTTGCTCCCCTATACTCCATTATGGGAGAGCCTCCGTTAGGCACATCTTCACTTTGACCATTATGTTGATGCATGACGCTCACCACTTGACGTCATCCTCCATGGGCTACGTGAAATCTTCCTTTTGTCGCAAGCCCATTAGAAGGTACCTAACCCCACAAGAATACTCCAGACACACATATATCATGGGTTAGTTCACAAAGCTATATAGACACTTTCTTACCATACCATTGGATCACAAGATCCCAACATGTAGCTTTGTGTGTTGATCACTTGAATCCATTCTTTCCACTTAGCCTTGATCAAGCTTGTATCTTTTCTTCTTTCTTGATCATCTTCAAATATGTTCATTATATTCAATGACCTTGATGGCATTCAACCTTGAACCCAACACATGGAGTTCAAGTGTTGCCTATGGACGGACCTATAAGGATATCTCAATATACACATTAGTCCATAAGGATTATCATTAATTACCAAAACCACACATGGCGAAATAATGCTCTTTCACCCGAGCCGACCCTGAAGGTTGCGGGCGGACAAGGGGTGACCAGACAATTTTTTAGACCGTCTTGAGCGGTATGAGGTGTCGCTGGAGTTTTTTTCAGGATCATATTTGGACGGATGAGAAGGCCCAAGCGCGGGTGGAGACGCATCTCCAATCGAATCCCCGCTTCTCCCCTAGACGCCCGGGCAAGCAGCCCTTACAAAAATCGTCCACCCTATCGGACCCCCTAAGTAAGCCCAAATGTTCGGGATGTCCCGGAATCCTCGTACCCATCTCATACGTGTGTGAGGGGGAGGTGGGGCCATGTGGACGCGTCTGCTGTGTCATCTTGGATAGGTCGGACCCATCCCAAATCACACCAAATCGGCCCCAAACCCTCGCGGACTTCGCCTTCCTCCCATTTCCTCTCCCGCGCGTCGTCCCTTCCTACCTCCGTCGTCCTTCCATCCTACCTCTGAGTCACCCCAAACCTACAGTGTCCAGAGCTAAACACTTCACATACTTCGCCGACGCACCGGACATGGTCTCCGTTACCCTCGGACGCGCCCCCGGTTACACCGTCGGACATACACCTCACCTGTCATGTGTTTGTGAAATTGTCGGAGATGGTTTTTATTGTTTAGCTCATTTCTAGGCATGGATTCGTCGCGTGATGACCATGATTACAAGATAGTAGATGAGTTCATATACAAAGAGTTCATCGAGGATGAGGATTATTGTGAGATCGACGACGACGGAGATGTAGATATAGCGGCGATGACGAGCATCCTTGATTATGTGGAGAAGAAGGAGGAGTATGTTCTCAACTTCAAGGGTTCCATTAAGGACATGATACTTGTGCCCCGTTCCCGTGATAGGATCAAGGGCGCACGCGATGTTTACAAGGACTACTTCAGGCCCGGTGGTCTTCCACGAGGGGATTTTTCGGCGTCGTTTCCGGATGAGCTCAAGATTGTTCCGGCGTATAGAGGAAGAAGTTACGAAATGATTCATAGTTCTCGCTGAGGAAAGACTGTTGCGGACAACTTCCGCTTTGAGGGTGCTTGCCTATGGTAATGTTGCGGGTGTCGTTGATGTGTATGTTCGGATGTGAGAGAGCACATGCATTGAGGCTATTGTCAAATTGGCATACGCTGTGGTGAAGGTATTTGGACCGGCATATGTGAGAGAATCTAATGTCGCACGCACCAATAATTTGTTGGCCATCGGAGCAGAAAGAGGTTTTTCAGATATACTTGGTTCAATTAATTACATAAATTGGCAATGAAAAAATTGTCCAACAGATTTGCATGGACAGTACCAATGCAATGTCACACCAAAGAGGCCACAATCATATTTGAATCAGTGGCATGAAAAGAATTGTAGATTTGGTATGTATTTTTTGACAGGCCTGGTTCCCACAATGGTAACAATGTGGTTTAACGCTCTCTTGTTCACGTCACAAAAGATCTCAATTTGACACTATATATGCAAGAATCTATGAGAAAATATGTTGAGAGAGCATTCAGAGTGCTCCAAACTCTTTTGGGTATTGTTCGTGAAGCTGCAATGATGTGTGATCCAGAACCCTATGGCAGGCGATAACTTATGGTGTATGCACAACATAATTGTGAAGGACGAGAGAAAATGGCATCACACAAATGATTTTCTTGCTAAAGAACATGTCCACCTCAGAAAAGAAGATGTACAACGTATGATAAACTTACTTGAGATGCATAAACAATTTCGAAATAAACAACTCGCACGTCCAACTGCTAAAGAATGATGCACTATGAATAATTTGAACTATGTGATGTACTTTGAATAATTGTATGTTTATTTGAAACTATATATTTGTGATTGATGTACATGGCTTGCATGGATTTGAGAACTACTAGAAAATAAGGCTTTGTGGTAGTAGAAAACAACATTTGAGGGTTGTTCAATCTCTGTCCGCAAACACGTACGGACAGATAGCAAATGAAATTTGAGCAGTCCGGTTAGAGATGCTCTTATAATAGTATGCTAAATACTCCCTCAGTCTCAATTTACTCTGCGTTTTGGGTTTGATCAAAGTCAAACTTTTCAAAGTTTGACCAAACATATAGAGAAAAATATCAACATATATAATATGGAATGAATATAATATGGTTATAAATTTTATGACGATTACAATAATATTTATTCTAGGGCGTAACAACATACGTAGTTACATTTGTCTTATCGGATTATCTTCTCTCGTCAACAACCTCCTTCTCCAATCCTTTCGCTATCATTTGCCTAATCCCCGTCACTCCAAAAACGCCAAGCGAAAGCATCACGCTCCACCCAAATCCGAGCCCTCCCGGAAATCCCCTCCAGACGATCCTCGAAATAGCCGAGATGCTCTCCTCCCGCATTAGCGCCGCTTCTCCCGCGCTCCCACTCTGGCGTCCCGCAGAACCATGCTCCTGTCGCCTCCAGCCCCGTGGCCGCGCGTCCGCTTGAATCGCCTCCCGCGCCCGCAGTGCAAAGGCCGGCTGCTCTCGCTGCCCCGTAGCCGGCGGCCGAGGAAGCCGCGGCGGCTCGGCTTGTGCATGGCCGAGATGACCAGGGTTGGGAGCGGAAGTGGGTCCTCGGGGGAGCTTGGGGTTTCTATCGGTGACGAGAGCGATGCGTTTCTGGAAGGGGAGAGGTTGGCCGGTCCCAGCCGGGAGGCGGCGGCATCGGAGACCTGGCGAGGGGCCGTCGAGACGACGCTGAATCGCATGGTTAGTGCCTGTTGTCGGTACTTCTGTAGTTGCTTTCCATAAAAGATTGGTTTTGGTATGGTGGTGCTCTGTTCTTAATGTCTACAAGCTTTGCTAGCATTTTGAGCTTCTCGAAATATCGGAAATCTTACGAGTAAGCATGGGCTTCCTTTGTTATGGAGTAGTAATAGTTCGTAGCCAGTGCTAATACCGTTGAAATGAGCTCTCCTATAACTGAAAGTTGGAACTCTACCAGGCTTAAAGGGAAGAAGCTTTATCAAAAAGTAACTGAAAAACCAGAATATTCTGATTTGATCTCTGCGGGGAATATGCATTGGTTTAGTAGGTATCATACTATCATTGTAGGTGTCTAGCTGCAATAAGCTTGTCAACCACTTTGGTTTAAATTGCCTTTACCTAGTTCTAAAGGTTAACTTTGTGCTATTTACTTGGAATTCTTTCTGGACCTTGTACTGAAATTTTGGACACTATGGGCCAGAGTAAATGGCTTGTGGCTGGTTCTTTTGCTTTTGCAGCTCTCTGCTGAAATTATGTGGGCTATGCTAGGTGCGGTTGTGAATACTGTGCTTTCGTCAATTCTTAAGAAGATGCTCAACCATGAAAGGCCAGCTCCAGCTTTGCGATCTGATCCTGGGATGCCATCATCACATGCCCAATCCATTTTCTATGCTGCAGTGTTTCTAGTTCTTTCAGGTAAGCACTTCAAGATTTCATTCATTCATCATACTATTTTTCAGTATATTCTCTTGGCAACATCAAAGGTATAAATGATGATTAGAGCTTTCTGATGTATTTCAATCATGGCACAGTATGTCGTATATTTTCTCTGTTTTTGCTGTATGGCTTTTCTATTCCAGTAAGCACAATCTGTTGATACTAACTTAGATGTAATATGCTTATTTTGTGCCAAAAAAAGGTACTAAGATACATATCAATTAATGGTTGGAATATAACAATACTTCCATGGACATTAGCAATCAAATATTCTCCAACGAAACGGAAAGGCATAACTTATTTTATTTGAATCCTTTTGCAAAGCAGTGTTCTACTTGCTTGGGACAAATTACCTAGCAACAATTCTCGGGGCCACTATTGTGGCATCAGCCTCCTACCTAGTAAGATTTTTCCCTCTCTGACTACCGTATCATATAACTCCATTGGTCCTTTTCACCTTTAAATATCTGCACTGCACAAGCATCAAACTTTTTAGGTTAAGATTTCCAAGTTCTTCAGCACATTCTAATTATAACCCACCCTCCTTATGTGCAGTCGTGGTTACGCGTGTCGCAGCGTCTCCACACGCTGAACCAGATTCTCGTGGGCGCTACTGTAGGATCAGCCTTTGCTGCTTTGTGGTTTGCACTCTGGCATTTGCTTGTGCAGGAAGCGTTTGATTCCTATCTGTGGGTCAAAATTCCAGTCATTCTAGGTTCAGTAGTGTTCTGTGCTGCGTTCGTCGTCTACGCCATCAAACACCGGCTCAAAGATGAATAGTGGTACATATAGCTTAAATAGATTGAAGAAGTCTGAAGCCAATCTGCCACGGAAGGTTTACTCAGCACTCTCTGGGAATTACTTGCGTAAAGGAGCTTGCTGGTGATTCTAGAACCTAGTATACAGAAGAGATAGGAATTTTGCTTAACTACTGCGTACACCATTGGTCCGTGTAACATAGTATTGAACTATCGGTGCCCGGCTCATTCATTCATGTTTTCCTTTTCACGGATGTATTTGATGTTGATGCTATTCTTGATGCATGACGGTAAGAGAAACCAGATTTTGTGAGAAGAAACCATTGATGAACATTTGCTCTTCTCATGAATTTTCATCACTTTTTTTTTGTTGCGAAATGGCGAAGTGTACAAGTCCTTGATTTTCCTTTTTTTTGTGTGGAGAAACCAGATTTTGTGCAAGTCCTTGGTTGGCTGTGCTGCCTTTTTTTTTTGAATTTTATCTTATATATTAAACCAGCAAAGAGTACACGATTAAATCGATTATAAAAACAATTCTAAAAGAGACGAGCAAATCTATGAGATCTTCAAACGCTTTCTTCTTCCATGACACAATCTTGTACTTTCCTGAATGCAGCCGTAGAACAACGCCGAATACACCAAACCACAGACCTGTGAATACCAATGAAGGTTCTTCCCTTTTAATTTTGAGCCGTAATGTCAAGGCTTTGTGCACGCACGCAACCATTAAATTAATCAAGCAACATCGGCAAGAGCACCACTACGGATATTTCAGGGACAAATAACCGAACCACTTTGTCGACGTTGTTGGTAGCCGAGAGAACGAATCACCATTGCCGAAGATGTAGTAGCCGGTATAGATATTGCGAGGACAATCCTCCTCGCGGCAACCATAAGAACAATCCAAGATTGATCTGACGAAGCAAGATCTGAAAAACCATACCTAGACAAACTTAATCTTTCAAAGCCACCATTGACGTCGGGAAGGAGATCACGTCGTCGAACGAAGCGCCGAAGATCACTTATTGCAGACGAAGCCATCTCCATTGAAGGAAGAAGATAACAACCAAAACCAAGCTCTAACATTAAAAACCTTTGTATAGCGCCCTGCGCATGACCAAGGTCCCCACCCCTCCTAGTGCCAGAGCAGCAACTAGAGGAGGCGAGGACCCGTCAATTTTTAGACGAAGTCAACGATGAAGATGCAGATTGCGCCGGCGGCGACGGCTAGGATCGAAACCCTAGGCCGCCGCCTCTCTTTCTTTCTTTCTTTTCCGCTTGCGGTCAAGATGCCTTCAACAATCCATTCTCTATTTGATTGGTTGGCTGTGCTGCCTGATCATACGCTTGTGTACAACTAAAGAAATGCGGACGATAATGTGAGATCCCGCTTTTACTAATCTGATGTTTCATCAACAGTTCAAATAGAGGGTCGACATTAGAAGATCAGATAGCTTGTTGCTGGATGAAGTATAGCATACCAACCAATCTGACTTGAGAAAAGACTGACTATTGTAGTGCCCCCGCTCATTCATGGCATGAGCATTGCAACCAAGTGACCAACACACTAGAAGCTCCACGCTACAGTAGAGCATAAGAATAAGTCAAGCGGCTCTAATTAGTAACTAGGGAGGAACCAAGACAGCAAAATAACTAGCACGGTACAACCTGACGCAGAAACAGCGAAAAACACTTGTTCTAGTAGACAAAAGGCCAAGATAAAAACTGCAATTGTCAAAATAACTAGCACGGTACAACCTGACGCCGGAACAGCGAAAAACACTTGTTCTAGTAGACAAAAGGCCAAGATAAAAACTGCAATTGTCAAAATCAACTCTGCTTAAGAGTTCACCATGGACGATTGATACTCATATCCACATTCCTTGTATTATTTCACTCAACCAACTATGCAACGAGGACTTACGGTAGGGGGAATAGAGCCAATCCTGGACAGATATGGCGTATTCCACATTTTTACAGAGGAAGCGGCAAATGAGGATTGTAGTGATCACAGCCGATCACCAAAAGAGAAAACTTATACAACCTTCTTTTCTCTCTAGGAAGTATAGTTAGAGCTTTTGTTAGGACCTCTGCAAGGAGAAGATACATCTTCAGCTAGCTCTAATCGCTGATGGTGCTACTCGAGTCTTGAGCATGGGGCTGGCTTGCGGGCACGTATGACCAGGCAATTGCTGCTGTGCCAAGGGTAACTGCCATCCCAACTGAACCCCAGAACCACTTCTGTCTCATCTTACGCTTGTTCCGCTGTTGCCTGGACATCTCTGCAAGACAGCCAAAGAAATAATTCAGGGATCAGTAACAATGTGTACATCAAGACAGCTACATAAATTACATGTCATGGTAATGTATGTATTTTTAAATCCTGGCTCTGCATATGTCATTTTTCTCACGTAATGCATAAAACAACAGAGTTCCTATGCAATAAGCTTTATTATAGTACAAGATAAAGGTTGATACAAAGAAGGAATCTATGTTCAGAGACCGTATATCATCATAAAAAACTGTAAGTATCTCCAAGAGAAATAAATAAGTTAAGTATGAGTACCAATAGCTTCTTGGTTTCTTTGAGACATCTCCCTGTTTGCAGCTTCATAGTACTGGACCCTATCTGATAGCCTTGCAATCTCAAAGTTCTTTGCTGAAATCACACTTTCCATCTCAGATTCAACTTCTTCACGAGCAAGTCCCCGTGCAACAGCAGCAGCTACAAGTTGTGAAACAGTTATCTGCTGGCACAACTCAGCTCCAGGATCCATACTTGTATCATCAGCGTTCTCATCTACAGCCGGAGATGGAAGTGACAAGGCAATAAGTGATAGGTGATGACTCAGCTTCTTCCATTCCTTTTGCCAGTTCTCAGCTGCTTCCTCAGCTTGTTTCTTCCCCTCAATTTCTGTCAACATACTTAACCTCATTTCACGGTAGTCATCATCATTGCATCGAGAAGATCGAGTTGCACCATCACTTGATATTTCTACAATTTAAACGAACTGGACTTAGTGCAAAGAAGCACTGTAAATGAAACAACAAGCATCTGTGTGGATACAAGGAGGCAGAAAATCTCTTCAATGAACATGCAACCCAGTGACTAACTAAAACTATTGATGCAGGTAAAAGCATACAACATTAGACACGTCTTCAATGTATCACATAGGAGTTACTATTTATCATGTCTACATTAACTAACAGGTGATTTTAGCTCATAGCCATATTCACTGACCAATGATTACATTCTACCAAAGCAAAGGGATGGGTAGATGGAACTTTAAGTATAAGGCCTCTACTAGTCATAGGAAGCCTTATAGGCCAACCAAAACGATCATAGTTCACAGACTGGAATATAATACACAATAAAACTGCATAGCCTGTAATTACACCATATCACTAAGATTAGGAAGCAAATCAGCACCTGAAACCTAGGAATGCCCTCGAACCAGACTAGGCTGTCAGAAATGTTGTTCTACACCAAAATAAAGGGAGCAACAAACATGTCCGACAGGACCGGTACACCAGAAACTATGAAGTTCAGTAATATGAGATAGGTAAATTGTGATGGTATGTTCCATAGGGAACATGGCGATAAGCTTTTGTAACAGAAATTTGAGCACTATCGTCGGGAGTTCTTCTTTTCTTTGCTAATTTTGTTTCACTATTTCCAACTTTTAACTGATA
Source organism: Poa pratensis (assembly GCA_947311845.1). Lineage (NCBI taxonomy): Eukaryota > Viridiplantae > Streptophyta > Magnoliopsida > Poales > Poaceae > Poa > Poa pratensis. The sequence continues at coordinate 23,983,463 of CAMZMU010000119.1, read as the reverse complement.
AATTGTTGCTATGGGCAAATCAACCGACCACAGAGATCAGTGCAAAGCAAGATGCAGAACATATAACATATACTAGTTGCAATCTTCAATCTAAGACATCTAAACAAGAATCCATACTGCTAGCAAACTAATGAAAAAGTATAAACTGATTTGTACCTTCGAATGCGTCATAAAATTCGCCATTAGGTGTGCCAACAGACGAACTGGGCTTCCACCGGTCCTCAGCCTCGGAGTTACTAGCCACACTTAGTGAATCCTGAAGCTCAAAGAAGGCATCACTCTCGCCATTTCTTGGTGATCCATTACTGACAAGCCTTCCAACATTGACAGGCCTCACCAACGCATCTGGACTTCCATGCCAAAACTGGAACTCAGGCTGATCCTGCTCATCTTGGCCAAACAAGGCGACCTTGCCCTTCTGCATCCCTTCATCCTGCCCATCCAAGGTCTCCTCCGCACCATCGTCACCTCCAACCACGCCACTGCTCTCTTGCGTAAGCCTCGTCTCGGACTCAAAGGGTTCACTTCCTTTAGGCAAAGCAGGCAGCGTCACGGGTAGATTTGGCAGGCTACCCTCACTCCCAACATCGCACTGGGAAGGCGTCTTGACCAGGCCAGGCCCGCGACGCTTATAGTTGATGAGATAGGGCGACCAGGTTCCCGGGAACGATGACGGCGAGTCCGGCAGTGGCGTGGTCTCGGGCGTGGTGTAGAGCGCCGGCAGCGTGTGCGTCCTGGCAGGAGCCAGCGGCGGCAGAGGTATCGGCTTCTCGGAGGACAGCTGGGCAGCTGGCTGCGGCGGCTTGGGGACTGTCTTCTGGAGGTTGGGGCGCGACCCAGGCTCCAGGAAGGCGTCCAGAGCGTAGTGGTGCGTGATGGTATCCATGGTCGGCATGGGGACGCGGCTGCCGGAATCAGAGGGCGTTCACCGGAGATTGCATCAACGAGGCCCTGAATCATCACAATAGACAAAACAAAGAGCAGGTTAGAATGGATCAAACCCTCATCCCTCTCGTGCTGGGGGGAAGAGATAGATAGGGCACCAATATTAGGAGATTCCGATCCAAAAAATTCGGAAACATCTGCGACGAAACACGTACGCACCGTATCCCTCGGAAAAAGGGGACGGCATAAGATACCGGCGAGATGAGCCGCCCAAATCATCATCTAGGCAGCTAAATGGAATAAAAGGGGGAAACCCACAATATTTTTCACCCGAATTTCGAAAAATCACCCAGGACGAATCGCACAAACGAACGCCCGAATCAGACGCGCCTCCAAATCGAAAAAATCCCCGACCAAATCCAGCACGCAACCCCGGAACAGAACCCCAAATCCACCCCCGTGCCCGTCGCCCTTGAGCGCACGAATCGAACCCCGTGTAGAAGAAGAGAAGATTCGTCGGGGAATAATAATCTAACCTTGCCGGGGCGGCGCCTCTCGCCAGGTCCGAGGAAACCCTAGCGAGCGAGCAGCAGCAGCAGGTCGTCGTCCTCGTCCGCCGCCGCCTCCCAACCCGCAGCTGGCGTTTCGAAAGTTTATGTGCGGGGGCAGAATAAGCGGCGCGAGACGAACCGGCAACCGAGAGGAGAGGAAATACCGAAAGTAATTTTATTTGAGAGAAGAAGAGAAGGACAAGCGGAGAGAAAGGGATTTTTATTTGGGATTTTCTTTGGGTGCTGGCCTGGAAAACACGAAAGAAGCCGCCGGGGTTTGTGACCGTGTCTCGTAGCGTGATGTCCACGGCGCGGGCGTGCGGGGCCCGGGGGTCAGCGGCGGAGCGGGTGGGGGATTTGGGTGTGTCGGGGTTCCGCTAATCTTGGAAGGGAAGAAAGGGAAGGGGGCGATGTGACTGGGTAGTGGGGGAGAGGCCGGAGATCGCTAGCGAGGTCTGTGTGGTGGGCCGGGGATGGATCTGGGTTGAGCGGGCGGGCGCAGGAGGTTTTTTTTTTTGCGAAACACAGTACAACGCAAGCGCTCATATACACGCGCACACACTCACCCCTATGAACGCACGCACGCACACCCTACCCCTATGAGCACCTCCGAGAGACTGAGCCGGCGGGTCGAGTCTTGAGATTGACGAAGTCACCACGGGCGCCTCGCTGTCGACGGGAACGTCGCCTCCCACTGAAGAATATTCCGCCTTAAATGAGAAACACCAGCGTCAAACCTGGGGTTTGAACTCTGGTGGGCTGGGGGTACAACCACCCACCTAACCATCTTGCCACAGGCAAGTTCTCGGCGCAGGAGGTTGTTGATGGCTGGCTCCTGCTGCATCGCACCGCACCGAATGAGTCGCGTGGGCGAGGTCAGTTTGACCACGTGACGCACGCAGGCAGCTGTGGCGGTGGGGGATTTCGCTGTTCCGCGTGGGGAACAGAATATGTTGTCTTCGTCGACAAGTCTCGGCCCTTCCCGGCGTTTCTGCCTGCTGACCGACGCTCCAGAGTTGGCTTTCCGCTCACCAAGGAGGAGCAAAGATCATGTGTGCCAGGGCTTCTTGTTCATCAAGTTCTTCACGTCTTGCGCAAGGAGTCTTCGCGACCAGGAATGCAGTGCATGGTCTTGCCTTGTCTTGTAGGACGATGCGTTCGTGAGATATAGGTTCATCGTGACATTTGGATTCAAACAAATGGAATTGCGAGTGATTTCTTGGTCGTACTATGCGATTTGCCTAAACCTGTCTCTTCGGGGAGAGTGAGTATACGCTAATACAGTAAGAACTAGAGAGCCTTTTCTCTTTACTACTAAAAAAATCTTCTTCGCAATAACGGTGACACTATGTAGCATGGCGATTGAATTGAGTGATGTTGTTCCTTCTTTTTACGAAAACCTCAAACGGAGGCCGAGCTACAAGTAGCTTATTATCTGGCATACCCATGCAGGGCCGTAGCCAGGAAAATCCCACGCCCCAGGCCACCTTCGAGGCACTATAGCTACAGTGCGCTACAGTTCGCGACTGTAGCTACAGTCAAGTCTGTGTTTTGTGTCCACGCCCCGGGCGAAGGCCAGGGCAGCCTAGGGCTTGTCTCCGCCACTGTACCCATGGGTCATCGGATTGACCAAAACGAGGTATTTGTTTGGTGTATTTGCAATGTAATCCCTTCGTCCCGAAATAACTGTCACGGATTGTGATTTTGCGACCCCAAACTTTTTAGAACATCACCCGCTCTGCGTCCTCGCCCACTCTCTTGATCCCCTTTGCTGCCCCTTCCGTCGCCGGACGGCTCCGGCGACTTATATTGTTTTGTAGGACATCCCTGGCCTTACGATTTAGATTCACGAGAAACTTATACATTGATTGTCACATACTGGGCTGCAATTGTTTGTTCATGTAGACTAGACTGATGTAAGGAATTGTTTGTTTGTTTTGAGTCTGTTTTCCCCTGATGTAGCCCAAAGCCGAGGGGGGTTCTTCGCCGTGTAAAGCTTTCCAAGGGCTTCTGCTTCAGTGCGCCGCCCCTAAACAAATCAGCGACTAAGATTGCCCGAGCCAAGCCGAGCCACCATTTTTTCTGTAGCTGGAGCCGAGCTGGCCTGGAGACTCAAGCCAGCCGCACGCTCACAAAGCTTGGGAAAAATGAAGCAAAATTTGTGCTTGTGGGGATTCGAACCCACGTCTCACGGGTTCTTCGCCGTGTAAAGCTTTCCAAGGGCTTCTGCTTCGGTGCGCCGCCCCTAAACAAATCAGCGACCAAGATTGCCCGAGCCGAGCCGAGCCGCCATTTTTTCTGTAGCTGGAGCCGAGCTGGCCTGGAGACTCGAGCCAGCCGCACGCTCACAAAGCCTGGGAATAATGAAGCAAAATTTGTGCTTGTGCGGATTCGAACCCAGGTCTCACGGGTGTAGCACAAGGAGCACAACCGTTGTGCTAAACATGGCTCGGTGATGTAGTATGCATCGTATTTGATAATAATTGCACTTTTATTTAGATTTTCCATCTGAATCATTAATCAAAGAAATTGAGTACCAAATCTTTTAAAATTAATTCTAAGAAATTACCAACATGAAATTAAAATATAGATAAACCCATTTCATGAAAAACTTGATGATTATAGCACATTAATAAACATAAAAAATACAATAATTGTGTGGGTCTTGTATGCTTGTCCATAGGTCCTAGATGTGTTGAGGGGTGTTGCATCTGGATCCACATGTCCTAATGGTTGTAGATACACATGACCTACTAGATCAAATTTGTAACTACATGCACCAGCAATATACAACTTGACCTATAACTATCATGTGGGTATTACAACATACAACATAGTTAGGATCGTTGCATATGGGTCCACATATCCCAAAGGTGGTAAGATATGGCTATGAGAGTGTTTCATGTGTGTCAACATGTCCTATATGTGATGAGATCAAGATTGCTAGGGGTGTTACATGTGGGTCCACATGTCCTAAAGGTGGTAGATACATATCTGTATGACCTATTGGACATTTGTAACCACATGCACAAGCACTACATAGCTTGACCTAGAACTATCATGTGGGTCCTACAACATACAACATAGCTAGGAGTGTTGTATGTGGGTCCATATTTACCAAAGGTGGTAAGATATGGTTATGAATGTTGCATGTGGGTCCACATGTCCTAGATGTGCTGGAGTTAAGATGGCTAGGGGTGTTACATGTGGGTCCACATGTCCCAAAGGTTGTAGATACATATAACCTACTAGACATTTGGAACCACATGCACCAGGAGGAGACAACTTGACCTAGAACTATCATGTGGGTCCTACAACACACAACATAGTTAGGAGTGTTGCATGTGGGTCCACATTACCCAACGGTGATAATATATGGGTATGAGTGTTGCATGTGGGTCCATATGTCCTAGTTGTGGCGGGGTTAAGATGACTAGGGGTCTTGCATGTGGACCCACATGTCCCAAAGGTGATAAGATATGACTATGAGAGTGTTGCATGTGGGTCCACATATTCTATATGTGCTGAGGTCAAGATGGATAGGGATGTTATATGTGGGTCCACATGTTCGTATCTGTATGACCTATTGGACATTTGTAACCACATGCACCAACACTACATAGTTTGACCTAGAACTATCATGTGGGTCCTACAACATACAACTTAGTTAAGAGTGTTGTATGTGGGTCCATATTTACCAAAGGTGGTAAGATATGTGTATGAGTGTTGCATGTGGGTCCACATGTCCTAGATGTGCTAGGGTTAAGATGGCTAGGGGTGTTGCATGTGGTTCCACATGTCCCAAAGGTTGTAGATACATATGACCTACTAGACATTTGGAACCACATGCACCCGCAGTAGACAACTTGACCTAGAACTATCATGTGGGTCCTATAACATAAAACATAGCTAGGACTGTTGTATGTGGGTCCACATGTCCCAAAGGTGATAAGATATGGCTATGAGAGTGTTGCATGTGGGTCCACATATTCTATATGTGCTGAGGTCAAGATGGCTAGGGATGTTATATGTGGGTCCACATGTTCTAAAGGTGGTAGATACATATATGTATGACCTATTGGATATCTGTAACCACATGCACCAGCACTACATAGCTTGACCTAGAACTATCATGTGGGTACTACAACAAACAACATAGTTAGGAGTGTTGTATGTGGGTCCACATTTACCAAATGTGGTAATATATGGGTATGAGTGTTGCATGTGGTCCACATATCTGTATGACACCGCCGTGGAGGCCGCCATCATGCAGGCCTCCATCCTGAGCGCGGAGTAGACAACTTGATCTAGAACTATCATGTGAGTTCTATAACATAAAACATAGCTAAGACTGTTGCATGTGGGTCCACATATCCCAAAGGTGATAATATATGGCTATGAGAGTATTGCATGTGGGTCCACATATTCTATATATGCTGAGGTCAAGATGGCTAGGGGTGTTACATGTGGGTCCACATGTCCCAAAGGTGGTAGGTAAATCTCTACTCACGGGTCCACGTGTCCTATATGTGCTGGGTCAAGATGGCTAGGGGTGTTACATGTGTATCCACATGTCGCAAAGGTCCTTCTAGATCACATGTGTAACCACATACACCAGCACTAGATAACTTGACTAAGAACTATCATGTGGGTCCACATGTGACAAAGGTGGTAGATACATATCTGTATGACCTACTCGACATTTGTAACCACATGCACCGGCACTAAACAATTTTACCTAGAACTATTGTAACAGCCCCACTTCTAGTATTGTAAAATTTGAACCAAATTTTCACTTTTCCTTTCAGTCCTGCATCATGGCATCCATGCATTAAGGTGTTCCAGTTGAAACAATTAATCTTGACAAACAGACGTTAGCAAGTTAATATATTTGTCAAGAAAGTTCCAAGAGTTCAAAAATAATAATTCTCACTTGCTCTCAAATTAATAAAGAAAATATCAATTTGGATTTAACCAAAAATACCATAATCCAACCTTAAGAACAAATGTTGTTCAAAACATTTTATTTTGCAACACCAATTTTTGTGGTGCTTCTATATGTTATGGGGAGGCTAAATGAATTTTCTCAGATTTTTGTAAAATGTTTAAGTGCCTCAGTAAAATCCCTGAAATGCTACTGGAATTAAAAGAAACAGGAAAAAGGAGGAATCAGAGAAGTGCATGGGGCTTTCTGCAAAACGGTCATCGTCTTCCCCTGTAGCAACCGAGCGACGAGCGGCTCGAGCCGCGCCAGCTCGCCGCCGTGCCCTCCCCTGCCCGTCGCTGTTCACCGCGAGGAGATAAGACCACCACCGAGGCAGCTCTCTCTCTCCCCCGATATTTTCCCGCTCGCTCCCTCTCTCTTTTTCTGCCATGGCCGAACCCTAGCCGAGCTCGCCGTCGCGCATCGCCGCCATTCCAGGCCGCCCCAGACAGATCGAAGACCGCCATCATCACCGCCGCGTCCTGTTCTCCTTCCCCGCACGAGGAATCGAAGAGGGGAGCCCGGGATTGTCGCCGCCTTGCTCGTCTTCTCCGACCACGGCCGCCGCGCTTCGAGGAAGCTCGCCGTTGCCTCCGCCCACCTCCGTCCAATCCGAGTCTACCCACGCATCGAGGGTGAGCTCACGGACCTCCTGGACATCTCCGTCCTCTTTCTCTCTCGCTAGTTCGACGGTTAGCTGTAGTTTCGCCGTAGCCCTCCGCCGCACGGCCCCGTCGCCGGAGCATTTTCCGGCGACCATTTGGTCCGTAGCGCCGCCCCCAGCCTCCACGCAACCGTGCGCGTCGAATGTGCTTAGTAATCCATCCCCGCGCGTGCTCCTCCGCCGGAGCAGAGCGCGTCGCCGCCGCGGCCACCGCGCCCAGAACGCGCCGGTCCTGGCATCGTCGCGGTCAACCAGGCCGTGGGCCTCTGCCCGCTCACGTGGACGCCAGCGTGGCCTAGGGCCCACACGTCAGTGGCACGGGTTAGCCCAGCCCTGGGTGTAAAACGGTTCGGTAGTTTCTGGAAATTAAAATAAATAGCCAGATTCAAATAGAAATTTGTAAAATCCATATCTTTTGGAATACTTGTCCAGAAATTACAAATAAGATGCCAAAATGTTCAGAAAAATAAATGGAGTCTATTGGTATAACTCACACATCCAAGTAAATTAGTTTAGTTGCTTCTTTGTTAAAATAACAAAAATGGCAGAAAAGAAATACTTTTTGTAAATTCAATAACTTTAAAAATAATGATCCAAAAATTAAGTTTGAACTATCAAAATGTTCAGTACTTAATATACTTCATGTTCCACCACCTCTACAAACATGGATAATTGGTTTTAATGCTATTTAATGGAATTTGCTAAAAAGGAAGATTTAGAAAGAATTTTAGAAATTCAATAACTTTTTATTGGTATATCAGAAAAATGTGTTTAATAGATCAAAATGCTCAGAAAAATGTGAACTATCCAGTAGTATCACCATCATGTATATTTGATCAAAATTACAGTTCTGCCCTCTTTAAGAGGTTAGGAAAATCATTAAGTAAATGTGGGGTATAATGCTCTCGTGTTGAAACACTTATTTCCGAACCCCATTTAAATTGCTAGATATTGTTATGGTAATTTCAGTGCATTAAAAAGGTCATGCCATCATGTGTTTGCACATTGTCACTTGTCATGCATGTGTGGTTATTGATTGTTCATTTCCGGTGTTTTTATGCATCGATAGATCAAGCAGTCGGGGTTCCACCACAATACCCTGACGACCCGTATTACTAGCCTGCTGAACAAGGCAAGCGTAATCCCCCTCTCTGAGCATGTCTCCTCCTGTTTTCCGCAACTATTTTCTCCACTATAATATTGCATTCGGTTCCAAATGTCTTTTGCCTGGATTAGAGTATCCTACTAGTTGCATTAGATACATGTTGCCATTACCTGTATCCTTCCTAATACCCATAGGACTGAAGTGTTGGCCTGAGTTAATTATACTTGCGATATATATGCTTACCCATGCTTAGTTAAATGCTTATTAGTCCAGTGGATGTTTCAATTGTCGGAACAGTTGATGGAATGACCGGATGTTGTGGAAAATTGTGGGGACATAAATAAACTGCTTAAAGGCAGGGATGAGAGGCCACATAGGATGTGGTGGGTTGTCCCGTTCTCGCCGCCTAGGTGCGAGTTCTTTACCTCTTGAACCAAGACTGAGCGTGCTTCCATCGGTGGGACATATGGAATCCCTATCGACCGACTAACTTGGGAGGGACTAGCCAGGGTCCTCTAGTTTGAGCTTCCATTTGCGCGTGCGTGAAGACGGTGGCCAGGACTGGGATGAGGATGGTGGTGATTAGGAAAATGAGTGGCCACGGGGCAGGGTGTTGGAGGCACTGAACCTGTCTCGTCCTCACTGATGATCCTGGGTTAGTCTCAAGCAAGGTAAAGGTTGTAGCCGCTCCCACTCAGCCGACTTTCCCTGGAAGAGAGTTAAATTGCATAGGCAATGAGCCGGACGGTACCGGTGGTTAAAAATAGTACACCCCTGTAGGGTTAAATCTTTTCGAAAAGCCGTGTCCGCGGTTATGGACGACTTGGGAACGGACGATAAGACCATAGAGAACATGAACCGAATAAGTAAAACTTGACTTCAAGAATGCAAGGTTAGCTTCCTCGAGGGTGATTCGGGGAGGTGCCTTTGTAGATAGATACAGTGGTTGATGTTGGTTGTTGATGAAGATGATCAAAATAAAATGATCAAAGGAAAAGAGTTTACTTCTCACCCCGTTTGAAAATATTCTGATTAGTCGATGCCAGATGTCGTTTAATAAAGAAAACCAGCCTTATGCAAAACAGCCATAAAACCTTTGTAAGCCAATCATCGAGCTAGTAGCTCTAGTAACCTTGCAGAGTTCGTCGAACTCAACGTTGCTTTGTTGATTCTTTCAGAGGAGGACTTCATCGAACTTGAAGGTGGGTTCTTCGTGGACGTTGACGAGTAGTCTGGAGTTTCCAGGTGGCAGCTTGGGACATCTCCGGGACAGCTGGCGCTGGGAATGTTTATTTGTAGGCCTCTTAGGCCATATTTTGGATCTTGTTGTTTAGAACAACTTAATTCGCTTCCGCATGATGTACTGTTGGGTCTGTGACCTCTGGTTGTAATATTTGCTATCTTTCTCTATTATAAGAGTTGAACTATAATGCTTTGAGTCGTAGAGTCTGTAATGTGCCAGTTGTTCCACAAGTCTTGATCTCTCTATTATGCATTGATAGTTGTGCATGTGTTATGGCATCACTCGGGGTGTTGCGTTGCCGATGATCCATGCCGAGCACGCCTGCCAAAGGTTTTGGCCTGGGAGTGGTAACCCAGTAACCTCCGGTTGTATCGCATGACCGGTGACACACAACATCTTTGTATAGTTAAGCGGTCGGGGCGTTACAACTATCATGTGGGTCCTACAAAGACAGGTTCAATTCAACACACAAAGACAGGTTCAGTCCAACACACGAAAGTCCGATGACCGGTGGACCAAAACGGTGTGCACTTCCAAGTGACTTAAAAGGAAGCAATAAAAACAATAAGGTTTATCGTGAAACTCGCTATATTCTATCCAATCATACTTATCATACCATTCTTTTCAAAACCCTCTAAATGCACTTCCCATTTTTAGGAAAGTTCACAATTGGTTGAGTTGGACCCTTCAAACAATACTTATAGGTTACCTGTAACAGCCCGAAGTTAATAACCTGGAAAACCTGTGTAATTTTTCCGCTTTTGTGTTTCATTGCATCATGGCATCCATTCTAAAGTGCTAAACAAATAACACAATTGGTTTGGCACCATTTTAAAAACAAAATGCCAGACTTGCTTAAGCAAATTTCAAAACAATGAAAGCACTCTAACTTGCAAAACAAATACTTGACATCTTATATTTGTCAGGAAGGTTTCAAGAGTTCAAAATAATATTTTTGCCCTTGCTCTAAAAATTCCAAAGTACTATTATTTTGGTTTTAGCAAAAATGCCATATCCAAACTCCATGAACAAAGGTCGTCAAAAACAGTTTATTTTGAAACCCCAATTTTTGTGGGCCTTCTACTGGTTATGGGGAGGCCACACAAATTTTCTCGTAATTTTTGAAAGTGACGAAGTGCCTCAATAAAATCAGGGATTTGCTGCTGTTTCAAAATTAAAATAGACAAGGACCTATCCGTGGTGGAAAACTTTTGCCCAGGGGGTTTTTCGCAAAACTCCCAGCGTCTCTCTCCTCCCACCTCTCCCGCGAGCGCCATGCCGCGCTGTCGCTCGCGCGACGCCCACCCGCGCCAGGGCCCCCTCCTTCTCTGCCTCTTCCCTGCCAGAAGAAGACCAGGGCACGAGTCCGCCCTGCTCCCCTATCCACTGCCGCTCACCTGCTCCCGTTCCCCTCTCTGTTTCTCCCCACGACACGAACCCCAGCCGCGCCATGGCCGTCTTCGCCGCCGTCGACTGAAGCAGCCCCAGGCCAAGCCAGGACCGCCACGAGCTCTGCCGCGCCGTCTTCTCCTTCCTCGCCACCGGAATCGAGCTAGGACGCCGTGTAGCTCCGGGAATCAACCGCGCCTTCCGCACCTTCTTCGACCACGGCCGCCGCTGCGCCGGTCGATTCCGTCACCGTCGAGCCATCCTCGGTCCTCCCGTGCACACCACGACGTCCGTCTTGCCGTGCTGCTCCTCTCCACCAACGGAAGCGTGCCGAAATGCAGCGAATCGACGCCGCCGTCCTCAACTCCGCCGCTGCCGTCCGAGCTCCACCGCGAGCGAATCCGCCGCCGTCGAACTTCCTCTAGCCACCCCGACCTCCCCAACGTGCGTGGTGAGCTACTGGCCCCTCTCCCCTCTCCCTATCTCTCGCACTGGCTCACGCTCCACCACGCCGTAGCCGTTCGCCGCCGTCGCCGATGTTCCTGTCGCCGTGCCCTCGCGCGCGTCGGATTTTCCGAAGTGAAGCAGAGCCGGATATTCCGATTTTCTGCCAGTACGAGAATCGATTAGGTCCTTAGCTAATTTCTCATCTCTCCGCAGCACTCGGATTTTCCGAGTTTTGCAAGCATCGGACTATCCGATTTCTGTCAGTACCTTCTTTTTCTTCACTCCTTAGCCTTTTTGCAGAGCACCATCCGATCGGATATTCCGATTTAAAAAGAAATCGGAAATTCCGAGTAAATACAGTACCAGAGTTTGTCCTGTTTACAAAATTTATTCCTTCTTCTATTTTGGTTTCAAATAGTGGTTTGTGTTGGTTTTAAGTATTAACCAGCACATGATTAAAAGAGGAGAGGAAATATTAAAAGAACTTATTTAATTTAGTAAGTTATAGAAGTAATAACTTTTGTTCGGTACATCAGAAAAATATGTTCGATATACCAAAATGACCGGAAAAATGTGAACTATCCAAATGCATCCATATCATGCATAATTGCTCACAACTAAAGTATCGCACCTCTAGAAGTAAGAAGAATTATTAATTTAATTATGGGGTTTCTCTTCTCCTGTTGAAATAATTATTCCCGCACCCCATTTAAATTGCTAGATAGCTTATAATAAGTTCGGTGCATTAAAATGTCATATCATCATGAGTGTGCATTGCACCTACCTGTATTCGTGTTATTTATGTGTTTCCTTTCCGGTGTTGTTTGTGCTACGGTAGATCGAGGAGTTGAGGTGCAACCACACTTCTTCGATGATTTCTTACTCCTCCGCTGAACAAGGCAAGCGTAATCCCCCCTCTGAGCATATCTTATCCTATTTTCCGCAATTATTTTCTCCACTATAATATTGCATGCGGTTCTAAATGTCTTTTGCCTGGATTAGAGTATCCTACTAGTTGCATTAGAATCCTGTTGCCAATACCTATTTTACCTTCCTACTACCATAGGTTTGTATTGTTGGCCATGGAATACTTACTATGCTATGCAAGTGCTTAGCCATGCTTAGTGAAATGCCTAGTTGTACTAGGGATGGGGAATGCTGGAAACATGTGTTAACTTGTGACAGTGATGTTGATGGTGGAAAATTGTGGAGATGGATAATAAAATGCTAAGAAGGTGGGGATGAGAGGCCACATGGAATGTGGTGGGTTGTCTCGTTCTTGCCGCCTAGGTGCGAGTTCTGTACCTCCTGAACCAAGACTGAGCGTGCAACCATGCGTGAGGCCTATGCAATTGCAGGAACCCTCATAGACTAAATAACTCGAGCGGGGCTAGCCAGGGTCCTCTAGTTCGGGCTTCCATTTGCGCGTGCGTGATGGTGTTGAACTGAGATGAGGATGGTGGTGTTAGGAAAATAAGTGGCCGTGGGGCGGGGTGTGGTGATCCTGGCAGTCCTACCGCCACTGATGATCCTGGAAAGTCCTTAACGGGGGAGAAGTCGACACCGTTCCCACCCAGCCGGCTTTCCAAGGAAGAGAGCTAATGCGCAGGTAATGGGCCGGGCGGTACGCGTGGCAAACATTTGTACACCCCTGCAGGGTTAAATCTTTTCGAAAAGCCGTGTCCACGGTTACGGACGACTTGGGAATGGACGATGATCATAGAATAACTTAAACGGAATGATTAAAAACTGGGTACTAGAGGTACCAATTTCACGAATGTAAGGTTGACTTCCTCGAGGGTGATTCGGGGAGGTGCCTTTGATGAACAGGTACAATGGTGATGTGGGTGATGTTTGAGAAAGGTGATCTCAAAGAAAAGAGTTACTTCTTACCCCTCTTTGAAAATGTTCTAATAGTCGATGCCTTTGAGTTATGTTTTTCATAAATAAAATCAGCTTTATGCAAAAGAGCCATAAAACCTTGACAGCTAATCATCGAGCATATATTAGCTCTTAATCTTGCGAGTTCGTCGAACTCAACGTCTTTGCTTTTGTTTCAGAGGAGGACTTCACCGACTTCGAAGGTGGGTTCTTTGTGGACGTCGACGAGTAGTCTGGGGTTCCCAGGTGGCAGCTTGGGACATCCGGAACAGCTGGCGCTGGATGTTTATTTGCAGGCCTCTTAGGCCATATGTTGGTTCTTGTTGTTTAGAACAACACACTTCGCTTCCGCATGTTGTAATGTTGGGTCTGTGACCTCTGTTTGTCATTTGCTATCTTTCTCTGTATAAGAGTTGAACTATATGATTTTTGTGTCGTAGAGTCTGTGATGTGCCAGTTGTTCCACAAGTCTTGATCTTACTATTATGCCTTGAGGGTTGCGCCCGTGTTAAGGCATCAATCGGGGTGTTGCGTTGTCTGGAGTGAGGTGTACCCAGCAACGCCTGCCAAAGGTTTTGGCCGGGGATTGGTAAACCCGTAACCTCCGCTTGTATCGCTTAACCGGTGACACGCAACATCACTGTATAACAGTCGGGTCGGGGCGCCACAAGTTGGTATCAGAGCAGTACTGCCTGTAGGAAACCCTTCTACTGGTCGATGTTGAGTCTAGTGTTTGTGAAAATATTTTTAACCTAAAAATGAGTTGTGAAAACCATCTTAGGATTCTTTTTACTCCTTATCTGGTTACCCTCTAATCTCGGAGCAATCTTACCTCGATTTGACTTAAAGGTTTTACTTCTCGTCTGTTACTTCAAAACTAGGAGTATCACGTGGGTGGGCTTCTATCTTTAGGGTTATGTGTCACGTTGCTCCCGCCGCGCTACAATCCGAAGCTTCATGTGCCGAGAAACCATCTGGAGTACGACGAAAATTCCTATCAACTCAGTTGTTTACGGACCCTTGTATTCCTATCAAGTTTAATCTCTTAAATCCTTTCTTTTGGGTTCTAACCCAAGGACTTGAACATAAGGTCCCGGATTGTGCCAACTAGAGTGTGTTAAGTTGTGATTTCTTAACTCTCGCTAGTAGCACATGATGCTGATCTTCAACCCAAGTCTTTTTCGTCTTCTGTGTGGTAAATGGTTAAACATTAATTTCCCACGCCTCAGCTGGCTATGTAACTCCAACTCTTCCGTAGCCTTGTGTAGATTCTGTCTTGGAATCATCTGGGTTATGATCCGGTTGCCCTTACCGAATCCCCCATCTATGTTCATGACTCTGCTGCATCTCTCCTTTTTGGCATGGTTATCACAATTGAGTAATACCCGGTGCATCTTCGTCATCTTAGGATTCCTCCTGAGTAAGTTTCTCACTCTGATCCGCTTCCAACCTTTCGTCTATCAGTTGACCGTAAAGTGGTATCGTGCGTTGGTATGTTCCGATGCAAGTCCCTCTCCTGATCCGTCAAGACTTTCCACTTCATCTTGTTAGGAGAAACAAACTCCCGTATATTGTCCACTTCTCGGATCTAGTCAAAGTAATGAAATCTGCGGAGTAAAGGCTTTGTCTAGTTTTTGTTCTGCTCCACCTTAGAGTGTCACACTCTTTTATATCAGAGTATCGTGCTAGGTATCATGATCCTCTTGATGAAGTGATGCTCTTACAATTCATTACTCTCCGTTTCCCGAGTGACTCGTTACTCGAGAAGGGTAAGTCGTGAGCAATGATGTGGCTATCGGATATTTTTAGCAGTTCTTACTGTGCGGAAATCCAGGGATATCCTTTGCCCTCCTTAGCATGATTGGTTAGCCAATCAATAAGCTGAGTTGACAGTGCTACCAAGTCAGTTGGCTCTGATGCACTCCCTCGGTCAAAGAGCTAGATTGTGCCGAAGCTCCCAAGACCACCTCGTTGTGCCTTGAAAGGCATGATCCTCTCTCGAACTCAAGATCCACCGTTACGTCATGATATCCTATATGGGGATCATGATATCCTGTAGGTCTTTCTAGAAGTATCGCCAGGTTGTCGCCTGTCCAAGCTCAACATCACGGACAACTCTTTTCTCCGAGAAGAGTTGAGCTTATGAGTAAGCTGGTTCTCCAAACAACTCCTTTCTCCAAGAAAATCGTGCTGGATGTCCTGAATTATTCAGTTGAGCTTAAACAACTCGGAGAGTTAAAAGATAAAAGATCTATCTGATATAGTTCATTCTAAATGGGATGTCTAGTCTGTTTGTGTTGAAGTAAGGAAGTATCTCCTCGTTGGAGATGCTAACCTCCAAACCTTTGGGTTTGAATTGGGTGAACTCCCAGGACACATACCGGAAATTTCTGGAAGTTAGAAGTGACTTTCCCTGGTTCACGTGCAATTGCTGAAAGATGTTGCCGTGGATCTGAGTGAATTGTCTGGTTTCCTCAAAATCATCTCAACTCGATCGTGCATGTGTAGAATACTCTCGGAATGGTATGTTGTTACCTCCATTCCTCGAGAATTTCATCTCTGCATCCAAGCCACTAATGGAATTGTTCCCGGAAGAGAAGAAGTCTGAGAACTTCTTTGTATTTGTTGGTGTTTAAAAGCAAGATCAACTCACTGTGTCTCATTGCAAGTAATTCATGTAGGTGCAGATGTCTTCTGACAAATTGCTAATACGTGAGTTCCGCAATCCTGTTCCTCCTTTGGAGTTAGACATTTTAGTCCAGCTCCTAGAGATTCTAGCAAATGTAATCCGTTGGTATGCATTGCAAAGCCTCCTATTCCTACCGGTGCTGAGTCTGAAGTATCTCTACCCCTGACCAGATCTGAACCTTAATCAGAAGCGATAGTTGGTGATTCTCAAGAAGTTTGTCCCGATGTCTGGAAAATCACGAAGTGTCCCCGATACTAACGTTGCGGAGTTTCTGAAGTTCTCTCGATCTAGCTTTCCGATCCTTCTCCAGTGATATGAAATGCTCCTCCGTGAGGAAAGTGCTACTCAAGCCGACTAGTACAAGTTAACTTTTCAACTGTTGGAATCTTGTTTCAACACTCTCCCTCAGAAATTTAAGGCCTTGTGCAAAGTTCATATTCTGAATCTTGGAGAGACAGTTGCCTATCAACCGGAAACTTCTTACCAACCTCCCGTCAAACGCATGTGTCTCCTAACTGTCAATTCAAGGGATGCTGGAAATCACATCCTAAGTTCTACTAGGAGGTACTTGGTCGTGGTGTATTCACCAAGATTCATCTCTCCGGAAAGGTTCCCTTCTTTCCTATGGTGTACGTGATAGTGACCTCGAAGTGAAGCTGATGAAGATCTCCATGATGCTTTCGGTCAACCTCTTCAGGAAAGAAGCTACTGGAAGCAAGAAGATAGTGTAGTACCGTCATAACCTTTCCCTCTTTCCTACTCTAAGAATCTCGGGACGAGATTCCTGTAAGGAGGGTAGAGTTGTAACAGCCCGAAGTTAATAACCTGGAAAACCTGTGTAATTTTTCCGCTTTTGTGTTTCATTGCATCATGGCATCCATTCTAAAGTGCTAAACAAATAACACAATTGGTTTGGCACCATTTTAAAAACAAAATGCCAAACTTGCTTAAGCAAATTTCAAAACAATGAAAGCACTCTAACTTGCAAAACAAATACTTGACATCTTATATTTGTCAGGAAGGTTTCAAGAGTTCAAAATAATATTTTTGCCCTTGCTCTAAAAATTCCAAAGTACTATTATTTTGGTTTTAGCAAAAATGCCATATCCAAACTCCATGAACAAAGGTCGTCAAAAACAGTTTATTTTGAAACCCCAATTTTTGTGGGCCTTCTACTGGTTATGGGGAGGCCACACAAATTTTCTCGTAATTTTTGAAAGTGACGAAGTGCCTCAATAAAATCAGGGATTTGCTGCTGTTTCAAAATTAAAATAGACAAGGACCTATCCGTGGTGGAAAACTTTTGCCCAGGGGGTTTTTCGCAAAACTCCCAGCGTCTCTCTCCTCCCACCTCTCCCGCGAGCGCCATGCCGCGCTGTCGCTCGCGCGACGCCCACCCGCGCCAGGGCCCCCTCCTTCTCTGCCTCTTCCCTGCCAGAAGAAGACCAGGGCACGAGTCCGCCCTGCTCCCCTATCCACTGCCGCTCACCTGCTCCCGTTCCCCTCTCTGTTTCTCCCCACGACACGAACCCCAGCCGCGCCATGGCCGTCTTCGCCGCCGTCGACTGAAGCAGCCCCAGGCCAAGCCAGGACCGCCACGAGCTCTGCCGCGCCGTCTTCTCCTTCCTCGCCACCGGAATCGAGCTAGGACGCCGTGTAGCTCCGGGAATCAACCGCGCCTTCCGCACCTTCTTCGACCACGGCCGCCGCTGCGCCGGTCGATTCCGTCACCGTCGAGCCATCCTCGGTCCTCCCGTGCACACCACGACGTCCGTCTCGCCGTGCTGCTCCTCTCCACCAACGGAAGCGTGCCGAAATGCAGCGAATCGACGCCGCCGTCCTCAACTCCGCCGCTGCCGCCCGAGCTCCGCCGCGAGCGAATCCGCCGCCGTCGAACTTCCTCTAGCCACCCCGACCTCCCCAACGTGCGTGGTGAGCTACTGGCCCCTCTCCCCTCTCCCTATCTCTCGCACTGGCTCACGCTCCACCACGCCGTAGCCGTTCGCCGCCATCGCCGATGTTCCTGTCGCCGTGCCCTCGCGCGTCGGATTTTCCGAAGTGAAGCAGAGCCGGATATTCCGATTTTCTGCCAGTACGAGAATCGATTAGGTCCTTAGCTAATTTCTCATCTCTCCGCAGCACTCGGATTTTCCGAGTTTTGCAAGCATCGGACTATCCGATTTCTGTCAGTACCTTCTTTTTCTTCACTCCTTAGCCGTTTTTGCAGAGCACCATCCGATCGGATATTCCGATTTAAAAAGAAATCGGAAATTCCGAGTAAATACAGTACCAGAGTTTGTCCTGTTTACAAAATTTATTCCTTCTTCTATTTTGGTTTCAAATAGTGGTTTGTGTTGGTTTTAAGTATTAACCAGCACATGATTAAAAGAGGAGAGGAAATATTAAAAGAACTTATTTAATTTAGTAAGTTATAGAAGTAATAACTTTTGTTCGGTACATCAGAAAAATATGTTCGATATACCAAAATGACCGGAAAAATGTGAACTATCCAAATGCATCCATATCATGCATAATTGCTCACAACTAAAGTATCGCACCTCTAGAAGTAAGAAGAATTATTAATTTAATTATGGGGTTTCTCTTCTCCTGTTGAAATAATTATTCCCGCACCCCATTTAAATTGCTAGATAGCTTATAATAAGTTCGGTGCATTAAAATGCCATATCATCATGAGTGTGCATTGCACCTACCTGTATTCGTGTTATTTATGTGTTTCCTTTCCGGTGTTGTTTGTGCTACGGTAGATCGAGGAGTTGAGGTGCAACCACACTTCTTCGATGATTTCTTACTCCTCCGCTGAACAAGGCAAGCGTAATCCCCCCTCTGAGCATATCTTATCCTATTTTCCGCAATTATTTTCTCCACTATAATATTGCATGCGGTTCTAAATGTCTTTTGCCTGGATTAGAGTATCCTACTAGTTGCATTAGAATCCTGTTGCCAATACCTGTTTTACCTTCCTACTACCATAGGTTTGTATTGTTGGCCATGGAATACTTACTATGCTATGCAAGTGCTTAGCCATGCTTAGTGAAATGCCTAGTTGTACTAGGGATGGGGAATGCTGGAAACATGTGTTAACTTGTGACAGTGATGTTGATGGTGGAAAATTGTGGAGATGGATAATAAAATGCTAAGAAGGTGGGGATGAGAGGCCACATGGAATGTGGTGGGTTGTCTCGTTCTTGCCGCCTAGGTGCGAGTTCTGTACCTCCTGAACCAAGACTGAGCGTGCAACCATGCGTGAGGCCTATGCAATTGCAGGAACCCTCATAGACTAAATAACTCGAGCGGGGCTAGCCAGGGTCCTCTAGTTCGGGCTTCCATTTGCGCGTGCGTGATGGTGTTGAACTGAGATGAGGATGGTGGTGTTAGGAAAATAAGTGGCCGTGGGGCGGGGTGTGGTGATCCTGGCAGTCCTACCGCCACTGATGATCCTGGAAAGTCCTTAACGGGGGAGAAGTCGACACCGTTCCCACCCAGCCGGCTTTCCAAGGAAGAGAGCTAATGCGCAGGTAATGGGCCGGGCGGTACGCGTGGCAAACATTTGTACACCCCTGCAGGGTTAAATCTTTTCGAAAAGCCGTGTCCACGGTTACGGACGACTTGGGAATGGACGATGATCATAGAATAACTTAAACGGAATGATTAAAAACTGGGTACTAGAGGTACCAATTTCACAAATGTAAGGTTGACTTCCTCGAGGGTGATTCGGGGAGGTGCCTTTGATGAACAGGTACAATGGTGATGTGGGTGATGTTTGAGAAAGGTGATCTCAAAGAAAAGAGTTACTTCTTACCCCTCTTTGAAAATGTTCTAATAGTCGATGCCTTTGAGTTATGTTTTTCATAAATAAAATCAGCTTTATGCAAAAGAGCCATAAAACCTTGACAGCTAATCATCGAGCATATATTAGCTCTTAATCTTGCGAGTTCGTCGAACTCAACGTCTTTGCTTTTGTTTCAGAGGAGGACTTCACCGACTTCGAAGGTGGGTTCTTTGTGGACGTCGACGAGTAGTCTGGGGTTCCCAGGTGGCAGCTTGGGACATCCCGGAACAGCTGGCGCTGGATGTTTATTTGCAGGCCTCTTGGGCCATATGTTGGTTCTTGTTGTTTAGAACAACACACTTCGCTTCCGCATGTTGTAATGTTGGGTCTGTGACCTCTGTTTGTCATTTGCTATCTTTCTCTGTATAAGAGTTGAACTATATGATTTTTGTGTCGTAGAGTCTGTGATGTGCCAGTTGTTCCACAAGTCTTGATCTTACTATTATGCCTTGAGGGTTGCGCCCGTGTTAAGGCATCAATCGGGGTGTTGCGTTGTCTGGAGTGAGGTGTACCCAGCAACGTCTGCCAAAGGTTTTGGCCGGGATTGGTAAACCCGTAACCTCCGCTTGTATCGCTTAACCGGTGACACGCAGCATCACTGTATAACAGTCGGTCGGGGCGCCACATTACCATAACCATGGAGTTCATAACAACGAGCGGCGTAGGTTAAAGGAAGACGACAGAGAGGTTGAAAAACACATGTATACCAAGCACAATGTGAACATTTACGTTCCTATAGTACAATGTCTACTCGTATATATCCGCCGAAATAAAAAAGTTACGTCACAAAAGTTATAGGAAACGGAGAAATGAACCTACCCTTTAAAGGAAATTTTAAACGGTGGACTCACTACGACAAATTTAATGAAATTCGTCTAAAAAGGGCAAATATCGATCTGAAATGGAGAAGTTACAGGCAAGAAAATTCAAAACCGACCACGAGAATGAAACCTACTCGTCGACGCACACGTATTTCTTGTATAAATTATTTCAAATCGAAATATAATTGTGGAGATTAGAGTCTGAGGTGCATGCACGTAACAAACACGCCGTTGGTCGATTCGGTCGAGTGTTGACGTGCTGGCCTGCTGCGCGTGTGACAATGCAGTATCTAGGCCCAAAGCCACAATGGCTTAATACCCCACCAGGCCACCACACGTCCGAGGAGTATTTTTTTTGGCAGGTACGATGACACATGAGTAGTTGTTGCCCCTGGCCGATTGGAAATTAGCTAAGCTAGAGGCTATCTCGCCCAGGAGTCTCCAGGTCGGCTCGGCTTGGCTCGGGCAATCTTGGTCATTGATATGTTTAGGGGCGGCGCACTGAAGCAGGCCTCCTTTCCAAGAAGTATTCCGTTCGCCCCTGCGTGTAGAAACGCCAGCAAGCACGCAGGACGTCAAATCCGGCCTCCCCAAAGCAGTACCAACCAAATCACATTACATTACTGTAGTTTTAAGCGATAGAATGCTCAAAATAAAGTTCCAGCGACAGATCACTCATGTAATGTGTTGCCACGAAATTGTATAATCCTTGTGAAGTTAACAATCTTCACGTATTGCGCAAGGAGTCATCGCGAGGAGGAATGCAGTGCGTGGTCTTGCCTTGTAGGACGATGCCCTCGTTGAGTTATAGGTTCATCGTGAATTCGTGACATTTTTGGATTCACATTATTTTCTCCTTGTACTATGTGATTTGCCTAAATCTGTTTTTCCGCGGAGAGTATAGAGAGTTTTTTCTCTGCACTAAGAAAATCTTCTTCACACTAACAGTCACACTATCACTATGTAGCATGGCAATTGAACTGAATGACGTTGTCCCTTTCTTCTACGGAAACCTCAAACAGAGGTCGAGCTACTGGCACCTCGTTATCCGAGACACCCGTGTGCCGTCAGATTAACCAAAACGAGGTATATCTGTTTGCAAATGTATAATCCATATCTTCCATTCAATATATTTTTTATTGGAAAAAATTCATGTGCCAAGCGAAGTCCACTCTTCAATGCCCTGACACTTTAATATCTCTTCAGATTCCATTTAATTATTGCATTGGATAAGCAGTTGTTTTTCGAGGTAATCTGAATAGAAAATATGAGAGCGGCGTTAAGAACATAGTATAATTTAAGTACATAATCATGGCAGAAAATTGCAAAAAGAACATCAACACAATCACAAGCAAAATCTTTGGCAAAAAGGATTTGAGAATACAATCTTCAGCACAAAAGCACTTGACAAAAAACGTTGTTCACCTATGTGCAGCAACAAGCCAGATTCGGCTTTAGCTCCTGAAATTCTTGCAATAAAATATTATTTGGACATCAAACATGCTCATCAAGAACAGAATCTATCTCATAGATGATTAAAATCGAACCAGCCGGGGAAAAAAATCTTTTCGCGTGTCCCGGATAAATTTCAATCAAATGAAAACGAATATTCTCAGTTCGTTTTTAAGATGCGGCAAACTGGCACATCGATCCATACTTCTAACTCGGGATTGGGCATCAATCCATACTTCTCGGGAACACCATTTACCTCTTGGATATAATTTACAAAAATCACTATATCAAAAATATCATCCCAAATTAATAGTAGAATATTTGTGTCGCTCGTTCCTACCAATCATGTCTTGCGCAAGGAGTCTTCGCGACGACGAATGCAGCGCGTGGTCTTGTCTCGTCGGACGATGCGTTCGTGAGTCATATGTTCATCGTGAGTCGTGACATTTGGATGCAAATAATGGGAATTGCCAGTAATTTCTTCGTTGTGCTATGCGATTTGCCTAAATTTGTCTATTCAAGGAGAGTGAGTCTACGCTAACACAGTAAGAACTAGATAGCCTTTTCTCTTTACTAAGAAAATCTTCTTCGCATTAACAGTGACACTATGTAGCATGGCGATTGAATTGAGTGATGATGACCTCAAACTGAGTCTGAGCTACGGGTAGCTCGTTATATGGGACACCCATGTGCCATCAGATTTACCGAAACGAGGTTTCTGTTTGGTGCATTTGCGCGGAAATTCATCATGGCTCTCGAGCTCATATGCTCTAGATGAATAAAAATGCCGAAAATAGTAAAATATTTCAAAAAAAAATCTGATATTTTTTGGTGACGAACATATACAAATGTTTTACATATGTGCCATATTTTTAAGCATTAATTTTGCCTTTTTTGTACAGAACACCACACATGCCATTTCATCGTGAAACTTGGCACGTATGTAGAAAACTTGGATATACTCGTCACCAATGTTTTCAGATTTTTTTTAAAATATTCAGGTAGGAGCATATGAGTTGGGGAGCCAAAACACCACTCTCGTATTTACAATGAATAATTCATATCTTGCCATTCAATAAATTTTTTATTAGGAAAGATACATGTGCCATGCGAAGTCGCCGCTGACACCGGCCATGCACATTCACTGCCCTTACTGTTGATATCTCTCTCCAGATTCGATTTAATGATTGCATTGGATTAGCCGTTATTTTTTGAGGTAATCTGAATAGAAAATATGAGAGCAGTGTTAAGGACATAGTATAATTTAAGTACATAATCTTGACAGTAAATTGCAAAAACAACATCAACACAATCACAAAACAAAATCTTTGGCAAAAAAAATTGAGAATGAAATCGTTAGCATAGAGCATTTGACAAAAAACGTTGTTCACCATATGTGCAGCAACAAGCCAGATTCAGCTTTAGCTCCTGAAATTCGTGCAATAAAATATTATTTGGACATCATACATGCTCATCAAGAATAGAATCTATCTACCACCGACCGAAAAAAAATCAATTCGTGGGTCCATTTTTTCCCGTTTGACTATGCGATTTGTCTAAAATTTTCTCTTCTTTGAGGAGAATATACGCTAACACAGTAACAACTAGAGAACCTTTTTCTTCACTAAGAAAATCTTCTTCACAGTATCAGTGACACTATGTAGCATGGCGATTGAATTGAGTGATGTTGTTCTTTTTTTTACGAAAATCTCAAATGGAGGCCGAGCTACAGATAGCTTATTATCTAGCATACCCATGCGCCATCGGATTGACCAAAACGAGGAATCTTGTTGGTGTATTTGCAATGTATAATTCACATCTTGCAATTCAATATTTTTTATTAGGAAGGGTTCATGTGCCAAGCGAAATCGCTGGCACATGCCATGCACTCTTCACTGCCCTGACACTTTGATATCTCTCATCTTCGGATTCAATTTAATTATTGCATTGGGATTAGCAGTTATTTTTTGAGGTAATATGAATAGAAAATATGATAGCACCGTGAAGGACACAGTATAATTTAAGTACGTAATCTTGACAGAAAATCACAAAGAGAACATCAACACAATCACACACACACACAAAAATGGCAAAAAGGACTTGAGAGTGAAATCTATAGCTTAGAGCATTTGACAAAAAAATTGTTCACATATCTTTACTATTATATGGCAGTTCGTACGTACGTAGTTGGACGAAATTCTGCCGAACGTCTTCTGCCATCGCTACCAAACCCAGCCGTCAAGAGCATGGGCCGGCCCAACTGTACGTGCGTAGGATGGAGCAGATCATTCGTACGTACGTAGTAAGGAACAGATCGTTTTCTGCCATCGCTTCAAGAGGATGGGCCGGCCCAACTGTACGCTACAGTGCTGTCTGCGTTACTAATTGGTCAAAGAGGTCGTAATCAACAATAAGTGAAACAATAATAGGTCGTAATCAACATTAATTCCCGCGCTGATCACCCGCACTGATTGGGCAAAGAGACCCTTAAAACCCCGCACAACCCCTTCCCAATCGATCGCCCGAATCACAAACTGACGTCCGCTCCATCCTCTTGCAAACAGATCACGCCTCGGCTTCATTCCCTCCATGGAGAGTCGAAACATCCTTCGTCGCCCCATCTCCACCAGGGTTGTGCCTCCCCCATTCTACCGCAACCTCAGTCGCCTCCCAGGATCCATGAGGGTTGTGGCTCCTCAGCCATTCCCAGTTCCCGTCGTCTTGCCCCCTGTTAGCAGGCAATACATACCAATACTTTGTGACTTATATCTGCATATATGATAAGATTATGTCATGTAAACAGGGACCTTCAGTAATACAACATATATTGGTAACTAAATATCTATTTTTTTTAGTGCTCCATGGCTGAATGAGTTATTTTACCAGGCAGGAGATAATTGTTCTCTGCGTAGGGGACAAACATGTCTCACGGCACATGACGATGTGGATACGTGCCGAACGAGAAAGATATTGCTTAGCAGCAACTTTCTTAGAGGTCAACACGTGCCAAGGTGAGTTATTTTATATATAAACAATCTAACATTTATGAAGTTTGTGACACTAATGTTATGGTCTACACTGTCATAGGTGCCATGATAACAACAGAGAATAGCCAGATTGTCTTTGAGCCAGACATACAGCTAGCTTGTGAACTAGCTACTTATCGTCGCACACTTGGACGTGCCAATCAGAAATACATATGGGGGCAGGTCAGAAAGCTCCTACGGCAAAGGATAAAGATGGGGCACTATGCCAACCTTCGACTCGGGAGGCTAACATAAGAAACGGTCACATCCATAAAGTCGGTTGCTGGTCTGGAACTTATTATCAAGAGACGTCCTACTATTCTGAAACTTCAATTTTAAATCTTCTTTTATCCAGTCATATTTTTTTTTCTCCTTTGTAATGGACAAAATGTCATAATGGTTTGTTTGTCTCCAACATGTCTACATGTTTGCTAGAATATTTACTTTCACGTGGAGGCAAAAACAATCCAACTGTGTAACAAATTCATACTGACAATATACCTGTACCTTCGATGCAAGTGATATTTCTGCCATACTTGGTAGCCCATAAAATCATCCGTTCAAAATGCTTCGAGCATGTATCTCAAATAAACTGCACCAACCAACCTGCGACAATATCTGCAATGCCTGTACAGAACATAGTCAAGACTTCCAGTAAACAATATCAATCTCCTTTAATAGTAAATAAAATTATCCAATGCTAGCTTGTGGACTTTTATGAACAATATCATGCCAGTAAATAAAATTATGTACAAGTCGTAGTAATTTCGCAATCAAGTAGACAGAAATTACGCCTCTTCATAAGCATCACCATTAATTATGAACCCAGTAATTTTGCGATCCCTCATTTAATCACCGTAAGAATCTTCCACACTTATCATTTTACCAATCACCATTCAATTAACCATCAATCATCAGGATTTTCTCCCTTCTATTAAGCCGTCCCAATAATTGTTAGCTCTGATTGCCCATACCGTGATTACTTCCTCAAGGAAAACCTCATTAACGACCCTTCCTCAATGAAACTCGACTCAATTCACAATCGCAGTTGCAAGTAACCAGAAAATACTATTCCAACAACGATTGCTCAATGAAAGCTGACTTACTTCCTCCTTGGAGAAGCATGTAGAGCTTCGACTTGTACTCGAAAGCAGTTGAAAATGCAATTTCTTGTAGTGTTCTTTAATCTGCTTCAATTTAGATGACCAAAATAATAACCTGATTTGAACAAATCTTGTAAGAATTAAAAGAGGAACTGATATACATGCACACAAAATGTGAAAGGGACAAAAGAATTGATGCACTTTGTATTCAGTATACTCACTAAAGTAATCGACGGAGAAAAAAAATCCGCAATTCAATGGGCTTGGAGCTAGATTGTTAACTATACCTAGAACGCACCTGATGGAGTGACCATGAGGTGAATTAATGAATCGATGATGGCATCACGCCCTGATCCTGGCCGCTTGGCTTGGCGCGGCAGTACGTGCTACTGTGTCGCCGCGTCGGAGCCTGGCATACTTGCTCCGCCAGGGGCGCCGTCGAGTGAGGTGTGAGATCGCCGATCCGGAAACAAAGCGACATACTATGAAACAACACAGAAGCAAAACTGCTACATCAACTTCGTCCAGGCCTGAAGCTAGGTTGCGGTGATTCAGAAAAATACCCAATTATCTGCAGCCAAGTGGCCCTGCCTCGCCGGCTTCCGGGCGGCGACGAGGAGAAGGAGTCGACGCTGATTCGGTACAGCAACACGAAGATGAACTCCTCCGCCCGCCTGTCCACCTCCTACTCCTCGACCGCTCCCTCTCCTTGCTGGACACTCCTTGCCGGGCTATTGAGCTTGCTCGTGCCCTCGTCGCCGCGTGCTGCCGCCCCGGAATCTCCAACGCTAGCAACGCCGCCTCGGAGGGGCGAGACTATGGAGGGCGGGGGCGTGTAAGAGCAGCTCGCCGGGCCTGAGCTGCGAGCACCGGAGCGGGGGCGGACGCCGCGGGCGACCGCAGTGGTGGGTGTCTTCCTCGTGCCCTGGTCACCGGATGCTGCCGCCGTGGAATCCCCAACGCCAGCAACGCCGCCTCGGAGGGGCGAGACTATGGAGGGGCGGGGGCGTGGAAGAGCAGCTCGCCGGGCCTGAGCTGCGAGCACCGGAGCAGGACACTAAGCGCAGCGGTGGGGATCTCCGAGCTCCACCAGTGAGGACTAAGGAGAGTGACGAGAAGACCAGAAGAAAGAATCGTTCCATTTTTTTCTTTACTCCCTTCGCATGTCTTTTGTTCGCCTTTTTGTTTTTCCCGTTAACTCAGAAAATTGTGTAGAAAGAACGTCTAGGATAATTTTGTTGTGGACTTGTTTGTACGATATATTTGCACCTCGTGGATTACTTGTGTATAGATATACAATTCTACAATATTTTATCTATCAATTACTTTTAGAATACATTTTATTATTATTTTGGAATAGCGGTAGAAGTTAATAAGGGATAGTTTAATCATTGCTTTGTGTACAAGTGACATTGCATTATGCGAAGTACAATTTTAATATCTTTACTAATATGTGGGTATTTGTATTACGAATTTATGTATTTTATAATTACATGTGCGACAAAAGTGAACGACTCACCTATCTTTACTAATATATGGGTATTTGTTTTATGAAATTATATATTTAATAATTGTATGCGCGACATAAGTGCTGATAGAAAATGGTCCGTAGCAACGCACGGGCATTCACCTAGTGTGCAACAACAAGCTAGATTCGGCGTTAGCCCCTGAAATCCGTGCAATATAATATTATTTGACATCATACATGCTCATCAGGAATATAATCTATCTCATAGATGATTAAAGATAGCATCGGCAAAAAAAAAAAATCAATTCACATGTCCTGAATAAATTCAATCAAATGAAAACTAAAAAAGTATGATTCGGTGCTAGCAAAACCACACCATGGGTTAACTCCATTCACCTTTTCACATATATTTGGCTTGTGCCTCTCACTCACGTGATGGTGGTTCTCCCTCACCACTCAACTCACCATGTGCTCTTTCTTGATGCGCCCGTGCTAGGGTATTGGCGTTGTCGGTGATCGTTTAACTTGGAGTCATGCGGCAGAACACGAAATTCTTGTTGCTCCATTTTAACCTATAATAGTTCGTGTGTCCATCATACATGGCGCCTTTGTGAAATTGCCAAGGACGACTTAGGAGGACGATGTGCCACACCGTCATGGACACAACATCACATTCAACCGTGTCTTCCTAGGGTCCAATTTTGAAAGACACTTGGACCATGTGTTTTATCTTCACGGTTCGGAGTCACTTAACCATTGCACATGTGAACGACACGATCTAGATATATGCTTAACGTGTGGCTTTAGGTTTCAAAACCGTGACTTAGGCCGTCACGGAGTGGGGGTGAGGTGGCGATGGTGGCGGGATATGCTGGTGTTGGCGTCAGGGCCAGATCCAGTGGGGGTGCCATGGCACCCCCTAAAAAATGCAGATTTTATAATCTAGTACCAATTTAGCCTATTTTTATGTATATTAAATGTTTTTAAAAATAGGTAAATGATTTTTATGCTAGGATTACAGAGTTTGGTACCCCAACCATTTACTTCTACATCCGCCACTGGTTGGCGTACATGTAAATGGTAGCCGTAGGGGCGGGTCGAGGAGAGAGTGGCGACATGCTAAACTTGGCTGGTTTCTGTGACACATCACGGTTATACATGTGCGCCTTTGCGAAATAGAATTTTCTCTCACATCGCAACGCACGGTGTGGAAACGATGGTGATATCCTCTTCTCTGCGGCGGGGAGTCCGAGTCACCTATCGGGAGCTCTGCATGCTGAGTCTGTGGCTTCGATGAAAGTTGTTGCTTTAGCAATTTGGGATGGGCCGCGTAATCTTCTCGACGGACTGCCTCTGTTTGAAACGAGCGATCACCTCAAACTCACAGGACCGAGCTCCTTTGGGAACTCTCTTCCATGAAACTAAGTATCTTCTAAGCTTAGGGTTTATCGAGTACCAAGTTATTTTCAATCCTCGTTTGTGTAATTATCCAGCGCATGTGCGGCCAAGTCTTGGTACGAGTGGGGTTTCAAACCATGTTGTGTGGTTTTCCGACCCACCTAGCGATGTAACTCAGGTTTCATGCGGCGGTCCCGCACAGGCCCGCGTAACTGATTTTTAGCACAAAGCGACTAAATCTGAGTAGGAAAGTTTACAACTAAGCTATGCTATATTTAGCATTATGCGGGCTGGGTTCGGGTGCCGCCTCACACTCTTTTTTTTAAAATGTATCTGGATTATTAGATATTACACCGGATTACACTGGAAACATCCAGACACACACAGCTGTCTCCTATTTACATAAAACACCTTGAAAAACAACAAAATAACGCACACATCCTTGGGGAATTCCGCATCTCCACTTTCGCCGCCGTCCTCGATCTCGCCGTCGCACCACCGCATCCGCCGCAGAGGAGGACGAGAAGAACCCGGATGGCCGCTGAGTCGCCTGCACACGCCTGTTGGGAATCAGATCCCGTTGATATCGCCGTCGTTGATATCGCCGCATTTGTCGCTCGCCGGACGACGAGACCTTGGCGACGAAGAAGCCGCGTCGGCGGGGGGCATGCCTCGACCTGAGCAGGCGGTCGAGCTGGAATCGACGTAGAACGCCATACGCACAGCTCGCAAGAAATCCACCAGAGGGGAAAAGCCGCCAGAAGCTCTCCATCCGCACCAACTCCTTCCCCGCCTCGGAGATCTGAGAAGGCCAGATGCAGAGGACAAAATGCATCGAGCTTATTTGAAGGAGACACCGGCTCCGGCCACTCCGGCCACGCGCGGCACCACGCCGCCATCGCCAGAAGATGCGTCGCCGTAAGCCACGCAGCACCGCTCGGAGGCGCCCGTAGCGAGCTCCAAACCGGCATGACGCCATACGCCATATAGGCAAGAACAGAAAAAACCTGTACACCTACCCTAGATCTACACCTAAACTACCTAAATCTACTCCGGCACCTCACCAACACCAGCTCATGCCAGCTATTCCGGCGGGGAGGCCAGATCGGCTCGGTCCTCAGGAGGCGACTCCCAACGCGACTGTAGCAGGGCGAGAGCAGAGGAAGGAAGAAAAGAAAAGCCCACACTCTTAGATGTAACCCGTGCTGTGGACGATGATCTTGTCGTGTCCACGAGTTAATTGGAATACAAGGTGTTCCAGATAAAAAAAAAAGTATTTCTAAAAGCAAAATGCTAAAATGCATGTTTTTCTTCTGACCTTTTTTTTTTTTGAGGTTTATGTTTTTCTTCTGACCTGGAATGGTTTCCGGGGGCCGTATGTAAAACCTGGTCCCGGCCTCCCGGGGCCTGTTTCCAGCTGGCTCGTCCCTTCCCGACCTTTCCCGCAGGTAACGAGCCGCCGCACTCAGGCCGCCACTAGCCGCCGGATTCCAGTAGCCGCTCCGGCACCCCCGACTTCCAGCTGCTGCCGCCAACATCGACTGAACCATCTCCGTGCGATGGCTGCGGCGCTGATTTCCGGCGGCCACCTCGTCCTCTCCGCCCCTACCACTCCCCGGCGCCTGCAGCCGCTTCCCCTCCATTCGCCCTCGGCGCGACGAATCGCCGCATCCTCCGCTTCCGGCGCCCGCCGCTGGGTCTCGGCTGCCGCCGTGTCCAGCCCTGCCGCGGTCTCCTCTCTGGCGAAAGACGGTTAGGGTTTCTAGGCCCGCATTGATTTTTTTTTTGTTGGTTTGGCCGTTTGGGGGCTATCTAGTAACTAGGGTTCTAGTGGCAGCGGGGTTGTTTATCTGAGTTCTAGTAGATTTGAGAATCAGGAAGTAATCAGTGTGTCAGAGTTCTGTGAGACTTGAGTAGCTTCTAGGGCTGCCAATTTGTTGTAATTTTGTTCAGTCGGCGGCCAGTGTTGATTCCTCAGGAACTAGTTAGTAGTTGCTGGTAATGCCCAGAGCTTTGCAATGGCTTTCGAAATATAGTGAATAGTTCAACAAAAAATGGACCCAATTATGGTGGACCATCAGCTATGTCAAACTTCTGGTGATCATTTTCCTTTTTATGTGGCATTGAATGAGAAATGGTCTTAAAGATTATCCATGATGATAGATCAAACTAATCGTACGGGGACGAAACAAGAATTGTACTGAATTTTCTGGTTTGACACTGCAGAAAGCCTGTCTTCTCCTTGCTTGTCCCCATTATCACTGCTATGTTGTACTTACTAGAATTTTATTCCCAGTCCTCACCATCTCGACCATTGAGACAGAGTTTTTTGTAAATATGTTAGCTTTGTTATTAAATGTTGTTCATTAGCTTTTATCCTGCTGTTCTTTTTTTTCGAAAAGATTTGAGTGACAGAAGCTAAGGTGTACATTCCAAAAATTTGTGCATAAAAAAAAGTGTTATTACTGAAGATGCAAAAAAAAGTATGATAACTTCATGAACCATACAATTTTTTTTACAGCCAAACAGATTCCTAAGGATTTTCTTCATATCAATGATTTTGACAAAGATACAATCATGAAGATCCTTAACCGGGCGATTGAGGTTAAGGCAAAAATAAAGTCAGGAGACAGGAGCTTCCAGCCGTTCAAAGGAAAGTCAATGGCAATGATATTTGCCAAGCCATCGATGAGGACCCGTGTTTCATTTGAAACAGGATTCTTCTTGCTTGGTGGGCATGCCATTTATTTGGGCCCTGATGATATCCAGATGGGCAAGCGTGAGGAGACTCGTGATGTTGCCCGAGTACTTTCTGGATATAATGACATCATTATGGCCAGGGTTTTCGCTCACCAGGTATGATCATGAGTTCCCTGAACACGGTTTATGAAATTTATATTTTACCGGTGCACTGGAAAAATCTGCATGTACACTGATTCTAAACCAAATACCTTAAGGGCTCGTTTGGCACCCCTCATTTCAATTCATTTGGTGCAAATGAATTGAAATGACATCCCCAGATCATTTCATTTGCAAAAACCACTGAAATGAATTCCATAATTCCTGTTTGGCAACCACTTGGAATCCTGAACTGAAATGAATTCCGAAAACATGTTTGGCTGCCATTTTTTGCGTGAATTCATAGATTACTACCAAAATTGGGTTAATTTACACTGCAGCATATCGAATAAAAATGATAATGTCTTATGATTAAGCGCAAGTGCCATGTCCAGGTCCACAGACCAACATTACGTTCACAAGTGCCATGTCCAGGTCTACATAGAGCAATATTGCACAGTACATAAAAGCTAAAAGGCTATAACTTATGATCAGATGCAAAGAAACAGCCAAGTTGCACAAAGTTGAGTTTTTTTTGCTCGTTTAAACAGAGAAGAGGCTAATGCTTCAGTTGCTTCATGACCCACTTCTTTTTCAATCCCTGAGGCAAAGCTTGAAGGGACTTGAACTTGCGGTCATCAGAGACGAGAATGTCATACGCTGCTAAAAGATCATCTTCTTGTAATCCTATTGCACCAAGAGCAGCAAGTATGTCTTCAGGAGATGTCTGTTTTGGAGGGGGCTCGGAAACATCAGCTCGAAAGGCTGCAGTGAAGCTGTCCAGCTTCTCCCCAAGCATGATAGCAACCGAGTCATCTGACCTGAACCTTTTCTTCTTTCTTTCTTCACCAGTTTGGGTAGAGGATGCATCATCATTGTCTTTGTTGTTGTTAGGATTCTCTTCTGCCATTTCAGCTTCACTTTCACCCGCAGTCCTTGCACCCGCTCCAGTAGCACGGTCTTTTGAGTAGATAACTCTGATCATGTCCCAATACTGTATAACTTTGTTTCTATAGGAAGCAGCCTCCTTGTTTGCCTGCAAACAACAAGAATTGGTATGAGAAGTACATCACGAGGAGGACTAGAAGGCAGTACGGAGAAGTAATCAATGGTGCTAGTTATTGAAGAAACTATGTAAATAACACAGACACAAAGGAAACAGACGAAGATCTTCCTATCTGTATGTGTGCACATGGATTCTCATTTACTAACAAGTTACATAAATACACATTACACGTAAGGGCCAGAATTTATTCTAAATACAAGCACTAACCAACCAAAACCAAGCACACATCAATACATTTTGCAAAGATAGGATCACCTAGGCTGGTTAATGGATATATTATGTAGTTATGTGCCATTGCTGGGAGGTCGCTGAGCTGCTCAAATTCAGGTTTGCTACCAACAGCCAGTTTTCTACATTGTAATGATGCTATCAGTTGGTACTCTTGTAATTAAACATTTACCAACAGAAGATCATCTAGAATCCAGATCAGGGGCAGTAGCTATGAGAAAAGCAATAGGTTTACCTTGACATAATTCCTCCAAACATCCTCACTGTCAACAGAGATCATGTTGTTGTCCCAGTCCCAACCAAAGCCACTTTGACAAAGCATCTTGTTGACGACAACATAATACTTGTCAAAAGTCTTATTCCTGGAAACGATGTGCTCCTTCGTAATTTGCTTGTTACACTTCTCTCTCACATTCTTGACAGCAGCAGTGTAGACGTGAGGTTTCCACCCATTTTGAGCACAGTCTCCTTTGTTGTAATGGTCGATGAAGACATCCAGCATAGCCTTGTCCATCTCATCTATCCAAGCACAGTAGCTCCTGCCTTTTTTTTCGGAAGCCATACCTAGAGCAACAAGAAAATCATCAGATTAGCTAAAGTTATATGACATCATTTGATAATTTGACAAAGAAAATAACTAATTTGACATATATGAAACATACCAAATAGCAAACATAGATAAAGAAGAATGTACATCATTCCAGCAAAGTCAAACATTTCCTTGCCCATGTCTAACTTGATAATCTGCCCACATCTGATTAGCTAAGGTCATTCTCTTGTTGTTCCACGCATGACTCATCTCAACATGCCTAATCATATTAGGATCCTCTTGACCTTCAATGGCAGCATTATTTATTTGATTATCCACTTCAAGTAACATTAAGTCATCCATCTCTCTTTGCCTATCAATTAGGAAGTTATGCAAGACACAACACGCATTGATGACTCGAATCTGCCATTAGGTTAAGATGGCATGTTAATACAAATCTAAAAGAACCCAAAAAAATGGACCCAGCTAACATATAGGATACCTGATTTCTTATTCCAAAAAAGGATTTAGTCCGAAGAATAGCCCATCTCATCTTTATGAAAGCAAAGATCCTCTCAACTACATTCCTTGCAGATGCATGTTGGAGGTTATAGAGCTCTTGTGGAGTTTGTGGATTATTTCCTACAGCAGCCCACTCTTTCAAGTGATACCGCGTGCTCCGGAATGGTGCAAGGAAGCCCGGACCATTTGTGTATCCGGCATCTACTAGGTAGTATTTTCCACTTGGAACTTTGAAAGCATCTTCTCTAAACATTGAATCTCGCAACACTCGTGAATCTGATGCAGAACCTTCCCATCCAGCTAACACATAAACAAACTTCATGCTACGATCACAAACACCCAACACATTTGTTGTTATCTCATGCTTTCTGTTCCTATATCTGCCTTGCTTGCGTAGTGAAACACGGACAGGAACATGGGTGCCATCCAAAGCTCCAAGCGCATCAGGGAACCACTTCCATCTGTTGTCCTCAACTTGTGCAGCAGCAGGTTCTGGCAACTTGATGAGTTCATGAGATAAGGATAATACGGCTCCTAACACCTCATTGAAGTGTCGGCTAACTGGCTCAAGTGTCCACCTATAGATGCTACGGATTAACCTAAACTTCATGCTATGGCTAAGAACAAGCAAGAAGATGGCTACGGCTTCTTCAACGGACATGTAGAAGGTGTCTTTCAGTCCAGCCCTTTCACATAAGATAGCACATGTCACCGAAGGACCTTTTGGTGAACCGTAGAGTATCATAACAATATTCATTAGGACCCATATAAATGTTCCTAAGCATCTGTTTCCTAAATCTAGTCTCGGTCTCTTCCTCGCTGAAATCTCCAAGCTCTAAATTTTTTCTCTTACAATTCATATGTTGAGCTATAGAAACTACAGAAACAAAGAACACAGCTGCTGCCCTCTTCCTTTTCTTCCTCTTACTCTCATGATACAACTCTAGAGGACAGGTAGATCAGCCATCTACACATATAACAGAGAGAACTAACTGAGCATGCAAATAAACCACAAAAAGCAGTAGCAGGTAGTAGTAATAGTATACAAGCCAAGGACAGTAACAATTTCGACAAAAAATGTATCCTGCAGTAGCAGGTAGTAGTAGTAGTAATAGTATCCTGCAGCTAGCCCCTATATGTGTGGTTTATCTGTGAATAACCGTGTCTGCTACAAATGAATACACTGGCTAGTTCGACAGAAACGGAAGAATCCAAAGCACGGCTGTACACAGGCTACTACTCGTGTTAGTATATTCATGTACTAGTCCAAGTTCACAGCAACTTTGACAACTGAAGACTAGTAAAACCAACGAGATAAGCTGCAAGTGTATTACTAATTACAATCTGTCTTGGGCACTATTGCATCCAAGAAAACAATTTTTTTTTGGCAAGATGAATAATTATATAACTACATGGTCAGAAGTAGCATCACCATCAGGATCTACAGCATGTACGAAATTAGTAGCATCACGGAGATGGAGGTGCTGGGCAAGTAGTATACCCTACCTTGGATTTCGAGATTCGTGACGGTGACCAGCCTGGGAGGAAAGATATGCCACAGCAAATAAACGGAGTAAAACTGAAGATCTTGAGATTGGCGGGATCTTGAGGTCGACGCGCTGCAGATCGGAAGATCGGGGTGATCTAGGGTTAGTTTTAAAACTAGAAAAGAGGAGTGGGAGAGAGGAGATGAAAGGATAGGAGGAGGAGATTTACCTGCTGGGGATGGGAGAGCTGAGGTCGACGGCGGCTCACCGGAGACGAGACACTCCCGGCCTGGTGGCGATAAGATCGCGATGGGGAGGAGCCATGACGGGGGAGAGGACGCGGGCCGAGGGAGAGGATTCGACGTGGGAGCTGACAGCGTGGGAGTCGATGTGGAGAGAGACCTCGGCGACGGCGGCGAGGTGGTGGTGGGAGAGGGAGCTCGGGGAGGAAGAAGAGTTGGGTCGAGCGGACAGAAAACCTGGAGAATGACAGGGGTCTGGGCTGGAATTGCGTAACGCTTGATGTCAATCAGCTGGAATCGTCGAATGAATTCCAGTATCCAATTCTAGTACATCCAAACAGGTCGACCATGGAATCGTAAAATGAATTCCACACTTTTGGCCCCGATGGGAGCCAAACGAGCCCTAATATTCAAACTCTCTATTTCGTGACGCCTAATGATTTCAATCAAGGCATAAATGTAATATCTCGTTTGTGCTTAAGCAGAGCTAGATATCTACTCCAAAGCCATAAGCGGAGCCATAAAAGAAATATGTTTACCCAGCTGAAATCTTGATAAACTGTAGTTGCAACTGAAATTGTAAGTTGTTTAATTCTAATATTCTAAAAGCCAACCTGGAAATATTTGGATGCGTGAATTTGATGATTAAGCAATGTTGTTGTGGCAGTTTATTTCCCATGTTCCTTCATTTGTTTGTTTTATATATGGTAAACATATACATGACATCTAATTTATGTGTGGAAATTGTTACTGAACTCACTTCCCCACTAAATCCTGCTTTATTGGCTTGCTTGTTACTGAGATGTTTTATCTTCCTAAGCTATTTCCACTGTGCCTTCATGCAATTGTTCTTAAGAATCTCAACTAAAGCTAGTTCCTGTTTAGTACTATCCGAGCATTGATTTCCTAACATATCGTATGATTTTGGCAGGATATTTTGGACTTGGCAAAATATGCATCTGTACCTGTCATAAATGGCCTCACGGACTATAACCATCCATGCCAGATAATGGCTGATGCACTTACTATGCTTGAACACATTGGTCGTATTGAAAACACCAAGGTAGATCAGCCTCAAAATAACAGTATGTGGCGGTATTGTTATGTGATGACCAATTCTATCTCTGTTCCCCTAATTGTCTATGTAGGTTGTCTATCTTGGAGACGGGAACAATATTGTGCACTCATGGCTTCTGTTGGCTGCTGTAATTCCTTTCCACTTTGTATGCGCTTGTCCTAAGGGCTTTGAGCCAGATGCGGAAACTGTGGAGATTGCCAGGAGGGCTGGAAGTAAGATTGAAATATCTAATGATCCCAAGGAAGCAGTCAAGGGAGCAGATGTTGTGTATACAGATGTTTGGGCCAGCATGGGCCAAAAGCAGGAAGCTGAGAAAAGGAAAGAACTATTCCAAGGATTCATGGTCAGTCTACATCTTGTTTTATAATTTACACCAGTTTTGATCTGTGAACGTGTCATTTCCACTGTATTATGGTACCTGTTTATTTTCCAGTATTGTTTTGCTTGCTAGATTCTAACTGCTTCTCTTTGGAAATACTTGTATTGATGGTCTACTAGAAACGAACTTGTTTCTTTATGTTTGTTGTTTGGAAAATTTCAATGATAATACCAGAAGTTGATACCAGAACTTGTTTCTTTATGTTTGTTATTTCGCTCAGAGATAGTCATAATGGTTTAGTCTCTGCTCATGGGATGGCTCTCAGCTGATACATTTTTTTATTCTTGGTCCCTCCAGGTGGATGAAGCCCTGATGGAGATGGCTGGTCCAAAAGCCTTCCTTATGCATTGTTTGCCTGCGGAGAGAGGGGTGGAGGTAACAGACGGTGCGATCGAGGCCCCCAACTCGATCGTATTCCCTCAGGCAGAGAACAGAATGCACGCTCAAAATGCAATCATGCTTCATGTGCTTGGCGCTTAATCACCTGCATGCTAGACTGCTAGTGTTACATCAGTACTGAAATTGAAGATTATTACTGGACATTAGGTTCCTTGGGTTTCCACACCGTGACCCTCAGAGGTTTTCCTTGGAGGCGTGAGGGTAGAGGTTTTGGAAACATCTCACTGTATTCAGATAATACTTTGAACTGTCCAATAAATAAAGTATTTTGTGCTTCGGAGGCAGTTTGGGTAATCCTGAATAAATATAGCGCACTCGATTCATGTCCATGCTCTTTTACTCTTGTTCAGTTATATGCATCTTATCTTTCTTAGAAGAATGAACAAACATGGTTGAATCAGAGCACTAGTCTTTTGAACAGCTCTAGCAACCCAAAACGCAGTCAGCCGAGCTTAAAAGCTTCCTTCACCTCTCTTTTCCTTACATCTGCTTTCCATATTGCATATGCACCCAAGCTGCAACTACCGCCTATGGAGCTCAGGTGGTGTAAGTGAGGCAGTGTAACACCGTTGTCTGCCTCACTGCATTCCAATTACGCTACGAAATTGCACTTACACCGTGGTCTGCCTCACTGCTCACCCCAGTCGAACCGTTCTTCAAAAAGTTCTAGGCTCTCAACTAACATATCTCCGATGGCTGACTATGGGATGCTCACAGAAAACTCAGCTGGGAGCCACACGTAGCAATAATGTAGAAACACGTAACATCAGATATTCCCCAGAAAGTGAAAGGTGCGTCATCCAGGCAACCACACGTACTAAACATAACATCAGCTGCCGACATATGAGCATGATCCTTGATGAACGCTGATTTTCTATTAAGCAACCGTTCTGTTAAGCGACGGTTTGACAACAAAGGTTCCAGCTAGAGGTCAAATACTTGGGACCTGACATGGCATATACGGAAAGAAAATGTACTGATGCTTGTTCTCAGAATTGACCAGAAGGCAATATATCCCTGAGTCATGGTTTTCGATCATCATGTTAACATAAATATCTGTCGTACTATTGATAGCTGTTGGGCGACTGGCATAGCGTCTGCAGTTGAGCAGCTGGAGATCACTTCCTTAGGCCCTCGATGATGTACGAACCGTAGAGGTCCCTGCGGTGTAACATTTGAAATGGTTCAGCGAAAGAATTGTTTCTGGCAACAGTAAGTCAGTAGTCTATAGACTAAAGTCAACCATGCTTGTAGAGTACTTGATTGCGTCGATGGCATCTACTGCTGGGAGGAAATCATTCACTGCAACCTCTTTGTTTTCATTCTTCTTGTCTGCCAACACAGCAGTCAATTGACAGAATCTAGTTACTGCATTTCACGGCCTGGCACATACAATTCGGAAAGGGAAGTATAGATCATCGTTTAGGAACGTACAATCCTCGAAGAAACGACGGATCTCCTGAAGCCGATGTGGGGGAAGTTCACACTGATGTCTCTGAAGTGACGGTATTCAGGGTCATCAGCACAGACAGCTATGATCTTGTCATCTTTCTCACCCTGGTGACATCACATGATTTACTAGATGTAAGAACTCGGCAGTCAGTTAGAACCCACTTTTGTTATGGTAATCTAATTCTTCCTCTTTTTTGCTGCCATTGTGAAATCTCATGCATCGAAGGATCTTAAAACTGTCGGTACAACAGATTCAAATGAAGCGTGTGATTCGTACCCGTACTGACTTGAAACAAAGCAACTTCAATGTAATCAAGGGATGGAGAAATTTTAACCTGGTCAATCATAGGCATCAGGCCAATAGCACGGGCACGCAGGAAACAGCCAGGAACAACTTGTTCCTGTCCGGGAGAAAGAGAAGTGATGTTAGATAGAAGCTTATATAATGTACACATATTTAAACCCTGCATCCATCACATACCTGCATCAGGACAAGGACGTCCATGGGGTCATTATCCTCACAGAGTGTGCGTGGAATGAAACCATAGTTGTGTGGGTAAACAACTGAGGAGTAAAGAACACGATCGACCTGAAACAAAATCAAAACGCTCAACCTCTCATTTGACAACCCACAACAAGTAGTTGTAGCATACAAGTCCTCCACATTCCTGTGTGTTACTACTTACTAAGCAACCTACAGTTAGTGGCACATTACTAAGGCATGCACTTTAACAATAAATAATATTATTAAAAAACTCCTCAATTTATACGTAAGTGTTAATCAATAGTATTTAAATCTCCTTTTTTACATTCTGAGCCCAACAACTAGATTTCAATGACATCCTTTTGGGATTCGATGGGCAGTATAAACATGCACAGAAGCCCAAATGATTCAGTGCTAACTGACCTTGATAAGACCAGTTGCTTTGTCCAACTCACTTAACTTTGCTGCCTCTGGGAATCTCAATTACCTGGCAATTGAAAAAACAAGTCTATGTAACTTCAGCACTTCACTGCACACAACTTAATAACACGGCAGATAAAGACAGGTAAAAAGTCCAGAATAGATAAGCTTGGTTAGCTGGTCTAACAATCTTTGAATAACAGTGGATTGGCTCATATAAGAGTGGTTAGTACGACAACTTGAGACATGCCTGAACTAAGTATATCATGTGAAAACCAATCTGGTAGCAGGAATTGCAAACTCTAGATTGTCCCGGAAAGTTCCAATAGACCTGGCCTTGTCTTTTTTTATGAAATTAATACAAGCATGGAAGTTTCAGGAGGATTTCAAGACCAGTCACAGGAAGATGAATTTCAGTCCCTGTGAACAGTTTGAGGCCTAACACAACATGAAGGTAAATCTCCTACCTGGCATCAATGATCAGAACGTCAACTATATTTAACACTGAACTATTAAAAGATAAACTTACACAGTTGAAAACCGCTGGAGCCCCTGGACCTGCATTCAAAAGAAGATAGGAACTAGTAAGATAAGTTCTAGAGAAAAGGGCCCCAACCCCGGCTTCATTAAGAAACCAAAACGCTTATATTAAAACCAAAACACTTATAGCACAGTATAAATTTTGTGAATGTTAAGGATTACAAAACATAACAGAAC
Organism: Poa pratensis; assembly: GCA_947311845.1. Taxonomy (NCBI): domain Eukaryota; kingdom Viridiplantae; phylum Streptophyta; class Magnoliopsida; order Poales; family Poaceae; genus Poa; species Poa pratensis. Next base: position 23,942,666 of record CAMZMU010000119.1, on the reverse strand, counting down.
AATAAAGCATACAAAATCATAACTTAGCAAAACATACAAATGTGATATATGATAATATCGTTGAACTAAGAGAGCATAATACCTATCTCCAGGTCATGCCATGGGTGAGCAGCGACGTGCTTCTGAGACATGGAAGAAAGGATACGCTCATTGAGAGCAGCAGGGGGCATCCTTGTTACCTGTCGGGTCTTTCCATCAGCTTCCCTGCCATGGCTATATAATTAAAAAATATCGTCAGTGAGTTAATAGATTCTGTGTATCAAGGACACTGACAAGCAAACATAAATACTTCAATAAGGACAGATTAATAAAAGGCTCCAACTATAAGGCGAGAAAACATCACAGATGTTCAGCAACTCATGCAACAAACTAAATACTAAACAGCAACACTATGAAAGCTGATAGTGTTATCCTCCACATATTAATCTGAATAATACTCTACTGCATGTTGGATGGTGCAAGCTATGTAATGGGCAAATAAATTTCCCCTGATGTTGGACCATTAGTAAGTAATCCCCAATGTATGAACTATGCAAAATAAAAAAGAAAATAATACACTGATGAAACCATGAATGTTTTGTATGCTTCTGCCTGCCACTGAATACGTTGTTTCTGCCAGACCGTAAACAATGTCGCAGGCCCTCAATATTTTGCTCTTAAGTTAACATACAGGATTTGTTCATACCAATACTATTTAGCGTATTACAATAAATGAACCGGTATGTTAGAAGTAATCTTGTCATATCTATATGCATGAAGTTTCTAGCTTAATCATGAAGTATTCATGGTATGTAGGAGAACTCTAGAATTAGGAATGTTCTAGAGTAAGATATTTAGTAATAGTATAAAATATCTAGAGTTGTAGAGTACTCTAGAAGTATGGTGTAGGCTTTGGATTGTGTCACATGGCAACAACCTTAAGGGTCATGTACAAGTATAAATAGGGGTACCACCCCTCCCATGTAAAGTAGTGTAAAAAGTTTAGGAAGCTTGTAAGCCAAGATGTAGCCTCAAGCATATGCATGATATATAGAGCATATATGTGGTCTGCCATATATGCAAATGTGTTAGTGTGTGTGAAGCACAACCTTATTGGAGGGAGCTAAGTGATTTAGCTTCCAACAATTGGTATCAGAGCCTCAAGATCTGAGGGCTACGGCGATGGACTCCGTGCGATGTGGAGGACGACGACGTGAGGTGGAGGCTGTTGGCGGTGCGATGCCGCTAGCTGCTTGTAGCGTGATGCTGCTAGGAGGAGAAGGCGGTGTGATGCTGCCAAGAGAAGACGACGGCGTGATGCCGTTACGAGGCGGTCAGGCGGCAGTGGTGCGATGCCGCTGCGCGCGACGGCGGTGGTGTGATACCATCGTCATAGAAAGCGTCGGTGTGAGGCCGACCACTATGGTGTGATGCCATAGTCTATGGAAAGCTTGGTGTGAAGCCAACGACGCTGGTGTGATGCCATCGTCAAGTAGAAAAGTCGGTGTGAGGCCGACGACTGTGGTGTGATGCCACAGGCGCATGGAAGCTCGGTGTGAAACCGAATCGGTGGTGTGATGCCATCTTATATGGAGTCAGCGTGAGGCTGACAAGCACGGTGCGATGCCGTTGCAAGACATGAGGCGGTGTGATGCCGTCACACAAGATGAAGCGCATGGTCCAGGTGATCTGGATGAGAGGATCTAGTCGATATGACAAGATTAAGGGGGAGATTGTTAGAAGTAATCTTGTCATATCTATATGCATGAAGTTTCTAGCTTAATCATGAAGTATTCATGGTATGTAGGAGAACTCTAGAATTAGGAATGTTCTAGAGTAAGATATTTAGTAATAGTATAAAATATCTAGAGTTGTAGAGTACTCTAGAAGTATGGTGTAGGCTTTGGATTGTGTCACATGGCAACAACCTTAAGGGTCATGTACAAGTATAAATAGGAGTACCACCCCTCCCATGTAAAGTAGTGTAAAAAGTTTAGGAAGCTTATAAGCCAAGATGTAGCCTCAAGCATATGCATGATATATAGAGCATATATGTGGTCTGCCATATATGCAAATGTGTTGTGTGTGTGAAGCACAACCTTATTGGAGGGGAGCTAAGTGATTTAGCTTCCAACACGGTACATCTATTGACTATGAACATCATTATCGTCTTAAGGAAAGAGGCAGAAGCTATGGCATTCAATCAAATAGATAGTACATCATTTCCTATCTACATACAAATATGCAACACGGAAAGCATGCCCCTGTATTATCATGTTTTAACATGAGTTGCCTATAATATCAAGTTATCAACATTGCACCTACATAAGCACGCAAACTGTAAAGACAGAACAGTAGATTCAAATTTGCCCATCCCAAGAACCTTGGTGCTGGCAACTATCCCTAAACTCGGCGCAGTTGTATCGAAGAAGACACTGATGAATCATCTCACCTATTGACAATATACATCCTTATCGTTTTTTAAGGAAACAGGCAGATCCACATACAAATATGCAACATGGAAAACATGCCCCACTGTATTCTCATGTTTTAGTGTGAGTTGCCTAATCCTGAACACTAGCTCTTTCGACGGTAATAATATCAATATTGGCACCTACACAAGTGCAGAAACTGCAAACAATACAACAGCAGATTCAAAGTTACCAATCCCAAGAGAAACCAGGCAACTATCCCTAAACTCAGCGCAGTTGTATCCATGAAAACACGATTTCCAGTTTTCCTGAACATGGATCACTATGGGATCTATTGTCTGATAATTGACCATCATATACTAGCAAACAAATTATCCAGTAATCCAATACAAATGATTACTACAGCATACATGACCTGACAGACCGAATGAATGCTGAGGTTTGCATCCTCCTGCCAACGCAGGAATTGAAAACGGTTGCAAAGAAAGATAGATCTAACTCATCTAAGTAACTTCATTAGCATCCAACAAATTAAAAAGCCAGAGAAAGTCCCCCATTTGGGGGTAACCGCAAAGCCGCACAAAAAAGGCAAATGTAAAGTGCACACGCCTTCCTAAGTAACCTCAAAAGCACAGTAGCAAGATACTATCAGGAAATAATATTAGCAAGAAGCAAGTAACACTAATTTAACCGATAGGCTAATAATCTATGCAAGGACTGTAGTATACTAGTACTAGTCAAAGCTTGCATGATCTTAAGACACACAGTAAAATAAAATAAGATGACATCGCGTCCTAAATAACTCAACATCAGACGAGACGAAGAAACCTCCCCCTGAACAAGTATCAGAGATTCAGAGCACCCTAATCAATCGTGCCCTCTTCTAGAAATAGCAAGCGACAACGTCCGCAGGTATAACACGGGACGAAGAACAAATGCGGGAAAAATCAACTAACATCTCGGAGGGGAAACAATCATCGCAACCAGCAGATTCGGGGAGGAGCCGCGAGTTTGTGTAAACGACGAATCGAGAAGAAAGTTACTCAAAAGGGAAGGGAAGGGACAACTCAGAAGAGCCCATGCCTCTGCAACCGCCAAGGAAATCGAACCAAATCGGGAGACCGGACTAATAACCGCCCAGAAAAAAAAGCACCGCCGCGACGCCGAGGGATTCATCAATCGCCGCCGAAAGGGCGTTCAAGAACAGAAAGGAGAGCTTGGACCTGTTGACCCGTTCCCCAACTACAGTAGATCGGGCGATTTGTTGGGCGAACTCCGCGCGTATCAGCTCCAGGCCGTCGATTCGCCGGATCCCTCGGCCTCCGGCGGCCGCCTCGGCGGCGGGAGGTCGGGGATCCCCGGATCCGTGCTATGTAAGTTAGGTGTGCGTGTGGGTGTGGCGGCTGGCGGCGCTGGTGTGGTAGCGGTGGCGCTGGCGTGTCTTCTGTGGGCGGTGGGCTACCTCTCTGTCGGCGCGGCTCCGGAGGAGCTCCGTCGCGGACCTGCTGCTCCGACCTCGTCTGCGGCTCCTCGGAGTGCTCGGGAGGTCATCCCCTTCGCCGGAGGCCGAGGGTTGGCGGATCCGGTGGATGACGACTTGAAGAGTGCGGTGCAGTTGACCAAGATGGCGGCGTCGACCAGCGTGAAGAGTGGAGGTGCTTCGGCACCGAGGAGTGATCGACTTCCTGCTCGTGATGGGGAGCCTCCCAGTCCAAGGCAATGGAGGTATCGCGGCAGGTTTCGCCGGCGCGGCGTTCTCCTCGTTGAAGACGAAGCCACTGTTCAGAGGGACCTCGATGTAATTTTCTTGTTTTCTGGGCAGTTCCTTGGCTAATGTACTGTGCTTTTCCTTGCAAACAAAAAAAAGAACACCGAAATGTTCAGAAAGTAAAAAATAAAGGGGGAAACAGTGAAACACCCTGTGGAGTGAAAAGAAGAAACTGAAAAGGCAAACCAAAAATAGGCCAGGAACTATGCCGAAATCATCAGACCGCAGAACACACCGCCATCGCCATCAGATGGAGCACCGCACGAAAGGATCTCACCAAAACCACTAACAAGAACGCGCTGGCAAGCGCACCCAGGAATGCGCCCTCACTCACTCGTACAGGGCCTCAAGCCCTCAACGAACCAGCACCGACAGAATCGAGAGCGAGCAGCCAACCGCACGCCACAGCAACCGATCCGACTCGCGGAAGGGGGAAGAGAGAGGGATGGATGGACGCCTCACCGGAGTCGATCAAAGGATCTCGGCGTCGACGGCGAGGAAGCAGCGGCAGCGGCAGCGCAGCGCAGGACCCGATGCTCCTGCCTGCGATATTAACTCTGAGGCGTGGCCTTCCTTTCTCTGGCGACGCGAAGATACATGGGGGAGTGTGGTGTGGGAAAAACGTCGCGGGCGTCCGGGGCCAGTTGCTCAGGCTTCTTCCGCCGTCGGATCGACAGGTGGACGGCGGAGATGGATCCACGCGGGGATAACGCTTTAGTGGAAGCAGGCGTGGGGTGGAAGTAGCGGTGGGGCCACACCGGATTCCTTCCCCGGAGCGCACCAGTGCACCACCCACGAGACGAGACGAGACGAGACGAGACGAGAGCATATACTGGGAATCGGGACCCTGGCGTTCGTGCACCCCGTCCACCGTGGACCGTGTAAGGGAGCAATTCTAAGTTCACTTTGGTTCAACATTTTGATAGATTGGTTAGCAGCAATTTGAGAAGTATTTAGTGACGTATTTTTATTGCTGTCGCTGTATGGGTTTGTGCTAGTACATTTTTTCTGGAGTTTATTCGGAGGACAAATAAAAGTGGAACTCCGGTTTTCACTTTAGGTAGTTACACAACAACATTGCAACATTCTGAGACCATCAACGCGAAAGGATGGAACCACTGTTTCCTACTTTCTGACTGAGATAGTGAGATGTGCTAGGCGCCAACCCCGGTACTGCCCAGTTTTGTCGCTGAGCAAAAAAGAAGCATGTAGAAAAGGAAGAAAGTGCCTGCACTTCGTTACAAGTTCATCTAGACAGTTTCAAAAAAAAAAAAAAAATCTAGACGGCCAGTGGAGCACGAGGCAGGACGTGCAGGTGAGCCAGAGAAGCGACCAACGGAGGAACAAGGTTAAAAGTACTCAACTTATATAACCTGAAAACAAAAAATTAAGCTCGAGGAAAAAAAAAGAGAGGAGAAAATCAGCCAGGCCGTCCAGGTCAGTCGCCATGGCCATTTTGCATTGACTTGTTTCTCTCTTGCTCTTAGTTTCGCAATAATTGGAGTTGGACTTCAGTTTCAATTCCAATGTTTGGATGAATGACTATGAAACTGTAAAGTAGTATGCTTACATCTAGGATCGGTTCTAAATTTACTTTGTTATCGACATTTTGATAGATTGGTTAGCAACATTTTATTGTCCCCTTATGAGTTTAATCATTTTGCTAGGGTTCCTCACAGAGTTGGGGGAATCCCGGTGCAGGGGCTGGTCGTGTAGGTTTGTCACCCTAGGTTTGGTTAGGGCCTGGTTCAGGTGTTTGACTACCGTGGTGAGATGTTGTTGTCGTCGGCGGCGTCGAATAAGGTCTCTCCGTCCCATCCTCAGTCATTGGTGCTCCTTGGCGTTGCCGGACGGCGTATGGAGCTTTGGTCATGGCCCAGTCTTGGGTCCGGTTCTATCTTTGTTTCGTTTAGGTGGTCTTCAATGGCATTGTTCGCGGAGTGAACTCTGTGTTTTGGTTAGTGTCATCAACATCTTTTGGCTCCGACCAGCGTGTCAACAACATTACTTTAGCTTCGAGGGCATTCGAGAGATCGAGAGGCGACATCGAGCTTTGCTCACGTCGTGGAGGGCGACAATGTTGATTTACGGAAGGAGTTGCGTGTTATTTCTGTTTTTTAATGATGATTTGTAAAGGTTGGATATAACTTTAATATATGGCCTTGTCCATCTCGAAAAAATAATAATACCCGTACGGGTTGGTAAACTTGAGCAGTATTTAATGCCATATTTTTATGTCACTCGGGATGCTATTTTCAGGACTAACAAAAGTGGAACTTCGGTTTTCATTTTTGGTAACTACTCCTACACAACTACATTGCTACTTACCGTGAAAGGATGGAATCACTGCTCCCTACTTCGAGTGATGTGCTAGGCCAAGGAGGCGATCCCGATATGTATGATCGTCAAGGAGCTGCCGCTGTGCTGCCCAACTTTGCCGCTAACAAACACACACACAAAAAAACTGTAGGAAAAGAAAAAATTGTCGTCGCTATGTACAAGTTCATCTAGACCCACCGGAGAGCTAAGCAGGCCGTGGGCAAGAGAAGCGACCCATGATAAAAGGGGGAGTGATGTTTTGGGACTCCGGGGTGGCAGGTGCATATACACCCTTTATTTAAAATAGATTTTAAACGCATTTTGAAATGTCAAATAATTTGAAAAAAATGTTCACGCATAGATATTGATATCCTATATCTTCACAAAGTTATTCATGACAAAACCGACATTTATGTGTCTTGTGTAAAAAAGACAAAATTTGGTGCTAAAATAAGGCTTTTCACGACACATTTTTTGTCCTTTTTACACACACAAAATTATCGGTTTTCCGTGAAACAAATTTGCGAGCACACAGATTGCGAAGATGTATCCGTGAAATTTTATTTCAGATTTTTCGACATTTCAAATAGTATGGTTTTGCTGCAAATGTCGAAAAAATACAAGAAGTTATCTGGAAAAATAAGTGCACGCCACATTTGTCTTTGAAACAAAAGAAGAGTTTTTCATATGATTAGATCCAAAAAAGAACCCTATGAAATTACATGCAAAGTTGCCCATAGGATAAAAAAATCATATGGTTTCCAACCTACAAACCAAACAAGCTCTATAGAAAAATTTGTTGCCTACAAAATTCCTTTGAACCAAAGAGGACCCGAACGACCTTGTTTTGCACACACGTACACATATCAATGTATATACAACAAAACACACACTTTTCGACCGTATGTTTGAAGATTGAAACGTTTCAAACGCCTGTAAGAGCTTATTCCATGAACATTTTTAATCCGGCAATAACATACAAATGCATCATCGGTTCATCAAGTCCAATGACCAATGCACAAGGTAGTATATAACATAGACTAACCGCACTAAAGGCTCGCCCTGCTTTGTTCCGGTTTCCCCGCACCAAAATATGAACACTGGCTACATGACCTGTAAACTAAATACTGGTGCTGCAGCGGAAGATGCGGAGATGCTGTCTTTTGCTGGCTGTTCCAGTGGAACCATAGAATGATAGTCATGAAAAACCTGACAGGCTCTTCCGGTGGATGCTCATGAACTTGGCAATAAATTCTGCAAAACAAAAAGGCAACAATTAACTTTCAGGGCTATCTGTAATCCATAGCACCAACGGCCAATGGACTCGCAGGAATATGATCATGGTTTTGGGCTGTTTTAGTTTAGACGATAACATCTGACGAAGACGATGCAGATGGTTGGGGCAAAGGAGTGGCAAAAATTACCTTCCAGTTTCAGCAGCGCACTTGCACCAGCCGGCAACCTCTTGTCCTGAAATTCGTTATTTCCGTACATGGTTATCATGGCTCATTGGGGAGGCGCACGTTAAACAGAAATGTGGCAGAGGAAACTCACATAGTAGGCGTGCCAATAATAAACTTCCCTCTTTATGTTACCATGAATTCCCTTCAGAAACAGCTCTACAAGTTTCTGCGGGAAAAAAGAATCAGAATGAAGTTTAATTGTACGGTTACGTCTGTGAACACAGTATGATCCTTGAGGTTAAATCTGCATAACTCATTAGAAAAATATTTCCGTTTGTTTTTGCATAAATTACCTGGAGAATAAGTTTAGGAGGTACGAATTCAACCAAGAGCTTTTGGAGCTTGCCTCGTACCAAAAACAACCTACATCATATTTTTATTTGTTATACAAATAGAGCTGTGAACGTAAATACACAGTTCAATATCATTTTTATGTGTTAGTACTCCGATCAAAGCTGCTGCAATTTATAAAGTGAAAAACTGGTGGTCAGAAAAGTATAGTGATCAGAAGTCCACTCTAAATGAGAAGTTGGAAAGGACAAATGAAACATTCGTGTCTTCCGAATCCAAATATCTAACCTTTTCGGAGAAGGATCATCCAAAATATCTGCTGCCAGTTCCTGAAGAACATTCTCCCATCGTAGCGGTATAGCTTGTCCATCAATGAAGGGGTAGCTGGTAAATTAAAGGGAAATAAAAATAAATAGCATATATTAGAACCATAATATAATTCCAAAGGAAATGAGAGAACTTCATAACAGAAATACTGAAAGAATACTTGTTGGTTTTGCATGCCTCCAGGGCCAATATCGCCTCCCTCATGTTCTGCTTAGACTGAGTTGCAACAGTAGCAGCAAAACTTGCAGGAAGATCAAAACTCTCTCTTTTTGATATATAACTAAGAATCTCCACAATCTGAGTTTTTTATTTGTCAGTCAGTGGTCGTAACGAAATAATGAAGTTAAATATAAATTTATAAAAGAAGTGGAAGTTTGTCCATGATTCATATTATGAAGAACTGGCCTGCTAATGTTGAACTGAACTATGATTCTACTGGTTATCGGAAAGAAAAATACTCCCTCCGTCCCAAAATATAAGGCGCCCTTAAATTTCGCTGGTCAACGACGTACAACTTTGACCATGATTTGTACTTATAATATATGTCCACAAAAGTAGTGTAATGATATATGAGATGAAAGAATTTTGAAAGACGAATCCAACGGTACCATTTATACATTCTAAATCCTTATAATTTAGTGTATATTAGTGGTCAAAGTCGAGCATAAAAATAGCACGCCTTATATTTTCGGACAGATGGAGTATAACTTAAGTGTTGGTGTTGAATGCCATTTTAGTGCTTTGGAATTTGGGACTAAGCTAGTGGATAAGAATTAATATGCACTTTAATCGCTGGAACTCTGTGAAATTACACGTAGACATTAGATACTTGTTCTGCCTGTATACTCATTCAAACCCCAACGAAAATACAAAAAACATGCCAGGTAGCTCACCTCACGTGTATTGGGCATACCAATGCTAATAATCTTGCAACGGCTGATAATAGAATCAAGAATATTGGAGTCATCTTGGCAAGTCATTATTATCTTGCATGCATCAGAGGAAGAGTCAATTATCCATTTTATCAAACGTTGGTTATTCTCACTAACTTTGTCAACATCATAGAGAACAATTACTGGGATCAACAAAATAGCATGTCAGGGAGATTTCAACAGAAATGATGATTAAAAAGAACGCTGTAGAGGATGCAAGTATTACCTTTAAAGTTCTTTCTTGGAGCTATCTCAGTGGTTTTATGCTTATTTGGTATTTCATTCGCCAGAGCTGTCAAAGCATATCTAGCATTCTTGGATTGATAACACATATTGAGTTCAACATGGTGATCACTTGATGACAATGGTACAAGAATGGGCACAGATGCAGATCCCTGCCAGAGAAATATGTGTTTGCTTAAAATTCCTAGAACATAATTACTTTATGTGGTGATTTTTTTCAATATACATAATGATGAAAAACATTTTTCCTGTCAACCGACGGATGTACCATACTGTAAAATAAATAGATATCAAGTGGAGCATGGTATGCAATGTGTTCGTGTTTAAATGAATTTATGTTTTTACTCAGCTCCAACTTGAAATCTGTTGTGATAGAAATGATGGTTCAAAATTTAATTTTCTACTACAAGAAAGAAATTAAATAACTGACCTGCCATGGAAGTATTGTGATATAAGGTTAACATTTTACTAAGTTAATCCATGAAGTAGTGTGATATTGGCTGAATAGTTGCAGTGGTCCTAGTAAATTGTTTACTACCGTTTTGCTAAAATGATGGGCTAGCAAGCAAGCCGACAAGAAACTAAGTAAATCTATCTCTTTTTCCTTCAACAAATACCGGAAACAGTTTACACTGCCTTTTAACCAGAAGATCATTATTTTATTCAAAATACAGGTTGCAATTCGCATGAACGTTGCATTAAAATGAATTCAAGTTATGGGATATCCATCCCAAATGGGAAGCACTTTATATTAATAAATTACCTGTCCATTGCAACTCTTCAAATAGTGAGATACCTGGAAAAGCAACAAGAAATACTTAATGCAGTATGTAATGGGTAGTAACATGGTTTTCCATTTTCAGTGCTTAACTTTGTACATTTAGAGAGGAATCGCCAAAGATCTCTGTTAGTGCGGCTCTGCACAATGACCTTTTTCCTGATCCCGGGGGCCCTTTGAGAATAATATGAGGGAAAAAGTCAGGGGAAACCTGCCACAACAGTAAGCTGACATTTAGAAGACTCGAGAACTAGCTTTGAGCTACTGGATCAATCACTATAGAACAACATAGCCATGTAATTGCCAAGTAAATCCATATAAATTTATCTATTTTGGATTTAATTTAACTGCAGGGCAGAACGAACTACTAACATTAGTTAGTCTTTTAGCTGATTTTTTTTGGAATCATAATATAAGTACTTTGGTTGAGAAATTAACCAAGAACATTCTTGTTCAATGACAAGGTTACAGCAAGAATAAAAAAAATTATGATCGATAAAACTTGCGTAGTCAGGAAAGAGGTGGAAGATGTTACCAACTGTTTAAGCTGTTGAACTTGCTCCCTGTGACAAGTAAATCCACTCAAATTTCGTGGACGGTATTTATCCGCCCAGAAAAGTCTAATCTTCTCTATGACAAGTGCCTTCTGAATGAAAGTTGATTCGGATTCATCAACTGCTTTGCTGTTCGGTGATCTTGGTTTACGGCATGACTTTCCAGTCATACATGGAAGCCAAGCATCATTTTGCGCCTTCTGCATGTTGGAGGTGAATTTCATGACGCCTCCAACTAATTTCCCAGTGAAATCACTAAACTTTCCACTGTCCCCACTAAATTGGCTACTCAAAGTGGTGCTGCGGCTAATTTGGGACTGCCGACCAGTAGCGTAGCTGGTGTTTGTACTTGTTCGTGAAATACCAGTCCGGACTGAAGCAAACTGTGACGTTCTGACCAAGTTACTGCTATCTGATTGAGTAACAGCACCATCATTCTCAGCATCGACATGTGAATTAGAGGTGTCAATATTATTATGCTTTACTGACGTTTTCTCAAGCGGAGCCCTACAATCACGGGAGAAGATGTCACTTGTAGACTCTGTGCTTGTACATATATACTATTTTTCCTGGAATTCGGCCACTTGCCATTTGCAATCAACTCACTGACCTCTTGCGAATAACTTTCTACATGTGAATCTACATTCGTAAAATCAGTCGAGTCTCTTTCTGCCTGTTTTGAGACAGGAGTGCCATGGAATGCAGGAACTCTAGAAGGATGCTCCTTCTCACGTGGTCGTAATTTTGGTGTAGAAATTGACCGACGTGAAATCTTCTCCTTGATCGATGAACGACTAAATCTATCCATAGAGGGCCGAAATTTTGGGGGTGTTCGGTTGCTCTTCTTGCGTGATTCATTTTGTCCACCAGCATATGGAGAAGTTTGGTGCCTTTGTTCTGTGAGTCTGGGAGGAGTACAATTGTTTCTCAAGTTTGAAGTTTTCTCATCGGGATGCTCTCTTGCACGGTTCGGAGATGTGTTTTGCCTTCTAACACCAACTTGGGGGTTCCTACCAGGATCTTTAGGCAGCCGAGTCCTCTGTGATTTCAATATTGCATCATTCCAAGGGCTTTCATGCCACTCAGTTTCCGTGTCTGAAGGTTCATAGCCACTTCTGTGCCGTGTGGAAGCATCGTTGCGAGACTGCCTATTGTGCCCTGAGTTGCTCTCTGCTGCTAGCATACTTGATCACTCAAATTTAAGTTTCTGCGGTTCAGGACCATTATTGTGATAAATAAAATAAATCACTAGAACAATTAACAATTGCTGAATTCTTAAAAAGACCAATATTAATTATGGCCAATTGAAGTTCAAATAAATCCCAAGTAACTTTTGGCTCATCTCTACTGCATGAGAATATAGCATGATTTAATTCACAATGCAATTATGCAACTAAAGCAATGATTAGTCACTCTACTAAATAAACTTGCTTCGCAGCAATCTAGTACAACTTTTGCAATACAACATTATAATAATAAGTGAAACAATAACTTCTTGCATGGTGCAAAATGCAAGCTGAGCTAATATGGATCTACTGTTCATTTATTCAGACTCAACAGAACGTAGTCAGTTTGGTAGTATGACAATGGAGTGCACAGGTTTATTCTGCCATTTGCTTTTTCATTGCATCCTTGAAATGTTATACTATTAAATTGCAATAATTGACTTTGTTTATGCGACATATAACGAAAACTGTATGGGGTCAGAGAAAAATCGTTCCAACCAAATTAAATGTGTCACACAAATTATCATTCACATAACTGAATGGAACAAAAATGAATTAGGAAAGCTGTTACCTGAAGGACCAACAACAGTATGGTTTTCTTCAAACATCCACAGTTGGAGGACCAAAGGGAGGACAAGAGTAAGAGTTATAAAGAGATAAATAAGTTGAGAGGGCAAGAAATACATAGTTTGCTCAGCTGTCTTGGCATTCTTGTCCTCTTCTTCTGCTCCAACAAGGAGAGAAGAAACCAAAGCAGAAGAGAGAAAGCAGCCACTCTTCTCCATTCCCTAGGCTGCTCAGTCTAAGAACAATCATCTATTCCTAGGAACACTAAACCTAGAAAGCGCGGATATGGCAGAAAAGTTGCGTATCAGGGTTGGATATGTATCGGATACGGTATACGTATCGGATACATCAGGATACAGAACGCCTCCATCAAACTTGATGCATTGCTATCCGCCTCGATTAAATGCAGTCCAGATGTTGAATGTTGCTCTTGTATTCCTCCAAATGATGATCGGAAGTGGCAGGCATGTACAGAAAGTCACGAAAACTCCTATATACTACTAGTAATTCTCATTCTCGTACAAAAAATCACTAATTTATATATATTATTAACTTAATTATATATATACAAACGTATCCCCGTATCCGTGTTTTTGAAAAATCGGCGTATCGCGGTATCGGTATCCGTATCCGGGCATCCTAGCACTAAACATATACCTAAGGGAGCCAGCCTATGTAGGACCCAACCGCTATAGAATACTGTACCATGACTAAGATAATGCTGACAATTTTTTTTTTGAATAACGATAATGCTGACGATGATCCCTACTGAAATAACAATATTCTGGATACACAAAACAGCACTTACAAAATATTACATCGGATTCAAAGAACATAACCACAGGACAAAATCTGGTGCTTTGCAAGCTTAGCTAAAAGGATCAGGAACGAATGGGCTAAGAGCCGCTTATTTAACAGACATGACAGTAAAAAATGCAACAACTTCATAAATTTGCTGAGCACACAAAACTTGATGCATATACGTCAGTACCCACTTCTTTCAGGAAAGTAATGAGAAGCTCTTATTGAATTAGCTGAGCACAAGGAACTCGGTACATAAATGCCATTTGAAACAAAGGGTGTTATTTATGAGCAAGATACAGAGCAAACCAACATTCTAAACTAGTGTATCCAAATACTCACTCACGGTGGTATACTTTACATGAGGATACAGCTGACTTCCTTCAGTTCCCAAATCAATATGAAAATATGTGTGGTCACCCTTAACAAAAGCTGAATAAATAAATATCAAATCCATTTTCAAGGGAAATGGTGCATCTGCAGATGAAAAATAGAGAATGAGATACATGACGAATACAAGAATAGAAACAGGGAAGGCTTGAATTTTTCCTATTTCATCAAATCCATTCTATTCACGAAGTACTAATAAACATAGAAGCACAGGTCTACTTCATGGTGCGTCTGTATTTGCAACTTTATGTGAAGGTCCAGAAAAATGAAATGTCGAGGCTGGAACTTGTAGAGTAAGATGAAAGATAAAACTATTCAGTATCTCATACCAGGAAAACTTTTAATTAGATAAAAATGCTAACCATGGTTCTATTTTCTAACTAAAAGAACAAAACCATATCCTTCCATTTAAAGCCTATGATATCAGGAAAGTGCATCAAAGCCTTTCTGAAAGTGGGATTTGATTAAACCTGGTAATGGCAGCTAAATGGCAACTTAAAATAGAACAATCGCCCTAGTACAGTGCACATACAAAAGCAACAGAAACAATTATACTAATAGATTATCGAAACATTTAATCTACGGCACTTTTAAATTACCAGGGATGTTTTTAAGCAGTTGTTCTTCTGTTACATATATCCTTTTTAGATTTTTATTGATTTTTGTCTCCCAGAGGCCAACCAATTCATTCAGTGAGTACACATTTCCAGGAGGTCTCAGATACAATGACTTGTTTATTGTTCTGGGGTCCTCTATGGTACACACCGTAAATTTGGCCACGTCACTCTCCTCAACAAAGATACCTGCAGAGACAAATTCTTCCTTAAGGAGAAAAAACAAGAAAATGGGAGGAAAATTTCAATTTTCAGGAATCAAACAGCAGACTAGAGAGAAGTAATATCATCAGACCTTTAGTATTTCCTCCACCAAATATCGTAACTTCATCTCTTGGAGGAGCATCTAGACCTGGCTGCACCAGTGAAGGAAGCAAATAGCGCATGAGAAAGTTGCAGTAGATGTATGTGTGAGGAATATCTTCGTTCTCGATTAAATGGCGGATTTCAGCTTTCTTCTCATAGAATCCATGGTCCATGCCACAAATCTGTATTTTCGTGTGATCAACTCCAAATTCTGCCGGGATAAATCTCTGCATGAATTCATCGCAAGGTCAGAAGCAATGCTTCACGTTTTGTTTCGTGATACGCCAAGTGATGACTATAAATGCTTTGGGGGAAAATATATACCAAACGGACCTCCCTTAGAAATAAAATGGTGAAGGGAAACCTCAGACGGCTAAAAGACAGATATTATTTTAAAATATGGTTGTTTAGGATACATTTTTCTGACTGTTCCACTGCAGTGCAACCATTCTGTCCCTGTTTTGGTTGTGTCTGTGAGTGTGGTAGGGGCCTTCCCTTGCATATTTTCCAAGCAAAATTTGGTTCAATTAACACGGTGTCAGGTTTCCTCGCCGTCCATTTAACACACATTATGTCATTTCTGCAATGCTACCAACTCCCAGTAATTTGATTTCAAGAATAAAAAATCTGTCACCTGATTGCGAGACTCAGATAGGAAAAGAGACTACTCCTACTAGATTAGATTAGCCCAACTAATTAGATACATAAAAAATATTTTTGATAAAAGAATATGCATAATGCAGTTGGACTTGCGAGCCGACCTTCACGCACGCAGCTTCCTTTATAGCCCGAATCAGAGGCTTCTGCTCGAGCGCATGCTTAGTCGGCACCGCGCAGATGACCACATCCACCTGCCGCACAGCTTCTAGCAAGCTCGGGTAGTCTTCCAGAGACCCCTGAATCAGAAGGAAGACACTAGCAAGTTAACCGAGCAGAATGGAGTTCGTGGCACAGGCGGAGCACTCGAGATCACGGGGGCGTTTACCTTGAGGAGCGTGGCGCCGGCAGCGACGAGCGACTTGAGGGGGGGAGAGTCCGAGAGGGCGAAGTGGTGGGGGACGGACGAGGGCGAAGGTGGGATGGCCTGCGGCGAGGCTCGCGCGAACGAGGCTGCCGCCGAGGCGGCCGGTGGCGCCGACCACCAGGACCCTGCTCCTTGTCGCCTCCTCGGACATCGCCGCCGCTCGACCAGTAACGATGGGGGAAGAAACAAGGAAATGCGCCGTGGCCTATCAGACGCCGTTGATTGGCTCACATGTTAATCAGGCGGCTTGAAACGGCTCAAAGAGTAGTTGAGATTTCAAAAAACCAATCGATTGAGATATACACGACTCGTTTAAAATGTGCAATTGTGCATAAATCTGAACATAATCTTTAAACCATGTAACTATTTAATTTCCTTGGGCAAATGATTAACATTTGGTATCTTCCACTTCGAAATTATGTTTAGAAATACAAAGTCTCTTGGCATCTGCACACTTAATTTGTATATGTGCGTATGTAGATGTTCAATGTGTGATCCAAAAAATGGTCATGAGATTATTGAACATATAAGGAGTATGTTTTGAAGCAGAAAATTATGTGTACATTCAAAGATTAGGATTCAACTTGATGAACACACAAAGTGTATATGATGTAACAAATTGGATAAAATGATCTTGCGGTAGGTTGGAAAAGACTGTATATATTTAGGTTTTAAGATTGATAAATTAAATGCTATTTTTTCCGCATTTATTAAAGGCAAAACTGAATTTGTTTTTCATCGCCTATTCGCTCTCCCTCTAGGCGACATCTAGATCCTTTCACTGGGCGTGCTAAGCTCGGTTGCCCTAAGCAGTGGATTCAGATCAACGATGTGTAGCTCTCGACGGAACCTGACAAATTGTTGTGGAGGTGAAGGACCAATGTCCATTACTCTTCCAAATATTTCTACGGAAATCGTGTCGAGTACTTGGAAGCTAAACTCGCATTCTTGGCCTCCTCCGCGAATCAAGTTTTTCATCTTACTCGCTTGCTAGGACCGATGTTGGATTGGAGATAGGTTGGCAAGACGTGGGCTTCCACACCCCCGTGTTGCCCGTTGTGCGACTGGCCATGCAACACCTTCTTACGGCTGCCCCTTTTCGAGAACTATGTGGTATGAGGTGTTGTGTCTTCTATCTTGGATATGATCTATGACAAGGCCGCCAGTTGTTGGAAGACGGCTTCGTGGAGTGGTGGATGATGGCTACCCAATCTAACCCCTCGGACATTGCATAAGGACACCTCGATCGTTAATCATGCATGCGCATGACTTGGTGGACATCATAGTGGGTCCACCAAAGAGCGGGAGTTACGCTAGGGCAATTGGGGGGCGATCGCGACGAAGCTAGGGTTTCCTCTCGAGGGTGGTGTGTTTCGGCGGCTGGACGGGGCTCTCGACGGCGAGATCTCGGTGCAGTCGGGCGGGGTGGGAGGGCGCGGGGTTCTCTTGCGTGTGTGTGTGGTTTTTGGGAGACTTCATGGCGTCTCGTGCTCGCGTGCCGGGTGGAAACGGCACCCGGTCTAGGGCGTCGGTGTCCCGGTCGCCGGCGAAGTCGAGTGCGGAGGAGCTGGAGGCAGGGTTGTCTGCCAGGATGGGTGATCTCTTGTTGACTGATAAGGAAGCCTCGGGACTGGTGATCGGAAGTGTGGGATCTATGGTAGTTCCGTGGCCGAAGTGGGCAATGGTGGGCAAGGTGTGCTCGCCGAGGAAGTTGGTGATCAATGCTCTGGAGAGGGCTATGGAGAGGGCATGGGGACTCCATTACCCTGTCCAATTCAAGGACATCGGAGAGAACCGATTTGTCGTACGCTTTGGCTCGGAAGGGATTGGAAGCATGCTAAAAAGAATGGCCCGTGGCAATTTGATTTCCATGCGGTACTTCTGAAGGACTTCGACGGTGTTGTTCGCCCATCTGATACTGTCTTTGACTCTCTGGACATCTGGGTCAGGGTACTGGATTTGCCCATGGACATGATGAATAGAGTTTATGGGGAGCTGATAGGTAACTGGATTGGAAGGTTCATCTCGGTTGAGGTGGATGACGAAGGAATGGCATGGGGAGAAGATCTAAGAATTCGAGCTGCAGTCCGAGTGGATCAACCCCTCCTACGCGGTGTGAGTCTGAAAGCATTTGCAGAGGATAGGGAGGGAAAATGGTTTGATCTGAAATATGAAAAAGTTCCTCACTTTTGCTTTGATTGTGGCTGTCTTGTTCATCCAGAGGAAAAATGTCCGGCTGAAGGGGAGGATATCAAGCAATGGGGTGAATGGCTCCGGGCTTCGCCACGCAAGAATAAGAAGCCACCTCCTCCGGCGAGACCGGCGGTGTCAAGCAGTAGCTTCAGTGGGAGATCCTCGGGTTCCGAGATAAGGTACAAAGGAGGGATCTCTATCCGAGACCTTCCTCCTCGAAGGAACCTCGTTCATGACTATGCTGCATCGGGCTCGTCTCGCACTGGCGAGTATGGGCCTCGACATGGAGAGGATGACGTCTCGAGTCCCGAGAAACGCCACAAGGCGAGAGATGGAGAGGAGACAGGAAAGAAGCCGGTCGGTGACAACCAGAGGAAAACAAAGACTGGCACGTTTGTTAGGAAGGCAAGGAAGCCTGACGCTGTTAACTCGGGGGTCGTGCTAGAGAGCCACCAAGTAATGCAAACAAGAAGAGGGGAGCAAGCAAGTTTGGATGCCGGTTCCGGTGTAGGTTGTAGGGGAAGGGAGTTCTGAATCGGCAGGGAAAAGACAGAAAACCACTTTTGTGTTTGAAAGAATTGAGGAACCAACTTCAGTGTTTAACAGAATTGAGTAACCTTCTTCAGTCTTTGACAGAATTGAAAAACCAGCGGCGAGTCCTACGAAGCAGGACCGCCGAGCCCAATGAATCTGCTGTCCCTAAACGGCCGAGGACTGGGGTTAGACTCGACCGTGGGGGAAATTCGAGACCTGGTTAGGTCATACAACCCAGAGGTGTTTTTTTTGTGTGAAACAAAACTGAAGAAGAGGGCAGTGGACCGGTTGAAATGAAGTCTGGGATTTCGAAATGGAATTTCGGTTGACTGCAAGGGTAAGAGTGGGGGCCTGGCATTGTTGTGGAAGGACGGAGTTGAAGTTTCAGTGAGACCTTGGTGTCAGTACTACATTGATGCGAAGATAAAGATTGGGGTGTCCGAATGTAGATTCACTGGAGTCTACGGTGAACCCTAGCGTGAACTCCGTCAGAAAACGTGGGATGTCCTCCGTTATCTGCGTAGGCAAGACACCCTCCCATGGCTCTACGCGGGTGACTTCAATGAAATTTTGTATCAACACGAGCAGCATGGAGGCAACGTCAGGTGTGAGGCACAGATGGAAAGGTTCTGAGACTGCTTGTCCGACTGCGGATTAGCTGACTTGGGCTTCTCTGGTTATGAATATACCTGGAACAACAGGCGTGAGGGACAGGCCAATGTACAAGCAAGGCTAGACAGAGCTACCTGCAACGGCCAATTTGCTCAACTTTTTCCTGCTACATCTGCTGATCACATCACCACGGAGGAGTCCGATCACTTGGCCTTGCTTATTCGTGTGAAGGAGAACTTTGCTGCTCGTCGAACACCGAGCCCACGGGGGTTCCGGTATGAAGAGATGTGGACGCGCGATGATGAGTACCAACAGATGGTAGAGCAGTCCTGGGAGAGGGAAGATAGAGGTGAACACGGACTGATGGCACTCTGTGGAAGACTTAAGAAAGTCACGGGAGACATGCAAGTGTGGAGCAAAGCTGTCTTCGGTTCAGTTAGGCGAGAGATTAAGAGGCTGAGGGAAAGTTTGGAGTTGGCTCGCCAAAATGACTTGCAGCAGCCAAACTCACAGGAGGTTCACGCCATTGAAAAAGAACTGCATGAACTATATGAACGAGAGGAAGCAATGTTCAGGCAGAGGTCTAGGGTTGAGTGGCTCAAGGCGGGAGACAAGAACACAAGGTATTTTCAAAACCGTGCCTCCCACCGTCGACGGAAAAATACGATCCTTTCCTTGCAAGGACCTGATGGAGCACGTTATACCGCTGATGAAGACATGAGAGCACTGGCTCGCAGCTTCTACGTCAACCTGTACTCATCGGATGGTGCAAATAGGATGGAACGAATCACTGGTCATGTTGTTCCTTTGGTCACTTCCTCGATGAATCAAAAACTGGTGGCAACGGTTACCGATTTGGAAATAGAAAAAGCCCTGTTCCAAATGGGGCCAACAAAGGCGCCGGGCCCTGATGGACTGCCTGCATTGTTTTACCCAAGGCACTGGCCTGTTTTAAAATCTGAGGTGTGTAGAGCTATTAGAGAGTTCCTGTTGGGTGGTTCCATCCCAGAGGATTTTAATGACACGGTTCTGGTGTTGATACCTAAAGTGAACTCTCCAGACTTGCTCTCTCAGTTTCGCCCGATCAGTCTTTGCAATGTCCTATACAAGATAGCGTCCAAGGTCATGACCAACAGGCTGAAATCAATCCTTCCCATCCTTATCTCTGAAGAACAAAGCGCTTTTGTGCCTGGCAGGTTGATCACGGACAATGTGTACGTTGCATATGAATGTGTGCACTCCATCAGGACTCGAAGGAGGAAGAAACCGTTGTGTGCAGTCAAATTGGATATGATGAAGGCATACGATCGAGTGGAGTGGATTTTTTTGGAGCAAATGATGCTCAAAATGGGGTTCTCTAGGCAATGGGTGGACATGGTGATGAGGTGCTTAACATCAGTTAGGTTTTCAGTCAGGTTGAATGGGGGTTTATCTCACTCTTTTAAGCCTTCGAGAGGACTCGACAGGGAGATCCTCTTCCCCCTATCTATTCCTATTTTGTGTGGAAGGTTTCTCTACTTTGCTCAAGAAAGCGCAGGAGGAAAATATGCTGAAAGGCGTTCAGTTTGGTATGGATGGGCCCCATATTACCCATCTATTGTTTGCAGATGACAGCATTGTTTTCTTGAGGCCTCGGTAGAAAGCCTACATGCATTGAGGAGTGTTCTCCTAGACTATGAAGCAGCTTCGGGACAGAAGGTTAACCTCCAAAAGTCCTCGATTTATTTTGGAGATGGTGAAGGATCGGCGAATAAAGAGGAACTGAAGCAGGTCGTCGGTGTTGACAGTGAAGCCCTCCCGAAAGATATCTCGGGCTACTGACTGTAGTGGGGAAATCGAAGGAAGGGTGTTTTCAATACATCACGGACAGATCAGTTTCGAAGGTGGGTGGATGGAAGGGACAGGGTCTGTAATGACCCGTAGTTATAGCACTTCCGAAGGGTAGAATTTAGAATTGTGCATCTTTGCATACATGCATTTGGAATTTTGGGATAAATTTCGCGCTTTTGTGAAAAAGGGAGTTAATGTGATCAACACTCGACATGGTTGTCGAGAGGGGTTGAGATAAACCCTAAACCCTAGTTTCAAAAGTTTGAAAAAGGCATTCTTAAAGGAATTCAAAGTTAACACAAGTATCTCTAGTAAATATACTCATCTCATTTCTCAACAAAACAACAAGTCAAAATTCAAATTTGACCAATTTGAATATTTGACAAGATAAAATTCAAAACCAGGATTTAATTATCCTTAGGAAAACACATACAAGACAGAAATGGAATTCTTTATTTCTTATCCAAATCTTTACACAAGTTATTACAGAGCAATTACAAGGAATAAATCCCAAAGGTTTAACAAAACCTTGTAAAAGAAATTACATAGGAACTTTTCTAGAAACTAAACCTAGCTATTTTAGTCTTGATCTTGTAAGTCTTGAGGTCTTGGTACCCGCACACAAGCAAAGACAAGAAATGGTTTGGTTAAGATTAAAATGTTGCCACCCTTGTGGTGATGGCATTTCGATTTATGAAGATGGCAGAAACCAGATCAACATTTGGAGTTGATCCAGTTCTATGGCTAGAGGGCAATGGAACCAGCAAAACCAAAGGCAACAAAGGACCAGAAGCATGTTGATCATGCTTTGCTCGAATAAAAGAATTGCAATAAGCTAGTACCAGGAGCAAAGGCTTAAGTAAACATGATCAAAACATCTTAATATTGTAGCAAGCAACCAAGTAATAATCAGAGCCCTCCAGCTTACCAAATTCAATTAAAGATTCAAAAATAGCAGTTCAAAATCCTTAAATCACAGTTTGTTAGATGTCACAGTTGACACTGGCAGTCAACTGGACTCTTTTAATTGAGACTTGCCACTGAATTCATCTGAATTCAAAAGACCAAATTGAACTTATAGGAATGTTAGTCACATATCAGTAAACAAAGGCAGAGAAGATAGCAACAGTCCAAAGAAGTGTGGCGGCACACATGGAACCGACTGTATTGTAGCCATAGCAACCATGGAGCTCACATGGCACACAGGTGGTGTTCACATGGAGCTGAGATGGACAATTCCAACAGGAATTAAGCTGAAAAAGGAGTCAACAAAGGAGCAACCGTCTCCAACAATTGAAGTTAAGTAAACCGATTCCAAAAATGGTGTAACTGAGCCAATGGTGATCCACAGAAGCAGCATAGTCATCACATATATTTATCTAGGTGTCAAGCAACCAGATGATCAACAACCGACCCCAAATCACCTATAAATACATGGTTTACGAGTGGCAGCAAGTGAATGCACACCCACTCGCATCCATCCATCATTTTCAACACAACCACAATACCTTCCATCACAAGTAGTGTAGATCACACACTGCAACACCCACCAAGATCACAAAACCTTTGATTTCTTAGAAAGCCTCTAGGAACTAGGTCAAGCAGCAAGGAGGAGGAGGCTTACCACAAGAAGCAGGTTGTTCAGAGCCAGAAGACTCTCGCTACTCTCCATACAGCAGGTTATAGCTGATCATGAGTTCATGACCTTGCTCTGGAAGGTGTTATATTTGGTTAACACCCAACAGAACAAGCTCCCGTGCTCTCAAGAGTGAGATGAGAGAGCTATGGACTAGGCATCAATATCCAGCAGTGTTTGACACTGTAATGGATCATCACTTGCACTAAAAGGGACAGGGACACTTAGTATCTGTTCTTATCAGATTTTATTCCAAGTAAGCTACCAATTTATTGGTCACAGCTATGCTTGATGAACTAGGATGCACTGAGCATAGGAAAACATAAAAGAGGGATATTTTGCCCAAGTGTATTCTCAGAGGAGATGTCACACGCATCAGAACACCCTATAAATGTTTAAATGCACCACAGAAAGGTAAATTGACAAGCTAAGCAAGCACATCAATTTTTATTGCAAAGCTTCAGAGCTAAAGCTCATCATTAGCTGGTGTTACACAAGGTTTGAGCTGTTGTTGCTCTTACAAAGCTTCAAAGAAGCATGTGTGAGGGAAATTCCTCACTATTGTTGTAACAGCCCAAAATTTGTGAACCTAAAAATGTGAATAAAATTTTCACTTTTCCTTTCTTGTGCATCATGGCATCCTTAATAAAAATGCTCAAGAAATTATAACATTGGAAAACCTCACATATGAATTGTTTCATTTCTGAATTCAAATCAGTGAAAGCTTTAAAACTTGCCAAACAGAATTACTTTGGCACTCCATATTTGTCAAGGAAGTTCCAAGAGTTCAAAATAATATTTTGCACTTAGTTTTAGAAGGCTATAAGTATAACAATTGGAAATTAGCGAAAGTGCCATACCTAAACCCTATGAAGGAAAGTTGTTCAAAACATTTTATTTTGAAACACCAATTTTTGTGGAGCCTCTACATGATATGGGGAGGCTACATGAATAATTTCATATTTTTCTGAAATGTTTAAGTGTTCCAAATAATTCAAATACAATGTTGTTTCATTTATCCAGTACAGAAAAGGACTTAGTTGTGAGAGGGAAAAGTCTGCCAGGTTTTTTTTGTAAAACCATCGTCTTCTCTGTAGCTCTAGTGGCACGGCATGGCGCCAGTGGCCGAGCTCGCCGTGCGCCCAGGCCCCCTGCCGCGCGACGCCCAGGCCCCACCCCCCGCCGCGCGAGTGCATAAGAAGGCACCACGACGCTCTGCTCCCTCACCCTCACTCATTGCTCACCGCTCCCTCTCCTTTTCGCTTCCCGAGCCGAAGCCCTAGCCGCCATGGCCGTCGCTGCCGCCGTCGACTGAGGCCTCCTAGAACAGATCGAAGACCACCATTGTCTCCGCCTCGACGTCGTCTACCTCCACAGCGAAGGAATCGATCCAGTTCGCCGTCGTTGTCACGCACGAGCTCGTCTTCTTCCTCTCCGGCCGCCGCGCTTCGAGCAAGCGCACCGTCATCTCCGACCACCTCTGCACCAACCGAGCTTACCCACGCATCGAGGGTGAGCAAGCGCACTTCCTGGACATCTCCGTCCTCCTCCTCTCCCTCTATTCCGACGAGTAGCAATAGATTCGCCGTAGGCCGTAGCCCGCCGCCGCACGGCCTCGTCGCCGGAGCTTTTGCCGGCGACCATTTGGGTCGTAGCGCCACCACTAGCCTCCGCGTACTCGTGTGCATCGGATGCGCCCACTAGTTCATCCCCGCGCGAGCTCCTCCGCCGGAGCAGAGCGCCGCCGTGTCCGCGGTCACCGCGCGCGCGCCGCGGTCCTGGCATCGACGCAGTCAAAGCGACCGTGGGCCCCCGCATCGACGTGGATGCCAGCGTGGCCTCGGGCCCCACTGGTCAGTGACTGTGGCTAGCAGCAGCTGAGTGAAAAACGTTTCGGGCATCTTTTCTGTAAATATTTAAAACTGACATAAACTTGGATTAATTTGTAAAATCCATAACAATTTAAATACTTGTCCAAAAATTACAAATAAGATACCAAAATGTTCAGAAAAATAAAGTATGTCTATTGGCATAACTCACACATCCAACTAAATTAATTTAGTTGCTGTTTTATTAAAATAACTAAAATGGCAGAAAAGAAATATTTTTTGGAAAATCCATAACTTTTTAAATAATGATCCAAAAATTATGTTGGACCTATCAAAATGTTCAGCAAGAAATATACTTCATGTTTCACCACCCTTACAAACCTGGTTAATTAGTTTGAATGTTGTTTAATGGATTTTACTAAAATGGCAGATTTAAAAGAAGATTTTGTATATTCAATAACTTTAAATTGATAATCAGAAAAATGTATTCCTTATATCAAAATGCTCATAAAAAGATGAACGGTCCAGTAACATCATTTACATGCATGTTTGAACAAATTCACAGTACTGTACCTTTTAGAAGCTGGGAAAATCATTAAATTAAATATGGGGTTATAGTTTACCTTGTTGGAAGAATTATATTTGTACCCCATTTAAATTGCCTGGTAGATTTATAATAACTTCAGTGCATTAAAATGTCATGCCATCATGTGTTTGTGCATTGCATATGTTATGCAAGTATTGATTGTGTCTTTTTGCTGTTTTTATGCATCGATAGATCAAGCAGTCGGGGTTCCACCGCAATACCCTGACGACCCGTATTACCAGCCCCCTGAACAAGGCAAGCGTAATCCCCCCTCTGAGCATGTCTCCTCCTATGTTTCCGCAAATATTTTCTCCACTATAATATTACATTCGGTTCTAAATGTCTTTTGCTTGGATTAGAGTATCCTAC
Source organism: Poa pratensis (assembly GCA_947311845.1). NCBI lineage: Eukaryota > Viridiplantae > Streptophyta > Magnoliopsida > Poales > Poaceae > Poa > Poa pratensis. The sequence goes on along the minus strand of CAMZMU010000119.1, from coordinate 23,917,063 downwards.
TAGATGCATTAGATACCTGTTGCCATTACCTGTATCCTTCCTAATATCCATAGGATTGAAGTGTTGGCCTGAGTAACTATATCTGCTATGTATATGCTTAGTTAAATGCTTAGTCGTCCGGTGGATGTTTCACTGTCGGAACAGTTGATGGAATGACCGGATGTGGTGGAAAATTGTGGTGACATTAATACTCTGCTTAAAGGCGGGGATGAGAGGCTACGGGGATGTGGTGGGTTGTCTCGTTCTCGCCGCCTAGGTACGAGTTCTTTACCTCTTGAACCAAGACTGAGCATGCTTCCATCGGTGGGCGTATGGGTTCCCTATCGACCGACTAACTCGTGAGGGGCTAGCCGAGGGTCCTCTAGTTTGAGCTTCCATTTGCGCGTGCGTGAAGATGGTGGCCAGGACTAGGATGAGGATGGTGGTGTTTAGGAAAATGAGTGGTCGCGGGGCAGGTGTAGGAGGCACTGAACCTGTCCTACCGCCACTGATGATCCTGGGATAGTCTCAAGCGAGGTAAAGGTTGTAACCGCTCCCACTCAGCCGGCTTTCCCCGAAAGAGAGCTAATGTTCAGGCAATGAGCCGTACGGTACCGGTGGTTAAAAATAGTACACCCCTGTAGGGTTAAATCTTTTCGAAAAGCCGTGTCCGCGGTTTTGGACGACTTGGGAACGGACGATAAGACCATAGAGAAAATGAATCGAATGATTAAAACCTGAGTACTAAAGGTACTATCAAGAATGCGGGGTTAGCTTCCTCGAGGGTGATTCGGGGAGGCGCCTCTGTTGATGGGTGCAGTGGTTGATGGTGGTTGTTGATGAAGATGATCAAAGGAAAAGAGTTTACTTCTTACCCCCTTTGAAAATATTCTGATTAGTCGATGCCAGATGTCTTTTATAAAGAAAACCAACTTTATGCAAAACAGCCATAAAACCTTTGAAAGCCAATCATCGAGCTAGTAGCTCTAGTAATCTTGCAGAGTTCGTCGAGCTCAACGTTGCTTTGTTGATTTTCAGTGGAGGACTTCACCGACACTGAAGGTGGGTTCTATGTGGACGTTGACGAGTAGTCTGGGGTTCCCAGGTGGCAGCTTGGGACATCCCGGAACAGCTGGCGCAGGGAATGTTTATCTATAGGCCTCTTAGGCCATAATTTGGATCTTGTTGTTTAAAACAACTTAATTCGCTTCCGCATGATGTACTGTTGGGTCTGTGACCTCTGGTTGTAATATTTGCTATCTTTCTCTATTATAAGAGTTGAACTATAATGCGTTGAGTCGTAGAGTCTGTGATGTGCCAGTTGTTTCACAAGTCTTGATCTCTCTATTATGCATTGATAGTTGTGCCTGCGTTAGGGCATCAATCGGGTGTTGCGTTGCCGATGATCCATTCTGAGCAACGCCTGCCAAAGGTTTTTGGCCGGGGAGTGGTAAACCCATAACCTCCGGTTGTATCGCCTAACCGGTGACACACAACATCTCTGTATAGTTAAGCGGTCGGGGCGTTACTAGTTGGTATCAGAGCAGGACTGCCTGTAGGAAACCCTTCTACTGGTCGACGTCGAGTCTAGTGTTGTGAAAATTATTTTTTAACCTTAAAATGAGTTGTGAAAACCATCTTAGGGTTCTTTTTACTCCTTATCTGGTTACATTCTAATCTCGGAGCCATCTTACCTCGATTTGAGTAAAAGTTTTACTTCTCATCTGTTACCTCAAAACTTTAGGATCACGGGGTTGGGTCCTACCTTAGTTTTACGTGTCAGGTTGCACCCGCTGCGCTACAATCCGAAGTAAACTCAGATGTCTACAAACATTTTTCTTCCTACTGAGTCTAATCACTTATTCCTTTCTTTGGGTTTGGTCCCAAGATCTTGAACCGAAGGTCCCGGATTGTACTGGAATTCTAGTATGATGAATCAGGTGGGTTGTTACCCATGTGAGCATTATGCTATTCGTGAGTCTCATTACAAGATGCTGATCTTTAACCCAAGAATCCTTCCCGTTGAACCTTGTTGTTAATGGTTAAACCCTACAACAGGATGGCTAGATTTAAAGTTAGTCTTCAAGCTTGTGGTTGTAGTCGTAATTCAATTGCGTCAACAAAGCTCTTCCCTTTCACTAGCTGCCATTAGATATTCTGTCATTGAACCATCTGGATCATGACAAGAGTGCTCTTAGTGAGTTCTCATCTATGTTGTGACTCCTCCACTAACGCACGTTCGTGAAACCCTTGCAGCACTAGTTGCTGGAAGAGTGCTAACATATGCATCTGCAACATCTTCGGATTCTCCTGAGCATGTTTATTACTCTGATCTGGTTTCCGACCTTCGTCTGTCAGTTGACAGTAAAGTTTTATCGTGTGTTGGTATGTTCCGATGCAAGTCACTCTCGTGATCCGTCAAGACTCTCCACTTCGGGATGTTGGGAGAAACAAACTCGAATACCTTGTCCATTTCTCGGACCAGGTCAAAGTGTTGAAATCAACAGGATAAGAGGCTTGTCTAGCTTTTGTTCTGTTCCACCTTAGAGTGTCACACTCTTTTATATCAAGGCGTCGTGCTAAGTATCATGATATCCTTGAGGAAGTGATGCTCTTACACATATTACTCACCCTTCCCTTCGACTCACTTGATGCTCGAGAATTACTAAGGTGCGAGATTTGATATGTCTATCCGATGCTCCTAACAATTTTAATTGTTCGACATCCAAAGACCTATTGTGTCCTTCTTAGCATGATTGGTGAGCCGATCAATAAGTTGAGTTTGACTGTGCTACCAAATCTGTTTGCTCTGGTGCACTTCCTTGGTCAAAGAGCTAGGTTCATGCCGAAGCTCCCAAGACCACCTCGTTTTGCCTTGAAGGGCATGAGGCTCTCCCGAACTCCAGACATACCGGTGGATCGTGATATTCTGGAGGTCTTTCCAGAAGTATCGCCAGGTTGTCACCTGACCGTGATGTTGATCTTATGAGTAAGCTGGTTCTCTGAACAACTCATTTCTCCAAGAAAATCATGTTGGATGTCCTGAATTATTCGGTTGAGCTTAAACAACTTGGAGAGTTAAAAGATAAAAGCTCTATCTGATATAGTTCCTTCTCAATGGGATGTCTAGTTTTACGTGTCGAAGCAAGGTGGTATCTCCTTTGTGGATATGCTATCCTACAAATCTTTGATTTGAGTTGGGCTATCGTCAAATCAAACTCAGGCTAACCTACTGAATGTGAGAGTCTGACCAATACTCATGCCCGTTCATGCAACCTAGGAGTCTACCGTCTTGGAGTATCTGGATAAGTTTGTTGTTGAGCCCATCAACTACCTTCTTATTCTCTCTATGTTTGAGGAGATTCATATTGGATATTGGGCGTTAGCATTGGAAACTTGTTAGAACTAACTTTGTGTCTTCACCAAGTATGTGTTCTGGAAGTTAGAAGTGACTTTCTCTGGTTCACGTGCAATTGCTGAAAGATGTCGCCGTGGATCTGAGTAAATTGTTTGGTTTCCTCGGAGTCATTTCAACTCGATCAGGCATGTGTAGAATATTCTCGGGATGGTATGTTGTTACCTCCATTCCTTCAGAATTTCATCTATGCATCCAAGCCACTAATTGAATTGTTCAAGAAAGAGAAGGAGTCCAAGAACTTCAATGTCCTCTTTGAGTTTCCCAACAAGGACTCAATTGTGTCCCGTTGTAAGTAATTCGAGTAGGTGTAGATTGTCTTCTGACAGTTGCTAATACGTGAGTTCCGCAAGCTCGTTTCTCCTTTGGAGTTAGACATTCTAGTCTAGCTCTTGGGGTTCTAGCAAATGTAATCCGTGGATATCCTTTGCAAAGACTTCCTATTCATACATGTTGAGTCTGAAGTATCTCTACACCTAACCATGCCTGAATCGCAATTAGAAACGATGGTTGGTGATCGTCCAGAAGCTTGTCCTCGATGTCTAGAAAATCAAGAAGTGTTCCCAGTATTAACATTCGCGGAGTTTCTAAAGTTTTCTCGGTCCATCTTCCCGATCCTTCTCCTGTGATCCGAAATGCTCCTCCGTGAGGATGGTTCTACTCAAGCAGTTTGGTAGAAGTTACCTCTTCATCTGTTGGAATCTTGTTTCAACACTCTTCCTTAGAGACTTAAGGCCTTGTGCAAAGTTCATATTCTGAATCTTTGAGAAACAGTTGTCTACCAACTGGAAACTTCTTATCAATCTTCCGTCACCCTCATGTGTCTCCTAATCGTCAATTCAAGAGTTGATTAAAGTCTCATTCCAAGAGGTTACTAGGAGGTAACCGATCGTCGTATCTTCCAGAAGACCATTCCTTCCAGAGTGGTTTCCTTCTTTCCTATGGTGTAATCGGATGATGACCTCGGAGTGAAGCCGATGAAGATCTTCAGGATGCGCTGACTCAATCTACACCGAGAAGATCGTTGAAGACCGTCGTAACCCTTTCCCTCTTTCCTACTCTAGGAATCTCGGGGCGAGATTCTTGTAAGGGGGGGTAGAATTGTAACAGCCCAAAATTTGTGAACCTAAAAATGTGAATAAATTTTTCACTTTTCCTTTCTTGTGCATCATGGCATCCTTAATAAAAATGCTCAAGAAATTATAACATTGGAAAACCTCACATATGAATTGTTTCATTTCTGAATTCAAATCAGTGAAAGCTTTAAAACTTGCCAAACAGAATTACTTTGGCACTCCATATTTGTCAAGTAAGTTCCAAGAGTTCAAAATAATATTTTGCACTTAGTTTTAGAAGGCTATAAGTATAACAATTGGAAATTAGCGAAAGTGCCATACCTAAACCCTATGAAGGAAAGTTGTTCAAAACATTTTATTTTGAAACACCAATTTTTGTGGAGCCTCTACATGATATGGGGAGGCTACATGAATAATTTCATATTTTTCTGAAATGTTCAAGTGTTCCAAATAATTCAAATACAGTGTTGTTTCATTTATCCAGTACAGAAAAGGACTTAGTTGTGAGAGGGAAAAGTCTGCAAGGTTTTTTTTGTAAAACCATCGTCTTCTCTGTAGCTCTAGTGGCACGGCATGGCGCCAGTGGCCGAGCTCGCCGTGCGCCCAGGCCCCCCTGCCGCGCGACGCCCAGACCCCCCCCCCCCGCCGTGCGAGTGGATAAGAAGGAACCACGACGCTCTGCTCCCTCACCCTCACTCATTGCTCACCGCTCCCTCTCCTTTTCGCTTCCCGAGCCGAAGCCCTAGCCGCCATGGCCGTCGCTGCCGCAGTCGACTGAGGCCTCCTAGAGCAGATCGAAGACCACCATTGTCTTCGCCTCGACGTCCTCTACCTCCACAGCGAAGGAATCGATCCAGTTCGCCGTCGTTGTCGCGCACGAGCTCGTCTTCTTCCTCTCCGGCCGCCGCGCTTCGAGCAAGCTCACCGTCGCCTTCGACCACCTCTGCACCAACCGAGCTTACCCACGCATCGAGGGTGAGCAAGCGCATTTCCTGGACATCTCCGTCCTCCTCCTCTCCCTCTATTCCGACGAGTAGCAATAGATTCGCCGTAGGCCGTAGCCCGCCGCCGCACGGCCTCGTCGCCGGAGCTTTTGTCGGCGACCATTTGGGTTGTAGCGCCGCCACTAGCCTCTGCGTACTCGTGTGCGTCGGATGCGCCCACTAGTTCATCCCCGCGAGAGCTCCTCCGCCGGAGCAGAGCGCCGCCGTGTCCGCGGTCACCGCGCGCGCGCCGCGGTCCTGGCATCGACGCGGTCAAAGCGACCGTGGGCCCCCGCGTCGACGTGGATGCCAGCGTGGCCTCGGGCCCCACTGATCAGTGACTGTGGCTAGCAGCAGCTGAGTGAAAAACGTTTCGGGCATCTTTTCTGTAAATATTTAAAATTGACAGAAACTTGGATTAATTTGTAAAATCCATAACAATTTAAATACTTGTCCAAAAATTACAAATAAGATACCAAAATGTTCAGAAAAATAAAGTATGTCTATTGGCATAACTCACACATCCAACTAAATTAATTTAGTTGCTGTTTTATTAAAATAACTAAAATGGCAGAAAAGAAATATTTTTTGGAAAATCCATAACTTTTTAAATAATGATCCAAAAATTATGTTGGACCTATCAAAATGTTCAGCAAGAAATATACTTCATGTTTCACCACCCTTACAAACCTGGTTAATTAGTTTGAATGTTGTTTAATGGATTTTGCTAAAATGGCAGATTTAAAAGAAGATTTTGTAAATTCAATAACTTTAAATTGATTAATCAGAAAAATGTATTCCTTATATCAAAATGCTCATAAAAAGATGAACGGTCCAGTAACATCATTTACATGCATGTTTGAACAAATTCATAGTACTGTACCTTTTAGAAGCTGGGAAAATCATTAAATTAAATATGGGGTTATAGTTTACCTTGTTGGAAGAATTATATTTGTACCCCATTTAAATTGCCTGGTAGATTTATAATAACTTCAGTGCATTAAAATGTCATGCCATCATGTGTTTGTGCATTGCATATGTTATGCATGTATTGATTGTGTCTTTTCGGTGTTTTTATGCATCGATAGATCAAGCAGTCGGGGTTCCACCGCAATACCCTGACGACCCATATTACCAGCCCCCTGAACAAGGCAAGCGTAATCCCCCCTCTGAGCATGTCTCCTCCTTTGTTTCCGCTAATATTTTCTCCACTATAATATTGCATTCGGTTCTAAATGTCTTTTGCTTGGATTAGAGTATCCTACTAGATGCATTAGATTCCTGTTGCCATTACCTGTATCCTTCCTAATATCCATAGGATTGAAGTGTTGGCCTGAGTAACTATATCTGCTATGTATATGCTTAGTTAAATGCTTAGTCATCCGGTGGATGTTTCACTGTCGGAACAGTTGATGGAATGACCGGATGTGGTGGAAAATTGTGGTGACATTAATAATCTGCTTAAAGGCGGGGATGAGAGGCTATGGGGATGTGGTGGGTTGTCTCGTTCTCGCCGCCTAGGTGCGAGTTCTTTACCTCTTGAACCAAGACTGAGCGTGCTTCCATCGGTGGGCGTATGGGTTCCCTATCGACGGACTAACTCGTGAGGGGCTAGCCGAGGGTCCTCTAGTTTGAGCTTCCATTTGCGCGTGCGTGAAGATGGTGGCCAGGACTGGGATGAGGATGGTGGTGTTTAGGAAAATGAATGGCCGCGGGGCAGGGTGTTGGAGGCACTGAACCTGTCCTACCACCACTGATGATCCTGGGATAGTCTCAAGCGAGGTAAAGGTTGTAACCGCTCCCACTCAGCCGGCTTTCCCCGGAAGAGAGCTAATATTCAGGCAATGAGCCGGACGGTACCGGTGGTTAAAAATAGTACACCCCTGCAGGGTTAAATCTTTTCGAAAAGCCGTGTCCGCGGTTATGGACGACTTGGGAACGGACGATAAGACCATAGAGAAAATGAATCGAATGATTAAAACCTTAGTACTAAAGGTACTACCAAGAATGCGGGGTTAGCTTCCTCGAGGGTGATTCGGGGAGGCGCCTCTGTTGATGGGTGCAGTGGTTGATGGTGGTTGTTGATGAAGATGATCAAAGGAAAAGAGTTTACTTCTTACCCCCTTTGAAAATATTCTGATTAGTCGATGCCAGATGTCTTTTATAAAGAAAACCAGCTTTATGCAAAACAGCCATAAAACCTTTGAAAGCCAATCATCGAGCTAGTAGCTCTAGTAATCTTGCAGAGTTCGTCGAACTCAACATTGCTTTGTTGATTTTCAGTGGAGGACTTCACCGACACTGAAGGTGGGTTCTATGTGGACGTCGACGAGTAGTCTGGGGTTCCCAGGTGGCAGCTTGGGACATCCCGGAACAACTGGCGCAGGGAATGTTTATCTATAGGCCTCTTAGGCCATAATTTGGATCTTGTTGTTTAGAACAACTTAATTCGCTTCCGCATGATGTACTGTTGGGTCTGTGACCTCTGGTTGTAATATTTGCTATCTTTCTCTATTATAAGAGTTGAACTATAATGCGTAGAGTCGTAGAGTCTATGATGTGCCAGTTGTTCCACAAGTCTTGATCTCTCTATTATGCATTGATAGTTGTGCCTGCATTAGGGCATCAATCGGGGTGTTGCGTTGCCGATGATCCATTCCGAGCAACGCCTGCCAAAGGTTTTGGCCGGGGAGTGGTAAACCCGTAACCTCCGGTTGTATCGCCTAACCGGTGACACACAGCATCTCTGTATAGTTAAGCGGTCGGGGCGCTACAATTGTGTGGAAGAAACCCATAGATCAATCATCACAACCGTGAAGGTCACGAATGAAAGATCTACACCATTCACCCCTAGACGACACAATTGTGAAAACTAAAGATGAACTTCAGTAGACAGTGCTCATAAACGAAAAGGCCATCGAGATATTAGTTTAGGATCGAATCCTCAAGTCCAGTCCTGCTTATTAGCTCACTGAAGTAACCCTAGAACAACAGAGAAATCACCTAATTAATCCTACAGCTAAGAACCCTAAAAGTTACAGTAACAGAGCTCGGATTCGAGCTGTAAAACTAGAGCCGAGAGAGGAGAGGAGGTTCTTACCTCGAGTCCAGGGCAGTAGCTCCAGAGACGACAGGGCAGTGCATGTGCAACTTTGGAGGGTGCACTAGTACAGAACGACACATCGGATACCCCTCTATGGCAACGACACGGGTTAGGCGATGGAAAATCGAGCTTTCCGCGTGAGAAAACCTGCCCTGCCAGGCAAGCTGGCCCGCGTCCCATCTTTCATAGGCAACGGTCGCGAATTTTTAACCGTTGACAATATATTGGTAACGGAGGTGCGTTTCACTCCGTTTGCGATATGTACTTCAATGGCATCGTACTTTTGTATACAACCGTTTGCGAGGTTGTGTCTATAAAATTCCTTTTTTAGGACTTTCTTGGATATTATAAAAGACTGTCGATTCGCCCTTGTTCCTCTGCTCTAGCTTGTTTTTACTTCGCACTCGTGTCCTCCATGGCCAAGAGCATGAGCTCATCGGGGAGATCGAAGGCGTCCTCCTCCTGCGCCGTCGGAGCCGGGTCAGATCTGCCGCTTGTGAAGTGCGTTTGCTGCCGCTGTCGAAACACGATTCGTCGAGTGTCGCGTTCGGATCTGAACCCAGGCCGGATCTACTTCAAGTGTCCAAATCACAGGGTTAGTTCGACGCTTTGACCAGTTTTGATTGATTCAATTATATGTGTGATGATGATTTGGCTCTGGATTCGATTTACCATTTGGCAGGGGAGGGGCAAAGAGTATTCTGGGAGCTGTGATTATTATTTTTGGATTGAAGATTATGTTGAGATGCTGCTTGCTAATGGCGTCGAAGTGGAAGCTGCAAAGCTGGAAAATGTAACCATGATAGTCAAGAAGGCGAACACGGAGATGCAGCCGCACACTGCAGCAGCTCTAGCTGGTTTGGCATGGAGCCCAACAAACACTTCGACTAAATCTGACAATGTTGTTGCTGTGCGAAAGGAGCGGCATAAAGGAACAGAAATAGCTCAGTTAAATGTTCTTGTGAGCATTGCTAGAATGATTTTGTGTGTTTGCGTGCTGCTGTTAGGTGTGAACTTGTATGCAGCAATGAAAATCAGTAGAATGTATTAGGTTCGTATGCAGCTATGAAAATCAGTAGAATGTATTAGGTTCGTATGCAGCTATGGAAATCAGTAGAATGTATTAGGTTCGTATGTAGCAATGGAAATCAGTACAATGTATTAGGTTCGTATGCAGCTATGGAAATCAGTAGAATGTATTAGGTTCGTATGCAGCTATAGAAATCAGTACAATGTATTAGGTTCGTCTGCAGCAACTTATTAGTAATAAGTATCCAATGGAAACGGTTATATAAAATGTCCGTTGCCAATTGGGTTCTTATAAATGTACTGCCGACAGAGCAAGTCATCAGTCTCATTCTCACTCCCTCACTGTCTATCTTTCAACCCTAGCCGCCGCACACTGTAGCTTTTTACTCTCCTCACTCTCTCATGGCTTCCTCTGCCGACGCTTCTAGATCCCGCCATCGCAGCCGCGGCTCTAGCGGCCGCACCAATCTAGCTCCATCCGTTCGTGATGCTAAGGCAGATCTGGAGGCGGCCGTGACGTGGCAGGTGTTGGAGCGCGTCAGGCTGATCTCCTCCGGTGATGTCCGGCGTCCTCTGGGCCACGCGGAGCTGGTACAGATCATTCGTCAGGTGGTGATGCAGCAGTTGTGGCGGATCCGCCGTCAACGGAGGGCGATCTGGAGGCCGCCGTGGACGGAGGAGGAGGTGACCGATCTAGAGGCGCCGTGCACGAAGGAGGAGGTGGCCGATCTGGAGGCACCGTCCACGGAGGAGGAGGTGGCCGATCTGGAGGCGCCGTCCACGGAGAAGAAAATATGAGGTCTAAATCACTCAGCTCATGAACTAGTTCATCAATTGGTTATAAATTAGATTGTTCATCAATTGTGCTTTGTCTTGATATGTCATATTCTCCAGCGGCATAGGCAAGATCTCATGAACTAGATGTTCTGTTTTGATTTGTGATTTGTATTAGCAACTCATGAAATGTTCTATTGGTTTTATATTAGATTGTGAATTATTTCGGCGACACTGTCCAAGACGGAGCAAGCCTCGGTACAACGATTTTGGCAAAATTAATATGTTAGGGAGGCTTGCGAGGTCGATGTGGTTTCTTGTTTTTCAGTTTTGCCATCTATGTATAGTTGCTTTCACCACCGTCTTCATGGTGTGTATAGCAATTAGGCTGCCGATGTGGTTTGGAGAAGCATGAAACCACAACTCGAATCTTTTGGTAGCTCGAAGACCGTTTTCGAGGTTTCGAAACAGAGAGTGAGCTGAGGAAGAAGGAGAAGAGTGGAGGACTATAAACGGACAGCGAGCTGAGGAAGAAGAGAAGAATCGACATGTGTAATTGATCATCTTTTGATGCTATGTAGTGGTTACAATTGTTATATACGTTATGAATGGATTTGTTAGCATTTTTGTGCTTCTGCTGTGAGATTTTAAATATACAGTGGCAACTCTATTCCTGCTCTAGGCTTATGAAGAAACCACAACGCAAATGAGTCGAAAAAAATCTTCATTTCTGATGTTCCGGTACATCGGAAACGGAGGTATACGATCAACCGTTGCCAAATGTTGACCTCATCGGAAACGGTTTTTAGCCTCCGTTATCGATGAGGTCCTTCACATCAGTGACAGGGGCGGGGACACGGACCCTTTTTCCGTTTCTGATGGGGTTTTTGGCCCGTTTACGATGTGTCGTTATGTACTAGTGTTGCCACTGGAGCACGATGAACACGGGCACCGCACCGTAGCAACCATGGCGGCTCGAGCAGAGGAAGCTTGGAGCCAAGCCACCCATGGATGACACGCCGTAGCGTGCTAGGCACACCCAGGAGGCGAGCACACCTGAGAAGAGCACCGAAGCACGGCAGAGCCATCGATTTGAGCCGCAAGCCGAAAGCCTAGAAATGGGGATTAGGGTTGCGAGCGACCTCGAGAGAGAGGGGAAAGTAGATCGAATTGGATAGAAAGGAGGAGCTCGACGAGGCGCGTCGATTGCGTCCAACGGCGGCAGCCAAGACGACCGGAGCCAGCCGGAGGAGCAAGGCGACGGCGACTCAGTCGCGAGAGCGAGCACGTGCGCAAGCGAGAGAGAGACAGGGGAGAGAGAGTGAGTCGCGAGTCGGTTTGACCGACCGAACCGGCTTAGACCAAGTTTGGTTCGATCAGTTTGACTAGGGGCAAAAGGGTAATTTGACCAGCAAATTAATCCAAACTTCAATGAATTTTAGCAAACAAACCAAAGGTCTAAAAATCAACTAAAAATATCTCACACACTCTATAAATTATGAGGAATTTTTCTGTAAGTTTTAATTGCGAATTTACGCAAGTTTTGAGTGGATGAAAAATTCAATGATCCTTAAGTGGATATGATTTGAAAATCTTTTTCATAACTATTTTCCCAAAGAATAATAAGATGGGAAAATAATTGCTTGAAGTTCAATAAAAGTTGAACTATCTAAAATTTGACCACTTTTAAATTCTTATTCCTCATGTAAATCTTTGTAAAACAATTCCGGAGGTTAAACAAAGTAATTTTGAAACAAAAAAAGGGGAGGGACAAGTAAAAATTAGAAAGCATTGCATATATGCATAATAGCATCATTTGAATCTTTAAACATTGTCTTCTAAAGATGATGATGCTGGTTTTCAGAACACGAGGTTCGCGAGTCACCAGAGACTTTAGACTGCACTTCTTGTCAGTCTCTAGGCAAGTTCATTCTTGCATATCCGTTGATTTATTATCCTTATAAAAAATATTTTCAAAAACTATATATATTCTTCCCTATCATTATATTTGCATTGGAAGAAAAGGTTTGTTGGAATGAATGGAATTGCTCATGGTTGGCGATGAAACCACGGTTTGATGTTGTGGTGGAGGTTTCATCGTACTAGGGAGCAATTTCCTTAGGACTTAATAACAAATGTTCCGCGGCTTGTCCAGCGCCGTAAATACGTGTGAACCAAGAGTTTTAGAATGGGATGGAGGAGGCATAGGTTACTTCTTCCTTCCGCATGTCCTCAGATGACCTATCGGGTCGATCACCAGAGTTTGCATATTGTGTTACTCTTGGTGGTGACGGGTTTGTTGGTACCAGTTTAAAGCCAGCCCCACTCGAGAGTGGTGATCGGTAGAGTTGTCTTGGTTGAGGTGGATAGGTGGATCCCGGGGCCCGTCGACTTGGTCAAGGATACCACGCTATTCACGATTAGGGTGGACATGTGGACGAAGGGGGGTCGAAGAAGAACCCGGAATGTCTTGAGAACCCCATACCGGACCAGACATACCAAGGAAGTCTGTAGAGAGATGCATGGATGGGCCTACTCTTGGGAAAAGTGACGCACCTCTGCAGAGTGTAAAAAGATTAATAGCAGCTATTCCCGTGTTCCCGGAAGGAACTACTATCGCGAAGGGAAAGGGGTCTTAATTTGACTCTCATACCCGTGAGGGCGGAGGAACATAGATTTCATAAAGCTAAAAGCAACCTTTTACAAAAAACCTTTTTGAAAACTTGCATCGACGTCTACGACTCTTCAGAGTCATGACGGTGAAAGTGCATGAAGGAAAATCTCGTACCTTGTAGAACTTGTTGAGTAACGCTCGTTACTCATTCTTCCCGTTGACCCCACTAGTAGAAATTCGGCCTTTTACCACGGACAGATTCGTGGTAGAAAGGCCGTTTTTCGTGGCTAAAGGTTTTTAGCCATGAGGGGGGGGGGTCCGTGGTGTATACTGCGTGGGTGATTTATTAACCACGGCGGCGGGATTTCGTGGTAGATGGTTCCGTCATCAACCACGAACATGTTGCCGTGGTAAAAGAATCTAACGGACACGTGGCAAACGACATTATCTCTTCTACCACGACATGGAAACCGTGGTGATGCCAGGCCCAACTGAGGCCTACTACTGCTAGATGGGCTGGCCCGTTAAGGTTAGATGGCCTGGCCCGCAAACTAGGTGGGCTGATTTGTAACCATTAGATGGGTCGCCCCACCCACTTTAGTGGGCCGGCTGGTAAGCTTAGGTGGGCCGGCCTGATAATTTAGTGGGCTGGTTCGCTACGATTAACTGGGATGGGCTGGTATGTTTTGTGGGCTGGCCTGCTGTGTCTCGTGGGCCGGCCCACCGCGCATAGATGGGCTGGCCTACTGGCCTAGTTGGGTCGTTCTTCTTGCCACAGCTGCGCCGGCCTGCTAGTGTTCGCGGGCCGGCCTGCTTGCCGCTGCTGGACCGGCCTGCTCGTGTTCGTGGGCCGGGCTGCTTACCTGTACTGGGCTGGCCTGCTCGTGTTCATGGGTCGGCCTTATTATCTTTGTGGGCTGGCCTGCCAATTTTAGATGGTTCGGCCCGCTAGGTTTCATAGGTCGGCCCATCTTACTTAACGGGCTGGCCCATTAAGGTTACTGTAGCACTTCGCTTTGGTTAAATGTCTGGCCCATTAAGGTTAACGCACTGGCCCATTAACCGTGATGGGCCAGGCCCATGAAGTTTATTAAGCTGGTCCATTAACGTTCGGTGGGCCTGCCTCTAATTTTGCTAAACCGGTTGATTATCTTTTCACGGATTAATAATTAAGACTAATAACGTCCGGGCGAAAATGCCTGATACCACCAGACTCATATGTCACAGCCAGAGTGAATCAGCATGGAACTTGACGATAATCCATAAATAAGTAAATACTACATCAGCTGGAAAATCTTCAAAAAATATTACATAGCCCTCAACAAATTGAATAGTAACTAAATCAAGGATTCTACTCGTATCATCGAGCTTCACTCAACAGGTGAACAGAGTTGTCAATTCATCCAGGTTTCTTTTATTGATCCAGGTTTGCGAGAACATGCACAATGGGCGTCTTGATAGGCGTTCTGGATGGAAGCAAGCAAAAGTGTGAGGGTCCGACATGATCTTGGGGTTTGAAACAAAGACATAAGAAGTTCAACAAACAAGGCATACACATTACCAGAGCAATCCACCAGAGCATCTTACTGCTCCTTATAATCGTATTAAAACACAGTAGAATGTGGCATGGTTTGATCGTCCACCAACTTGTAAGAAACATAGGACCTGCCTGCAATTAAACAAGTGTGTGCCTAAGATAGACAAATAATACAGCATAATAAGCAATCAAACATTTTCTACCGTCTATAGACTAGCCAGATCATATGATCAAAGACATAATGAAACACAATGTGCTTCATTTCAACAGCGAGATGTTTTCACTGTTTTAATCAGCGGGCAACTATAATAAAGAAAAGATCATTTGTGTAAAGCAACTGTATCATTTTTTTGTGCATAATACAGACTAGCTACATAATGAAATGAGCTATTCCCTTAGTTCCACAATTTAAGAACTTCTAGATACATTCACACTAAAATATGTCTAGATACGTCTAAATATGTACTAATCAAGAAAAGGATAACAAGGCTTATAATTAGGCAGGGAGGTAGTATTAAATGTGTCCCCCGTTTATAAACTAGCCTGATCATTTGAGTATAAAACAAGCTATTCAATCATCATGTGACATTTATAGCAAGACACATTGGGATAAAACATGGGACTTACAGTGCTCTTTTTAATGGCTTGCTGTTGTCTTTCAATTGGATGAAGATATAAATAGTTACCCGCTATTAATTATATGTGGAAAGCTGGTTGTTCTTCCTCTGCATGGTTTTAACATAATAAATACATTGCATATAGAGCGAATACAGAAGGGACATGTATTTCAAAGGTTATAACATTGTGATCAGTGTTGCAGCTTTGTAAGAGCGGTATAGCACACAAAACTATAATCGCAACAGTATGACGACTCTAAACGTGAAGTATAGGATAGTCAATTGAAAACTTTAGCTTAGGACAGATACTGGAATCACTTGGGAAGTTTATAAGTATATGTTTGGTGACTTAAAATCATGAATAAAATAACAGCAGGCAGTTAACAAGCTGGACATTATAATGGCATCATTTCTGAAGTCGTAGAGCAGGGAATGGATGTTAACTGGCATGAATTTTAGCACTAGATAATAGCAGTTCAATGACTAGAGGATAAAGCTAATACAACGAGTTTAGGGTGCCATTTAAGAATAGGCGGGTATGAAAGCAGTGCCTTGGTATGTCGCACAAATTTAGAAATACATTTCAGTGCGACAAGCATGAAAGCTTGATACATTGCTAACAACTCAAAACGCAAAGGGAGATGTGGTTACCTACCTGGAGGTGGGTTCTATGCTTGAATGATAACTGGCATGAATTTTAGCACTAGATAATAGCAGTTCAATGACTAGAAGATAAAGCTAATACAATGAGTTCAGGGTGCCATTTAAGAATAGGCGGGTATGAAAGCAGTGCCTTGGTATGTCGCACAAATTTAGAAATACAATTCATTGCGACAAGCATGAAAGCCTGATACATTGCTAACAGCACAAAACGCAAAGGGAGATGTGGTTACCTACCTGGCGGCGGGTTCTATGCTTACTCGACGCGGTTGACTAGAGTGTCGGTGAAGCAGATCTCGATGGTGAAGCAGATCTCGGTGGTGAAGCAGATCCGGCGGCGTCGGCGAACTAGATACGGTGGCTGTCGGCATCGGGGAAGAAGATCCCCGTCGAGGTCGCCGAGGGTGATGTGGTTGTGGTGGCTATCAGCGTCGGGGAAGAAGATCTAGGGCGGTCGAAGGCGATTCGACGCGGTTGACGAGAGCGTTGGTGAAGCAGATCATGGATGGCGGCGCGATGAAGCAGATCATGGACGGCGGCGTCGGTGAAGCAGATCCGGTGCAGTGGATGAGGCAGTCGGGGAAGTAGATCCGGTGCGGTGGTCATCAGTGAAGTAGGGATGGTTGCTATGGTGCGGTGGTGCTGGAGGCGATTTTTGGGGGATGTGTGTGGGGGGTGGGGGGGGGGGGGAATGGTCGCGTGGGACGCCGAATCAAGCCTATAGAGGTGAATGGCGGTGGGGAGCTGAAATTACCAAGACACCCCCCCACCGACCCCAACAACCGACCATACTATGGGCATTGTGTCTTCTGAACGAGGGGCATAAGTGGAATTCTGAGGGTTCGAACCTTGGGAGGCGGTAATATTTGGCGCTCACTGAGATTTGAATTCGCCCAAGGAATAGAATAAGGGAGAACGTATCCTGTGAAATGGACAAATCTATGCACCCGGTGCACCCATCTCCGGTTTAGCACCAAAAAAGTTTTCAAAAAAATCTGAAAATAAGTTTAGACATTGACATAACATAAATATACTTCATCGGAAAAATTCAAGTCTAAATCTGAAACACAACATCAACACTGAAAAAGACAAATTTGTTATCAATGTTGACAATGGGCCAAATTTAGAGCCCAACTACATTTTGGTACTATTCATTGTCAGATTTGTCTATTTTATTTTATGAGCTGTGTTATGAATTTTGATTTGAAATTTTGTGACATGTTAGATATGAATAGTACCAATGTCCAAACTTTTTTGCATATTTTTTGAAAACATTTTAGGTGGTCAACTAAAGTCGGGTGCACCGGTGCATAGATTCTCCCGTTTCACTGGATACGTTCTCTAGAATATGGGTACCGTACTCAACTGGGGATTAAACAATGTAGATCCATTTTTCACATGAAAATGGTGTTCTTTAGCCAAATCTTTGACCCAGGGTGTTTTTATGTGAATTTTTGTACGGGTAGAAATCTTGATAATATGTTAGCTTCGGAACTTTTTGAGCCTTTTGAAATATCACGGTATACAGTATACCCAGGTTGTCCTACTTTTTGAGTATGTCTTTTCGGTATATTGTCAAGGGCTAATTAATTAGGTGTCGCCACGCCGTTTTTCTTGTAAAACAGGCTATAAATGAGATAAAAGCATGATGAAAACAAATACTCTTTCAATGCACTTAACATACACAGAGCAGCTTCGAACATAATTAGATCACAGGAAACAGGGAAAACACATATATACAAATACACAGATGAACATTTCAGCACATAAAACATACAGTAGTTTCATTCGCGGACACACACGAAGTATATTGATAGGCCATAGCGATAGAGGCACCAGCCGCCAAAAACAAACCCACATCACACAACTCCAACATTCCTGCTGCCCCAGCTTCTACTAGCAGCGAGAGACCGAAAGAGAAGTGCAGAACAGTTGCATCACAACCAGGAAACGACCACCAGGTTCATAACAAGTCCAGATAAATGCACCAGCAAAATAGGTTCGGCACCAGAAACCATTTCATACATAGGATGATAGGACTGACCATGCAACAGGCTCACCTGTTGATACGTCCAAAACGTATCTATAATTTTTGATGTTCCATCCTATTATATATTAATTACCACATGTTTATCTTACACTTTATATCATTTTTATGCATTTTCTGGGACTAACCTATTAACAAGATGCCACAGTGCCAGTTCCTGTTTTGTGCTGTCTTTTTGTTTCAGAAAATCCATTCTGGAAATATTCTCGGAATCGGACGCCAATTTTACTAATTGATTTCTGGACTGAGACAGAGCAATAGCCAGGAGGACGGAGCCGGGGGCCACACCAGGCAGGCCGGCGGGCCCACGGCACGGCCCAGGGTGGGGCCGCGCACCTAGTCCGCCGCCCCACCTCGGCTGGCCACCGACGCCGCCCTTTCGCCTATAAATTGCATCTAATCGGGAAACCCTAGATACCCGAGCAAAAATCCACGAAAAGTTATGAGGCCGCCGTCTTCTTCAATCCTAATTCGGGAGGGTTTCTGCAGTTCTTCCCGGCACCTTGCCGGAGGGGAAATCATCACCAGAGGGCTCTACATCACCATGCCTGCCTCCGGAGTGATGCGTGAGTAGTTCTCCACGGGACTACGGGTTCATAGCAGTAGCTAGTTGGTAGTCTCTCCACCTTGTGATATCATGTTTAGATCTTGTGAGCTGCCTAACATGATCAAGATCATCTTTATGTAATGCTACATGTTGTGTTTGCTGGGATCCGATGAATTGTGAAGTTATGATCAAGTTTGTTCATCTATCTATATTATGTTTTATCTATGTTCCTGCATGCTCTCTGTTGTTAGTAGATGATTTGGCTAAGTAGATGCTAATGACTTCAAGAGAGAGTATTTATGCTAGATAGTGGGTTCATGCCTCTAGAAGCTTGGTCTTGATAGACAGAAACAACTAAGGCTGTAGATGTGTTGTTGCCACTAGGGATAAAATAACCGATGCTTAGATTAAGAGTACTGCTGTTAAGTCTAATGCGTTTGTTTACATTACACACTTTGCTTAATGCTATAATCTGTTGTTTGCAACTTAATACTCATGGGAGACCCGGAAGCTATCTTGTGAGTGGATTATGAGTCATAGATGCAGCTAGTAAGCGGTCTATGTATATTGTTGTAATGCCCAATAGATATAACAACGAACATGTGCTTGTCATATATTGCATTGTCATGCGTTGGCAATTTGTTAATTGCCCAGCTGTAATTCGTTCACCCAACATGTATGTTTATTTGTCTTATGGAGAGACACCACTAGTGAACTGTGGACCCCGGTCCTTTATTCCACACTGATACAAACACCGTTTTCACCACGCTCTACGTTACTTCCTGCTGCTACTTTTGTGTTCATCATCATATTCTACACCATATGTTTAATCCTTTGTATTCAGCAAGCCGGGGAGATTGACAACCTTCCTGTTTCGTTGGGGCAAAGTACTTTGATTGTGTGTGTCAAGGTCCAAATCAGTGATCGGGTAATGGCGCCGTTGACACCTTTCTGAAGCTCTTCCAATTCCTACTGGATCTGACAACCTTGGTTTTGTAATCAAGGGAAAACTTTGCTGCTGACTACATCATACCTTCCTCTTGGGGTTTCCCAGCGAACGTGCGTTCCACGTCATCAAGCAACTTTTTTATGGCGCCGTTGCCGGGGAATTGGAGGCTATAGCCTACAGCAAGGGGAGTTACACGTCACCATTCTCTTTACTTTTTTTTTGTCTTGCTTATTTTATTTTTTATTTTATCTTGTTTGCTTTTATAATCGAAAAACACAAAAAATTAGTTCTATTTTTATTTCCTGTTTTTACTCTAGTCAAAATGAGTTCTCTTGAAAATACCAAGTTATGTGACTTCACTAGCACAAACAATAATGACGTTATTTGTACACCTATTGCTCCACCTGCTTCCAAAGCAGAGTCCTATGAAATTAAACCTGCTTTACTAAATCTTGTTACGAGGGAGCAATTTTCTGATGTTAGCACGGATGATGCTGCCTCTCACCTTAATAACTTTGTCGAATTATGTGATATGCAGAAGTACAAAGAGGTAGAAGGTGACATTATTAAACTGAAATTATTCCATTTCTCTTTAAGAGGAAAAGCTAAAGAATGGTTATTATCCTTGCTTAAGAATAGCATTGATTCATGTACTAAATGTAAAGATGCTTTCATAGGAAAATACTACCCTCCTGCTAAAATTATATCATTGAGAAGTGACATTATGAATTTTAAGCAATATGATAATGAGCATGTTGCCCAAGCTTGGGAAAGGATGAAAAGCTTGGTTAAAAACTGTCCCACACATGGACTGACTTCTTGGATGATTATTCAAACCTTCTATGCAGGATTAAACTTTTCTTCAAGGAATTTGCTTGATTCGGCCGTTGGAGGGACCTTCATGTCCATCACTTTGGGTGCAGCAACAAAACTCCTAGATGAGATGATGGTAAATTATTCCCAATGGCATACTGAAAGGGCACCAACAGGTAAAAAGGTAAACTCTGTTGAAGAAATTTCTTCATTGAATGATAAGGTTGATACTATTATGTCCATGCTTTCTGGTAATCAAGTGCCTGTTGATCCAAACAATGTTCCCTTGGCTTCATTGGTTGCTCAAGAATAGCATGTTGATGTGAACTTCATTAAAAACAACAATTTCAACAACAATGCTTATAGGAACATTTTGGTAATAACAACTAGCTGGGTGGACCGCGCAATTGCGCGGCTAGCAGTGTGATTTTTTTGCATTTGACGTGTAATGATTTTTTTTGGTACCATCTATTAAGACCATTTAAGAGAAATAAGTAGTAAATACAGATTCCAATCATTTATCACCCGAGTACTACTCTCATGTTTAGAATTAGTGGTGATAGTTTTGCACATGATCACCCGAGTAACTTAATAAGTTTTTAAATCTTCCAAGTTAAATTATGCAGTATAGAGATGTAACATTCAACTTATATTTGTTCCTAAAACTCCAGGAAATCAATTGTGTATTGGCCCTCATGTAGTAATCTACGATGTAACATTAACAAAGATTCATTATCCACATTCCCTAATGATAATGATCCTTCTTGACCAGAGGTGTGAAATAGAATCATGTAGTTTTAGTTTACTTTTATGATAGAAAATATATGAACCAAGATAAAAGATATCGACTTTCATAGATAGAATAAATTGTTTAAGATTTAAAGAAAGCATGTTGTACGGATCAATATATTAAAAAAGAACTTTCCACTTACGTTCGTAGTATTTCCTCTGTATTGTACCTATTTTTTTTTTTGCATAAAGATCCATATTCAAACCCGCAAAAAATACAGTAGGTTATTTATAATTTTATGATAAATGCGGCAACATAATATGAGCATTTATCAATTTCAACTGAAACTTAGAAATTGTAGTACATAGAGCGAATATCAACATCAGTGCAATATAATCCATGTTTCAGGGATCAATTTCACGTAGGATTCACTTTATCATCTTGTAAGTCTTTAGATTTAGTTTCAACCTGCTTTATGTTACGTAAAGGTGATTTTTTGCCGCTTGACACATCTTGTGATGGCCTTGGTGCCTGACTTTCCATGACATTTTTGAGTAAGAAATTGTCAAGACAAATCAGATAGTAACTTAACAGTCAAGTGAAGGAATCCAGAGATCTTACCAGCTTACCTCGTATCCATCTTTGCATCATGTACACAACAATCTCGCATAAATAAAAAATACTGGTTGCATGCTATATCAATCTTAATTGGCTACTTCGCCATATTAGCATTGATGCACCTAAAAATAAGTGATAGGTCCACTAAGAAAGAAAAATATGCTATGAAATCTTACAAAACATCATGCCATCTATCTTATAAATTGAACTCTTTATTGTAATAGAAAAGGAAATATCTACGAACAGACCTACTTTTCGGAAAACAGGAAAGAAAGACGCAATAAGTGAAAGATACCTGACATCCACCAAAAATAATTTACTGAGCATATTCTTGTCGTGTACTCAACAAATATTAATCAATAGGATCTGCACCAGGAAAAATCAATGATAATATATAAACAAAGAAGAATGTCTTCATGATCTTACGTCGTAAGCATGTGTCCAGTATAGGTGGAAGTGGCAGGAAAAATTATATTCTCTCTTTTTAAAAATCTTGCTAGTTTGTACTACCGCCGTATTTAATTGAATTTCCTGTCCAAAATACACAACTATTAATAAGTCTAATTGCATCATTATGGAAGTGATTTTAATAACAAAGAAATTGCACAATTTTCTCTTCCCAAACTTGCAGAACAGAATGTTTAAACAAATTTTGCACTTAAGAACACATCAATGTAGAAAACCGGCCGATACAAATAAATAATAGGTATTTGCATCTATTTATATATTCATTTGCATAAGGATGCATATTCATCCCGGCAAGAAATGGGTAGCAGAATATGGTCTTTGCTTATTTCTACTGAAGTCGATGGATTCTAACAGATGCAATGTAAAGCAGTTAATCATTCTATTTCACCTAAGGCTCCAGTCCACCATCTCGTCAGAACCTGCAGGTTCACTCTCAGATTTATTGCCCCGACTTAGAGTGCAATTCATTGTGAACAATTGCTACCTTCGACACATATATGCAGAAGGGAGATCTTTTATTTATTGATGTGCTCTATCTGATCGTTGCACCATGATGTCACCACGTAGCTAGACTCCACCCTTGCATCATGATGCGAACAGTACACTATTTCCTGAGTTCGTGCAAGTACTTGGTGCCGTCGGTGAGTCAATTTCTTGCTCTCATGCTTAATTATCACATGAGCTGACTTCCTAATGGATTCTCTTTTCAGCAATGCATCTGCAATCTCCAGTATGAGCTAACTTCTAACCGGGCATAAGTTACTCTGTCTTCTGTACCAGAACGCATGCACAGCATATAAGTTCAAGGAGAGAATAGGACCTTGATACCTGATGGATTGAGCGATGGAATTGTACTCTGAACTCGAGTTGATGTGTGTGGGCAGAAAACTCGAGCTATGTCTGCCGCTTGTAGTCTCTAAAGCGGCATCGATCCCAGGCACCAGATGGCCTTCCGGCGTAGTCACATATGGGCCCGATCGAGGTCATCTTGTCCGGCTAGGCGTAGCGAATACTTCCATGGGTGCAGTTCTCCCTCGCAATCGTGTGCTCTGTGTTCCAGGCTTGCATGTACTACGTGCGGGTTTCACGGTGCACGTCTGACAACGACGACCTCGTATCGGGACCAGCGGCCGACGCAACCCGCAGTGTAAGAGCTCGTTGATTCGGCTGGCATATGCTTGCGGCGGCGCGGGACCATGCCGGAGGCGTGCAAGGCCGCCGACCCCCTAGAGCTGCAAGGGAATACCACATCCTCCCGAGTCTGGAGTCTGGCCATGCGCCGGCCGCCCGGCCAAGCAGCTTCTTCCAACAACTTCATCATTGGTCGCCATCGTTGGTCGCCCTGCATAAGCTTATGTGCATAATCTGTAGAACTCGCCGGCCTATTGTATGCCCAAGGCGCCGCAGCGATCCATGACGGCGTCTCTCTCGTATTGCTTTGCTCCCGCTTCCGGCAGATACCGTCGCAATGGAAATCGATGCGTTGATGACCTAGAATTGACTATGTGCATCTTTATATCTGGTAGATACCGATCCAATTTTCGTAAGCATCCCGATTGTGTACGTCCTTCTTTCCTTCTTCTTATTATATACGTCCGGCCGGCTAATCAATTGCCATCGTACGTTTAGCTCTTGTCCCGATCGTGCACGTCTCACCTTTCGTTCTTTTTATTACGTATACATCTTTTTATTGCCCAGATCTGAACCGTTGAGAACATCTAAATTTAGCGTGACAAATCTTAACCGTTGGTTATCCTGTGTTTTAATTATATAATAGAAGATTATAAGCCCTATCCTTCCAATAGTGGCAATGCTTATGGTAATGATTATGGTAATTCCTACAATAGTAATAAGAATGTGCCCTCTGATCTTGAGGTTATGCTTAAAGATTTCATTGGTTCACAAAAAGCTTTTAACAAATATGTTGAGGAAAAATTCAAAAAGATAGATAGCCTTGCTTCTAAAGTTGATAACCTTGCTCTTGATGTTGAATTTTTGAAAATAAAGGTTATGCCTCATGATGTTAAAGAAAGTAAGTCTCTTAATGCAATACAAATTAAGATTGATAATAATATTAAGATGCTAGCCGAGTTGCATGCTAGATGGGAAAGAGAGGAAAAAGAGGCTGAAACTGCTGAAAAGTGTAGGATTGCTAATGTTTGCACTATCTTCACCAATGAAGACGTTAAAACTTTGAGCACTAGTGAATTACCTACAGGTCCTAATCATACTAGTAACAAGAAAATTAAAATTGGAGAAGGTCCCACTTCTGTTGAGAAGGGCTCCAAGTCACTTAATGACACTAAAGTTACTCCTGAGAAAAGTACTGAAAATTTTCGTGTTGTTAGGAATGATACTCCTATTTCTTTTGATGATAATGAGTTTGATTTTGATAGTTGCAACCTTACTGAAGTTATTAAGTTCTTACAAAAGCTTGCTCAAACTCCTAATGCTAGTGAAATAAACATGGCTTTCACTAAGCACATCACTAATGCTCTTATGAAGGCTAGGGAGGAGAAACTTAAACGTGAGGCATCTATTCCTATAAGTTAGAAGATGTTTATGAACCTACTGTTAAAATGAGAGTAAATGATTTTGATTGCAATGCTTTGTGTGATCTTGGTGCTAGTGTCTCTGTTATGCCTAAGAAACTTTATGAAATTCTTGATTTAGCACCATTAGAGGATTGTCACTTGAATGTTCATTTTGCTGATTCTACTATGAAGAAACCTGTGGGTAGAGTGAATAATGTTCTTATAATGGTTAACAACAATTATGTCCCTGTAGATTTCATTATTTTGGATATTGAATGTAAGGCTTCCTGTCCTATTGTTTTGGAAGACCTTTTCTTAGAACTGTTGGTGCCATTATTGACATGAAAGAAGGAACTGTCAAATATCAGTTTCCACTCCGCAAGGGATGGAACACTTTCCTAGAAAGAAGATGAAACAACCTTTTGAGTCTATTGTTAGAACAAGTTATGCTTTCAATGCTACTCTTGATAATACTTGATCTTTTTGCTACTGCGCCTAGCTGAAAGGCGTTAAAAAAAGCGCTTGTTGGGAGACAACCCAATTTTATTTCCTGTTATTTTTTGTTTTCTTGAGTCAAGGAGGTTGTTTACTTCTGTAACAACTCCTTTGTATCTTTTATTTTCGTTTTTGTTGTGCCAAGAAAAGCCTCTAATGCAAGAGGGTGGTAAAGTTTTATTTGCTGTCCAGAAACAGATTTCTGTACCTCACGGTAAAAATTCGTGAAAAATCACGGATTACTATTTTAATCTGTAAATTTTTGAGCAGAAGCCTGAACTTATTACCTATCTTTCGTTAGTTAACCGTTTTCTGATTTGAGCATCGGAAGTGCCTAAAAAATTCGTCTTTACGGACTGTTCTGGTTTTGACAGATTCTGTCTTTGTTTTGCATTGTCTCTTTTGCAAGTATAGATTCACGTTCTTCGGGGGAGATCACGATCTTGCTTAGTAACAGTAGCTAATGTTTGAACTAAAGTATGCAATGTGTTTTTACAGAACCAAGTGAGTTTATGTTTTGATGCACTAACCCCTCTAATGAAGTTTGCGAGTTATCTTTGTGTGAAGGAAGTTTTCAAGTATTAGGAGAGGAGGAGATATAAGAAGATCAAGAAGAGAGAAAAGCTTAAGCTTGGGGAGGCTCCCTTGGATCTCCCCAGCATATATCAAGAAGACTCAAGCGTCTAAGCTTGGGGATGCCCAAGGCATCCCCTTCTTCATCAACAATTATCAGGTCACCTCTAGTGAGACTATATTTTTATTGCTTCACATATTGTGTGTTTCTTGGAGCGTCTGTGTGTTTTATTTTCTGTTTGTTTTTGTTTTGTTTTCTGATCATAACTTAGTTGGATCCTAGCACTCTTGTTTGGGAGAGAGACACGCTCCGCTTTTGCTTAGAATACTCATGTTCTTCACTTATACTTGTTGAGTATTCTTGTTTAGCACTGCTATGCTATTAGCTCTTGTTTTTCATGTATCTCTTGTTCAGAGCTATTAGTTCTTTTATAGAAAGTACTCTCTTGCTTCACTTATATTTGTTTGGAGAGTTGTATAATTGGCGTCTGGTTGGAACAGAAAATGCTAAAGTGTGTGGTAGTTGTATAATGGAAAAACTTGCATAGTCTTGTAGATCATTGAACTTTGATAACTTGATTCCTTGCAAATGTTTTGAGATATTAAGAAATTAGATGTTAAATGCTTGCTGGTTAATTAAAGCTAAAATCTGATTAGTGGTTGTGTTATTAAAGCTTGTACCGTACTACAAACTCTTAAAATTGCTGAAGGTGTAGTTGGACTTGATAGCTTCTCATGTCTGAAGGTTTTTGGAAACAACATAGTTGCGTGCTAAGGTCGAGGGATCTAGCGGGGTACTTGTGCCTCCGTGAACGGCCCTCCTTGGGGTAAATTTAATCATGCTCTTAATGTTGAACCTGCTAGTTGTTTGCAATAAACTTGTGAGTTCTTTTTGACTAATGTTGAGCTACGGTTTTTGGCACTTCCACCATCCATATTTTGCTAGCCTCTTCGGTGTGTGCATTGCCTTCTGCTCACATTGAGAGTTGTGCATACTTCGCCAGTACATCCAACCCCGTGGGAGAACTTCATCTTGTTCTCCTACACATAAGCCAAACATCTTCCTCAAAACAGCCACCATAACTACCTATCACAGCATTTCCATAGCTGTTCCGAGATATATTGCCATGCAACTTCCACCTTACATTACATGACTTGTTGTCATTCATCATTGTTATATATTGCTTTGCATGATTCTATACAGCTGATGTGTGGTTTTACCCATGTTACGCTAGATCATTGCACATCCTGCTACACTGGCAGAGGCATACAGTTTTATACATCATGTTTTGTTCATTATGAGTTATTTGTACCAAAAAGTGTGTTGTCATATTAGAGTGTTGCCCCTACAGTGAGGGAGAGAAAAGTGAAAAAGCCACGGAGGCCATTGAAAAGAGAAACAGAAAAAAAAAAAAAGAAAAAAAAGAAAGAAAAGAAATAAAGAGAGAGGGGCAACATTACTATCCTTTATCCACACTTGTGCTCATGTTTAGCACCAGTTTTATAGTCATCATTTGTGCTAGTAGCACCTATGCTTCATATGAGAGAGTTCTCATGTTTCATTAGTATAACTATGTGGGGAATTTACGTTATAGAACTTGGGTTGTATATTCCAATGATGAGCCTCCTCAAAAGTGCTCTAGGTCTTCATGAGCAACCAAGTTGGATGCACCCCCACTAGTTCCATTGGAGAGCTTTCATACACTTATAGCTCTATGTGCATCCGTTGCATGGCAATCACTACTCCTTGCATAGCTTCGATTATAAGACTTCCTCTTGTCTAATGATCATTTATAGCTTTGTGAGCCTTTCTTCCATTGGCCTTCCAAACCCCCATTATTATTCTCTTTGCCATAACATCCTGGTGCCAATACCAAATGCTTACGCTCACCGGTTGAGTAAAACTTCTAACCAGTGAATTCATTACGTTTGTGATACTTTTGCTTGACTGGATCCTTTCTATGTTTGTGAAAGATTGCTGGATGCTTGAGTAGAAGGATAACTTCTATACTGAATGCTTAAAACATCTATAATGAACTTTGTACGGTTTCATGTCTTTATAGCATCTTCCATGAAAGGTTTTTACTTGTTTAATTGTCTTGCTTTATTCATCTATGTGTTTAATATCAAACATAGACTTTTGCTTTGAATGATTTGATCTCAGCTCACATGCTTTACATTACTATATGATCAAGATTATGTTGGTAGCATGTCACCTCAAAAATTATCTTTGTGTTATCGTTTACCTACTCGAGGACGAGTAGGAACTAAGCTTGGGGATGCTTGATACGTCCAAAACGTATCTATAATTTTTGATGTTCCATGCCTATTATATATTGATTACCACATGTTTATCTTACACTTTATATCATTTTTATGCATTTTCTGGGACTAACCTATTAACAAGATGCCACAGTGCCAGTTCCTGTTTTCTGCTGTCTTTTTGTTTCAGAAAATCTATTCTGGAAATATTCTCGGAATCGGACGCCAATTTAACTGATTTATTTCTGGACCGAGACGGAGCAGCAGCCAGGAGGACGGAGCCGGGGGCCACACCAGGCAGGCCGGGGGCCCACGGCGCCCAGGGTGGGGCCGCGCACCTAGGCCGCCGCCCCACCTCGGCTGGCCACCGACGCCGCCCTTTCGCCTATAAATTGCATCTAATCGGGAAACCCTAGATACCCGAGCAAAAATCCACGAAAAGTTCCGAGGCCGCCGTCGTCTTCAACCCTAGTTCGGGAGGGTTTCTGCAGTTCTTCCCGGCACCTTGCCGAGGGGAAATCATCACCGGAGGGCTCTACATCACCATGCCTGCCTCCGGAGTGATGCGTGAGTAGTTCTCCACGGGACTACGGGTCCATAGCAGTAGCTAGTTGGTAGTCTCTCCACCTTGTGCTATCATGTTTAGATCTTGTGAGCTGCCTAACATGATCAAGATCATCTTTATGTAATGCTACATGTTGTGTTTGCTGGGATCCGATGAATTGTGAAGTTATGATCAAGTTTGTTCATCTATCTATATTATGTTTTATCTATGTTCCTGCATGCTCTCCGTTGTTAGTAGATGCTTTGGCCAAGTAGATGCTAATGACTTCAAGAGAGGGTATTTATGCTAGATAGTGGGTTCATGCCTCTAGAAGCCTGGGCTTGATAGACAGAAACAACTAAGGCTGTAGATGTGCTGTTGCCACTAGGGATAAAATAACCGATGCTTAGCTTAAGGGTACTGTGTTAAGTCTAATGCGTTTGTTTACATTACACACTTTGCTTAATGCTATAATCTGTTGCTTGCAACTTAATACTCATGGGAGACCCGGAAGCTATCTTGTGAGTGGATTATGAGTCATAGATAGCTAGTAAGCGGTCTATGTATATTGTTGTAATGCCCAATAGATATAACAATGAACATGTGCTTGTCATATATTGCATTGTCATGCGTTTGCAATTTGTCAATTGCCCAGCTGTAATTCGTTCACCCAACATGTATGTTTATTTGTCTTATGGAGAGACACCACTAGTGAACTGTGGACCCCGGTCCTTTATTCCACACTGATACAAACACCGTTTTCACCACGCTCTACGTTACTTCTGCTGCTACTTTTGTGTTCATCATCATATTTACACCATACGTTTAATCCTTTGTATTCAGCAAGCCGGGGAGATTGACAACCTTCCTGTTTCGTTGGGGCAAAGTACTTTGATTGTGTGTGTGCAGGTCCACGTCAGTGATCGGGTAACGGCGCCACTGACACCTTTCTGAAGCTCTTCCAATTCCTACTGAATCTGACAACCTGGTTTCGTAATCAAGGGAAAACTTTGCTGCTGACTACATCATACCTTCCTCTTGGGGTTTCCCAGCGAATGTGCGTTCCACGTCATCACCTGTCACTGTTCGTCGAGTTTCACCTTCTCATTTACTAATTTCTCATGTTCTTCAACCAACACATTCACCTCTTTTCGAAGTAATTGTTGCGCCCCTAATAACGTGTCAACGTCTGCTCTCAACATAGCATTTACCTCTCGTTCTGCTGCGAGTTGATCAAGTAAAGACAACAACTGGGTCTGGGAGATGGACGAGCCAGCTGCCAACACAGCATTAGGCACGAACGTGTGTTTGGGGACATTTACGTCGCAGCTTTTTGGTACTAAGGTACATGCATCGACACATTCTTCTGGTGTTTTTGCTAGACCATCTGCCCCGGGTTTATCCATGTCAGTTTTCAATAAAGCCTGAAAAGTTACAACAAAATAAGTTAATAACATGTGGATGGCTGATTACACATCATAAAGATCAAACATATCTTCTGATTCTAACACATATTAACAGGACTAGAAACGAAAGGTGCATCATAGAACATCTATCATTTTCACCTTCTCATTTACTAATTTCTCGCGTTCTTCAACCAACGCCTTCAGCTGTTTTCGAATTAATTGTTGCGCCGCTAATAACGAGTCAACGTCTGCTCTCAACATAGCATGTACCTCTCATTCTGCTGCGAGTTGATCAAGTAAAGACAACAACTGGGTCTGGGAGATGGACGAGCCAGCTGCCAACACAACATTAGGCAGGAACTTGTGTTTGCGGACATTTACGTCGCCGCTTTTTTGTAATGAGGTACATGCATCGACACATTCTTCTGCTGTTTTTGCTAGACCATCTGCCCCGGGTTTATCCATCTCAGTTTCCAATAAATCCTGAAAAGTTACAACAAAATAAGTTAATAACATGTGGATGGCTGATTACACATCATACAGATCAAACATATCTTCTGATTCTAACACGTATTAACGCGACTAGAAACGAAAGGTGCATCATAGAACATCTATCGTTTTCTTCATCTTAAGGTGCACGATATGACAAGACAAGTTTTTGTAGAATTGAAAACTAAAGCTAACATAGTGGCAAAGCATCAAGATAAATGAAACAAAACAGAGCAACAGTTCAGGGAGTGTAGCATGTCCCAATATACCATACAAATCACTACAAGTTCGTCATCACAATTTAACTATCATGTGCCTTGACAACCACATCGAAATAAAACAAGGAACTTACAGTAGCACTTAGTGGAGTCTCATTGCACCTCATCTTTATGGTGCTACATTGGATAGAGATGTCCACTGTTACCGGATAGTGTAAAGACGGTAGTTGCTCCACTGCATAATGCCATAATGGTATGACCACTCATAAACACTAACATATTTCAAGGTTTGTATAGAGAGCAATACTTGAGGGACATGTACATGAAAGAATATAGTAGTGCTACAATCTATGATTTTCGGTTTTCCAAGTGTGAGTTCCATGTGAAGTAAGAGAAAACAGTTAGTGCAACAGCTTTTGAAGAGCCATACGGGACACAAAACTATAAACCTGGGCGAGACATGGCCAAGGTTTGCCCAACCAAGCTTAGCCAGTGATCGCAGCCGTATAACGATTTTATTCTTGTACGGTAACTAGCAGAAAGATATCAATCTAGGAAATCATTGCATGCGGTTACTCTTATAGCTTATGACAAACCAGCTACTAGAATTTATAATGCCATAGCTTGTGAACTTGCAGAGCAGGGAAATAAAACGAATATGTTCAGTGGATTAACATTTGTCAAGAACTACATAACATTGATCGAGGACTTGCTGGAGTAGCTTCGAGGACCAAGCGATAAGCTCCTTTGATTCGTAGGATAGGAAAAGTGCAGGAATAGGAATTTCATAGGATTGGTATGGCATGTCTAATTGAATCCTGTGGTGAAGGAATTTTTCCATGAGGTTGGAACTCATGTTATTTTCCTATGAAAGTTTGTACTATAGGATTCCTATAGGAATTTTTCATATGGGATATGATCCTATGAATCAAACGACTTCGAAGAGAAAATTCCCATAGGATTCCAATCCTACACCAATCCTTTGAAATTCCTATGGATCAAAGGAGCCTTAAATTACTTTGATTCATAGGATTGCCAAAGGATTTGTATAGGATTGGAATCCTCTAGGAATTTTTCCTTTGAAGCCGTTTGATTCATAGGATCGTTTCCCATAGGAAAAATTCCTATAGGAATCTTGTAGTACAAAGTTCATAGGAAAATAACATGAGGTCTAACCTCATGGAAAAATTCCTACACCACAATCCTATGAAATTCCCATTCCTACACTTCCCCTATCCTATGAATCAAAGGAGCCCTTAAATTACTTGTGAATCTGTAGATATGTAGTGGCTTAAAATTTCCCATGAACGGCATAATAGAAAGGAGTTACTGTCATAGCTTAGGTAAAACCAGATACTACTACAAATTAGTATGGCATCATTCTTGTGGGCATGGAAACCAATGTGTTAAGTGAATTTGATTTTCACGTGGCTACATAATAGCAGTTCGATATCTCGAGGCTAAAACCAAATGCAGCCAGTTTACCTTGGTCGAGGCGGCGTTTTCGCTTACAAGGCATCCATGCGGTTCAGGTCGAGGCCGCCTGTAACATCCCAAGTTTTTCAAAAAGTTGAAAAATCAGAAAAATTTAAAACTTTTGAAAACTATTATGTATTTTGCTTTGAAAAGAAAAATCATGCATGCATTCATGATCTCATATAGCATTGCTTGCATTTGGATATTTCAAAAGTTGGAATTATTATTACCACTTAAAAAAATGTTAAAATAGAGGAGCAAATTATGCTCCATATATTATTTTAACCTTTATGGTTTTCTTGTCTGTTTATTGTTTGGTTGTGATTTGTTTATACCCATTTGAAAAATAAATTATTTTCAAATGTTTACAATTGTGTTATTATAAATAATTTATTTAAGCCACAAATAATTTGTTTAAAACATATTTTTAAAAATTGACATTAAGTGTCAAATTTGCAAATTAACATATTTTGGTTTTTCAAATTTTAAATTGTTATGGCAAATCTTAGTTGAAGGTTTTAAAACAAAGAGTTTGATTTTGCAAAATTGTACAAATTGGTTTGAGCTCATTTGGAGTTTCAAAACTAGAGTTATAAAAGATTTCAGAAAAAGGAAAAAGAAAAAGTTTTGAAAAAAAAAACAGAAGCGCAGCCCAGAAACAGCCCACGGCCCTCTCTTCACCCTTTCTCTCACTGCCAGGTGGGTCCCACCGATGGCGCCAGCGATGACATCATCGCCTTCAACCTCCAGCTCGATTTTCCCGACCCCGTACCAATCCCGAGCTCCGGATCAAATTCGTTCGTTTAAACGAGCCTTAGCCAAATCCCTCTTGCCTATATATACCCTCTGAGCCCCTCTCTTTTTCCAGTAAAAAAAATCCACCAACGAGCCGCCAGGCTGCTCATGCTCAAGCTCGCCGTGCCGCCATCGCCGCCGGCCGATTTCACCAATTACGGTGACTGCAGACGTCCCTGACCCCTCTCTCCCCTCCCATCCTTCCTAATCTCGACGTGCGCATCTTCCTAACCCAACGCGGCATTTTCTAACGCAGCGGAACGACGCGCTCATCCACGACAGGAGTTCGCCGGCACCCGCGCCACTCCGGCCGCCCGTCGTCGTCATCCCAGGAAGCGCGCGTCTTCATCGACCACACCATCGAGTCCGGCGCGCCGCGCCGCACCTCGTCTTCATCTTCTCGAGCCCAGGGGACCTCCGGAGCGCCGTCGCCGTCCACGCCCGAGGCCCAGCACCGCCGCAGCCTCCATTTCCGGCGAGGTCGCCACCACGGTAATAGTCAACCCTCTCGTAGCCGTCTGATCTGCAATCAACGGCCTAGATTAGATCATTTTAATTAAAGGGGTATTAGCAGATCTGGACCATTAGATCCAGATCCAACGTTCCAGATCAAACCACTTATCCAGCTCAGCGCCCAGTCAGAGCCCAGTCAGCATCCAGTCAGCTGCCACGTCAGATCCACGTGTGCTGTGATTTTTCTATTTAGATTTAAATGGCAGTTTTGCAGAAAGGCCCCTGTAACTTAGAACAATCATTAATTTTTATTGGCCTGGCCAAATTTTTTAAACTTTATATTTTTGGAAAGCTTATGACTTGTAGAAACTTTTGGCATGGTTAGTTTTAGCTTTTGTCAAATTCAAAATGGTTCAAATTTTAAAATTGTTTGTTTAAGTAAATTTGACATAACTTGAGTTTTAAAATTTATTTTTGGGCAAATCCAATTGCTATAACTTTGTTTAGTTAGTCTTTGGCCGTAGGAACCTTCATAATATTTTTGTAGATTATTTTTCTGCATTTTACTATTTATTTGTATTTATCCTCTTTTAGGAGGATTTTTAATAATATTTAATGTTTAAAAAAACATTTCTTCATTTATTCGAGCTATATATTGACTTAGTGATATTTTGGAAGGTTGAGATGCATGACAAGGTACTTAGAAAATATGGCCTCTCAACAATATCATTTTCCTTAGAAAATATTTTGATAACTCTTTTGCCAATATTTTTCCTTAGAAAAATTTGGCATTTTAAAATTGGTTAAGTATTTCCTTAGTAAAATTTAGCATCTTCTAAATAGTGTACTTTCCTTAGAAATTATTTTGTCATTCTTGGGTTTCTCAACATGAAGCTGGAAGGCTAATGAAGGACTTAACCAAGAAAACAGACTCCAGACGCATCTCTAAGAAGTAAAAGTACTTAGAAGAAAATCAAGAGGAACTTCAAGAAGACCAACCACCTATTTTTCTCTAAGTCTTTCTTTCTATCCTTTTCTTTTCTTCTCCCTTAGACTTTATGGTGGCTAAGTTTATCCAAGACCAGCCCTGGTGGTACCAAATGATGAAGTCTGCAAAATCACCAAGTCCTACAAGAAGCAATGGAGTCACCACACCAAGGAAGGAATGACAAGGAAGATTGAAGATGATCCTTGAAGACCAATTACATCCTTCTCTGTTCTATCCTTTTTCTTTCTTCCTAATTCTGTCTTTTACTTTGGACATAGACCAAGTCCTTGTGTTTATGACTAAGTCCCTAGAGTGCTAGTTGAAGAATCTTTGAAGACCAAACATGTGAAGACTTGGAGCAACCATACCACCAATTTAAGTTGATTATATTAAGTTTAGTTTGCCCAACCTTGACCTTGACCTAGCCAACTTGATTAAGTTATTTCCACCAATTTAAGTTGATTATATTAAGTTTATTTTGCCCAACCTTGACCTTGACCTAGCTAACTTGATTAAGTTATTTTGTCCATGTTACTCAAGTTGTTTTGCACATCATGCATGTCATATTTCCTTAGAGTATTTCTTTGCATATCATGCATGGCATATTCTTCCTTAAAAAGTTTTTGGTATGATTGCTTGTTTATTGTGGCTTGTTTGATGTGTTAGAAATTTCGAAGAGAGACGAAGGCTTTTGCAACTGCTACTCCTACTCTCCCTGTTGCCAAGGAGAATGATTCCGCTGATTGGGGAGGCTAGAAAGAAGGATAGGTTTGGGCAACTTGTTTTTAGGACAGTTGGGTGGGCTACCACACTTAAAAGAAACTTTTGTTGGTAGTCTAGAAATCTTGTATTATCTTACAAACAATATCTAACAAACATCAAGCAACAGGTTCAAACATAAACAAACAATCTAGTATTGTCATACAACACTAAGTTGATATGATCAATACACTAACACGATATCGTTGTTTAATTAAGTGGTGGTCTCTAGTCTATCTCCTTCATGAGTGCTTCAAGTTCTTCAACTTTCTTCAAAAATCTTCTAAGTGTTTGAGCTCTGAATCTGGGTTCTTCAATGGTCTTCCATGCAGGTAGTGCTTCGTGTTGAATCGTAGAATTGCATATGAAGCAGCAGATTCAGACTTTAAGGACATGGTCATCTAGAATAAGAGAAGGTAATTTTAGAAGGTAGATAGTTGATGAGAGTACAAGAAAAATAAAATGAAAAGTTTCCTTGTAGAAAATTTGATAAAATAGATTTTCAATCCTAGGGTCTTTTCCTAGTTCCAAACTAAACCTAGGGTTTCGAACCTACAGGCAACACGGTGCTCTGATACCATCTGTAGTGGACCTGCACTTAAAAATTGGCAAGATCCCTGTGTATAGTGCAAACCACTGGATCGATTCATTTGCATACACAGTTTACGATGAATATCACAACAAAGTATCAATTATTACACGCGGATCCAGTACTTAGGAAAATATTCATTACAAATTGCATAGCACGAAGCTAGCTTTGAAAGAGTACACAGCGGAAAACATTATTCTTCAGTGAGTCTCCATCATCTTCATGTGCCACAGGCGAAAACATGTTGGTTGTAGACTCGAAACCTTATACGAAACCTTACTCATCGTCTGAACATCCTGCAACAGGAAAAATGTTGCAACAAGGTGGGTCAGAACCATATAAAATGGATCTGGCAAGTGACACTCTGTGGACACTTAGTGGAAGAACTCTAATAACCTATATGCATATTTGGCTGGTGGAGTTCAAAGGCTAAGTTGCAGAAAGCTAAATCTTTCCTAACACTTTTGAAAACAATTTTCTTCTAATCGAGACATCCATGGCATGAAAACCATTGTCTCAACTACCCTTGTTCACCCATCACAATTTTACTTAAAGAAATTGGAATGTTGGGATCCTCCGTTGACGTCCTTGATCAGCTGCTCAAAATTGTCCGTAACCGGGGACACGGCTAAGTACTTAGTTTTAACACTCTCGAGAGGTTGTGCACGTTCACCATTAGACTTAACCAACCCAAACTATCCCCACACTCCAATAGTGATAGGGGAAAAGAAGAAGGTTAAGACGAGATCCTTCGGAAGCATTTTCCCACCCCATACCGGCCTGACGCCCTCCACCCACAATCCTCTACCACCACCTGTCAAGCCGGGGCGAGTCCACGCAACTTATTCGATCAAGACAGAGCCCATATGACCAATGGCTGCACTGGAAGCAATCTTCACTTGGAGTTCTTCAGATCCCTTTGTTCCTGGGTGGCCATCCACAAGTGAATACCCCTCAGGTAAAACCCCTGGGGACAACACTCAACTCAAACATCCTCTTATCAAAACCAATCCACCCAGGTGTTTCTTTACTTAGTAGAATTTTAGCTTTTTATAAAATAACTTTTTTGCATAGCATCAATATTTCTACTAAGTCATTATATATAGGTTCCTAGACACATAGTAACAAGGGTGCTATTCTAAACATGTCTTGTATAGCATATAATAACAAGTCCTACACATGCTTAAGAAAAATAATCTACTCATGCATAGGAAAAATACTTAGTAAATTTATGAGGTGTGCCACTTGCCTTTGATAGTTATCGTTGTTCACTAACTCTTTTCAACGTAACTCGGAGCTCTCCGTTCAATCTAAACAATATAAACAAAGAACAATACACCAATCAACATACAACACAACATCAAACATGGACAACAACAAAACATCTGGGTTTGCTTTAAAAGGGCTTAACATATTTTAAAACCAAGGTTTATAGAATCAAAACATTTTAAAGACTTTTAGCACAAACTTAAAATATATAAAAATATTTGAATTTGGATAAACAGAGAAAAAGTAATGATAAATCTAAGGTACATGGGGTTTTCTGCAAAAACTGCTAATTAAACTAATTCGGGAAAATCTTCAGAAATCCTTGTCCACGCGCGGCTTCTGATTGGCTGGATCTGCTGACTGTGCTGCTGGCGAAGCGCTGATTGGACGTCGACGTGGCCTCCTCTGATTCGCCGGTACCGATTCGTTTAAAGGATCTAATCTTATCCATACAAAACAGATCTAGCGGTCTAGATCTAACAGACCAAAAATAATCTACAGGTCAAGGGCTTTCCAAAAATATTTTATTTACAAATTTTGAACTTATAGATTTAAAACTATTACTAAAATAATGTTTTACATGTTTCTGTAAATAACAAGTTAGTGCACCACTAAAATACAAGTTTTTATTATACTACTGTATTCTATACGTTCATACAAATCCATAGACTACAAAAACATTGAAAACGGAGTTACGGTTGAATTGATATGAATTTCTAAAGTTTGACTAAAATCTGTTCAAAGTCAAATCCGAAAATAAAAAGGTTTTGACACTTGGGAAAATTTGTATGGCCAAAATTATTTTGTTTGGGCATAACATGGTGGTCTCATCTAATATATTAGAAATAGTATACGGGTAAGATTAGACCATTTTGAGAGGCTCACCGACAAGAACGAATAGCGCCGGTGTCGAAGAGAGAACGTGACGCGGTTAGACGAGGTGGTTGATGTAGGCGATCAAACACGGCCTCCGGGAAGTAGTTGATGAAGTTGTCGTAGATGTGCACAGGGACGAGGCAAACATCGTGACACGGTTGATAAGGGCAACGGACACTCGGCATGCATCGGCGGCGGTCTTCAGTGTCATGGATGACATGGCTTCGGTGGCGGACGGCACGGGTGTCGACGGCGGCGGTGCTCCGGTGGCCTTCAGGATTGACGAAGATGACGACGGGGTGCAGGCAGGCACGGCGAAGAAGATGGCGTGGTCGGCGTCGCCGATTGCGTCCTGGGGCGGCGAGGAGACGTGGCCGGAGTTGCGGCGACGGACGACGCTCTCGGTCGAGCTCGTTCTCGAGGATTTGGCATGTGGAGAAAAATTGGCAAAAATTAAAAGAAGTGCAGGAGGACACATAGATCACGCAGGACATCATCGTGGGGAATGGCGAGGTCTCACCTCGTCGGGATCTTGCGCAAGGCGACAACGTTGCTCGGGCTTCGTGGGTGTGCGACCAACTGCAACTAAATGATGCAACACCATGTTCTGGACGAAGACCTTGATGAGGGGAATCTACTGGTGCGAGGAATTGTGGAGGGGATCATCGTAGAAGACAAGATCTGGCGATGAACTCGGTTTTGGGGCTGAAAGGGATCTTCATGGGGAGGCCTATACAAATCTCCTCTCGAGAAAATTTGTGTCTCAAAGTTGTGGAGGAAGACAAGGGGCTCAAAGTGACGCGCTCGGTTTGTTCTGGGATGGCCTGAGGAGGGAGATCGGGACATGTATGCCGACATGTGGCATTCGGTTCACGGGTTTAATTTGGGTGATTAAGACATTGATGTGGGAAATAATTTCCCTGAATGGGACCGTCGTTAAGTGGTGAGTAATTCTCGTTTTGAAGTCGACAAGAAACGGTCGCGGGATTAATGGGGAAATTGAAGGGGAGAGTAACAGCCATGGTTGACTCGAGTTCGTGCTCCTGTACGTGCTGGAGGACGAAGACTACCGGAAGCTGGGTCGGCCTAGATGG
Organism: Poa pratensis; assembly: GCA_947311845.1. Classification (NCBI taxonomy): domain Eukaryota; kingdom Viridiplantae; phylum Streptophyta; class Magnoliopsida; order Poales; family Poaceae; genus Poa; species Poa pratensis. The sequence continues at coordinate 23,878,284 of CAMZMU010000119.1, read as the reverse complement.
GCTAGGTTTCGGCTCAGCAAGAAAAATAAGAAAAGGTAAGAGAAAAAAAAAGAGAGAGAAAGGCTGCGGCTGCTCCTTGTTGGGCCGGCCTAGCTGGGTCGATTTTTTTTTTGACTCTTTCTTTTTCTGATTTTCTGAAATCTTTTATATCTTTTGAATTAAACATCCAAATCAACTCAAATTTGTTTCTAAAGATTTGTAAAATTAATATCTATCATTTAAAATATTCAAACCCATTTTCCAACACATTTAAAAATACACAAAATTAAAATATTGCATAATTGCTTAATTGACACTTTTATGTCATTTAATAAAATAGAGTTTTATAAATTTCTTCTTGAACTTAAAATAAAATCTAGAAGAATAATATGAGTAACATCATTCAATATGATAAACCCAATAAAATAATTTGGAACACAACATTTTATTTAAATAAAGTTTGGTAAATCATTTAAATATAATTACCCATTTATATCATGGGCTTTATAAATATCCAATAAAAATACCACAAATGTAAATATTGAGAAATAGCTATTTTTAAACTTATTTTTCAAATAAATATAAGTTCTGTATTCTTCTGGGTTTTCGGTGTGTTGATTGCGACAGTGATGAGCACTCAAATCAAATCATAGTCTGCGATGCTGATGAGCACTCAAGTTCCGTGACACTTTGCGATGCTGAGGTTCAGAATTCTGATACGGTGGCTGATCAGAATACTCGTGCGGCGACAGTTAGCTCAGATTCAAAAAATGGGCCTTTGGGCCTTTTAACAGAAGCCCCCCTTTCTAGCCCGTTACGATGTTGTTTCCGTTGTCTGGAGCTGGGCCACATTACGCGTATGTGTATGAACGATATCAGATGTACAAAGTGCTATGGTTGGGGACATAAGGCCCGCTTATGCCCCATTAAGGAAGTTTGTTCTTTCTGCCGCAGGCCGGGACATTTGGTGGCAAATTGTTCCAAGATTCGGTGCCAAACTTGTCATGATCTGGGCCATCAAGCCAAACACTGTCATCTATATAAAAAATGGGTAAAGAAAGGAAAGGATGTGCCTGTTAAGGAATTAAAGCTTGTTAAAAAATGGGTAAAGAAAGGAAAGGATGTGCCTGTTAAGGAATTAAACCTTGCTACCGATTCATCTTCCGGGAATTTTTCTTTGACAGAAATCTTGCCTGCCCACATATCTGATAATACTTCTTTTGATGATGATTTTGAAGCTTGGAACGAACACATAGAGGAAGTGGAGCTTGCAGCTGAAGGGTTAATTTCAGGCAATAACACCACTAATCTGATGTTTGTGAGGACGGGTGGATTGGAGCTGAGCTTGCTAATACCGCAGTTCACTTGCTATTTATTTTTCTTTGGTTGGCTGATGCGTCAAGTGTATACACGCGCTATTTTACCTCCTGATGGTGGGAGACGCCATGTCAGTACAGTTCAGTTAACACTGCCCTCGGTTGCTCGTGAAAATGTTTTTTCTCCAGGGGAGAATGTGGGTCACATACTGGGTCTTAAGAGGCAGTGGAACATTACTTTCAGCCCAGAGGTGGCCGCTATGGTTTCTGCACTTTTTCCTAACTACACTTATGCTTTACCTGTCGGACACTCTCCCTTTTCTTCAGTTCAGCTTGAAGAATTACCTGCTGAGGTGAATACTGATCAGAATACTGGCACTGTTAGCAATAAGTTTCTGGATAACAATGTGGAGGTCCTGGCCTCGAGTGTGGCTCCAGAATATATCAATGATGCGGTGGCTTCTCTGACCGCGGGTTCTCCTTCTGGCTCCCGTCCTCGCGGCCGTCCGCGTAAAGTTGCAACACCTTCTGTGGACACGGTGGTGCGCCGTTCTCCTCGCCGCTTCCCTAATGGTTACAAGCTGGAAGCACTGCCAGATACCACTGTTCGTCGCGCCAAGTCTCAGGTTCCGAAGGCGGCAGCCCCGGCTGTGATGCAGATTGAGGAGATGCAGCGTATTGGAGTTGAAGACTGTGACATCAATCCTGATGAGCTCACAGCTGCTCAGCTCATGAAGGAGCGTGATGCCTGATTCTAGGTCACGTTTTAGTAAACTTATTTGGCACATTTTATGTTGGAATATTCGTGGCTTAAACAGTGCCGACAAATGGCCTCTTGTGCGGGATAAAATTGAGGAAAGTGCTGCATCGATCCTCTGTTTTCAGGAGACGAAACGTGCTGTTATTGATTCACAGTTTCTTAAAACCTTTGCGCCTCGTCGTTTCGATCAGTTCGCGTTTGTTCCATCTGATGGCGCATCGGGTGGGCTGTTAGTTGTCTGGGCAAGTAGCAGGTTTGCGGGTCAGGTTTTACTCTCTGAAAGCTTTGGTATCGTGGTGCAATTCACTTCTGCTTCTTCGTCTGAAAGCTTCATTTTGGTTAATGTCTATGGGCCATGTGAGGGCGTAGAGCGTGAGAATTTTGTTGCGTGGCTTTTCCATCTCGATGTTGCGGATGATACGCTCTGGTTAATTTTGGGCGACTTCAACTTCTATCGATACACAGATAGTAGGAACAGACCGGGGGCAAACCTCACTGACATAGCAACTTTTAATGAAATTATCAGCTACCTCGGTCTTGTGGAGTTGCCGATTAAGGGTCGCAGTTATACGTGGAGCAATATGCATGCGGATCCCTTGCTTGTTCAATTGGATTGGTTTTTTACGTCGTCTGCATGGACCCTCAAATACCCTAACACCACTGTTCGCCCTCTATCGCGCCCCACTTCTGATCATACACCTTGCGTTGTTTCAATTGGTTCATGCATCCCCAAAGCTTCTCTCTTTCGGTTTGAAAACCACTGGATTAAAATGCCTGGTTTCTTTGAAGTGGTGCAGCGCATTTGGGACATCCACTGCCCAGGTGATAGTGCTCGGTGTATCTCGGCGAAATTTAAACTCCTCCGCAAAGGCTTGCGTATTTGGTGCACTAGTATTTCTGTTATCGCCCATCTGATTGAAAACTGTAATGCCACCATCCTGCGTCTTGATGATATTGAGGAGCTTCGTGTTTTACATATCTCTGAGTGGAACTTCAGGAACATAGTTAAGCGAAAATTACAGCACCTTCTTGACTGCCAGCAAGCTTATTGGAAAAAAAGATGCACGGTTAGGTGGGCTAAATTTGGTGGTGAAAATACCAAGTTTTTCCACTCAATGGCCACTATCAGGTACAGAAACAACAACATTTCAAGCCTGACTCGTTCTGATGGGTCGATTGCTACAGAACATTCTGAAAAGGAGGGGATTTTGTGGAATTCCTTTAAAGATCGACTTGGGGTCTCTGATCAGATTGATCCGACCTTCGATTTCTCAGCTTTTATTCCATTCCACGAAGGGTTGGATGTTCTCTCAACTCCTTTTTCTCAGGCTGAAATTGATAAAATTGTGGCTGATCTCCCTTGTGATAAGGCTGCTGGCCCCGATGGTTTTTCTGGGCTTTTCTTCAAGTCTTGCTGGCACATCATTCGGTATGACTTTTATAGGTTATGCCACCAATTCTGGGAGGGATCTGTGAACTTGCAAAGCATCAATGATGCTTACATCACCCTCATTCCTAAGATTCACTCTCCTGCTGGCCCAAATGACTATCGACCTATCTCCTTGTTGAATTCAAGTCTCAAGCTCTTGACAAAAGTACTCGCCAACCGTTTGCAACAGAAGATTCTTGAGCTTGTCCACATTAATCAATATGGGTTTCTTAAAACTCGCACAATTCAGGATTGTGTCGCCTGGGCTTATGAATATATTCACCAATGCAAACAAGCCAAAAAGGAGGTAGTCATTTTAAAACTGGATTTTGCTAAGGCTTTCGATACCATTGAGCATGACGCAATTCTTAAAATTCTCCAAGCTTGGGGATTTGATGCTAGATGGCTCAGTTGGGTTCGGGCAATTTTCTCCACTGGTACTTCTTCGGTTCTTCTTAATGGGGTCCCTGGTAAAAAATTCGCTTGTCGACGTGGTGTGCGTCAAGGCGATCCATTCTCACCCATCTTATTTGTGGCTGGTGCGGACCTTCTGCAATCGATGGTTAATCAGCTGGCATCCTCGGGCACAATTCATCCGCCTCTACCCATTCCGAACACTGATTTCCCTATTGCACAATATGCTGATGACACCTTGCTGATTTTACAAGCCTGTCATGTTCAGTTGCTAGCACTAAAAGAGCTGCTCCAAGTGTTCTCAGCTGCTACGGGTTTGAAGGTGAACTACTCAAAATCTTGTCTGATGCCAGTAAACATTGATGCAGCTCGTTTAGCTGATCTTGCCGCGACTTTTGGGTGTGCTGTTGGTTCACTTCCGTTCACCTACCTTGGTTTGCCTCTTGGCACGTCTAGACCTTCGGTGCAGGACCTTTCCCCCATTGTTGATCAGGTAGAGCGCAGACTGAATGCGAGTGTGAGATTCCTTGACTACGGAAGTCGGTTGACGTTTGTTAACTCAGTCCTCTCCTCTCTTCCGATACACTTTCTTCTCACGCTGAAAATCCCCAAGTCGATCTTGAAGCTCTTCGATCGCTCGCGCCGTCACGGTCTTTGGGCTAAAGAAGAGGACAGCTCGTCAGTGCACTCTTTAGCTGCTTGGTCTCTTGTCTGCAGACCGAAAAAGTATGGGGGCCTCGGTATTATAAACTTGGAATTACAAAACAAAGCCTTGTTGCTAAAACATTTGCATAAGTTTTTCAGTAAAGAAAATCTCCCTTGGGTTAAGCTAATCTGGAGTTTGTATGATCCGGAGGTTCCCCCACATGCCCAGTCTTCGAGGGGCTCATTTTGGTGGCGTGATATCTTTAAGCTTGTTGACGTCTACCGCAGCATCACTCGCACCAATGTTGGTAGCGGACGCACCACCTTGTTCTGGAAGGATTTGTGGCACGGTTCTGAACTTCTTGCTGATAAATTTGATCGACTCTTTTCCTTTGCTGCGGATGAAGACGTCTCGGTTACTGCCATGGCCAATGCTGCAGCGCCTCTTGACCACTTCTACCTGCCGCTTTCCGAGCAGGCTTACAGTGAGCTGGAACAAGTCCAGGAGGTTCTTTTGGCTTATACGCTGGATGCCACATTGATTGATGAGAAATGTTTCGCTTGGGGGACCTGTGCATACTCCTCTCGAAAATTCTATAACTTCATGTTCGCTCAGCTCCGGCAGGACGTCTCTTTGCAAGCGATTTGGAAGTCTAAATCTATGCCAAAGCTAAAGGTTTTTGCTTGGTTACTCTTGATGGACAGACTTAACACGAAGGATTTGATGAACCGCAAGCACTGGACTATTGATTCGGGCACGAATTGTGTTCTCTGCTCTTCAGCTGTCCTTGAGACAAGAGATCATCTTTTCTTTAGCTGTTCCTTCGCATCTCTCTGCTGGAACTTCATTGGTATTCAGTGGGATTGTTCTTGTCCGATATCCAGTCGTATTGCTGCTGCGCATCAGTTGTTCCAGGGACCTTGCTTCATGGAATTGGTGACTTGTGCCTTCAGGAACATTTGGAGGACTCGCAATGACTTAATCTTCAAAGAGCTGCAGCCATCATTTGCGAGATGGAAAGTCCTCTTTCAGAATGATCTCCTGCTGCATCAGCATAGGGTTAAGCCCTCTTCGGTTCAACCTCTTACTCAGTGGGTCTTAGACACTTTTACTTAGTTATCCTCGATGTATAGTCTCGTTTCTTTTGCTTTTGATTTTTCGCCCCCTGAGATTTTTGACAGAGATTGTAAGCCTTTTGGTCTGTAAAACCCCTGGTTTTTCAGCCACCATCATTAATATAAAATCTACACCGTAGGGGTTTTCTCCTACGGTATCTCTGTCAAAAAAAATCAAAACCAAATTTTAAAATAGAACAAGCTTTAAATAATTTAAAACACTTTATAGATATTGTTTTCGGGTTTCGCAAACTCCTAATTTTAAATCTTATAGTTTAACCCAAAACCATTTTAGAAATAGGCAACATAAACAATTTGCAAATATGGCTCCAAGGTTTAATAAATAGCCAAAGTTAAATATTCAAAATCCACTAATTGGAATAAAACATTTTATGAGATAAAGGTATCTTTGAATAACTTTAAATTACCATGTAAAAATATATTGGGTTTTATGAATTACCATGGATAAAAGAATTTAAACCAAACTAAAATTTTGAAATTAAAGATTACTTGGATATTTAAACTATTAAAGTTTTTGAAGATGCCAAAAGTCTTCTATTATAATTTGAATGTTTTATTTTAATAAAAACAAAAGTTTCAATTTTTAGTGATTTTTAAAGATACCAGAAATATTGGGATGTTACAATATTTCAAAAGTTGGAATTATTATTTCCACTTAAAAAAAATGTTAACATAGAGGAGCAAATTATGCTCCATATATTATTTTAACCTTTATGGTTTTCTTGTCTGTTTATTGTTTGGTTGTGATTTGTTTATACCCATTTGGAAAATAAATTATTTTCAAATGTTTACAATTGTGTTATTATAAATAATTTTATTTAAGCCACAAATAATTTGTTTAAAACATATTTTTAAAAATTGACATTAAGTGTCAAATTTGCAAATTAACATATTTTGGTTTTTCAAATTTTAAATTGTTATGGCAAATCTTAGTTGAAGGTTTCAAAACAAAGAGTTTGACTTTGCAAAATTGTACAAATTGGTTTGAGCTCATTTGGAGTTTCAAAACTAGAGTTATAAAAGATTTCAGAAAAAGGAAAAAGAAAAAGTTTTGAACAAAAAAAAAACAGAAGCGCAGCCAGCCCAGAAACAGCCCACGGCCCTCCCTTCACCCTTTCTCTCACTGCCAGGTGGGTCCCACCGATGACGCCAGCGATGATGTCATCGCCTTCAACCTCCAGCCCGATTTTCCCGACCCCGTACCAATCCCGAGCTCCGGATCAAATTCGTTCGTTTAAACGAGCCTTAGCCAAATCCCTCTTGCCTATATATACCCTCCGAGCCCCTCTCTTTTCCCCTCAAAAAAATCCACCAACGAGCCACCAGGCTGCTCGTGCTCAAGCTCGCCGTGTCGCCATCGCCACCGGCCGATTTCACCAATTACGGTGACTGCAGACGTCCCTGACCCCTCTCTCCCCTCCCATCCTTCCTAATCTCGACGTGTGCATCTTCCTAACCCAACGCGGCATTTTCTAACGCAGCCTAATGACGCGCCCATCCACAACAGGAGTTCGCTGGCACCCGCGCCACTCCGGCCACCCGTCGCCGTCATCCCAGGAAGCGCGCGTCTTCATCGACCACACCATCGAGTCCGTCGCGCCGCGCCGCACCTCGTCTTCATCTTCTCGAGCCTAGGGGACCTCCGGAGCGCCGTCGCCGTCCACGCCCGAGGCCCAGCACTGCCGCTCCCTCCATTTCCGGCGAGGTCGCCGCCACGGTAATAGTCAACCCTCTCATAGCCGTCCGATCTGCAATCAACGGCCTAGATTAGATCATTTTAATTGAAGGGGTATTAGTAGATCTAGACCATTAGATCCACATCCAACGTTCCAGATCAAACCACTTATCCAACCCAGCGCCCAGTCAGAGCCCAGTCAGCATCCAATCAGCTGCCACGTCAGATCCACGTGTGCTGTGATTTTTCTATTTAGATTTAAATGGCAGTTTTGCAGAAAGGCCCCTATAACTTAGAACAATCATTAATTTTTATTGGCTCGGCCAAATTTTGCAAACTTTATATTTTTGGAAAGCTTATGACTTGTAGAAACTTTTGGCATGGTTAGTTTTAGCTTTTGTCAAATTCAAAATGGTTCAAATTTTAAAATTGTTTGTTTAACTAAATTTGACATAACTTGAGTTTTAAAATTTATTTTTGGGCAAATCCAATTGCTATAACTTTGTTTAGTTAGTCTTTGGCCGTAGGAACCTTCATAATATTTTTGTAGATTATTTTTCTGCGTTTTACTATTTATTTGTATTTATCCTCTTTTAGGAGGATTTTTAATAATATTTAATGTTTACAAAAACATTTCTTCATTTATTCGAGCTATATATTGACTTAGTGATATTTTGGAAGGTTGAGATGCATGACAAGGTACTTAGAAAATATGGCCTCTCAACAATATCATTTTCCTTAGAAAATATTTTGATAACTCTTTTGCCAATATTTTTCCTTAGAAAAATTTGGCATTTTAAAATTGGTTAAGTATTTCCTTAGTAAAATTTAGCATCTTCTAAATAGTGTACTTTCCTTAGAAATTATTTTGTCATTCTTGGGTTTCTCAACATGAAGCTGGAAGGCCAATGAAGGACTTAACCAAGAAAACAGACTCCAGCTGCATCTCTAAGAAGTAAAAGTACTTAGAAGAAAATCAAGAGGAACTTCAAGAAGACCAACCACCTATTTTTCTCTAAGTCTTTCTTTCTCTCTTTTTCTTTTCTTCTCCCTTAGACTTTATGGTGGCTAAGTTTATCCAAGACCAGCCCTGATGGTACCAAATGATGAAGTCTGCAAAATCACCAAGTCCTACAAGAAGCAATGGAGTCACCACACCAAGGAAGGAATGACAAGGAAGATTGAAGATGATCCTTGGAGACCAATTACATCCTTCTCTCTTCTATCCTTTTTCTTTCTTCCTAATTCTGTCTTTTACTTTGGACATAGACCAAGTCCTTGTGTTTATGACTAAGTCTCTAGAGTGCTAGTTGAAGAATCTTTGAAGACCAAACATGTGAAGACTTGGAGCAACCATACCACCAATTTAAGTTGATTATATTAAGTTTATTTTGCCCAACCTTGACCTTGACCTAGCCAACTTGATTAAGTTATTTTGTCCATGTTACTCAAGTTGTTTTGCACATCATGCATGTCATATTTCCTTAGAGTATTTCTTTGCATATCATGCATGGCATATTCTTCCTTAAAAAGTTTTTGGTATGATTACTTGTTTATTGTGGCTTGTTTGATGTGTTAGAAATTTCGAAGAGAGACGAAGGCTTTTGCAACTGCTACTCCTGCTCTCTCTGTTGCCAAGGCAAGTGGCACACCCCCATAAATTTCCTAAGTATTTTTCTATGCATGACTTAGAGTATTTCTTTATATGCATGTGTTGTATAGTATTGCTATGCTAAAACTACTATCTCCTTTTACTAGTTGTGTCTAGGACCCTATGATAACTTAGTAGAATTAATGATGCTATGCAAATGTGTTTTATTGAAAAGCTTAAATTCTACTAAGTTAAATGAACACCTGGGTGGATTTGGGCTTGATTGGATGTATGAGTTGAGTGTTGTCCCTAGGGGTTATACCGATGGGATATTCACTTGTGGATTGCCACCCAGGAACAAAGGGACTAAAGTTTCTCCAAGTGAAGATGCTTCTCGTGCAGCCATTAGTCATATGGGCTCTGGCTAGATGGATTAAGTTGCGTGGACTCCTCCCGGCTTGACAAGCAGATGTAGAAGGATGTAGGTGGAACGGGTCAAGCCTGTATGGGATGGAGAAAATGCTTCTAAAAAGTCTCGTCTCAATCTTCTCCTTTTCCTTAGCACAATTTGAGTGTAGAGGATAGTTTGGGCTGATTGAGTCTAATGGTGAACATGCACAACCTCTCGAGAGTGTAAAACTAAGTACTTAGCCGTGTACCCGGTTACGGACAATTTGAGCAGCTGATCAAGGACGTCAACGGAGGCTCCCAACATTCCAATTTCTTAAGTTAAAATTTTGAAGGTTGAACAAAGGTAGACAAGAGGGTGGTTTTCATGCCATACCTGTTTTGACAAAAGAAAAGTGTTTTATAAAGAGATAGGAAAAATTGGCTTTATGCAAATTAGCCTTGAACTCCACCAGCCAAATATGCATATAGGTTATTAGAGTTATTCCACTAAGTGTCCACATAGTGTCACTTGCCAGTTCCATTTTTAATGGTTCTGACCCACTCTGTTGCAAAAATTTATTTGTTGCAGATTGTTCTGACGACGAGTGAGTTTACGATAAGAGTTTCGAGTCTGCAACCAACATGTTCGCCTGTGGCACATCTTCTAAATAGTGTACTTTCCTTAGACTTTATGGTGGCTAAGTTTATCCAAGACCAGCCCTGGTGGTACCAAATGATGAAGTTTGCAAAATCACCAAGTCCTACAAGAAGCAATGGAGTCACCACACCAAGGAAGGAATGACAAGGAAGATTGAAGATGATCCTTGAAGACCAATTACATCCTTCTCTCTTCTATCCTTTTTCTTTCTTCCTAATTCTGTCTTTTACTTTGGACATAGACCAAGTCCTTGTGTTTATGACTAAGTCCCTAGAGTGCTAGTTGAAGAATCTTTGAAGACCAAACATGTGAAGACTTGGAGCAACCATACCACCAATTTAAGTTGATTATATTAAGTTTAGTTTGCCCAACCATGACCTTGACCTAGCCAACTTGATTAAGTTATTTCCACCAATTTAAGTTGATTATATTAAGTTTATTTTGCCCAACCTTGACCTCGACCTAGCTAACTTGATTAAGTTATTTTGTCCATGTTACTCAAGTTGTTTTGCACATCATGCATGTCATATTTCCTTAGAGTATTTCTTTGCATATCATGCATGGCATATTCTTCCTTAAAAAGTTTTTGGTATGATTGCTTGTTTATTGTGGCTTGTTTGACGTGTTAGAAATTTCAAAGAGAGACGAAGGCTTTTGCAACTGCTACTCCTACTCTCCCTGTTGCCAAGGAGAATGATTCCGCTGATTGGGGAGGCTAGAAAGAAGGATAGGTTTGGGCAACTTGTTTTTAGGACAGTTGGGTGGGCTACCACCATTAAAAGAAACTTTTGTTGGTAGTCTAGAAATCTTGTATTATCTTACAAACAATATCTAACAAACATCAAGCAACAGGTTCAAACATAAACAAACAATCTAGTATTGTCATACAACACTAAGTTGATATGATCAATACACTAACACGATATCGTTGTTTAATTAAGTGGTGGTCTCTAGTCTATCTCCTTCATGAGTGCTTCAAGTTCTTCTTCAACTTTCTTCAAAAATCTTCTAAGTGTTTGAGCTCTGAATCTGGGTTCTTCAATGGTCTTCCATGCATGTAGTGCTTCGTGTTGAATCGTAGAATTGCATATGAAGCAGCAGATTCAGACTTTAAGGACATGGTCATCTAGAATAAGAGAAGGTAATTTTAGAAGGTAGATAGTTGATGAGAGTACAAGAAAAATAAAATGAAAAGTTTCCTTGTAGAAAATTTGATAAAATAGATTTTCAATCCTAGGGTCTTTTCCTAGTTCCAAACTAAACCTAGGGTTTCGAACCTACAGGCAACACAGTGCTCTGATACCATCTGTAGTGGACCTGCACTTAAAAATTGGCAAGATCCCTGTGTATAGTGCAAACCACTGGATCGATTCATTTGCATACACAGTTTACGATGAATATCACAACAAAGTATCAATTATTACACGCGGATCCAGTACTTAGGAAAATATTCATTACAATTGCATAGCACGAAGCTAGCTTTGAAAGAGTAAAGCAGCGGAAAACATTATTCTTCAGTGAGTCTCCATCATCTTCATGTGCCACAGGCGAAAACATGTTGGTTGTAGACTCGAAACCTTATACGAAACCTCACTCATCGTCTGAACATCCTGCAACAGGAAAAATGTTGCAACAAGGTGGGTCAGAACCATATAAAATGGATCTGGCAAGTGACACTCTGTGGACACTTAGTGGAAAAACTCTAATAACCTATATGCATATTTGGCTGGTGGAGTTCAAAGGCTAAGTTGCAGAAAGCTAAATTTTTCCTAACACTTTTGAAAACAATTTTCTTCTAATCGAGACATCCATGGCATGAAAACCACTGTCTCAACTACCCTTGTTCACCCATCACAATTTTACTTAAAGAAATTGGAATGTTGGGATCCTCTGTTGACGTCCTTGATCAGCTGCTCAAAATTGTCCGTAACCGGGGACACGGCTAAGTACTTAGTTTTAACACTATCGAGAGGTTGTGCACGTTCACCATTAGACTTAACCAACCCAAACTATCCCCACACTCTAATAGTGATAGGGGAAAAGAAGAAGGTTAAGACGAGATCCTTCGGAAGCATTTTCCCACCCCATACCGGCCTGACGCCCTCCACCCACAATCCTCTACCACCACCTGTCAAGCCGGGGCGAGTCCACGCAACTTATTCGATCAAGACAGAGCCCATATGACCAATGGCTGCACTGTAAGCAATCTTCACTTGGAGTTCTTCAGATCCCTTTGTTCCTGGGTGGCCATCCACAAGTGAATACCCCTCAGGTAAAACCCCTGGGGACAACACTCAACTCAAACATCCTCTTATCAAAACCAATCCACCCAGGTGTTTCTTTACTTAGTAGAATTTTAGCTTTTTATAAAATAACTTTTTTGCATAGCATCAATATTTCTACTAAGTCATTATATATAGGTTCCTAGACACATAGTAACAAGGGTGCTATTCTAAACATGTCTTGCATAGCATATATTAACAAGTCATACACATGCTTAAGAAAAATAATCTACTCATGCATAGGAAAAATACTTAGGAAATTTATGAGGTGTGCCACTTGCCTTTGATAGTTGTCGTTGTTCGCTAACTCTTTTCAACGTAACTCGGAGCTCTCCGTTCAATCTAAACAATATAAACAAAGAACAATACACCAATCAACATACAACACAACATCAAACATGGACAACAACAAAACATCTGGGTTTGCTTTAAAAGGGCTTAACATATTTTAAAACCAAGGTTTATAGAATCAAAACATTTTAAAGACTTTTAGCACAAACTTAAAATATATAAAAATATTTGAATTTGGATAAACAGAGAAAAAGTAATGATAAATCTAAGGTACATGGGGTTTTCTGCAAAAACTGCTAATTAAACTAATTCGGGAAAATCTTCAGAAATCCTTGTCCACGCGCGGCTTCTGATTGGCTGGATCTGCTGACTGTGCTGCTGGCGAAGCGCTGATTGGACGTCGACGTGGCCTCCTTTGATTCGTCGGTACCGATTCGTTTAAAGGATCTAATCTTATCCATACAAAACAGATCTAGTGGTCTAGATCTAACAGACCAAAAATAATCTACAGGTCAAGGGCTTTCCAAAAATATTTTATTTACAAATTTTGAACTTATCGATTTAAAACTATTACTAAAATAATGTTTTACATGTTTCTGTAAATAACAAGTTAGTGCACGACTAAAATACAAGTTTTTATTATACTACTGTATTCTATACGTTCATACGAATCCATAGACTACAAAAACATTGAAAACGGAGTTACGGTTGAATTGATATGAATTTCTAAAGTTTGACTAAAATCTGTTCAAAGTCAAATCCGAAAATAAAAAGGTTTTGACACTTGGGAAAATTTGTATGGCAAAAATTATTTTGTTTGGGCATAACATGGTGGTCTCATCTAATATATTAGAAATAGTATACGGGTAAGATTAGACCATTTTGAGAGGCTCACCGACAAGAACGAATAGCGCCGGTGTCGAAGAGAGAACGTGACGCGGTTAGACGAGGTGGTTGATGTAGGCGATCAAACACGGCCTCCGGGAAGTAGTTGATGAAGTTGTCGTATATGTGCACAGGGACGAGGCAAACATCGTGACGCGGTTGATAAGGGCAACGGACACTCGGCATGCATCGGCGGCGGTCTTCAGTGTCATGGATGACATGGCTTCGGTGGTGGACGGCACGGGTGTCGACGGCGGCGGTGCTCCGGTGGCCTTCAGGATTGACGAAGATGACGACGGGGTGCAGGCAGGCACGGCGAAGAAGATGGCGTGGTCGGCGTCGCCGATTGCGTCCTGGGGCGGCGAGGAGACGTGGCCGGAGTTGCGGCGACGGACGACGCTCTCGGTCGAGCTCGTTCTCGAGGATTTGGCATGTGGAGAAAAATTGGCAAAAATTAAAAGAAGTGCAGGAGGACACATAGATCACGCAGGACATCATCGTGGGGGAATGGCGAGGTCTCACCTCGTCGGGATCTTGCGCAAGGCGACAACGTTTCTCGGGCTTCGTGGGTGTGCGACCAACTGCAACTAAATGATGCAACACCATGTCCTGGACGAAGACCTTGATGAGGGGAATCTACTGGTGCGAGGAATTGTGGAGGGGATCATCGTAGAAGACAAGATCTGACGATGAACTCGGTTTTGGGGCTGAAAAGGATCTTCATGGGGAGGCCTATACAAATCTCCTCTCAAGAAAATTTGTGTATCAAAGTTGTGGAGGAAGAGAAGGGGCTCAAAGTGACGCGCTCGGTTTGTTCTGGGATGGCCTGAGGAGGGAGATCGGGACATGTATGCCGACATGTGGCATTCGGTTCACGGGTTTAATTTGGGTGATTAAGACATTGATGTGGGAAATAATTTCCCTGCATGGGACCGTCGTTAAGTGGTGAGTAATTCTCGTTTTGAAGTCGACAAGAAACGGTCGCGGGATTAATGGGGAAATTGAAGGGGAGAGTAACAGACATGGTTGACTCGAGTTCGTGCTCCTGTACGTGCTGGAGGACGAAGACTACCGGAAGCTGGGTCGGCCTAGATGGGCTAGGTTTCGGCCTAGCAAGAAAAATAAGAAAAGGTAAGGGGGAAAAAAAAAAGGCTGCGGCTGCCCCTTGTTGGGCCGGCCTAGCTGGGTCGATTCGTTTTTTTTGACTCTTTATTTTTCTGTTTTTCTGAAATCTTTTATATCTTTTGAATTAAACATCCAAATCAACTCAAATTTGTTTCTAAAGATTTGTAAAATTAATATCTATCATTTAAAATATTCAAACCCATTTTCCAACACATTTAAAATATACAAAATTAAAATATTGCATAATTGCTTAATTGACACTTTTATGTCATTTAATAAAATAGAGTTTTATAAATTTCTTCTTGAACTTAAAATAAAATCTAGAAGAATAATATGAGTAACATCATTCAATATGATAAACCCAATAAAATAATTTGGTACAAAACATTTTATTTAAATAAAGTTTGGTAAATCATTTAAATATAATTACCCATTTATATCATGGGCTTTATAAATATCCAATAAAAATACCACAAATGTAAATATTGAGAAATAGCTATTTTTAAACTTATTTTTCAAATAAATATAATTGAATCAAAACCAATTTTTAAAATAGAACAAGCTTTAAATAATTTAAAACACTTTATAGATATTGTTTTAGGGTTTAGCATACTCCTAATTTTAAATCTTATAGTTTAACCCAAAACAATTTTAGAAATAGGCAACATAATTTTTTTGCAAATATGGCTCCAAGGTTTAATAAATAGCCAAAGTTAAATATTCAAAATCCACTAATTGGAATAAAACATTTTATGAGATAAAGGTATCTTTGAATAACTTTAAATTACCTTGTAAAAATATATTGGGTTTTATGAATTACCATGGATAAAAGAATTTAAACTAAACTCAAATTTTGAAATTAAAGATTATTTGGATATTTAAACTATTAAAGTTTTTGAAGATGCCAAAAGTCTTCTATTATAATTTGAATGTTTTATTTTAATAAAAACAAAAGTTTCAATTTTTAGTGATTTTTAAAGATACCAGAAATATTGGGATGTTACAATATTTCAAAAGTTTGAATTATTATTTCCACTTAAAAAAAAGTTAACATAGAGGAGCAAATTATGCTCCATATATTATTTTAACCTTTATGGTTTTCTTGTCTGTTTATTGTTTGGTTGTGATTTGTTTATACCCATTTGGAAAATAAATTATTTTCAAATGTTTACAATTGTGTTATTATAAATAATTTTATTTAAGCCACAAATAATTTGTTTAAAACATATTTTTAAAAATTGACATTAAGTGTCAAATTTGCAAATTAACATATTTTGGTTTTTCAAATTTTAAATTGTTATGGCAAATCTTAGTTGAAGGTTTTAAAACAAAGAGTTTGATTTTGCAAAATTGTACAAATTGGTTTGAGCTCATTTGGAGTTTCAAAACTAGAGTTATAAAAGATTTCAGAAAAAGGAAAAAGTTTTGAACAAAAAAAAAAACAGAAGCGCAGCCTGCCCAGAAACAGCCCACGGCCCTCTCTTCACCCTTTCTCTCACTGCCAGGTGGGTCCCACCGATGACGCCAGCGATGATGTCATCGCCTTCAACCTCCAGCCCGATTTTCTCAACCCCGTACCAATCCCGAGCTCCGGATCAAATTTGTTCGTTTAAACGAGCCTTAGCCAAATCCCTCTTGCCTATATATACCCTCCGAGCCCCTCTCTTTTTCCCCCAAAAAAAATCCACCAACGAGCCGCCAGGCTGCTCGTGCTCAAGCTCACCGTGCCGCCATCGCCGCCGGCCGATTTCACCAATTACGGTGACTGCAGACATCCCTGACCCCTCTCTCCCCTCCCATCCTTCCTAATCTCGATGTGTGCATCTTCCTAACCCAACGCGGCATTTTCTAACGCAGCGGAACGACGCGCCCATCCACGACAGGAGTTCGCTGGCACCCGCGCCACTCCGGCCGCCCGTCGCCATCATCCCAGGAAGCGCGCGTCTTCATCGACCACACCATCGAGTCCGTCGCGCCGTGCCGCACCTCGTCTTCATCTTCTCGAGCCCAGGGGACCTCCGGAGCGCCGTCGCCATCCACGCCCGAGGCCCAGCACCGCCGCTCCCTCCATTTCCGGCGAGGTCACCGCCATGGTAATAGTCAACCCTCTCATAGCCGTCCGATCTGCAATCAACGGCCTGGATTAGATCATTTTAATTGAAGAGGTATTAGCAGATCTGGACCATTAGATCCACATCCAACGTTCCAGATCAAACCACTTATCCAGTTCAGCGCCCAGTCAGAGCCCAGTCAGCATCCAATCAGCTGCCACGTCAGATCCACGTGTGCTGTGATTTTTCTATTTAGATTTAAATGGCAGTTTTGCAGAAAGGCCCCTATAACTTAGAACAATCATTAATTTTTATTGGCTCGGCCAAATTTTGCAAACTTTATATTTTTGGAAAGCTTATGACTTGTAGAAACTTTTGGCATGGTTAGTTTTAGCTTTTGTCAGATTCAAAATGGTGCAAATTTTAAAATTGTTTGTTTAAGTAAATTTGACATAACTTGAGTTTTAAAATTTATTTTTGGGCAAATCCAATTGCTATAACTTTGTTTAGTTAGTCTTTGGCCGTAGGAACCTTCATAATATTTTTGTAGATTATTTTTCTGCGTTTTACTATTTATTTGTATTTATCCTCTTTTAGGAGGATTTTTAATAATATTTAATGTTTAAAAATTATTTTTCTTCATTTATTCGAGCTATATATTGACTTAGTGATATTTTGGAAGGTTGAGATGCATGACAAGGTACTTAGAAAATATGGCCTCTCAACAATATCATTTTCCTTAGAAAATATTTTGATAACTCTTTTGCCAATATTTTTCCTTAGAAAAATTTGGCATTTTAAAATTGGTTAAGTATTTCCTTAGTAAAATTTAGCATCTTCTAAATAGTGTACTTTCCTTAGAAATTATTTTGTCATTCTTGGGTTTCTCAACATGAAGCTGGAAGGCCAATGAAGGACTTAACCAAGAAAACAGACTCCAGCCGCATCTCTAAGAAGTAAAAGTATTTAGAAGAAAATCAAGAGGAACTTCAAGAAGACCAACCACCTATTTTTCTCTAAGTCTTTCTTTCTCTCTTTTTCTTTTCTTCTCCCTTAGACTTTATGGTGGCTAAGTTTATCCAAGACCAGCCCTGATGGTACCAAATGATGAAGTCTGCAAAATCACCAAGTCCTACAAGAAGCAATGGAGTCACCACACCAAGGAAGGAATGACAAGGAAGATTGAAGATGATCCTTGGAGACCAATTACATCCTTCTCTCTTCTATCCTTTTTCTTTCTTCCTAATTCTGTCTTTTACTTTGGACATAGACCAAGTCCTTGTGTTTATGACTAAGTCTCTAGAGTGCTAGTTGAAGAATCTTTGAAGACCAAACATGTGAAGACTTGGAGCAACCATACCACCAATTTAAGTTGATTATATTAAGTTTATTTTGCCCAACCTTGACCTTGACCTAGCCAACTTGATTAAGTTATTTTGTCCATGTTACTCAAGTTGTTTTGCACATCATGCATGTCATATTTCCTTAGAGTATTTCTTTGCATATCATGCATGGCATATTCTTCCTTAAAAAGTTTTTGGTATGATTGCTTGTTTATTGTGGCTTGTTTGATGTGTTAGAAATTTCGAAGAGAGACGAAGGCTTTTGCAACTGCTACTCCTGCTCTCCCTGTTGCCAAGGCAAGTGGCACACCCCCATAAATTTCCTAAGTATTTTTCTATGCATGACTTAGAGTATTTCTTTATATGCATGTGTTGTATAGTATTGCTATGCTAAAACTACTATCTCCTTTTACTAGTTGTGTCTAGGACCCTATGATAACTTAGTAGAATTAATGATGCTATGCAAATGTGTTTTATTGAAAAGATTAAATTCTACTAAGTTAAATGAACACCTGGGTGGATTTGGGCTTGATTGGATGTATGAGTTGAGTGTTGTCCCTAGGGGTTATACCGATGGGATATTCACTTGTGGATTGCCACCCAGGAACAAAGGGACTAAAGTTTCTCTAAGTGAAGATGCTTCTCGTGCAGCCATTAGTCATATGGGATCTGGCTAGATGGATTAAGTTGCGTGGACTCCTCCCGGCTTGACAAGCAGATGTAGAAGGATGTAGGTGGAACGGGTCAAGCCTGTATGGGATGGAGAAAATGTTTCTGAAAAGTCTCGTCTCAATCTTCTCCTTTTTCCTTAGCACAATTTGAGTGTAGAGGATAGTTTGGGCTGATTGAGTCTAATGGTGAAGGTGCACAACCTCTCGAGAGTGTAAAACTAAGTACTTAGCCGTGTCCCCGGCTACGGACAATTTGAGCAGCTGATCAAGGACGTCAACGGAGGCTCCCAACATTCCAATTTCTTAAGTTAAAATTTTGAAGGTTGAACAAAGGTAGACAAGAGGGTGGTTTTCATGCCATACCTGTTTTGACAAAAGAAAAGTGTTTTATAAAGAGATAGGAAAAATTGGCTTTATGCAAATTAGCCTTGAACTCCACCAGCCAAATATGCATATAGGTTATTAGAGTTATTCCACTAAGTGTCCACATAGTGTCACTTGCCAGTTCCATTTTTAATGGTTCTGACCCACTCTGTTACAAAATTTTATTTGTTGCAGATTGTTCTGACGACGAGTGAGTTTACGATAAGAGTTTCGAGTCTGCAACCAACATGTTCGCCTGTGGCACATGAAGATGATGGAGACTCTATGAAGAATAAATTTCCGCTGCTTTACTCTTTCAAAGTTAGCTTCGAGCTATGCAATTTGTAATGAATATTTTCCTAAGTACTGGATCCGCGTGTAATAATTGATACTCTGTTGTGATATTCATCGTAAACTGTGTGTGCAAATGAATCGATCCAGGGATTTGCACTATAGTTTCTTCGGGGACATCCGATAAAATGGGATTTGCACTATACATAGGGATCTTGCCAAGTTTTTAAGTGCAGGTCCATTACACCGCCGAGGGTGCTGTGGTTGTGGTGGCTATCAGCGTCGGAGAAGAATATATGGTGCGGTCGATGACGGCTACGGCGCGGTGGACGAGAGCGTCGGCGTAGCAGATCCGGTCCACTGATCGACGGCGTTGGTGAAGCTGGTCACGTGCGGTGGACGATGGAGTCGGCGAACTAGTGTGGTGGTCATCGATTTAAGCGGCTGAACGTAAGCTAGACTGGCGGATGAGGAGAATATGAAGTCGAGGTGTTCGGCACGGCTGTGGTGACGATGAAATTACGAAGACACCCCCACCCCACCGACCCCAACTAGCTGGTTTGGGTGATCTGTCTAAGGGCGGGGTGGGAAACGCGGAATCTAGACTAGTAGTAGTAGGTTCAGAGCGGTGGTGACCCAAAATTATGAAACCACCCCCGAACTGACCCCAACTATCTCATTTATTATGGGAATTGGGTCATCTGTCTGAGGGTGGGGTGGGAAACGCGGAATCTAGGTAGTAGTCCGTACTACTGTATAGTTTCAGAACGGTGGTGACAAAAAATTACGAAGACACCCCCAACAGACACCAACAAACTCCTTCATTATGGGCATTGGGACATCTGTAAAAGGGCTCGAAGCGAGGGAAGCAATTTTTTATGTGTTTGTAACTTGAGGCGCCAAATATTTCGGGACAGGCGCGGGTATTTGACACTCAACTGAGATTTTGAATTTCGACAAAAATAAATAAATACAGTACGTACTTCTATAGGGCAAGGAAAAGGTTTCATTGCACACACACGTAGGTGTATATATTTTATGTAAGTGTGTGCGATTGAACTTTGTTATGTGCTGAAACGGTCATGTGTGTGTATCTATATATATATATATATATATATATATATATATATATATATATATATCGAAAATAGTGGGCTAACATGGGGTATAGCTATGCATATGCATCCATCCATTGGATCATGCATAGAGAGTACAATGAAGCAACGCGAGAGTAGGATAGCTTAACGGAACGGCGTCGTAACAAGAGCACACGAATATATCTGTCAGTAAAAATACCCGCTGGCCACCACCTCCCCCAGACGCTTCTCTCTGGTTCATTTCCCACATCCCACCAGATCTCACCACCACCACGAATCCCACCTTGCACCGAGCGAGCGCAGCTTCCATCGACCGAACGCGGAACCACTGACGCCCTCCATCGCGCGGCATCGCCGGCCTCCGCGCGTACGCCGCCAGTCGGAAGTGTGGCGACGTTGCGGCTTGACGGAGCTGCAGCTTCTCAGGCGCGTCACCTCCGCCGCGCCGCCGCACACGGCGTCGGCCATGGCGGCAATGAAGGAGCTCACCGCAGATCCTTACCTCTCCAGTCCCTGCGACAGCGACGTCACCACCCCTTGCTTTTGGTGCGCCAGCTTGAGGCGACGGATGCGTTGCAGGGTGATCAGAGGCAGCCGGAGGAGCCATGCCGCGAGCAACCACAGCGGCGCCGGTCGCGGGCGTCGGCCGCTGAGCCGGTCAGCAGCGTGGGACACGGGCGTGACGCCCTCCGGTTGCATCTGATTCCTTTTTTAGTTCTTCTTTGCAACATTCTTTCGATCCAGATCTGTTCCATGTTTCTTCGGTGTATGTCAATTTCTTTCCCGGATGCAGTTTCTGCCACTCCACTTTTGCTCCAAGATGTACTAGCGTCGTTCGAGATTCAGAGTTAGCATCGAAGAACTTTTGAATGGGCGTTCACCACTTCACCTTCTCGTGCTACTGTATATTCCAGAGTTTGTCATGTATGTCTGTTGAGGAAGGAGTCCGGTTATTGGCCAGCAATGGTGATGTCTTTTGCAGCCTAGCATAGTTCTGCGTGATCTCTTGGTCGCTTCATCAATGAGATTCAGGATACTTTGTTGGTTTTGCGGCAGTTATGATGTCTTTTTTCTTGGGTCTGTTTTCTCATGAATATTCATTTTTTGCCCGTGATTTTCTCCCCCATCCATGGCGTTGTTTCCATTTTTCTCTGGTGATCTTTCTCACGCATTGGACGGAGACCTTTCCCAGCCAAGGTTTCAGTTCATTGGTTCTCTGTAACCTCCTCCGTTTTTCTCCGGCGTCGGCCATGGCAGCAACGAAGGAGCCCGCCGCGGAGCCTTACCTCTCCAGCCCGTGCCGCAGCGACGACACCTCCCCTTGCTTTTGGTGCCGGCGTCAGGCGACGGATGCGTTGCAGGGTCAACCAGAGGCAACCGGAGGAGCCATGCGGCGAGCTACCGCAGCAGCGCCGGTCGCGGGCGTCGGCGACCGAGCCTGTCAACGGCGTGGGACACGGGGCGACGGGGGCGTGATTCATTTTTTCAGTTCTCTTTACAATATTCTTTAAGATCCAGATTTGTTCCATGTTTCTTCGGTGTATGAATTGGGCCTCCATGTTCCTTTTCAAATATTCTTTCTGCTATTCCACTTTTGTTCCATGATTTTCAAGCACCGTTCGGGATTCAGAGTAGGCACCGTTCCAAGATGCACTGCCTTTTCTGAAATTTACTTGGCATCTTTGTCACTGGATTTCCTTCAGATCAGATCTTTTCCGGTTCGGGAGTTCATTATTGATGATGGACCTTCTGTGTTATGTGAATGGTGACTAAATTAATACGGAGTAGCTGGGAATGGAACGTGTCAACGATTTTTGTCCTTTTTAAAATCTGTAAAACCTTTTCACGCAACAAAAAAAACCCTGTAAAACCATTCTCCAATATCTAACTTTCCACCACCGTAAGCACACCCCTTTCTCCAAACCGTAGCCCATTATGTACAACAAAAATAGTCACCATATCACATGGCAAAAAACAATGAACCATGGACCGTGACAAAAGCCCATGGCTGCCGTTACCGAAAATTAATGATTATGACTCCATATACAATTCTCCACCACCGTGACAAGCTACTACAAACGACAAACTCTCTACCCGACAAACAGCACCGGCACCGCAATTCAAATTTCCCACAATCCAGAAACAACAGATACATGTCACGGACTGCGGAATTCTGTCGACAGCCGTCAACGAAAGAAACATTATCCACCACATCCAGTAGCAATGAGATCAGATACTCTCTATATCGGACGGTTTTAACAGCATGCGGTGCTATCACCCTTGTTATAAAATCCGCGTCGATATATATATATATATATATATATATATATATATATATATATATATATATATATATATATATTCCAACTATTCAAGAACCAGTTTCTGAATAACTATTCAGAACATCTTTTCTGAACTGCAGTTTAAATAGCAGATGAACTTCCTGACGAAACACCGGTATTTGTTTCGCAACTTTTCAACCACTAATCGGATTAATGCAAATGATATACCGTTAGAAAGCTGTTAATATTGCGCATCTTCGCTATCTCTATCACTTTTTCGAAATTCGTTAACGTTTATGAGCAGATTTCAAAATACATACTTCTGTTCCCGAACATGTATAACGAGCGGACGGTTTTTTGGGCATTATTCGCAAACCACTTATCGGATTGATACAAGTGATATTGCGTTGGAAAGATAATTGTTAGGCGCATCTTTTTCGTATATAAAGTTTTTCCAAATTCGTTACGGTTTTTGATTAATTTTAAAAATACTATACTCTGTTTTCATGATTTTGTCCGTTTTTGTACAGTTATTTGAGTGCCATTTTCACACCTTTTGTCAGATTGATGCAAATGATATACCGTTGGAAAGCTATGAAAAATGTGAATATTCGCTATCTCTAGTCATTTTTCTCAATTCTGTACGGTTTAAGAGCAGATTTAGAAATACACAATTCTGTTTTTGAGACTTTTAGTCCAGCAGACACTGTTTTGTCAATTAATTTCAAACCGCTTATCGAAATGTAACAAATGCTATGGCGTTGGAAAGATATTGACTAGACGCAACTTTTTCGTATAGAAATGTTTTCCAAATTCGTAACAGATTTTAATTAATTTTTAAAATACCAAAAACGGAGAAACGAGATAAAATGAGAATGAAATCAAAATTGGCACGTTTAAAATGTTCGGATTGGACGAGTCTACATGGGGGAGTCAAATTAGACTCATATCATTGCCAATTGCACGTAGCAGCGGTCGATTTGGACAAATGGAACTCGTATCAACGATTTCTATGTGTAGGATTTCCGCCCAGAAAAACAGAGAATCTGAACTTCCTTTTACACGTTTGTAAACTTCCGGGTGTGCGATAGTGAACTTCCGATCGCGAAATTTTTATTTCGTATCTTGTACTATTTTTCTTGTAGTTTTTAAACCGTTTGTCCAAATGATACAAATGATATACCGTCTGAAAGGTATGAAAATTGCGCACCCTACTGTGTGGACCGTTTTTTTAAAATTATGCGTGATTTAAGAGCAATTTTAAATATACAAACTGCTGTATTTTTAGATTTTTCGTTGTTTTCATGTTGTTATTCGGACTGGATTTTGATATTGTATACTTTGAACTTCTCAATTTTATGAGAGTAAACTTCTATAAATTGTTGTTATTCGGACTGGACTCCCCCCGCGATGCAAAGCGAACTTCGGATTGGTTCAGGGAACTCTCAATAGAATGGTATCTTTCGATGTGTTTGAGATGAATTTCCAATACCTTTAAAGTGAACTCCAAACATGATCAAAGTGAACTTCACAAATTCAAAACTTGAGCTAATGAGAACATTTTTTCTCATGAATGAATTGATTTTTTGATGAACAAAAAAGCGAACCTCCGGTATGGACTATATGAACTGCCGATTTTAATTTCTACGATTTAAAGTAATTTTTGTCAACATGGTGAACTCCCGACATGTCCAAAATGAACTTCCAGAAAAAGGTTAATTATCATTGACAGATTGAAAAATTTCCCGAACTGATGTAGCTATAGTATGTGTCGTTGAAGAACTGAGATGGAAAAAAAAACTCGGTCCAAGAAGGCATGCCGTTGGACTCAATCTAAGCAACCAATGTGCAATCGACATTGAACCACTATACAAAAATCAATCTCTAGTTCCATCTGGGCACAATCTCTAGTTCCATCTGGGCACAGAAACATCTGAACTTCGCACATACAGGAGATCGAGGTGCAATGCATCAGTCCAGACTGTCCAGAGCACGCAACAGCAACAGATACGTCAGCATCTTTGTTGTGACACATACAAATGGCTGATGCTCAACTCACTTTAAATGCACTAGCTTTGGCACAAAAATGACACACCGACATGCATGCATGCATCTTTCAACCGTATCATGCCACCACACTTCTTATCCTACTCTTAGCACGTCAACTACTACATGAGATTGATACTGTCAAAACATCAAAAAGGATTCTGTTTTCTACCAGAAACCAACAATACCTGATCAATCAGGATTCCCAACTGACCAAGACAAAGAGCACACACTGACACACTCACAGGATATCCATCACACAGTCCTAAACATCAAACAAGGTAGATGAGCTACAACACCAGCACCTACCACAAAATCCTAGCAGATGACTCTTCTTATCAGTTTGAACCTACATCTAATCAAAGCATCTGAACAAGGATTTGCCGTCGGAGGAGACCAGCCGCAGGTCGGCCTCCTTGTGGAGGCGGCGAACATAGAGGAACAGTGCCAGCTTCCTCGTCCTTGTACTAGAAGACCCCGGGTTTTGCTCTGCTCTGGGTGGAGAGCGACATCTTCCTCAATCTCCAGCCTACACATTCAACAAGTTCAGTTGAAATTTATACTTTCTCTACAGCCTACACATTAAACAAGGACATGGAAACAAATTTTAGCAAAAGTAGAAACAAGTCAGGCAGCGAGAAACATACACAATTCAAAACCTTAGCATGTCAAGGATTATTCTCTATTGAATCAAAAGTAGCTGCAAACTATGGCGAGACACTCAAGGGTAGTTGATACTTGATAGTATACATAACGATTACACATAAACAATTTTGCTAGACTGATCTAAGACACAATGTTAGTGTCCAGCTGACGTTGCTGTCATTGCACATTGGTGGAAAACAGTGCAGAACAGTCAGGGCTCTTCCAAGACACTCTATACAAAAATCAATCTCTAGTTCCATCTGGGCACAGAAACATCTGAACTTCGCACATACAGGAGATCGAGGTGCAATGCATCAGTCCAGACTGTCCAGAGCACGCAACAGCAACATCTAAACTTGCATCCGTATACAAAAGCTTCACGGGCTAGTAAATTCAGTTCTTGCATCCCCTTCCTCTTCTCTTTCAATTCCGATCCGCAGCGATGGCGACCACGCCGTCCTATTTCCCCTTATTTCCCACCCCATATGCCGTTGCTTCCCACACCACACCCAAATCCATGGCGGCTACCACTACCCGCATCCCGCCGCCGCCTACCCATTACCCCCGCCTGGATTCGTACCCGTCCCGGCTAACACCACCCCAATCCACCACCACCGGCCTGGATTCGTCCCCAGCCCGGCGTACATGCCACCACCCGCCCCGGCGTACGCGCCACCACCCCCTGTCCCCTATCCGCCTCCCGCTCAGGCGTACGGCCCGTTCGGGTATTACCCCGCCGCCGCCACCCCATCTACCGCCACCCCACACGCCAACTTCTCCTTCCCCAGCACAGCGGAGAACAGCGACCTCGTCTTCCACCGCGCGACTCCCGAATTCAGGTGTCAGGACAGCAAGACGGAGCAGGACGGCAGCGCGCCCCCGCGCCAGGACTTCGCTTTGCACACCGAGAAGAGCGGCAACGCGACCGCGTGCAAGGACTGCGCTTTGCTGGTCGGTACGGCTGGCAATGATTGCCTCTACGCCAACGCCTTCGACTGTAGTCCGGAGATGACATCAGCGGACGCCGCCGCAAGCATCGTCGGGGGCTTTTCCGCGTCAAGCACCACAACTGCCCCGTCTCCAGTCTTCGCGTGTGCTAGCGCGACCGAGGACTTCTCGTTCAACCTCGTCGACACCACGCCGCCGCACCACCCGCGGGCAGGTACCAACCCCCTGGTAAAGCAATCCTTTCCGCAGCTACAACGCGAGCTCCTCAAGATACATGCTCGACTGGATCAGCAACACGCACAGGAACAATCTGCCTTGGACGCCATACAAGGTGAGCTCGCGCAGCTCACAGCCATGGCTTCCCAGCTCGCAGTTTCTATAGGCAAGCGTTCAACTTCAGCACATAAAAGCACGCCCACAGCCTCTGCATCCAGTGCTTCCTTTCTTGCTCCACATGTGTTTGGCGAAATGCCAACAACAATCTTCTTGCAGGAAACACATGGTACAGGCCCTGTACATCACAATCCAACTCAGAGTACATCGGTTGGTGTGTTCGCTAATCCAGGAGCTGCAGCAAGTCTAGTAACACCTCTGAATCCAGCATCTGTAACTCCAGTTCAGAGTACATTTGTGGCAGATGAAAACAACAATCTCACTGAGCAACATCCATATGAAGAAGATTGTTTTACAAAAAGTGAGCAGCAACCACAGCATGGCAGTTCTATTGGTTTCTGTACTGTGTTACCTACAAACCTTATTATTCAGCAAGATAGAGAAGGCAAACAAAAGACTGAAGATACCTCCAACTATTTCACCAAGACAATATTCAGTCCTGAGAGAGCTGCTGTTTGTAGTGGTAGTGTATTCAGTTTGAAAATTGAGGAGATAATCTGTGATTCAGAGAAAATGAATGACAGTGATAACCAATTTCTTGCAAAACAGCACATAGATCAACTTCTCCATTGCTCCAGCACAGCTCCACAATGCAGTACATATGAGGAAGAATGCCAAGGCGATGAAAATATATTATGGGTGAAATCTGTTTGCCAAACTTCTACAGGGAATTCCATATCATTTTATCAGTGGGATCCAGGAGCTTCAACACCACTCCACTCAAGCAAATTTGGCACTTATGTACAGCAGCCGAGAGACCCAAGTTGGAATGCGGTGATAGTTCCTAAGAGAAGAACTGAATGGGATCCAGGAGATACACAACTCCATGTCCTGTTTAAGACTGCTGCTGGTACTACTAAACTGCAGTGCATAGATGCCTACAAGTCTGCAATGCTAAGGATACTAGTAGTGCAGTTCGGTACAAGCAGAGCACCCATTTTCCAATCGGCTAAGCAAGATGTGCTAATCAACAAGCATGATATCTCTGAAAGCAAGTCAGATGTCTCATTTCTCAAGTCTGACATATCTCCACGTCAACATCCTTGTGATCTGAGCAATGACAAGGAAGAGTTCTCATATAAAAAGATGCACCTCTTTCCTTGGATTCGACGTTCAGCTATAATTATTCT
The DNA here is from genome assembly GCA_947311845.1 of Poa pratensis. Lineage (NCBI taxonomy): Eukaryota > Viridiplantae > Streptophyta > Magnoliopsida > Poales > Poaceae > Poa > Poa pratensis. The sequence continues at coordinate 23,850,447 of CAMZMU010000119.1, read as the reverse complement.
CCAGCAATTACACAATAAGAACATTTCTTCTTTGCTGGAGCTCTCACTTGAGAAAAGAACACAAGTGCAATGGGATCCAGGTATCGAACTCCTCTTTATATGAGCTCTTGTGGTTGAAGACTGTGAAAAAAGGAACTGAATATGCATTGAGACATTTATTGGCTTTGAAATTTGGTACTCATGATTCCACTTACTTCATTGATACTGCGACCACTATGTGTTCTCCCGCAAATTTGATTCAGCAAGGAAGAAACTTTGCAGCGGTGCTTCGTTTTTGGCTACCAATATTCAATGATATCAATGATATGCACTGTTGCCAGATTTTTCAGAAATGCAATGCAATCAGTTCCCAGTTGTGTTAGTAGCAAGACATCAAATTCAATGGAATTCCTCTTTGGCTTATCAATTTTCATCCTCCTTAACAATGATGAAAGTTTCTGAAGAAACTTGTTCCATTGGTGACCAATGGTTTCAAAGGGGGGAGTAATGTCAGGGTATAGGATAAGTAGATAATATGAGGTTATTAGTGGGTTAGTAGTGTGTGAGGGTAGTATTGGTATTTCTCATTGTGTAGCTAGCCGCACTCCATATAAGGCTAACTTTGTATCCGGTTAAGGATGAGAAATATGAACCCTAAATTTACTTTCATTTTCCTGCAATTTACCTTTATTTAGTTCTTTAATTTACCAGTTTTATCTACCGATTACCCCAAATCTCTGTTCTTCGTGATCCTCTTGATGTCGGAGACCATCGGGTCCTAACAGGGCGGCACCGCTAGAGGTGGGCGACGGCGGATGGAGGCGGGGCAGCGCTCCGGTGGAGGGGAGACTGCGGCGGTGCGGGGCGATGGACGGCGCCCTCGGCCGGCGACGGAGGCGAGCGGCGCTGGCGGCTGTCTACCGGAGGTAGCTGGGGATAGGTGGTGGTATCGGGTGGGCTGGGGTTGACCGGGTCGGGCCTGGAACGGGATAAGAAGGTCTTTAGGTTGGAAAGGTGCTTTGAATAGTTATTTGGAGCACTCTTAAGGGTGGTTTCTAAATAGTCCCACCCTATATATATATATATATATATATATATATATATATATATATATATATATATATATATATATATAGGCCACAGCTGCACCAGCCGACAAAACAAAATAGATATCACGTGGTTCCAATCTTCCTGCAACCCAGATGCTAAACAAAAGTGCAGCCACGGTAGCATCAGCAGCCAAAACAAACACACATCACATGGCTCCAAACAAAAACACATGGGCTATCACTTCTTGGCCAAAGAAGCCTTGCCCATTCAGCGCCGCCTTCTTTTCGGCTCCCTGATGTTGCACTCTGAATCAGGTGGGTTGCCCACAGCGTCTTCATTTCGTATTCCTGATGTTGCACCCTGAATCAGGTCCGGTGCTGGCAGACAGTAAACAACTTAATCAGCCAAAATAAGAGATGTACGAAATTCACAAGTTACATTTGAATGACTACCCTGACCTGGTGTGACTGAGTAGGGAAATAATGTGAAAGAAACGTTATCAATACGTAACTTTCTCCACAGCATGGTGCTGATATCTAATTGGAATACTCCCTCCTTTGCCCGTACAACCACCGTATATGTGTCCTCAAGTGCGCAGAGTATCTTTGCAGGATGTTTGAAATGATATGGAAATGATGTGTCAACGCCAAGGAAAGTAGCCAAATCAATATTTCTGTGAGGCGTCCATGCATGATCGCCTGTTGATGATCTTGTACTGTACCACGTTTGAAGGGTGAAATCTTTGACGACTGCAAGGCCAATACCTGCATTATGCCCCTTAATTATGTGAAGATTTCGCCTATATATATCATTTGTCTGCTGAGGGCACTCAACATAATACAGATCCATCGACATGTTGTCAAACGCAATGATATAGTTGGACTTCATTGGCCAATAAAAGATAGCCCCTATGAGAGTTGTCGTCCGCATGTCAATCTCTGCCATCTTTGCAGTAGATCCAGTCCAACTCTCCCACAATCCTAAGTCTGATGAGAACCTCTTGACCTTAACAAGGTTAGGGTTACTCTCTGTTGATATCCAAACAACCAAGGAATTGGCTGAGCGACAAGAGTTTGTACACCATCCACCATGGTATCTCGAACAGAGAACTGTGCCGGTGCCTTGAGAACAGTGACCAGCCAGATATTGCCGTTCTCTACATGGATCCCATATAATTACCCGGCCACCGAGGTTAGTTTCAAGCAATTGCACTAGCACCCTACCATTACGGCATGCTAGGACATTTTCTCGAAGTGATAAACGGACTGGCATTTTCAATGTTTCCCAGATGTCTAGGTCAAGATCATGTTCTGTTATGAACCGTTTGTCCTCAGAGCTGTTGCTGAAGAATCCTAGAAACAGGGTTCCTCCATGGTGTGATAGGGTTAGATTTCTGAAACAATTGCTTCCTGTAATATGCCTCCACATCTTACAGGCAGTTGATGCCGTTAGTAAATAGCGTAGGTGGGGTGGATGAAAGGAATATGCCCGAGAGGCAATAATAAAGTGGTTATTATCTTATTCCATGTTTATGATAAATGTTTATTTCTCATGCTAGAATTGTATTAATCGGAAACGTTGATACATGTGTGATTAATAAACAAGTAAGAGTTCCTAGTAACGCCTCTCGTTTAACTAGCTCGTTGATTAACCGATGATCAAGGTTTCCTGATCATGAGCATTGGATGTTGTTAATAACGGGATCGCGTCATTAGGAGAATGATGTGATGAACATACACCCAAAGTAGATATAGCAATGCGATCAAGTCATTAAGTTTACATTGTTGTATCAATCACATACGAAGTAACTCTAATCCTTAGACCATGAGATCATGTCAATCACTAACACCGGATGAGTGCTTTGATGACATCAAACGTCACACCGTGAAAGGGTGACTATAAAGGTGGCATTGGGTACTCTGAAAGTATTAGTTGAGACTCATGGATCAAGAGTGGGATTTGTCTATCCAAATGACGGAGAGATATACTCTGGGCCCTCTCGGTGATATCACATCGACACCGCTTGCAAGCACGTGACTAGATCACAAGGATGTCATATCACGGAACTAGTAAAGAGTACTTGTCGGTAACGAGATCGAACTAGGTATAGTTGATACCAATGATCGGATCTCGGACAAGTAAAATATCGTGAGACAAAAGGAATTGGTTACGACGTTTTTTTTGGTTCACGCGATCACAAGATTCATCGTTGAATGTGTAGGAGTCATTACGGATCTCCAGGTCCTGCTGTTGACTATTGATCGGAGAGGTGTCTCGATCATGTCTGCATTATTCACGAACCGTAGGGTGACACACTTAAGGTTTGCCGACGCTTTTGGGTAGATACGGAATATCGGAGAAAAGTATGGACATCACTGAAATTGTTTTGGGTAATATTGAAATAGTTCAAGGGGGTAAGTGTTAATGTTTGTTGATTAAAAGAATCAACAAATATTAAATCTCAAATAAAAGAATTAAAAATGTTTTATTCATTTATGAGAGAAAAACTCTTGGGATTTATGAGTGGGAGTTTCTACCAAATTAAGAGGAAGTTTCAAGTGAGTTAAAATGGAGTTACCACTCACATTAAGAGGAATAAAATGGGGGCACCTTTTTGTGCTGCGTATCCCTCTCTTGGTGGCTGCCTCCTCCTCCTATATATAGAGGTGTGGAGCTCCCTATTCCTGACACACTTGAGCCTCTCTCCCTCCTCCCGCTACTCCACCTTCTGGCCATCCGCTTGGCGAAGCCATGGCCGATTAGTTTCTCCACCACACCACGCCGTCGTGCTGTTGGAGTTCCCGGTGGTTCTACTACTTCCGCTGCCCCGCTGGATCGAGGGAACGGAGGTCGTCATCAAGCCGTACGTGTGACCGAGTACGGAAGCGCTGCCCGTTGCAGCGTTCATCTTCACGATCTTGAGATCGGCAAGTGATCGACTACACCGTCCACGAGAATCATTCTCGAAACGCTTTCGGTCTTCGAGGGTGAGTTCTCTTGGAACTTATTTCTACCCGTTGCTTACCTCCACTAGATTAGATCTTGGTGTCTTGTTTGTTCTTATCGTTGGAATTTTTTTGTTTTCTATGCTATGAACCCATCAGTGGTATCAGAGCCGGATCTATGCGTAGATGGTTTTGTACGGGTAGAACACATATTTGTATGTGGGCGTTGATGATCATGTTATTGCTTCCCTCGTGTATTTTGAATCTTAGTGGCATAGTGGGATGAAGCGGCCCGGACTAACTTTACATGTCTGCGTACATGAGACTTGTTCCACGACTGACATGCAACTTGTATTGCATAAGTGGCTTTCGGGTGTCTGTCTCTCCCACTATAGTTAAGATTTAATCTACAACGGGTTGCTAATAATTTGTTTATCACCGTTGTGGTTTCATGTTCATAGGTAAGAACGGTTCTATCTTTGAAAGCCCTAAGCCACGTAAAATATGCAAAATAAATTAGAGTACGTCTAACTTGTTTTTGCAGGGCATGTGATGTGATATGGTCAATGTTACAAAATTTGATGTATGAGATGATAATTTTTGTAAATTATGACAATCCGGCAGGAGCCTTATGGTTGTCTTTAAATTTATGGCCTGCGTGCCGAATATCATATCCATGTGATATGTTGTAATTTTGGAGGACAATCAAGGAGGAGGCGCCATGGACCTTGGTGCCACGCCGGTGGAGTGATGGAGATCATGCCATGACGCACAAGATGGAGATCAAGTGCAAGAAGGACCATATCATATCACATTATTTATGCATGTGATGTTAATCCTTTTTATGCATCTTATTTTGCTTAGATCGCGACAGTAGCATTATAAGATGATCCCTCACACATAAATACCAAGATAATAATGTGTTCTTCCTTAGTATGCACCGTTAAGAAAGTTCGTCGTTTCGAAGCACCACGTGATGATCGGGTGTGATAGACTCAACGTTCGCATACAACGGGTGTAAGCCAGGTTTACACACGCAAATACTACGGTTCTACTTGGCGAGCCTAGCATGTGCAGACATGGCCTCGGAACACGTAACCTAAAGGTAAAGCATCAGTCATATGGATGATATGATGAACATCTCGATGTTCGCCTTTGCAGCTGCACCAACTCTCGTGATGATCGGTTTTGGTGTAGTGAATTTGGTTTGTGTAATCACTGAAACGACTAGAGGGATGTTGTTTTTGAGTGGGAGTTCACGTAGTAATTTTGAATTAACTTGAACTTAATTTATCATAAACTTAGTCTAAATTATCTTTGCAAATATGTTGTAGATCATGGCACCACCTGCTTTCAATTTCAATATGTTCATGGAGAAAGAGAAACTAGCAAACAATGGTAGCAACTTTACCAACTGGGCACTTAACCTGAGGATTATCCTCACTGCTTGTCAGAAGCTCTATGTGCTTGATGCACCGCTGGGTGCCCCGCCCGCTGATGATGCTTCCGATGAAGATAAAAATGTTTATCTGACTCGCAAGGAAGACCACAATGTAGTTCACTGCGGCATTCTGTATGGTTTAGAGCCAGAGCTGTGAAAGCGTTTCGAGAACAACAACGCCTTTGATACAATGGGAGAATTGAAATTGATTTTCGATACCCATGCTGCTGATGGTCCCGAAGAGCAAGGCTTTGATACCTGCAAAAGTAAACGGGATTAGGTTGAGACTCCAAGTGCAGAGTGTATAGTAAGTGGAAGACAGTTTTCCCCACGAGGGGTGACTCGAGGGTTTAATATCGAACTCTCGGGGAATCTGAAGTGGTAGATTTATCTTCTTATCCTTCTTTTGGTTACCTACAAAACAAGGTTAGATGTTTTGGTCCTCAACCTCACCTGTGGTTGTCAAGCACAAGGTGTAAGAATGATATCAGGATAGTTATGCAATGCAAACAAGAAATAAATATGCAATGATGGTGGATGCAATGGTAAATGATATTTTTGGGTTTTTGAATGATGTATGCAAGATGAAAAGTATTTTTGTATTTTCGGATTTAATGATGGCTGAAAATAGAAAAGTGGTATATGGTGTTGGAAAGGTGTTTCTTATGATTAAAAATGGACTGGGGTTCATGGTTTCACAAATGCACTCTCTCTTTATAAAGTGGTAGACAATGGAACACACACAGTTAACATATGAGATTGCAACACAGGGTTTGATAACAAGTTACTTAGATATATGGGCATCACGTCCTAACATAGAGATCTTTTGGTTATTAACCTCTCTTATACTCCACCAAGATGCGAACTAAATCATAACACCTCAGTAATTAAGATAACTCAGAGTATAGCATTAAGTATCATGACATGAAGTGAAAATAAGAACATGCTAGATCTAGTCATGGAGTAGTGGCAATGGTCACGCCCACATCCCCGGTAGCATGGTATTTTAGTTTATCCCTAGTGAGGTAACAAAGTAAGGTAAAGATACCAAAGTGGATCGCAGAACTTTCTCTCACGTTCACTGCACTAGCCACCCCCCGTTACTCCAACTAATGCACACGTTCCCCCACACACGCTCTCATAAACATGCTTGATCAAAACAAGTAGACAAGAACGGGGTACATAATATGCATCTATACTCATAACTGAAACAAACATTGCAATCTCAAACATATATTAACTCATAAAGATCCACCACAAAGGTATTACAACGGTGACCGTAATCATGTTCAGCAGCTCATACGGTGCTAATTAGTGAAGCTCAAGAGAGGAGAGATACATAAGTTACTTCCACAAACCCATAGTCCAGAGGTGGACTACTCCCTCTTCATCATGGAGACGGTGGAGAAGTCGATGGAGAAGATGGAGACCACGCCGGCAGCGCCCCGCCGGAGTTTTCCCCCTCCAATCTGCAGCTCCTGATCTCCGTTTCGGTGTTTCTGTGTTTGTGCGGCGCTCCTTCCAGAGAACGTCGGGGGACCTTTTTTATAGGCGTTTTTAGGTCAAGACGAAGTCGGTGGACGAAAGATCGACGGCAACGGAGCCACGAGGCCAAAGGGTGGGCCCACGCGGCCACAGTACCTGGCCGCGTGGGCCACCCCCTTTGGCCTCGGCCTCCGTTTGCTTGCTTCCTTCGCCCAGGTCTTCTTCCTTCCAAATATTGACGCCCGTAAATTTCCAGGTGATTTTTGACGTTTGGGTCCCTGAAACATTAAAAAAGAAATAGGGTTTTCTGCCTGTGCAGGGTTAATTCCATAAAAATAGGAAAAATTGATATTCCAAAATCATTAAAAACATTGATATAACCCTTATATGATGCAAATATGATTGGAATATGTTAAAGTGCAAAGTTCATGTATGCATTTTACATGCATCAACATCCCCAAGCTTAATCCATGCTCGTCCTCGAGTATGAAGATGATAAAACTAACATGGACTTTGCAATTTAATACTTAACAATGGATATCAAAGATGATTACTATTGCTACATATAGTCAAATGATTCATTCTTCAAAGGAGTAGCAATATGCAAATAGTTTATGAAGTGATATCAAGTATTCAAGACAAGGATGTTCATTGATAGTTCACAAAGTGTAACATAGCAAGTAATATGGACACTTATTTTGCATACAATGGTCATAGAGTGTAGATGAAAATCTGAATATGATAGGTGTACACTTTGGAAAGATGTATATGTGAGTAGAGGTAAAGCATGCATAAGTTTCATCCAACTTCCAAACTCTTCTACTTAAGTTAATGATTGCAATAAGGTATTCATTGGTGTCAAGCTCTCATTGCCCCTATCATAGCATCTTGAATGATTAAGGTTAAAGTGAAAGCAAATATGAGTAGTGTGCTTGATAAAGTAAAGGTTGATGTCTCATGCCCCTTGAATACAAGTACTACACCATGTTACTCAACTTGGGAAACAAAGCAAGTTCAAGTTATATCATTGTAAGTAATAATAGTATCATCAAGAGCGTCAACTGGGGTACCTCTTGTCCCAGATATGGAACAAGCCCATATCAAAATGACAAGACAAACAAACAAATGAAAATCTCAACACCCTTTTTATTTACCATTTGGAATAGTTTTTTATTGCAAGGTGTATCACAGAAGGTTCACCATAGTATGTAAGTAAATTTCCACCATGAATGATGCATGGCTTAGATTAGCGGCCCAGGCGTCTCTCTAACCATTTATACAAACTCATTTAAACTACTCTTTTCCACTTATTTCACCATGATAGCATCCATAGACAAAAGCACATGATATCAACTAAATGGAGCATGTTGAAAGCTTGCATGTGACAGCACATATGGGCTAACTCCAACCCGAACATTTATCAAGCCACTAGCATCATAATCTTAATCACAATGGGTCAAGTTTTATTATGCAATGAAGTAAAATGTGCATCAAGTTCGTGAGAGCTATATAACCAATTTTTCCATTGCAATCAATAACATAAACATTTTCATTCAGAGGTAAGATAACACAAAAACATGATAAACATACTCGGAATAGCATAAAGCCAATAGGTAGATATGGTGGACTCACTGGAATAACTTTGGTTGAAGGTGTTGGAAACAAGTTTTTGCTTGTTGGAGTTTTTGGGCTAGCAAAAGGGAGAAAGTTGACCATCTAGATGCATGCATGAGTGTCCATAGAACTAACTAATCCATGTTAAACCAAGTAAATAACAATCAGCACCAAAACATGAATAAGTGATAGCTCTACAAAAAGAATTTGCAAACTATTACTCATAAACAAGCTCATGAATCATGCAACTATATGTATCATTAAAAATCAAGTCAAACATCCCTTTTCCCAATCTTATAAAAGCATCCAACATATTTCAACCCATATTTCCAGTAGCTCTCTCATATATAATTGATAGTGTGGTGGTCTCTCAAGACTCAAACAAAAACAAAAAACGACGCTCCAAGTTTATGCGATAAAGTGTTTCGATCGAAAAACAGAAGTTGGACGTGTGCAAACCGAGAGTGTGTAGGTCCAGCGGGGTTGTCTTCACATCCCCAAGCTTATGGTCTTCACCATCCTTGGATAGCTCTTGGTGCATCTCCTCCAATCCCTGTGAAAAAACTTCAAAACACCGTTTCTCCCATCTCTTTTCTGTGGGGTGCATTAATAGTGATAAACAAATAGGTTCCTTGCTGCATATAATCCTTGAACAAAAATTCATATGAATGTCCAGAAAGTGTATAATGTTGTATGCCTACTCATAAACTCAATTGGATCAAAAAGATTCAACTTAAAAGCTCAAAGCATGCATCAAACAAAATGGGACAGAATCTGTCCAGAAAAACAGCAGCAGCAAAACGTATTTTTCTACCCTACCAAACTTTCTCGAAAAATTCCGAAAAATTCATGCATACAGAGGATGAAAAGTTGCAACTACAGTTCAAATATGAGCTCATTCGGAGTTACAGAATAAGAATTAAAAATCATACCGTGCACTGATTCGTGCAGGAATAAAATCTCCGAACGCTATAAGCAACTTTTTCAAACCAAAAAGGGTAAAACTTGGCACTTTATTAAAAACTCCAGAACCTAAACTAACACAAATCTCTTGTTACAGCAAGAGGACACAAAGAAAAATCACACAAAAATAACCGGGTTGCCTCCCGCAAAGCGCTTTCTTTATAGCCATATAGCTAGGCTTCTTACTTGTTGTTTTATTGTGGACGAAGCTCATGAGGGAGCTTGAACTTTGGTGGTTCCCTCTTCCTTGGAAAGTGTTCCATGCACTTCTTGTGTGGAAACTGAAACTTTACATTCCCTTCCTTTGAATCAATGATAGCACCTGTGGTACGAAGAAAAGGTCTTCCAAGAATAATAGGACTAGAGGTTTTATTCCCCATGTCCATGATTAGAAAATCCACAGGCACAAAAGTCATATGTAACTCTACCATAACATCACTTACTTTTCCCAAAGCATGTTTAATAGAGTCATCAGCAAGTGCTAGTTCAATAGAGCATTTTTCAAGATTTTTCAATTCAAGCACTTCATATAGTTCTTTAGATAAAACAGAGACACTAGATCCTAGATCAAGTATGGCATGGTGTGTCTCTTTTCCAATAGTTACTAGTACCTTAGGTATCCACATATCCCCAAGCTTAGGTGGTATCATAGCCTCTTGGTTGTACCTAGCAATCTTTTCTTTCAAGACATGATTAGCAATATAAGAACCAAAACCTGCTTGGTTAGTGTTGATGGAAGGATCACTTGCAAATTTTTGTAAGATAGATATTAATTCATGCAAGCTACAATTTTCTAAGTCAAGCAAAGGATCCTTGACTTCATTAAGCATTTTAACTTCCTCAACTTTCTTTTCCTTTTTAACCCAAACTTGTTGCTACAGGAACTCTTTCACATGTTTAAGAGATGAATCTTTTCTCAATGAATCACTAACTCGAACCAATTTTTCCTCAATATTGTTCAGGTAAACATCTTTTTCCAGAAATTCTTTCTCACAAATTCTCAACTTATGCATGACATTAACCAATTCATTGTTTATCTTTGGAATAATGTTTTCAGAATAAGAAACTAGTTGTTCAAAATCTTCCTTACTAGGTAGCTTTTCTAACTTAGTTTCAAATTTATCCTTTGATGAAGCAAGTGCTATTGTGGTGTCTTCCAACTTTTTCTTGCTACCCACAAAGCTACCAAAAATCCTTCTAAGTGTCATGGCTGCACAAGGTGGTGTTGACAAGACAAAACTTCCACCTGTAGCCCCATCTAAAGCATTTTGATACCAAGGATCTATTCCATAATAGAAATAAAGATTTAGCTTTTCATCTTCACAAGGTGTAGGATCTTCATAATGCATCCTATTAATTCTTACCCAAGCATCTTTTAATGTTTCTCCATGATATTGTTTAAAACTAGAAACAGAATTCCCTAGAGAACTCCCTCCTTGTTTGTTTCCAAGCACCATGATAGCAAGTTTTTTTTGGTATTTTTAATTTTTTATGCAAAACTGAAATAAATATGATATGATATGCAATGACACTAACAAAACAAATAAATTGCTTTGTAAGTAAAGATGGATAAGATGGTGCTCACGTAGGTGCAACCTCCCCAAGCTTAGGTGTTAGCACAAGTTGGTGACGTTGACTTTGTTGTGAGATGAATGCGATGATGCACACCCTTGGATAAATCTCTCAGCTACGATTCCCCGGCAACGGCGCCAGAAAACGTCTTGATGATCCCGAAGAGCAAGTTTGATACCTGCAAAATAAACGGGATTAGGTTGAGACTCCAAGTGCAGAGTGTATAGTAAGTGGAAGACAGTTTTCCCCACGAGGGGTGACTCGAGGGTTTAATATCGAACTCTCGGGGAATCTGAAGTGGTAGATTTATCTTCTTATCCTTCTTTTGGTTACCTACAAAACAAGGTTAGATGTTTTGGTCCTCAACCTCACCTGTGGTTGTCAAGCACAAGGTGTAAGAATGATATCAGGATAGTTATGCAATGCAAACAAGAAATAAATATGCAATGATGGTGGATGCAATGTAAATGATATTTTTGGGTTTTTGAATGATGTATGCAAGATGAAAAGTATTTTTGTATTTTCGGATTTAATGATGGCTGAAAATAGAAAAGTGGTATATGGTGTTGGAAAGGTGTTTCTTATGATTAAAAATGGACTGGGGTTCATGGTTTCACAAATGCACTCTCTCTTTATAAAGTGGTAGACAATGGAACACACACAGTTAACATATGAGATTGCAACACAGGGTTTGATAACAAGTTACTTAGATATATGGGCATCACGTCCTAACATAGAGATCTTTTGGTTATTAACCTCTCTTATACTCCACCAAGATGCGAACTAAATCATAACACCTCAGTAATTAAGATAACTCAGAGTATAGCATTAAGTATCATGACATGAAGTGAAAATAAGAACATGCTAGATCTAGTCATGGAGTAGTGGCAATGGTCACGCCCACATCCCCGGTAGCATGGTATTTTAGTTTATCCCTAGTGAGGTAACAAAGTAAGGTAAAGATACCAAAGTGGATCGCAGAACTTTCTCTCACGTTCACTGCACTAGCCACCCCCCGTTACTCCAACTAATGCACACGTTCCCCCACACACGCTCTCATAAACATGCTTGATCAAAACAAGTAGACAAGAACGGGGTACATAATATGCATCTATACTCATAACTGAAACAAACATTGCAATCTCAAACATATATTAACTCATAAAGATCCACCACAAAGGTATTACAACGGTGACCGTAATCATGTTCAGCAGCTCATACGGTGCTAATTAGTGAAGCTCAAGAGAGGAGAGATACATAAGTTACTTCCACAAACCCATAGTCCAGAGGTGGACTACTCCCTCTTCATCATGGAGACGGTGGAGAAGTCGATGGAGAAGATGGAGACCACGCCGGCAGCGCCCCGCCGGAGTTTTCCCCCTCCAATCTGCAGCTCCTGATCTCCGTTTCGGTGTTTCTGTGTTTGTGCGGCGCTCCTTCCAGAGAACGTCGGGGGACCTTTTTTATAGGCGTTTTTAGGTCAAGACGAAGGCGGTGGACGAAGATCGACGGCAACGGAGCCACGAGGCCAAATGGGTGGGCCCCACGCGGCCACAGTACCTGGCCGCGTGGGCCACCCCCTTTCGGCCTTCTGGCCTCCGTTTGCTTGCTTCCTTCGCTCCGAGGTCTTCCTCCTTCCAAAATACTGATGCCTGTATTTTTCCATAATTTTTGGACGTCGTTTGGGTCCCTGAAACATAAAAGGAAAGAAATAGGGTTTTCTGCCTGCGCAGGTTAATTCCATAAAAATAGGAAACAATTGATTTATTTCCTAAAATCATTAAATAACAGTATATAACCCTTATATGATGCAAATATGATTGGAATATGTGTGATATAGTGCAAAGTTCATGTATGCATTTTACATGCATCAGCTGCCGTAGAGAGTTATGAAGCTTCAGAAAAGTTCTTTAGCTGCATGATGGAAGAGAACAGCTCCGTTAGCGAGCACGTACTCAAAATGTCTGGGTACGCTGATAAACTCATAGACCTGGGAATATCGATCCCCAACAAGCTAGGAATTCATCGTGTTCTTCAATCTCTGCCACCAAGTTGCAAGAACTTTGTGATGAACTACAATATGCAAGGCATGGAGAAGACTCTCCCCGAGCTTCTGTCCATACCGAAAACTGCTGAAGTGGAGATAAAAAAGGAACATCAAGTGTTGATGGTGAATAAAACCACTAGTTTCAAGAAAGGCAAGCCAAAGGGTAACTCCAAGAAGGGTGGTAAAAATGTTACCATGCCTGAGAAGAAGACCAAGTCTGGCCCTAAGCCTGATACTGAGTGTTTTTATTGCAAGGGCACTGGAAGCGGAACTGTCCCAAATATCTGGTAGATAAGAAGGCCGGCAAAGTGAACAAAGGTATATGTGATATACATGTTATGGATGTGTACCTTACTAGTACTCGCAGTAGCGCCTGGGTATTGGATATTGCGGAATATGTAACTCAAAACAGGAACTGCGGAATAAGCGACAACTAGCAAGAGATGAGGTGACGATGCGTGTCGGCAATGGATCAAAGGTTGATGTGATCGCCGTCGGGACGCTACCTCTTCGTTTACCATCAGGATTAGCAATAAACCTCAATAATTGTTGTTTGGTGCCTGCGTTGAGCATGAAAATCATATCTGGATCTTGTTTGATGCAAAACTGTTATTCATTTAAGTCTGAGAACAATGGATGTTCTATTTATATGAATAATATCTTTTATGGTCATGCACCTGTGAAGAATGGTTTATTTCTTTTGGATCTTGATTGTAGTGATACACATATTCATAATGTGAATGCCAAAAGAATTAAGATGAATGATGATATTGCTGCATACATGTGGCATTGCCGCTTAGGTCATATTGGTGTCAAACGCATGAAGAAGCTCCATTCCGATGGACTCCTAGAATCACTTGATTATGAATCATTTGAGACATGTGAACCATGCCTTATGGGTAAGATGACTAGAACTCCTTTTTCAGGAACAATGGAACGGGCGACGGATTTGTTGGAAATCATACATACCGATGTGTGCGGTCCAATGAGTGTGTCAGCGCGCGGTGGATATCGTTACTTTGTTACTTTCACTGATGATTTGAGTAGATATGGGTATACCTACTTAATGAAACACAAGTCTGAAACATTCGAAAAGTTCAAAGAATTTCTGAGTGAAGTGGAAAACCATCGTAACAAGAAGATTAAATTTCTACGATCCGATCGTGGAGGTGAATATTTGAGTTACGAATTTGGCACACATATGAAACAATGTGGAATAGTTTCACAACTCACTCCTGCCGGAACACCACAGCGTAATGGTGTGTCCGAGCGTCGTAATCGTACTTTATTGGATATGGTTCGATCTATGATGTCTCTTACAGATTTGCCACTATCATTTTGGGGTTATGCACTAGAGACAGCTGCATTCACTTTAAATAGGGCTCCATCTAAATCCGTTGAAATGACACCGTACAAATTATGGTTTGGCAACAAACCTAAGCTATCGTTTCTAAAAGTTTGGGGATGCGATGTTTATGTGAAGAAGCTTCAACCTGATAAACTCGAACCCAAAGCGGAAAAATGCGTCTTCATAGGATACCCTAAAGAAACAATTGGGTACACCTTCTATCACAGATCCGAAGGCAAGGTTTTCGTTGCCAAGAATGGATCCTTTTTGGAGAAGGAGTTTCTCTCGAAAGTTGTGAGTAGTAGGAAGGTAGAACTCGACGAGGTTAATGAACCTTCTCTTCTTGGAATGGCGAGTGGCGCAGCGTCGGAAACTGTTCCGGAGTTGACTTCGCCAAGTGAAGAGGGAACTAAGGATCAAGATCATGAAACTCCAAAAGAGGATACTACCGTACTTCGCAGGTCAACAAGGACACGTACAGCTCCTGAACTGTATGGTGATCCCGTCTTAAATTTCATGATAGTTGAAAACAATGACCCTGCGACGTATGATGAAGCGATGATGAACCCAGATTCCAACAAATGGCTGGAAGCCATGAAATCCGAAATGGGATCCATGTACGAAAACCAAGTATGGACTTTGGTGGACTTACCCAATGGCCGCAAGGCCGTTGAGAACAAATGGATTTTCAAAAAGAAAACTGACACTGATGGTAATGTGACCGTCTATAAAGCTCGACTTGTCGCAAAGGTGACAAATTCAAGGAGTTGACTACGAGCAGACTTTCTCTCCCGTAGCGATGCTAAAATCTGTTCGGATTATGTTAGCAATTGCTGCATTTTTTATTATGAAATATGGCAGATGGATGTCAAAACTGCGTTCCTTAATGGTAACATTGAGGAAGAGTTGTACATGGTGCAACCCAAAGGTTTTGTCGATCCTAAGGATGCTGACAAGGTATGCAAACTTCAGCGATCCATTTATGGACTGAAGCAAGCATCTCGGAGTTGGAACCTCCGTTTTGATGAGGTGATCAAAGGGTTTGGATTTGTCCAAACTTATGGAGAAGCTTGTATCTACAAGAAAGTGAGTGGGAGGTCTGTAGCATTTCTAGTACTATATGTGGATGACATATTGTTGATTGGAAATGACATCGAACTTTTCAGCAATGTAAAAGGTTATTTGAACAACAGTTTTTCAATGAAAGACCTTGGTGAAGCAGCTTATATATTAGGCATCAAGATCTATAGAGATAGATCGAGACGCTTGATTGGACTTTCCCAAAGTACATACCTTGACAAGATTCTGAAGAAGTTTAGAATGGACGAAAGTAAGAAAGGGTTCTTACCTATGTTGCAAGGCAAGACATTGAGTAGGACTCAATGTCCAGCTACGGCAGAAGATAGAAGTGTTATGAACAAGATTCCCTATGCCTCAGCCATAGGCTGTATCATGTATGCTATGCTGTGTACAAGACCGGATGTGGCACATGCTATTAGCTTGACTAGCAGGTACCAATCTGATCTAGGTTTGGAACATTGGAAGGCGGTCAAGAATATCTTGAAGTACTTGAGAAGGACTAAGGATATGTTTCTCGTGTATGGCGGTGAAGATGAGCTCGTCGCAAGATGTTACGTCGATGCTAGCTTCGACACCGATCCGGATGACTCTAAGTCACAATCCGGATACGTATTTGTTATGAATGGAGGAGCAGTAAGCTAGAGCAGTTCCAAGCAACCCGTGGTAGTAGGATCATCAACAGAGGCGGAATATGTTGCTGCCTCAGAAGCAACGGATGAAGCAGTTTGGATGAAGGAGTTCATTACCGAACTAGGTGTGGTTCCTAATGCGTTGGATCCAATGGTTATCTATTGTGACAACAATGGTGCCATAGTCAATGCTAAAGAACCAAGGTCTCACAAGAATTCCAAGCATATCAAGCGCCGTTTTCACTCCATCCGTGAACATGTCAAGGATGGTGATATAAAGATTTGCAAAGTACACACGGATCTGAATGTCGCAGACCCATTGACTAAACAACTCCCGAAGGAAAAACATGATCAACACCAGAACTCCATGGCTGTTAGGGTTATCACAATGTAATCTAGATTATTGCCCCTAGTGCAAGTGGGAGACTGAAAGGAATATGCCCGAGAGGCAATAATAAAGTGGTTATTATCTTATTCCATGTTTATGATAAATGTTTATTTCTCATGCTAGAATTGTATTAATCGGAAACGTTGATACATGTGTGATTAATAAACAAGTAAGAGTTCCTAGTAACGCCTCTCGTTTAACTAGCTCGTTGATTAACCGATGATCAAGGTTTCCAGATCATGAGCATTGGATGTTGTTAATAACAGGATCGCATCATTAGGAGAATGATGTGATGAACATACACCCAAAGTAGATATAGCAATGCGATCAAGTCATTAAGTTTACATTGTTGTATCAATCACATACGAAGTAACTCTAATCCTTAGACCATGAGATCATGTCAATCACTAACACCGGATGAGTGCTTTGATGACATCAAACGTCACACCGTGAAAGGGTGACTATAAAGGTGGCATTGGGTACTCTAAAAGTATTAGTTGAGGCTCATGGATCAAGAGTGGGATTTGTCTATCCAAATGACGGAGAGATATACTCTGGGCCCTCTCGGTGATATCACATCGATACCGCTTGCAAGCACGTGACTAGGTCACAAGGATGTCATATCACGGAACGAGTACTTATCGGTAACGAGATCGAACTAGGTATAGTTGATACCAATGATCGGATCTCGGACAAGTAAAATATCATGAGACAAAAGGAATTGGTTACGACGTTTTTTTGGTTCACGCGATCACAAGATTCATCGTTGAATGTGTAGGAGTCATTACGGATCTCCAGGTCCCGACTATTGATCGGAGAGGTGTCTCGATCATGTCTGCATTATTCACGAACCATAGGGTGACACACTTAAGGTTTGCCGATGCTTTTGGGTAGATACGGAATATCGGAGAAAAGTATGGACAACACTAAAATTGTTTTGGGTAATATTGAAATAGTTCAAGGGGGTAAGTGTTAATGTTTGTTGATTAAAAGAATCAACAAATATTAAATCTCAATTAAAAGAATTAAAAATGTTTTATTCATTTATGAGAGAAAAACTCTTGGGATTTATGAGTGGGAGTTTCTACCAAATTAAGAGGAAGTTTCAAGTGAGTTAAAATGGAGTTACCACTCACATTAAGAGGAATAAAATGGGGGCACCTTTTTGGGCTGCGTATCCCTCTCTTGGTGGCTGCCTCCTCCTCCTATATATAGAGGTGTGGAGCTCCCTATTCCTGACACACTTGAGCCTCTCTCCCTCCTCCCGCTGCTCCACCTTCTGGCCATCCGCTTGGCGAAGCCATGGCCGATTAGTTTCTCCACCACACCACGCCGTCGTGCTGTTGGAGTTCCCGGTGGTTCTACTACTTCCGCTGCCCCGCTGGATCGAGGGAACGGAGGTCGTCATCAAGCCGTACGTGTGACCGAGTACGGAAGCGCTGCCCGTTGCAGCGTTCATCTTCACGATCTTGAGATCGGCAAGTGATCGACTACACCGTCCACGAGAATCATTCTCGGAACGCTTTCGGTCTTCGAGGGTGAGTTCTCTTGGAACTTATTTCTACCCATTGCTTACCTCCACTAGATTAGATCTTGGTGTCTTGGTTGTTCTTATCGTAGGAATTTTTTTGTTTTCTATGCTACGAACCCATCAGTGGAACCCAGAGAAGAATCTGAGCAACTACATCCTCTGGCAGTTCGTCGATGGTTCGACTGAACCTGGTAGGATTGCATAAATAGCGCAATGCATCATCAGAATTATCTAACGGCAAGGCATCGTTAAATACTAAAACAGCACAATGCATCCTGAAATTCGGTCTAAACAGCACAAGGCATCATCAAAATCACCTACACAGCACAGAGCATCATCTTTTTATTTTTATTTTTTTGCACACAGACGGCGTCATCTGAATTACCAAAACAACAAATTTCATCTTCAAATATATGTAAACAGCACTATGCATGAACATAATTACCTACACAGCACAAGGCATCGTCATCAAGGACAACGCTAACTAAACAGCTCGTTAACACACATCATCAAAAACAGTATTAACTACAAGAACACACATGCCGTACATGTTGCCTAAACACTACTAGTATACCCGAAACCCCAACAGAAAGAAGTTTCGAACATATGTACAAGAATGCAAAGGCCCCAATGCGACGAGTCTTTGGGTTAAAAAACCCAATCCTCCAAATCTAACCTCGTAGCACTTGGGGAAGGAAGAGCTTTTTTTTTAGAGAAAAGGCAATTTCTTGCCCTGCTTTAAGAAAGCAAGGAAGAACTTACAAAGGGGTCGATGAGTTTTGAGCAAGTGGACCATGCGCCGCCGACAAATGACGAGCAACAACCACCGCAGAAGCAGCCATCAACGCATTCACATCAGCAGCCGACGCGGCGGACGCATTCGCAGCATCCTCCGAAGTGGATTCCGGATCCGACTCCAACGCATTCCAAGCATCCGCGGCCGGCCGAAACATGTCCGGCGAGGCTGTTTCGGCAAGGTCATGCTTCGCCGCAATGGATCCCTCAACACAAGGATGAATGAGGTTCATCGTAGCAACCGATGGGTAAACGAAGTGAGACTGCGGAAATGATGTTGGCGGACAAGGCAAGAGAAGGAGGGCGATCTTATACAGAGGGCGCCGTGAGACGGTGATGTGACATGGCGAGAGACAGAGCCCAGAGGAACCGACTTCTGCATTTAACCGCGTCGTGTTTTTCTTACAGTAGGAGTGCTACATTTACTATAGAATAAAGTATAAACGAGGCTGTTACTTCAAAAGTCAAGAGCCGGTTAAACAGTTGAAATAATGGAAGAACCCCCTCGATATATTATCTATAGTACAGTACAGAGTTATCGTGACTAGCATATAACAAAAGGAGTATACCATAAACATACAACTACCTCGTGCCTCGAAGTAATCCTACCAGTAATCCGAACATTGCGATTATAATCGCGACTAGGATAACAATAACCCCGTATGCATATTTTAAGCATGTTTCCTTCTCGGCAGCATATCTTCTGATCTTCTTCATCTTCACCCTAAATGCATCGGCCTGGATCTTGTGTTTGTCGACCATATCAGCGAACTGTAGCTCCATATCCATTTTCTCATTATTTCCCTCTCTTCTACAATCTCCTTCTTTTCTTCTTCTATCTTTGCCATTGCTTTCAACGTTCTTCTTTGGGCCTCATGTAGCTTCTCTTTGGCCTTCCTCGTTTCCTCCTCGGCGTTCAAATCTTGTACGAGCATTTTTCCTGAAATCAGATAAAACTGGAAAGATTTTGACTATAAGTAAAATCTCAAATGAGCAAAAGCCCAGAAATGTACCTCGTCAGAATGTTGAGATGCGCTACAGCGGGAGCTCGAGCTGTCAAAAATTGCCGTGCCAGGGAGGGAGTGCGGTTGCGATTTCCCGCGCCCGAGCTCCTCCCGACAGAATGAGGACCGGCGGCGTACTCGCCTCGGCAGGACGGTCCTCGGGCGGCGCCAGGAGCGGGAGGGAGGGAAATCGCAATGCGGTGGTTTGAGCTTCCGTGCAGAGCCGGGGTTGGGTTGGATTGGTTTTGAGCCTGTCTCCGAGGCATGACATGGAGTGCTTTATAACCACCTGAACGGAGTGGATATTTTTAGATAAAACGGACTGAGATGATATTTGCTCAAACCACATAGCAACGGTAATAATTAGCGCAACAACAGTAGTGATATATTATCGGTTTATTCTACTCTGTACTACTACTAGTAAACAAACCAGCACAAGTTCTAAATAGTATTTTTATGATTGTTGTTGCCAAAATTTAAACTGGAGTATCATGCACCTCCAGTTCAAATTTGAGTTGCTTTAAAAAAATTGGAGAAAACCAGACAAAAAACAGACATATATAGCAAGCAAGAAAATTATTCGCATCTGGTGCTTATAATATTGTACCTTTATGATTGTTGTGCCAAAATTCAAACTTGAGTATCATGCGCTTACATATCGAATTTGAGTTGCTTTAGGAAAATTGGCAGAAACTCAAGAAAAAACAGATATATTTAAAAAGCGAGAAAAATCTTCGCATCGCGTAGTCATAATAGCATATAACTTTTATATGCAAAAACTCTAGAAAAACCTGAAAGATCTACAAAAGGAGAAAAATCTTCACACGCCGTTGTGGTATAACTTTCATGATTGTTCTTGCCTAAATTCAAACCGGAGTATCACGCACTTCCAGTTCAAAATTGAGTTGCTTTGGAAAAAATGGCACAAACTCGAGAAAAAACCAGATAGATCAGCAAAGCGAGAAAATTCTTCATATATGGTAGTCATAATTAATAGGGTACCTCTTATGATTGTTGTGGCAAAATTCAAACCGTGGTATCACACGCACTTCCAGTTCAAATTTGAACTTCAAGTGTATGATACTCCAGTTTGAATTTTGCCAACAACAGTCATAAATGAAAGTTACCCTAGTGAGAGTACACGATTTGAAGATTCTTATCGCTTTTTAGATAATCTTTTTTTCTCTCTCGAATTTCTTCCAATTTTCCCATAGCAACTCAAATTTGAACCGCAAGTGCGTGATACTCCGGTTTTGAAGTCTGACAACAACAATCATAAAAGGCCATGTTATGAGTACTAGATGTGAAATTGTTTCTAGCTTTGCAGACCTATTTGGTTTTTTCTTGAGTTACTTTGGGAAAATTGACATAAACTCGAGAAAAAACTAGATGGCTCAACAAGGCGAGAAACGTCTTCATATCTGGTAGTCATGATATGGTTCCTTTCATGATTGTTGTTGCCAAAATTCAAACCGTTGTATCACGCATTCGTAGTCGAAATTTGAGTTGCTTTGGGAAAATTGGCATAAAACTTGACAAAAAACAGATAGATTAACAACGCGAGGAAAATCTTCACATATGGTAGTCATAATGGGGTACCTCTTATGATTGTTGTTGCCAATTCAAACCGGATTATCACACAATTGCACTTCAAATTTTGAGTTGCTTCGAAAATATTGGCAGAAACTCGAGAAAAATCAAATAGGAATGCAAAGAAAGAAAGATCATCACATATGGGTGTGTAGTCATATTAGGGTACCTTCTTTTATTATTGTTGTTGCCAATATTCAAGCAAGAGTATCACACACTTTATTTTCAAATGTGAGTTGCTTCGGGAAAATTGCAAGAACCTAGAGAAAAAGCAGGATCTACAAAGCGAGAAAAATCTATTAGTGTACCTTAGAATTATTTTTGCAAAATTACAACAATGTCACGCGCTAGTAGTACAAATTTCAGCAGTTCAAAATTCAACAAAATTTGGAAAATCAGCGGGAACTTACAGAAAAAACAGCGGTAAACATAGGGAGGCATTACGAGGCCTGCAATAAACATCCCAAATTTCATCGAAATCTTAGCAAAATTAAGACAATGTCACGCACTAGTTGTTCAAATTTCAGCAGTTCAAAATTCATCGAAATTTGGAAAATCAGCGGAAGCTTACAGAAAAACAGCGATAAACCTAGGGAAGCATTATGAGGCCTGCAATAAATATCCCAAATTTCATCGATTTGCTTTTTGCAAAATTATGACAATGTCATGCGCTAGTTGTTCAGATTTCAGCTGTTCAAATTTCATCGAAATTTTGAAAATCGGTGGAAACTTACAGAAAAACAGCGATACACCTAGGGAAGCATTATGAGGCCTGCAATAAACATCCCAAAACAGGCCCCATCTTGTATCTTAGAGCAAGTTCAATTGTAGAGTCAAGTGTTGCCTATAAGACAGTGCCATGTCATCTATAGCCATCTCTATATGAATGGCGGTGCATGCGGTAGGAACGAGAAAAGTTCAAATATATTCAAAACCTCGGTATGAATGGCGGTGCCAACAATTTTTACAGCATTTTGAATTCGCTCATAGGAAATGACACTTTTTTTTGAAAACTTGCACAGAGAGTCCCCTGTTTTCATTTTTTTCTGAGGTTCAACCGAATTTCCAAAAGTAACTCAAATTGAACTACAAGAGCGTCACAACTTGGTCACAATTTGTTGGCAAAACTCATTCTAAGGTGCTCTGCTAGTACGGCAACATTCAGGGGGGGGGGGGGGGACGAAAAAAGTTCAAATATATACAAAACCTTGGTATGAATTAAAAAAAATGTCAGATAGGCGAAAACCTTGGTATGAATGGCGATAGTTTTGACCCCCATTCGGAAGTAGGTGACGATGGGTGGTGCTTTCATTTTCCTTGCGCCTCTCGCCGAGGAGGTGATGGGTAATAGTACGTACATTTTTTAAGTGCATAGGTGTTGGTGCTGGCCAAGGATTGGCTGACTTAGCCAGTTCCAAAGCGACGAGACCACGATTCACTGACGTAGGGACCCACAAACCTTGGGTCCGCATGTCAGTGGTCAAGTTCGCAAGCGTAATCAGCAAATCCCAGCCGGCTTGTGCACACCTTGCAGCGAGAGGATAAGCCTTGCTCTGACATGGCACGTCTTCAAATCCGCTCTGCATTGCAGTCTCCCCTCTCCTCGTCCTTTCTACTCTCCATTAGGCTTCGCGGAGAAGGAAGACGGAAGTTCCAAAACCTCGCCAGGTCGCCATGAAGAGCTCAGGGGTGGGCCACCCCAGTCAGCGAACCAACCTTGGTATGAATGCAAATTTGGACCCTATTTGAAAAGAGAACCAAAAGTTTGACCAAATTTTGAGAAATCGCTTGGTATCTAGGTACCTTTTTTTCCTGAGGTTCGACCGAATTTCCAAAAGTAACTCGAATTTGAAATACAAGTGTGGGGCTGCCTTGCCATATTTTTTTGGCAAAAACCATTCTATGGTCTTGTGCTGGTACATACAGCAGGACGAAAAAAGTTCAAATATAATCAAAACCTTGATATGAGTGGCGACGCAGAACAATTTTGACCCCATTTTGAATTCGCTGAAATAAAATGACAAAACATTGAAAACTTGCGCCTTTGTTTTCATTTTTTTCATGTTGTTCGACCGTATTTCTAAAAGAGTAACTCAAATATGAACTACAAGTGTGTGGCTGCCTTTGAAAAAAAAAAATTCTAAGGTGCTACGCTAGTGCATGCGGTAGGAACGGAAAAAGTTCAAGTATATTCAAAATCTTAGTATGAATTAATGGCGACGCCTATAGTTATTTACCCCGTTTTGAATTCGCTGAAAGAAAATGACAAAAATTGAAAACTTGCGCAGAGAGTCCTTTGTTTTCGTCTTTTTCCCGAGGTTCGACAGAATTTCCAAAAAGTCCACACGCGTGTCAGACGAACTTGTCATGAGTTTGACAAAAATAATTTGAACTACACTTGTGTGACCGCCTTTGTCATACATTTTGGTGCTAGTGCATGCGTTCGGAAGAAGAAGAAAAAAGATCTAATTTTCAAAACATTGGTATGAATGGCGACGCCCACAATTTTGACACCATTTTGAATCCATTGAAATAAAGTGACAAAAAACAAATGAAAACTTGCGCACAAACTCCTCTGTTTTCATTTTTTCCCGAGGTTTGGGCGAATTTTCAAAAAACAGCTCAAATTCGAAGTACAAATGTGTGACCGCCCTGTCATAATTTTTTAAGCTAGAGCATGAGGTAGGAGCGAAGTGAGTTCAAATATATACAAAACAATGTTACGAATGGCGATGCCGACAAATTTTGACCCTATTTTGAATTCGCTGAAAGAAAATGACCAAAAGTTGAAAACTTGCGTAGAGAGTCATCTTTTTTCAATCTCTCGGAGGGTTCAGCTGAATCTCCAAAAGTAACGACTCAGATTTGAACTACAATTGTGTGACCACCTTGTCGTAAATATTGGTGCTAGTGCATGCGGTAGGAAGGAGAAAAGTTCAAATATATTCAAAATCTCGGTATGAATGGCGATGCCAACAATTTTGACAGCATTTTGAATTCGCTCAAAGGAAATGACACTTTTTTTTTGCAAACTTGCGCAGAGAGTCCCCTGTTTTCATTTTTTTTTGAGGTTCGACCGAATTTCCAAAAGTAACTCAAATTGAACTACAAGAGCGTGACAACTTGGTCACAATTTTTTGGCAAAACTCATTCCAAGGTGCTCTGCTAGTACGGCAACATTCGGGAGGGACGAAAAAAGGTTCAATTATATACAAAACCTTGGTATGAATTAAAAAAAATGTCAGATAGGCGAAAACCTTGGTATGAATGGCGATAATTTTGACCCCCGTTTGGAAGTAGGTGACGATGGGTGGTGATTTCATTTTCCTTGCGCCTCTCATCGAGGAGGTGATGGGTAATACATGTTCTTTAAGTGCATATGTGTTGGTGTTGGACAAGGATTGGCTGACTTAGCCAGTTCCGAAGTGAGGAGACCCTGTTTAGTGACTGACTTACATGCCCACAAACTTGGGGTACACATGTGTGTGACAACGAGCCTGATCATAAATTTTGGAAAAAACCATTCTAAGGCGCTCTCCTAGTGCATGCATGCGGTAGGAATGAAAAAAAAATATCATACCCTATTTTGAACACGCTGAAAGAAAGTGACAATAAATGGAAAACTTGCGCAAAGAGTACTATGTTTTCATTTTCTCGTCGTGGTTTGGCCGAATTTCCAAACGTATGTAACTCAAATTTGAACTACAAATGTGTGACTATCTGTTCATAATTTTTGGCAAAAGCCATTCTAATGCGACCTGCTAGTGCGTGCGGTAGGAATGAAAAAGATCGGATATTCAAGACCTTGGTATGAATGGCGATACCGACAATTTTGACCCCATCCGAAATAGCTGACAATGGGGCCAAAATTAAAATCGGAGTATCACGCACTTGTAGTTCAAAATTGGCAGAAAGTCGAGTATCACAGGCTAGTAGTTCAAATTTCAGTGAAATTTGGAAAATAAGCGGAAAATTACAGGAAAAATCCAGCGATAAACCTAGGGAGGAAGCATGGTTCCACGCCCCATTCTGTCTAATAGATGTACCCAGATGTAAGGAGCAACGCAGTTGCGTTTATAAAAAGGTCGTGCTCGCTCTAAATTAGCGAGGTGGGACTAAACATCCCAACCCGGTCGTGCGACTACTCTAGCTAGAAACCCACTGACTTGGCTGGCCTACCCCCAAACGCTTTTCACTCCCTCTTCCTTCTCTGGGAAGCCTCGGCAATCGGCAGTCTGGACTGTGGTAGGCTCTGGTACATGTGCATGCCCACCCAAGCACGACCAAACTCATACTACTACAGTGCATAAAAACCATTCTTGCGAACCCCTTTTTCTTTTAAGTTCCAAGTTCCAGGTTTTGTATTTTTCCTTAAACCATGCCACATAAGATAAGTATTTGCACGAATTTTCAATTATTTAGAATTTTTAAACTTTGTTTTGATGTTTTTCGAAATGTGGCCAAAATTACATGGTTGGCCGTTTGAAGGTAGATCTCGGATATTTGTACTTTCTTCGTTAACAATGTATGTATACATAATAGGGTACCTTGGAATGAGTATGCCCTGGATCTCCTTAGGTATAGTAGGTTTTTAAACTTAATGCTTGTATTCTTTATACATTGGAGTACTTTACTTACTCATACTTGATTTGGTCGCGCATATTTTGAAGAAAGGCTCTGCTATGGCCATTGATTTGACAATACACCATAATGGCCTGCAGCAATGCCTCCTATAGTCTACTCTAAGCACACTCGAAGAAAGGCTCTGCTATGGCCATTGATTTGACAACACACACACACACTCGAAAAGGTGATGCGGTGCGGCAGGGGAGGGCATATGCTCGTTTTCTATGTTATTAATCTTCTCCGCAAATTTTCAAGTCTCTCCTCCTCTATGACTCTCTATCCTCCACTCCCCCCATCTTCTGCAAAAAAGTTCCTTTCGAGGATCATTTGTTGTCATAATATTAATTGCACTTGCTACAGAAACCTACCTTATTCTGCTTCAATCGATCCGATCGGGACTGATCACTAGCGAGTGCAATCGGGATGTGTTTACGACTTTCGAATGTGGCGGTACACATATGATTGTTCCGGGTATAAACAAGCAAATGCAGAAGACCCGTGACAGAATTGCAGCGGATTCTCTTCCTTCTCCAGGAAGCCTCCAAAGTCCAAACTCGGCTGTGCAGAAACGCATCTAAGGATATAAACGGCGAGACCCTTTGGAGGCTCCTCAGCGATTTGAGTTTTCTGGCCGTCCGATCCTCCCCGCTCCGTGCCTCCGCTCCGTCCGATCACTGCCGGCTCCTGGAGTCGGAATGAATAGGGATTTGCAAAGTCGCTAACCATACCAAGCTTCATGTACCCACTCCGCTGACGTCCGACGTGGATCACCGCTGTAGCCCGAGGGCCCGCCCGTCAGCCTCACGGTTCGTGTTTAATCGGTGTGGCGGACGGGTAACAGTGCCAAAGATTCCGAGCGCATTCTTGCCATTGGTTGATTTTGTTCATTTACCGTTCTAGGTTTTAGGGCTTGCCCGTCCGGAAGAGTGATCGTGCTACGTGTTCCTCTCCCCTCTCCCTCGCGGACCGCGGGTCCCTCCCTCTCCTTGGCCCACATGTCGGTTGCTCGGGACGTTGCGTCGTCGATGTTTCCCTTCCCTGCGTCGCCGATGCGTATTTTCTACAGTAAAGTGCGTATTTTCTACAGCGTAACGGGGCCCATTCGGTATTTCGTAGGATCGGCACTGTTCGCGATGTCAGCTCAAAATTGGGCCCGATTTCACCGTCCTACATGGCGTCATTCCATTCGTCGGCGGGTACGTTACACTGTGTGTGTGGCAGAAGACTTTCGGGCACGATTTGCTGTGTCCTAGATGGCGTCGTTCAGACGGAACCGACCTAAATACAGTGTCTCAGGGGTACGGTAGGAAAATATATCAGGCCCATCTTTGATTCTCTTAATGGTGTTTTGCTATTGGTTAGTTCCTACAGTACGTTGGGGGCACGATCGGGTTTTCCTTGATTGTTGCCGTGTACATTGTAGATGTGTATATATAAACCCTTCGACCTTCTTATCCGTTCGACCGTCCCCATTTTCTTCTTGCTCATTCGCTTTTTTTTTGTTTCGGCCTGCGGTGGAGGATATGTTCGATTCGCTTCCTCCTCACCGGTGACGGCCGTTGTTTAAGCACGGACGAGCGGTCGTCACGATTGTTTATGTGCTACTTTCTTATTTTTGCATCTCCTGCTTTGTTTTGTCTGTCGCCGTTTGGTTCTCGTTGTCTATTTTTCTCCTTCCTGTTTTTGTTTTCTCGGTCTTTTTTATTGTTCTTTTCTTGGTTTCGGGCTGCTCGGACCCGTTTTGGTCATCGGTTTGTCTTCCTCGTGTGCTTTGCTCCCTCTCGTGAGCAAGTGTTTCGTACCATCACGATTTTCACTACTTTCATCGGTTGGGTGATTCGGACGTTCGGACCAGGTATGGGTGGTGCTTTGGGCTTAATATAATTTTTTTAGTTCTTCTGAAAGCTTTTGTCTCACGGGAGAGGAAATCCACCCTGCTGTTTTACTGGATATACGATATGTTTATACTGTTTGTTTGTTTGTTTGTTTCGTGTTTGTTTTGTTAGGTTCCTTCGCTTCGCAGGAAGATACGAGGTTCGCTCCTGCCGCGTTCCGGACAGGGGTTGCTCCGGCTATACGTCTGGTGAGTTCACCGGTTGAGAGGGGCAGAGAGCTCATGCCTTCACGAGGGAGCCAGCGATATGGGAACGGTGAAGTGTGGAGAGATCCATACCGGACGGGCAGAGATATCGTGCCGACTCGAGGGAGTCGGCGAGATCGGTACGTTGTCTGTTCATTTCTCGGCTGGATCCCTGTTTTTTAGTCTTTTGGTTATCTGGTCGTTTGTTCGTATTGTTGACTCTGACACTCTGTGTTGAATCCGTATTCTTTTGTTTTCTTTTGTTTCTTGTCTTTTATTTTTGTTTGTTTGCAGGTCATCGGTGTATTGGTTTACCGTTCCTCCGGTTAAGGTTAGTTCCGTTGGGGTTGGTTGGGGATTTCGTACCATTTATTTCTTGAACCTTCGGGTTTTTTCATCTTGTTGTTATTCCACTGGATCCGTGTTCTTTGGTAGTTGGATGGTCTTGTGATTGGTTGTGCGGTCGTCTATTTTTTCGGTCTTTCTTTCCATTTTGGAGTCGGCTTTGTTTTCCTGCCGCTTATGTTCTGTTTTGTTCCGTTCGTGAGATTTGTTTCATGTTTTTGTTTGTATAATCAGTGGGTTTCCTTTTGTTTGGTGTGATCTGTTCGTTTATTTCGTTATAGTTTTTGGTTTAATTGGATTTTCTTGCTTCGTATACTTCTTTGCCTTGCTTCCTTTTGTTGTATGCAGTGTCGGCTTAGTGTTTTGTTTTATCCGACTGAGGTCAGTTCGGTTGAGATCAGATTGTTGGTTTTCTTTTTGTTCTTTGTTGAAGTTTCAACTCCTGGATGAACCCGTGTTTTTAGCTGTTCTTTGTTTTTGCGTTATGCCCCATGTGGTCATCTCTTTTTTGGTCATTCCTTTCTTTTTCGAGGTGTCATGGTTGTACTGTACTTACTGTGTTATTTCTTTTCGTTCACGATTTGTTTTGTTGTTTTGACTTCAATGCAAAGGGAAAAAGGCTTGGTGGGGTTTTCGTCATTGGTTGCTGTGTACTCTTGCTCCTTGGGTATTTTAATTTGCTTGCAAAGACTATCTCTGACAGTTTATTTCACGAAGGTCAGACCCGCCGACTCGAGGGAGTCGGTTGGGTCGATGCCCAGCAAAATGAATTTACAAGAGTCTCGAAAGACGCTCCGACTCTAGGGAGTCGGCTGTTTCGATGCCCTGATTTTTTAACTACCGACCTTCGTAGAGATGAAGTTGACTCGCCTAGACATAACGAGAACCCTTGCGACTCAGCAAAAGTTGATCATTATTGAGGCACGCATCAGTTAATCAAATGTGTTCAACCAAAAAATTATATATTATTTATGTGTATACCCTTGATCAAGTAAGAAGGTCAGACCTGCCGACTCCCGGAAGATGACCAGTACCGAAAAAAAAACGCATCGGTCTGGCGCCAACAGTAAACATGACCGACGAGATCGTAGATCTATCAAGAAATCGATATGCATAAAGATAGCAAAGAAGGAAACACAAACAAAGAGTAAATGATTTTATTCATACCACGCATATATGGATTATTCTAGGTACATCCTTCTCTAAACGGTCACCTTAAGGAAATTTGCCATGCATATTTTGTCTCGGCTGGCCTCTCTATCCATACGTCGGTTAATCAAAGGGTGTATTAAGACGGAACCTGGAGTCGCCTGGGTCGGGTGGATCATTAAGACGGGAACCTGGAGTCGGCTGGGTCGGGTGGATCATTAAGACGGGAACCTGGAGTCGGCGGGGTCGGGTGGTGCATTAAGACGGGAACCTGGAGTCGGCGGGGTGCACAGGAAACGCATCACAGATAATGGCAGCTCTCGAATCGTCTGCCCATCCACCAATCTCAACTCCTCGAGACTGTCAAGTGAGGGGGATTCACGTAGTTGAGGATCTGCTTGGGGATTTTTTGCCTCGGAGGTACCCGCCAGTTCACATGGTATGGCTGTTCAATATATTCCAACACGGTGGCCTGTTATTAAGCCGGCAACCTGATATTAAGACGGCCACTGTGTCTACGCGGGGCCCTACTTTTTAAGCCCGTTTAATAGCACGTGTCATGTCTCGTCAGGGATGTTAATTAATTAAGTCGGACCTATTA
Organism: Poa pratensis; assembly: GCA_947311845.1. NCBI lineage: Eukaryota > Viridiplantae > Streptophyta > Magnoliopsida > Poales > Poaceae > Poa > Poa pratensis. The sequence goes on along the minus strand of CAMZMU010000119.1, from coordinate 23,820,185 downwards.
AGTCGACAGGGCCGGTTGTAGGTAAGAAGTCTTTCCATACACTTACGAAACAAAGAGACACATGTCCTAACTTGGGGAGGTGTATATCAACACGACCACAGTGTATGCAGTAAACAATGGCTAGAGCCCAGTCGTGGCCCAACGTACTGTAGAAACTAATAAAGTCATTGATAAATCCTTGAGCTGGCCAATGAGATGCCGACGTCTGGACTCGGCCAGCACCAGCAGTACGCATGAGTCGCGTGACCCGTCCAATCAAATTTGGTTCGTTGACCGTATATTGGTCGAGTTCCGGGAGTCGGCAGGCCTGACCTTCTCCGTCTCACTGCTCTACGATCCAGCCGTCTCCAGGAGTCGGCGGTACTGTCCTTGTCTGTCTCACTGCTCGTGGATCCCGCTGACTCTAGGCCGTCGAATCCAGGGAGTCGGCAGGACTGACCTTATCCGTCTCAATCTCTTGGATCCCGCGAGCTTTGATCATGTCCTACCGATCTCGCCGGATCCCTCGAGTCGGCCTGACCAGCCGTCTTCTCTTACGCAATGATGCACCGATGTTTAGAAACATTATTTATTCCTGGTTATAGATTACTGTCCAGTTCCTGTCCGTGACATTGCGTGTTTAATTTCTAAGTCGTGTTTGCTGATGGTTTCTGACGCAACATCATGGATAGTTCCGTTAAATTGTGACGCCGGTGTATGTTTATTTTAGGGCATCTAAGATCGCAGCTCTGGCAACACATTCATGTTTTAAAGATATTGGAGTCGATGGGATCGACCAACAATGAGGCGTTGTAGGTCAGGCTGCATACTAATTTTAGTCGCACAAAGAAAGAAAAAAGAGGAATCGGTAGTAAACCGCCTCTCTGGTCAAACTGATGTGACGAGACAGTAACTGCACCACAGCGTGATGGCGTGCTAGTCTAGCCAAAGTTAACTCGCCGACCTCGATGCAGCTGCCGCCGAAGATGAAACGAATGTGCAGCAAAAATAAGAGTTTGCCCCCCTCGTTTTCTTCGTTGCATCTCTATCTTCTTCACCTCCATCTCAACCTCTCCAAAGGCCAACGCGCCCATCCGAAAGCTTTCTCTCGGCACCCCACCCACAGGCCGTAGCACCATTCCTTGCATAGCGTCCAACCTCTCCTCATAAACCCCAATCACACTTCTACATCCGCCCCCTCTTAAAATCCATCTTGAATCAATGGCGGCATCGATGGACATCGCCGAGTGGGGGAAGCTTGCCGGCGACCCGTTCGACCTCATCATTGAGCGTCTGGACGTTACGAGCGCCGTCCGGCTGGCCGCATGCTGCAAGGAGTTGGCCCGCATGGTGGCGTTCACTATGGTTCTGCACCATTGGTATGAACCCTACCTGCTGATGCCTCGTCCTGCCAACTGGTATCCTCATCCCAGTCGTGGGCCGGACACGGTGTTCGACGTCGTGCCCCTCGACCATCCTCGGCGAACCGCCATACTAGAGCCGTTCATGGAGTACGGACACTGGATTGGCATGAACGGCGACTGGCTCGCAGCTATGAACGGTGCCGAGAGATGGTTCCTCGCCACTACTGCAGAAACCCTTACTAGTGACGGGCCATTTTTGTTGATCAGTGACGGGCAAGCCGCCCGTCACTAATATGCTGTCACTGGTACTCAGTTACTAGTGACGGGCAGTAGATATGTATCAGCCCGTCACTAATATGCTGTCACTGGTACTCAGTTACTAGTGACGGGCAGTAGATATGTATCAGTGACGGGTAGACTGAACATGCATGTCACTAGTATTGATGAAGGCCCAGCAGCGTACTATTTTCTAGTGACAGGCCCATTATCTTGCCTGTCACTGATATACATTTCGGTAATAAAAAAATTAAATTCATTTTCCACTTATATTCCAAATAGCACAAAGTTCACATAATCCAATATGACGTAATATCTGCACGATAACACAATGACATAAGAACTTGCAGATTGCATGATCCAAATTACAATGTGGCATTTAACATCACACGTAGGAAAATCCAAAACACACAGCACAATCCAAAAAATATTCCCACAATGGTACCAGCCACATCGATATGTCCAGGCGTCCACTTCATAGTCCTCGAGATCATTAGCTACTTGTGCATCCCCATTCTTTGACACTACAAGGAAATTGAAAGAAATTCAGTGGGATGATGTTGACTGCTTTATGAAGCATGCCAGCCAATTATAACTAATTGTGTCTCCTACAATCTGACTTTCTAGTGCCATGAAGCTAGTTTCTTTAACACAAAATACTGCAAAGGTGTGCGTGAAAACTGCTCACAGTAATGATCCAGATCTAGTAAAGCATCACCTAGCAGTAGTACTAGATGATTGAACAAAACTTGCTTTTGCCAAGTTCGAATTCAGTTATCAGTAGCCTATGTACAAGTAACTTGAATAATCGTCTGACATCCTACGTTGGAAAAAGTAGAGGGAGAATGTACCTTCCACTCCATAGTTGGAGCAACACATGACTGTTTGCCATACAGGTCAGCAAACTTGCGACTGAAAGAAGAAACAATACAGCATATAAAGTGAGGACATGTATCTCTGATGTCTATGAATAGTGTATTCAGTTCATACAGAAACATTCACAGAACACAACATACACACAAAAGACGAATAAGTAACCCACCTGACTGATGCTGCAGATACTATTTCATCTCCACGCTCCAGAATAAAGATATAGAATCCACGGAAATCAAGCCGGAGAAAATCTGACCTGCACAAGGTCAAGAAACGAGAGAGCAATCAAACATCACTCACTGAGAAAGGCTACCGATTCAATTTGTTGCCATGATGCAACTTTCAGATAGAACCTTTATCAATGTGATGCGGAGCATATAAAAGAATACCCAAACAAATTACGCATCCCAGTAACTCAACACAAAGTAAGCCAGAGTGATCAATACAAGCGTATGAGATTCAAAGTACCTAAGCGATATATGCACCCACGTAAGCACTAGGAATAGGTCCACCGGTTAGTCACTACAAAACTAGAAATAAGCTATTGTATTTCCAAACATCATTTCCATATTGCATGTTATTCGAGAGGAACAAAAAGGAAAACATAATGTAAGCTCAAAAATATCACAAGACTACACATGTATATGCCTACACTTGAGCCTACAAGAAAAAATCAACATGGGAGGAAGGAAGGCCGTGAAGGGAGTAACCGTACTGACCAGTGGCGTGGGGAGGCGGAGCGGTCGTCGGAGGAGAGCGGGTCGGCCTCCCCGTGGCGGCGCCGGCGGCGCATCTAGAGGAACCGGTCGGCGTCCTTCTCGTGGACGAGCGCCGGAGCCGTACCGCACCGTCGAGTAGCGGGGGCAGCCGAGCCGTTTAAGATGGAGGTCGGGGATAAGGAGAGGCGCGCAAGGCCGGGCTGGTTCGTCCTCGACGGCGGCCGGCAGGGGCAGCTAGGGTTCTGCGCGGCGGCTCGATTGGAGGCGCAGCAAGGCGGGGTGGGCGAGAGAGATGTACCGGGAGAGGTGGCGGGGATGGGGGAGACCGGCCGCCGCCGCCGATCCCCACGGGCCTCCATCGGGACCTACAGATGGAGAAGAACGGAGGAAGGGAGCGGCAAAGAGGGTGACATGCCTCAAACTACTATTTTTTTTAACGGTAAATAGACAATCTATTAAACTTCAGCCATAGCAATGCCACTGGCCAGCAAGCTCACAACACAGCTGGGGGCCTCATCCTCCCAAAAAGAGTCCTGGGACTCACTACTCACACCCATCTTAGTCAGTTCATGGGCAACAGAATTACACTCACGCCTACTGAAAGAGAAAATGACAAATTGCATAAACTTCTTGCCTCTCGAACCAGCACACCAATCGTTGCCTTGTCATAACTTCTGGTCTTCAGAGCATTCACCAGATTTGACGAATCAGACTCAAAGACTAAACGATTAGCCCCGATTTTGATTGCCCCATCAATGGCTACAAGGCAGGCAACAGCCTCAGAATGAAGTGCATCCCTAAGGTGCACAGCTTTTCCCGCTCCAGCAGCAACGAACTCGCCCACCTGGTCGCGAATGACATAACCCCAACCCCCTTCCCTTGTTGACTGATCAAAAGCCCCATCGAAATTTACTTTGACAAACTCCTCAGGAGGCCTTGACCACTTATGCTTATCAGGTGGCTTAGGGAGTTTGTCAGGGTCCCTTTGGTAGGAGAAATCAACAGCTAGCTTCTCCACCCGGTGGCACACCTCTTGTGGGTTAGAGAAGGCCTCCCCTGCATTTGCTTTGTTTCTAACACTCCACCACTCCCACATCAGGATTAAGCTCTTCATTTTGTCTTGCTCCTTGGTCTTCCACAGCTCTGCCAGCATCTCATGTGCCGAGGTGCAAAGAAGCAGCTTTTCCTTCATATCACCAAGCCCCAGCCTGCTCCATCACTCTCTTATCTTTTTACATTTCAGAAAAGTGTGCCCTCCGTCTTCATTCATTCTGTGACACACCGGACAGCGGGTATCAGGGTGAAAACTCTCATGGACAAACATTCTGAGCGAGGCGCCACACAAACATTCTGAGCTTATTAGGTGCTTTTAGCTGCCAAATCTACTTCCAATTGGCCCTTTCAATGATGATTCCTGGATTGTTGTAGGAGCATTCAGCCTCTCTTCCCTCCCTTCGATCTCTCAGCTTCACACCAAGCTTGTATGTCGATTTTACCGAGAACATACCCTTCGGATCAAAGTGCCATGCCAATGTGTAATCCATGTTCTCACACAGGCTGATAGAGAGGATGGATTTTGCATCATCAGGGTGAAAACTCTCATGGACAAGGTCGACATCCCACCCTCCGATGGTCGGGTCAATAAGACCAGCCACCTTTCCAAACAGAGATCGACCGTGAAGAGGTCTTGGTCTCCTTGTGTCCCCATCCGGGATCCATGGGTCCTTCCACACCTCAACATTGGAGCCATCCCCAATCCTCCAAACCAGGCCCTCCTTCAGAAGGTCCAGCCCTTTCAAAATGCTCCGCCAAGTGTAAGAAATCCCCGGCTTCGCAGTAGCCTCCAAGACACTGTTTTTAGGGAAGTATTTGGCTTTCAGTAATTGGCCGCAAAGTGAGTCAGGTTCCTGGATCAGCCTCCAACCCTGCCGAGCCAGCGTGGCCATGTTGAAGAGATGTAAATCTCTAAACCCCAGCCCGCCCTCACTTTTTGGATTTGTGAGGCATTGCCAACCAAGCCAATGGTTCCTCTCTTCCTCTTGATTGTTCCACCAGTACCGGCAGACCATAGAACATATCTCATCACAGAAAGTTTTGGTGATGTCAAAGCAGGACATCGCATAGATCGGGATGGCCTGGGCCACAACTTTCACCAAAATCTCCTTCCTTGCTCTAGACAGGAATTTCTCCTTCCACCCTTGAATCAGTTTCCAAATTCTCTCTTTGAGGTAACCGAAGGCTTTACATTTCGATTGACCCAAAAAGATAGGGAGACCTAGGTATCTTTCATTAAAAGCTTCATCTTTTATGTCAAGCAGATTTTTGAACCTCCTTTTTGTTGCTTGTGCCGTCCCTTTGCTAAACATTACAGCCGATTTGTCTTTGTTAATCACTTGACCCGAAGCGTCTTCATAGAGGGTCAAGATCTGTTGAAGCTTTGCAATGCTTGCATCGTTTGCCTTCATGAAAATGAGTGAGTCGTCGGCAAAGAACATGTGGTTTATTCGTGGTTCATTTGGACAGATCTGCACCCCTTGGAGGGACCCTTCTTCCTCAGCCTTCTGAAAAAGGGCCGAAAGACCCTCAGCACACAAAATGAACAAGTACGGCGAGAGAGGGCACCCCTGCCTCAGCCATGCTGAGGGGTAATGACCTCCGTCAAATCATTGTTGACTTTGACCCTATAAGAAACAGATCTCACACAGCCCATGATTAGCTACACCCAAACTGTCGAGAACCCCATCTTTAGCATAATCTTTTCCAGAAAAGATCACTCCACCTGGTCGTATGCTTTGCTCATCTCGAGCTTGACATCAGCCAGACCTTCTTTCCCCCGCTTCCTCAGGTGCATGAAGTGGGTAATCTCATAGGCAATTAAAATGTTATCTGTGATCATTCTTCCTGGAACAAAAGCGCTTTGGCTTTGTGAGATAATCTTCGGGAGAACCTCCTTCATCCTGCATGCGATCACTTTAGCCACAATCTTGAAGACCACATTACAAAGGCTGATCGGCCTCAGGTCCTTCATTCTCTCTGGGTTCTTTGTCTTGGGGATGAGCACGAGAATGGTCTCGTTCCACCCATCAGGAGTAGGGCTACCGTTCAGGACAGCCAGGATTTTAGCCTGCACCTTGCTTCCCACAATATCCCAGAACCGCTTGTAGAACACGGTCGGCATGCCATCCGGGCCAGGCGCCTTCAGATCGCCCATCGAATTCAGGGCTTCCTTTATTTCTTCAGCAGTAAAAGCTTTCATCAAGAACTCATTCATCTCATCCGTAACAGACCGGGGAACACTGCCCAAAAGTTTAGCCTCTCTAGTTCCTGCATTAGAAGAAAAGAGGGACTTGTAGTAGTTAGCAATGAAATTTCTCAGCTCCACTTCACCCTCCACCACACTTTCGTCATCCTTTTTGAGTTTCTTGATCTGGTTAACCCTCTTCCTCTCGGATGCGCACGCATGGAAGAAACTGGTATTTCGGTCCCCCTCCTTGAGCCAGTGGGCATGGGCTCTTTGTTTCCAGTAAACGTTCTTTTGGTCTTGTAATCTTTCAAGCTTGTAACGCAACATGTGCTCTTGAGAGACCTGTTGTTGGGAGATCTTGCTTCTCCTACATAGGTTAAGATCCTTCTTGGCCTTTTTTATTCTATTCTTCAGTTCTCCCAAAACCTCTCTACTCCAGGAGTGGAGCTCGTTGCCCACCCTCTTAATTGCTTCAGCACAGTTGAGTTCCTCGCAACCACTGCTAAATCCCAAGCATTTTGCACAACCTCCTCACACTGCTCTTCCTCCAACCATCTAGCTTCAAACTTTGGTTGAGGTGTTATCCCTGAGCTTCTTTTGCAAAGAATATCCGGTTCCAAGACAAGAATCACTGGCCTGTGATCCGAGTGCCTTGCGTCACCATTAATAGCTTTGTACACAGGGAAGTGCATTCTCCACTCCAAGTTTCCACTGCCCTGTCCAGCCTTTCTTTTATATATGTCTCAGCCTTGTGGCTATTGTTCCTCCAAGTGTATGGATCCCCACAAACCCCAGATCCTCAAGCTCACAGAACTCCAGCGATCTCCTGAATTTCTCCATGCACACCTGTGTCTTCACTTGTGAAAGGACAATGATGTCGCCTAGAGGGGGGGGGGGGGTGAATAGGCGATTAAAACTTTTCCGGTTTAGGCTTGCTAATTGCGGAATAAAACTAGGTGTTTAAATTAACAAGCCAACAACCTAAATAAACTAGGCTCACCTATGTGCACCAACAACCTATGCTAAGCAAGACAAGCAACAAGGTGATAGCAATATAGAATACTTCAAGCACGAAGGCTATCACAATGTAAAGTGCATAAGTAAAAAGCTCGGGTATAGAAATAACCGAAGCACATGGAGACGAGGATGTATTCCCGAGTTCCTCCTTGAAAGGGAGTACGTCTCGTTGGAGAGGTGTGAACCGACACAACGGTTCAACAACCACAAAGGTTTCACCCTCTTCTCCGATGAACCGCACCACAAAGGTTTGGTTCACCTTCCACTATCGGTATTCCTTCGAGGCGGAATCCGGAGCCTTTCAACAACAATCGGGGCACAACCCACAATGGGATTGGGGGCTCCCGAACGGCTTTCAACAACAATCTGAGGCACAACCCACAAAGGGATTGGGGGCTCCCGAACGGCTTCAAGTGACCACACAAGGGTCCAACCACCACAAAGGCGTCTAGGGCCCGAAGACCCAAGAGTAACAAGTTCACAAGATTTTAACTTCCACGAATCCTCGTGGAGAGCACACCGATGCACCAAATGCAAAAGGCAAGAGCACAAGTGCTCAAGTCCTCCACTCTCAAATTCCAACAAAGCAACAAATGTTATGGGAGAATAAGAGAGGAAGAACAAAGAGGAGAACCACTCAGGAACTCTAAGAACTAGATCCACTATGTTCCCCTCACTTAGAGGAGATATTGATTGGTGGAAATATAGATCTAGGTCTTCTCCTTCAATCCTTCAAAGATCAAAGAGTTTGGGTGTAGGGATTGGGAGATATCAAGGAAATGAGCTTGCAACAATGGAGGAGAGAGAAAGCAAAGGTTGTTGGGCTGAGCTAACTGGCTGGAGGAAGGTGGAGGGGTATAAATACCCCTCCCAGAAAAACTAGCCGTTGCAGCCAGAAATCACACCGGAGTTTCCGGTCCTAGTGACCGAAAACTCCGGTCCGGGGCGGAAACTCCGGCCCCCTGGGGGCGGAAACTCTGGCCCCCACCAGGGGGTGAACCATTTCCAGACGAGAAAAGCATAGGCAGAAACTCCGGCCCCTGGGACCGGAAACTCCGGCCTGGGGCGGATACTCCGGCCCCTTGGGCCGGAAACTCCGGCCCCCACCAGGGGCTGAACAAGAAAAACACTCTCCGAGGAAAACCAAGGACCAGAGACTCCGGTCCAGAAGACCGGAGACTCCGGCCTGAAAGCAGTGAAACTGCAAAACCTGAAATGCAATAACTTTCTCGTATGAACTCCAAAACAGGTGAATCCAATTGCGTTGGAAAGGTAACGACAAGCTTTACTACAAGCATCAAAACCCATGTGTGGAAATATTAAGGGTCACAAATATGGAGGAGATATCACACATGGGAGGTGCGGACCTTATCTCGAGGAGGACCGGTAATATTTCCAACACCGAGAACGCAACAAGTTTTCCAAATGAAATCCGTTTTCGAAGAACTTGGGCTTGTCATGACGATCACGACAAGCACCAAAACCCAACAAGGAGAAAAGCCAAATAGGAACCAAGAAAGATGATATGCCAAGTATGCAACGGTATGAGCTCTCCACAAAGATGCGATCAAGTTACTCACTTGAGAACCCCTCTTGATAGTACGCCGTCTATCCTAAAACCCGGTCTCCCACTAACAACATGAGACCGGTAAAATAGAAAACCTATCAAGATCATACCTTTGCCTTGCGCATTCCACTTGAGCTCGATGATGACGATCTTCCTCTCTCAAGATGGAACACCTTTCTTGATTGCTCTTTGCTTGGTGAAGATTCAAATGTTGCTCCCCCATACACCAAGATGGGAGTGCCACTCTTAGGAACATCTTCACTTGACCATTATCTCCAAATGGGTGGCAAGCTTCACGCATATGATTTCTTCGAGATGCTTCTCTTGAACTTGTACTTCATCTTCTCTACATATGACCATTCTTCATATAAAACCATGAATAGAGCATTGATCATCATGTAATCTTCTACAGTCCAACACATGAACTCCAATCTTTTCCTATGGACAAGATCTACAAGAATATCTCAATGCAAACATTAGTCCATAAGGATTGTCATTAATTATCAAAACCACACATGGGGCACTTTCAACTTGTCCCCCCTGCTTCTCGCTGTCGAATAGGATCTCGTTAAAATCCCCGAAGCACATCCATGGCAAACTAGATTGCCCATGAAGGATGCGCATGAGCTTCCACGTCTTCTCCTTTGCTCCAGCCTGCGGCTCCCCATAAATCCCCGTGAGACGCCAGGTGAAACCATCCTCCCCACTGATGACCGCGTCGATGTGGTACCGCGACATCCCTGGGTTCACTGTCAACTTGACCTCTTTCTTCCAGAATAGGGCTAAACCCCCACTCCGCCCCACACAGTCTTTCACCTCCATGTTTGGCATGCCCAACAACACCTTGATTCGCTTCATCTCTTCCTTGTCTAATTTAGTTTCTGACAAGAAGAGAATATCAGGATCTTCCGCCTTCCACAAATCTAGAAGGCCCATAACTGTCGGCTGGTTCCCAAGCCCCGGCAGTTCCAAGAAATAACCTTCATTGATCACTGCAGGGCTGAAACTGCGGCCCCGCGTCTATGTTTACTCCTTCCCGTCTCAGGTTGTGACCTGCCTTGACCTTCTGTTTCATCAGGTCCTTCTCGCTCCTATGTTTCTTCTCCTTTCCTTGCCCAGTATCGAAATCAGCAGTGCTTAGCGCGCCTTCGGCTTCCGCACTTATCCCCACAGGCACAATCACGAGAGACATGTCCTTGTTGATCATGTCAATCTGCTCACCCTCCATTGATAGTCCTCCCGGCGCAGCTCCGCCCTCACCCGGTTTTCGCTTCTTCTGGGTCAGCACTTGAGGACTCGCTGTGCCCGGGAAGAGTTTTCGAGCAATGTCGGCCACCTAGGATTGCCCAAGCGCCGCAGAAACCTTTGCACGTGGTGAAGAAACGACCTGCTCCCCAGGTTTCAGAACATCACCATCGCTTCTGGGTCAAACTACTAATTAAGCAAGGAACACAAATATGCAGCGCAACGCCCTCTATTATCTGAATTCAGCAGTCGATTACAGAGGAATTGGACAGGTTCAGAGGAAGGATTAAGGTTCAGAATACAAGTTTGCTTCACCACGAACAGTGGCGGCTGGGGTGTAAACCCTAATTGAAAGATAAGATAAGATTTTCCTTCCCAAGCTTCGACTAGAAGTAGCAGCAGCAGGAAGAAAGCGACAGGGACAGAGTGGTTGGCGCGGTAATGCTCCAGCTGGAAAGGTGATTTGAAATAGCGACGCCTCGGTTGATCATAGCCGTAGACCTGCTAATCAATGGTCCACGTTGCTTCTCAGAGCGAAGCGGTAAGTAGCAATGTGGTATGTTGATCAGAAGATGGATGGCTAAGAATCACCCAATGCGCTGCTATATTCAGAACACCTTGTTAATCTTCAGTTTTGTCAGGCAATAGAGCTTCCGGTTGTGACAACTCTCCCATCGCAAGAGCAGATTTGCCCTCAAGGATGGAAAGCTGGAAAGGCCTTCTGTATGAATGTCGAGTCCTCCCAAGTTGCTTGCTCTGGCGGTAAATTCTGCCACTTGTAAAGCCACTGAACCACTCGGACCGAAATGGCTCCTTGCACCCTTGGAATCAATTTCCTCTCTAAGATAGCTTCAGGAGCGACAAGTATAGTGCCATCTGGATTAAGCAGAGGTAGATGAGGACTGGGTATTGCTTGAGGACCCAGATGTTTCTTTAGCTGGCTCACATGGAATGTATGATGTAACTGACATCCTTCAGGCAACAACAATTTGTAAGAGGTGTTTCCCACTTTTTGTAGAACCCGAAATGGGCCATAATATTTGGAATGCAACTTAAGATAGCGGTGAATGCTCAAGGAGGTATGTCTATAAGGTTGTAACTTGAGGTACACCATATCACCCACTTCCAATGTTCTTTCCTGCCTGTTTTTGTCAGCCTGTACCTTCATACGTTCTTGGGCTTTTAGCAAATTATCCTTGATTTGTTGTGCAATCTCTGTGACTGTTGCATGAGGAGTTGATACGTCTCAAACGTATCTATAATTTCTGATGTTCCATGTTGATATTATACCAATTGTTACATGTTTTATATACACTTCATAGCATTTTTATGCATTTTCTGGGACTAACCTATTAACAAGATGCCACAGTGCCAGTTCCTGTTTTCTGCTGTTTTTGTATTCCAGAAAAGCTAGTCTGGAAATATTCTCGGAATTGGACGAAACTTGGACAGAACCTCCTATTTTTCCAACACGTACACGGAGTCCAAAGGAGAGACGGAGGGGAGCCACGAGGCAGCCACACCATGGGGCCACGCGGCCCCCTGCCACGCCGTGGGGTGGTGTGGGCCCCACGGGCGTCTCCAGCCACCGCTCTTTCGCCTATTTATTCATCCCGACGCGAAAACCCTAGATACCCGAGCCATTATCCACGAAAAGTTCCAGAGACGCCGCCGCCGTCAACCCTAGCTCGGGAGGGTTTAGAAGCTCTTCCCGGCACCCTGCCGGAGAGGGGAATCATCACCGGAGGGCTCTACATCACCATGCCTGCCTCCGGAGTGATGCGTGAGTAGTTCATCCTTGGACTACGGGTCCATAGCAGTAGCTAGATGGTTGTCTCTCCACTTTATGCTATCATGTTTAGATCTTGTGAGCTGCCTATCATGATCAAGATCATCTTATTGTAATGCTACATGTTGTGTTTGCTGGGATCCGATGAATATTTAATACTATGTCAAGTTGATTATCAATCTATCTTATATGTTATTTATGATCTTGCATGCTTTCCGTTACTAGTAGATGCTTTGGCCAAGTAGATGCTTGTAACTCCAAGAGTGAGTATTTATGCTAGATAGTGGGTTCATGCCTCCGGTAATCTGGGAGAGTGACAATAACTTCTAAGATTGTGGATGTGCTGTTGCCACTAGGGATAAAATAACCGATGCTTAGCTTAAGGGTACGCCGTTAGGTCTAATGCATTTGTTTACATTACGCACATTACTTAATGCGATTATCCGTTGCTTGCAACTTAATACCAATGGGGAACTCCGATGACAACCTGGAGGTGGATTATTAGTCATAGACGCTGTTGGATAACGGTCTATGTATTTTGTCGTAATGCCCACATGAATATCATAGTAATCATCATGTCATATATATGCATTGTCATGCGCTCAATATTTTGTCAATTGCCCAGCTGTAATTTGTTCACCCAACATGTTAGTTATCTTTTATGGAGAGACACCACTAGTGAACTGTGGACCCCGGTCCATTCTTTTACACTGATAATACAACCAACTGCAAACATTGTTCCTTTTCATTCTCTGTAATTTACTACAGTTTTCCACACCATACGTTTAATCCTTTGTTTTCAGCAAGCTGGTGAGATTGACAACCTCACTATTTCGTTGGGGCAAAGTAGTTTGATTGTGTTGTGTGCAGATTCCACGTTGGTGCTCGAGAAACGGCGCCACCAACAACCTTCAGAAGTGATTTCTTGCTCCTACTGCACGATTAAACCTTGGTTTCATACTGAGGGAAACTGCTGCTACACTTCTTCATACCTTTCTCTTGGGGTCTCCCAACGAACGTGCGATCCATGTCATCAGGAGTCACCTCAGGATTGTTGTCTTCAGTTGGTAAGAACAGTTTAGCTAACTGTGGTGGTGGTCTTGGATAGAATGCCTAAAATGGGGTCATCTTCAGAGAGGTATGAAAAGATGTATTATACCACCATTCTGCCAAGGCTAGCCATTGATGCCATTTTTTTGGTTGCAAGAATGCCATGTTTCTGAGATAGTTTTCCAAGCATTGAGTCACGCGTTTGGTTTGCCCATCTGTCTGAGGATGATAAGCAGTGCTGAAATGTAATTTGACTCCCAATGACTTGAATAGTGATTGCCATAAATTACTGGTGAAGATTCTATCACGGTCAGTAACTATGACTGTTGGTAGTCCATGCAGCTTGAAAATATTTTCTCTGAAAGCTCGTGCCACTGAATGCACAGTTATAGGATGTTCCATTGAGATAAAACTAGCTGGGTGGCCCGCGCATTTGCGCGGCTAGATTTTTTATACATGTTCCTTTGGTGGTGTTTGCTCTTTCACTTACTTAGACCAATGGCTAAATGTTAGTCGATTTAATATTTTAGCTACTTTGACAATATCATAACATTTATGTAAATATCATAATATGCTACATGTAGTTTCCGAATACCTTTATTGGTTAATGATGACCAATGGTGTACACTTTTCCTCCTCTCTTGATTTCTATTGTGGCTGAACAATATGTTTACCATTTTTGGACATGTTATAAAATGAACAATTGCTGGCACGTGTGCCTATCTGTATAACAATAGCAAAAAAACATCCTTCCTAAAAAAAATGTTCATTGTTTTTTCTTCCCCTTCTTGATGTTGTACACTAAACCCAACTAAATTCTTTAAATCATTTGAGACTTTGAGTTAATCTCTTTTATCAAACAACAATAAATGTCAATAGATGAAATACTGGTTTGCATTTATATATCGAGTGAGGCGTTTTTTATACGTACAGAGCACAAAACATGTCATTTCATTCTGAACTATGTATATGTTGTCTCCATTTTTATAAATATTTCAACGTGATTTTCAATTTTTAGAACTTCGTTTAACACAATTGAACTCGGGGGCCAATTTGAATATCTTGTATATATCAATATACTATAGAAACTGATAAGCAAGTACGCCACCTGAATCATCTTGGACTTCTTCTAATGTCGATTTGGCACCAGCCTATAGAAACATACTGTCCATAATAGCTCTTGAAATCTCAAAGTAAATACTAATAGAATCCTTCTCAAGTGTTTTTATAGTCTTCGTCATAAATTATGAACCTTGCCGATCAGTGCATGCAATGAAATATATATCACATACTCTTGCAATCTCTCAACTTGATGCTCACATGCTATTACTTCGGATTGCACCGTAGCCTGCGTGCGTGTCTGACTACTCAGGCTGCCCTCGCCCAGGACGCCACACGTCTGTGTTGCCAGCCAACGCTGCTCCGACCATCCTCTTGACTACGCTGAGAGGAGACACTACGTGACTTCCTCTTAATCGTGAGGTTCCATAGTCCATCTTCTTTTGGATTTGTTGGCTGCTTCGGGTCCATATTTTTTGCTACCGCTCAGGGATCTGCAGGCTCGAATAAAAAACAAAAGCAAAAGCTTCCTACAAAAAGGAGGCCAGAAATATATGTTCTGGAGTCGCATATATGTTGGCAGATTCATATTTGGTAAGAAGGACACCGAGTTTGACTTAACCTCCAAAAGGCCTAAACTTAGTAGCCAAAAGATAAGGTACGTATTCTGACCTTGAGTAGTGAATAATCTGTCTGGAAACAATACATTGTACGCAATATAACATTCCCCAGAATCTTCTGTATCATATATTTTTGTAAGATAATGTCTTTCACATAACTGAGATCAATAGTTGTCAAGTGAGCCTTTTAGTCTTCAAACCACAAATTGATAGGTGTTTCCTGGTTCTCCTGAAAGTACTGTTTTTTAGACTAAAGGACAGTGCATTTACTTCTTGAAACAGACGAAGAGTGTACTAATTAATTAAGTAAAAACATATAACGTGTGGGAAGTTGATGCAGCTATGACATACATGATTTGGTACAGGAACCTTAGTAAAATTTCAAGTAACCACACACATGTACACCAACTCGTAGACGATTCTCTTTTCTTTTTTTGACCATTGCAAACTTAGAGGATATTTACTTTATTCTTGACAGAGTTTGACAGTGTCATCAAAAGATGAGTACTTTTCCTATATATAGTGCAGTCGTCCCCCAAATAACCAATGCTAGAATATGACAAAAAAAAGAGGAGATGTACTGTGTTATAGTGTCTCGTGTAGGCTGCAGCTTCATGAGACGGTCGAACCCTGGAAATTTTATCCAAGCGAAGCATCGACGTAACCTGGATCAATCTAACAATCCGTGTGCATGGGTGACACTGCTGCGAGCATGCGCCGACTGTTAGAATAATAAGAAGAGATGTATTGTGTTGAACTGCAGCTTTTAAGACGGGCAAACCCTGCAAATTGCATCTAAGTGAAGCTTCACGCATTTGTGCGGATAGATTTGCTATATGATATTTGCATAAGAAAAACAATCCGTCAATATTTTGTACATTTATAAATACTTTATTTTCGAAGAGCGCAGGTTTGATTCAAAAAATTCATGGATATATAATTCAAAGATAGGTAAATGGCTCGCATGTTTGCATCCCTAATTGGCCATGTTATGTATTGATGTTCACATGTCTAACATTAATGGAAAATATTTTTTATTATCTCTATAACTTCATGCTAGGATTAAATTTGTAATATCATCTACAAAATAAATCTTGCTATCCATTACTTTGTATGTGTAAATAGGGTTTTATTGAGTTATTGTTAGAACTGTTAAATGTTATTTTATTGCCAGCCCGAGCACATGCACGGACACGGTGGTGTATGTTTTTGACATTTCAGATAAAATTAAATGGTAAGGGCAGAATGGAGCAACACATACATATACTATTGGTCAAAACATAGCTGCAAGGGGAATAAAATCTAAAACGGTTGCAAAAAGACAGGCCAAGCAATTACGTACAAACATGATTTGCCTAAAAGACACGTTTGATCTACTTTGGACACTTGAAAAAATAAATCAAGTAGGAAAGTTAAAAAAAAGTATATATGTACCTGAAATTGGTCGTTTAAGCTGACAGTTCACTCAATCTTAACCTCCTTATGTATTCCTGCATGGGACACGTTGTCTATAAGGCAGTCTGGCGATCGATATAAATACTTCAGATCATATGCACATACGGATGTAGCTGTTTTGTCTTGCACGATAAAAATTATTCTGTACATACAAAATTACATTGTGTATATGAGATGATTACATACCTTCGTATTGAGTATATCCTGATTTCCTGGCAAGTTTAAGTAGACTCAGGTAGATCGTAACGTCGCCCACATCGCGGCGTGGCATGAGAAATTACGCGTCCGACAACGTTACATATTGAGCAGGTCCCTGTCTTTGAAAGCGTGATCACCATGCCTTGATGACAATGTAGTCGAGAAGAACGTCGGCTGTAATGCTTCGTGAGGCCCAGCCGGCTGGCCGATGGCACGATTCTGGTGTCCGTTTTCCTTGATGGTCAGTGGCAGTATCATCGTTGTGATTTGTGTAGGTTTTAGGGTTGAAGCTCACACCCTTTGTCTCGGGGTGGCCTACGTGTTATATAGCCGAACTGGCATCAGGAGGTTACAGCGAGATTACATGCGTGAGAGAGAAGAAAGGGATCGATCTTATCTTATAATCTGATAAGATCGTTTACATGAATATCTCTAACTATGCTAACAACTAACTGTCTCGCTAACACCCCTCCTCAATCCGAACCTGTTCTAAGGTTCAGATTGTTCTTGAATTCCTCAAAGGGCCTAGGCGGAAGCGCCTTTGTGAAGCCATCTGCCACTTGATCATTTGTAGATATGAATCTGATCTCAAGCTGTTTGCTAGCCACTCTTTCTCTTACAAAATGGAAATCTATTTCAATATGTTTAGTTCTTGCATGGAATATAGGATTAGCTGATAAGTAAGTTGCTCACATATTATCACACCACAAACAAGAGGGTTGGTTCCTTGTAATGCCGAGTTCCTTCAACAATGACTCAACCCAGATTATTTCAGCAGTGGCATTTGCAAGAGCTTTGTATTCAGCTTCAGTGCTGGACCTGGAAACTGTTGCTTGTTTTCTGACACTCCAAGAAATTAAGTTAGGGCCAAAAAAGACTGCAAAGCCGCCTGTAGATTTTCTATCATCTACACAACCTGCCCAGTCTGCATCGGAAAATGCACTCACCAATGTGGAGGGTGACTTTCTGAAAGTTATGCCGAGACTAGTAGTCCCTTTAACATACCGTAATATTCTTTTCACAGCTGTCCAATGATCTGTGGTTGGTTGATGAAGATATTGGCATACTTTATTGACTGCAAAGGCAAGATCGGGTCTTGTGAGTGTCAGGTACTGCAATGCACCAACAATGCTTCTATATCTTGTGCAATCATTTGGTCCAAGTGCTTGGCCTTTTGCAAGTGAGAGCTTTTCGGATGGTGATAGAGGAGTTGGTGCCGGCTTGCTCTTCTTCATGTTCACCCTGTCCAACAAGTCTAATGCATACTTTTTTTGGGTTAGGGTTAGTCCTTCCGAAACTTCTTCACCTCAATTCCCAAGAAATAATGTAAATCACCTAGATCTTTTAGTGCAAACTCCATACTAAGATCTTGAAGTAAAGCATTTATGGACTTGTTGGATGAGCTGGTAACTATGATATCATCAACATAGACCAATACAAACATGATTATACCTGACTGGTTGTATATAAACAATGATGTGTCTGCTTTGGAGGGCAGAAAACCGAGTGCTAGCAGTTTGGAGCTCAACTTGGAGAACCATGCTCTTGGGGCTTGCTTGAGACCATATAGTGACTTATCAAGTCTGCATAAATGATTTGGGGCTTGTGGATTCTCATAACCCGGTGGCTGCTTCATATAGACCTCTTCTTCCAGAACACCATGAAGAAACGCGTTCTTCACATCTAGTTGCCTGAGACTCCATCCCCTGGAGACTGAAATAGATAAAACAAGTCTAATAGTAGCAATTTTTACAACAGGACTAAAGGTATCCTCATAGTCTATGTCGTATCTCTGTTTGAATCCTTTTGCTACTAATCTAGCTTTATATCTATCTATTGTACCATCAGCTTTCCTTTTTATTCTAAAGACCCATTTACAATCTATTATATTTTTACCATGATGAAATGGTACTAAGTGCCAAGTTTTATTTTCCATTAGAGCTTTATACTCCTCATCCATAGCATTTTTCCAGTTTTTATCAGCTAAAGCAATCTGCAGATTATTGGGTTCATCAGTTGTACAGGATAAACCATATCGAACAGTTCCATCGGTGTATTTTTTTGGTTTGGGATTACCCGTTTGCTGCCTGGTGCGGTGAGTTGCCGACGCAGAAGATCCAGCGTCGCCGTCCGTGCGGCCTGTCACTGTCGCGGGGTCGCCAGCCATGCGGCCCGTCGCTGTCGCGGGCCTCTTTTGGCGCGGAGCTCGTGGCGCCGCGCGTGGCTCGTCTCGCGCTTGGTGCGGTCGACGTTGCGTGGCAGCAGGAGACTCGCGGCCACGGCCCGTGCGCGCTGTCCCGGACGAAGATTCGCCCAGCCTCGCACTGGCCTCCTCCTGGCGCGCTGACGACGGCGATCCCGAGATGGATCCCTGTCCTGCTGGTGCCGCAGATCCCGGAGAGGATTGGGAATCCTGCTCGCTTTCCGTGCCATGCATGGCATCTAGCGACAACTCCATTTCTTCACCGTTTGGGCTCGTTTCTTCACCGTTTTCATCAGAATTTCGTGCTGCTTCTTCCTGGACTGATGCTTGGACCTGCGGGCAACTTAAACGAGCAGAGGTAGCTGAGACATTAGGTGTTAGATCATTGCATTGTTGTTGCCCCTCATGATGTAACGCCGAAGAGTTTTTGAGAGAATCATCAAGAAGTAGAATTTCTCGACGAAGAAGTGCACCAGCATTGGGATGAAGTTTGGCAAACGGAAAAACAGATTCATCGAACGCCACATCTCGTGAGATATAGACACGCCCAGAAGAAATGTCAAGGCATTTTACACCCTTGTGGATTTGGCTATAACCAAGAAAAACGCATTGTTTGGAACGAAAAGCAAGTTTACGCTGATTATACGGGCGAAGATTGGGCCAACAAGCGCAACCAAAAACACGGAGAGATGAATAATCAGGTTTGCGTTGGAGAAGACGCTCAACGGGTGTGTCATGATCAATGGTTTTAGATGGAAGCATGTTGATGAGATATGTGGCTGTTAGAAAGGCTTCATCCCAAAATTTTAATGGCATAGATGCATTTGCTAGGAGAGCAAGTCCTACTTCAACTATATGGCGATGTTTGCGTTCAGCTGAGCCATTTTGTTGGTGTGCATGCGGCAAGAAACATGATGTTCAATGCCAATTTTTGTAAAAAATGGGTGGAGTTTCTCATACTCACCTCCCCAATCTGTTTGCATAGCTAGGATTTTCTTGCCAAATTTGCGTTCAACGAGATTTTGGAAATTCTGGAAAACTTGGAAAACATCAGATTTTTTCTTGAGTAAATAAATCCAGGAAAACTTGCTGAAATCATCAATAAAGCTTACATAATAATTGTATCTTCCTACTGAGCTAGGTGCTGGTCCCCACACATCGGAGAACACAAGTTCAAGAGGGGAAGTGGAAACACTAGTGGAGCACTCATAAGGAAGTTGATGGCTCTTAGCTCTTTGACATGAATCACAAATCGACTCATTGCCAGAATTATTTGAACAAGGAAGTCTAAAGTGCTTAATAACTCGTTGAACAATACTGAAAGAAGGGTGACCGAGCCGGTCGTGCCACTTTGAAGAAGTGGGCTTGGAGATGCTAAACGCATGTTTATTGGAGTTTGAAGATGACGAAATCAACGGATAGAGGCCTCGGACGCATCTACCCTTAAGTGGCACCTTCTTCGTTGCTTGGTCCTTCACATAAAAACACCATGGATGAAATTCTAAGAACACATTATTATCTTTTGTGAAATGATGAACAGAGATTAGATTTTTGGTGGCATGTGGAACATGGAGAACATTGGCAAGATGTAGATTGCGATAAGGGGTAACAACAGATGCATGACCAACATGTTTAATGCTCATACCTGCTCCATTTGCCGCATGAATCTGGTCGTGACCAGCATATTTCTCCTTCATGGTGAGCCTATGAAGCTCACCCGTGATGTGGTCGGTGGCGCCGGTGTCGGGGTACCAGTTTGGATCCACCCCGTAGGAGGCCACATTGGCCTCTCTTTCTTCAACTTCATCCTCCTCATAACGCCACCAGCACGCCGTGGCAGCATGGCCCGGCTTGTGGCAGATCTGGCAGGTGATGCGGTCCTCGCCGCCACCCCTGCCGTTGTTGTTGTAGCCGCCTCTCCGGGCGTTGTTGTTGTTGTTGTTGTTGCCGTGGCCGTGGTTTCCGCCGCCGCGGTTGTTGTTGTAGAAGCGCCCATTGCCGCGGTGGTACCCGCGGCTGCCGCCGCGTCCTCCTCCATAGCCGCCGCGGGGAGGTCCTCTGCCTCCACGTCCGCCTCGTGGTCCGCCACGTCCGCGTGCGGCAGAGTTGACAGAGGAGTGCCCGCGCCGATCCCGCCGGAGAGGAGCTCCATGCGGTTGTCGTAGCTGGTGATCTGGGCGTACAGATCACTCACGGTGAGATTGTCGTGGTTGTTCCCGATGGCGGCGAAGATCGGATTGTACGTGTCGTCCAGGCCGGCGAGGATGTACGCCACAAGTTCGTCCTCATCGAGCGGCTTCCCTGCAGCCGCGAGCTCGTCGGCATAGCCCTTCATCTGCGCAAAGTATTGCGGGGCCGACTTGTTTTCCTTCTTGGTGTTCGCCAGGAGGATGCGTAGGTTGGTGAGGCGAGACTTGGACTGGGAGGCGAACATGGTTTTGATCGCGCTCCAGACCTCCTCGGACGTCTCCATGCCGCAAACCTGGAGAAGAATCTCTTTGGAAAGAGTTTGTGTTAGAAACGAGAGGACCTGTTGGTCCGTTGTGATCCAATGATCATAAGTAGGGTTAGGGGTTCCTGGTTCCCCCTTGTCTGGATTGCCGCCGATGGTCGGGGCGGGCGCCTTGATCTTGCCGTCGAGGTAGCCCATCAGCCGTGCTCCACGCACGGCGGGGAGAACCTGTGTCAGCCATAGTAGGTGGTTCTCCCTCGTCAGCTTCTCTGAGATGTTGACATTGCCGAAGGGATTCGACATGGGTGAGGTAGGGGATGGTGGTGCTAGGCTCTAGATGTGTTTAGGAAGCCGGCTCTGATACCATGTGATTTGTGTAGGTTTTAGGGTTGAAGCTCACACCCTTTGTCTCGGGGTGGCCTACGTGTTATATAGCCGAACTGGCATCAGGAGGTTACAGCGAGATTACATGCGTGAGAGAGAAGAAAGGGATCGATCTTATCTTATAATCTGATAAGATCGTTTACATGAATATCTCTAACTATGCTAACAACTAACTGTCTCGCTAACAATCGTGACACCGGTTTCGGCAGTTCTGTGCGTGTCTTATTCCCAATCTAATCTGGCTTGCTGGAAAAACAATTTATTTGGAATCAGATCTGGAGCACTGCCCCGTCAAAAAAAGAAGAAGATCTGGAGCACTGCTAACACAAATTCATATGGGTAGATACTGACGGACCTGCACCGGAACAACGACGGAATAAATCGGCGGTGCTACGCTGGGAGCCTCGGATCACAGATTCACCGGCAGCAGCAATAAGCACGTACGGTGATTCCTAGCTTAGGCGCCGGGACGGTGGTGCACACACGCAGCACATAATCGCGCAGGCGAGCGGCCGGTCATGCACGCCGGCAGGTGTACGGCAGCGTTCTGTACCAGACGGAGTAGTATCTGTGACAGGGTGCGACGACGGGGAATCACGATTTGCCGCATGCCTAGACTATTTGTAGGACACGGAGAGAGAGTCCCAATTTGGTACGGCTTTAAGCTGGGCGTATCCTTCGGAAACTCTTTGGTCTACGGAATCATCTTAGCCGCTCAATAAATCTTTACTTCTAATGGATCAATCTACACCGTCTATTGTTTGTTGTCTTAATAATACTAGTTGAAATGCCCGTGCGTTGCTACAGGCTAGCAAACTCAGCATAACTCCGTCATTTTCTTTGTAATAGCTAAATGTCCGTGCGTTGTAACGGAGAGAAATTCCGTTGCACGAAACCCTCGTATTAAATTCTAGTTGGGGTGGCAAAGGGACGCCGAGTTAAGATTCCGTTGGGAGTGATGATGAAGACGCCAATAATTTCTAATCGATTTGGTTTTAATTTTTCACCTAATCTACATATATATTTCAGGGGGTTGCTACTCAGTTAAAAAATAGCTGATTATCTTGATTAAAGTATTCTAAACAAAAAATCACTAATAGTTTAAAATCATGTGTTGTAGGTGACTGCAATTGACTTTAGACTTAAAAGTCACATGAACAGCTCAACCTTTGAACTGATTTACACAGTTTAAGCACTATACCTTAACATATAAAAGCAAACTTGCAAACTTTCAGTACCTTAAAAAACAATTGAATTTCAACTATTAACGAAAATATCATTTATTTTTGGATTCATGCTATTTTTGTATGCACCCGGCCAAGAATATGGCTATACATAAATGCGAAGACCATGCTACAACCACCAGAAAGGAACATCATACGGTCAATTTTCCTTGGACCATATAATTACTTTAGGTGCTCCAAATAGCAAAGAATATGTTGTCCTAAATAGGATGTTAATCCATTTGAGAAAAGAACACATTCTCGCATAGGTAGTTTAACAAACTTCGGGAAAAAAATGAGCACTTTCTTGTACCTAATTTTTTTTGAAACGGGCTTTCTTGTACCTAGTTGACTGCCCGTGCGTTGCCATGACCCCTTCAAGTTCTCAGATGATTAGATTGTAAGTTCAAGTGCTAAGACAACGTAGTGGTGCCAATTTCCTTTTGTTTTCCTTGTTATATACTTTTTGTAGGAGCAACTAATTATAGACATCTTTTATTTCGTTTGGTGGAATCGCAAGTCATGAGCATCTTTTGTCCAGTTTCCTCCTCCATGTCTGACCACCACACACCCCTCTATCTCATTTCTCACCGCAGCAACAATCCGTACTATAATGCTACATGTCATCAACCCGTGTACCGCTTTCTTTCTCACATGCGTGGAGAAGAACTTATTTTGGATGCGAGTAGACTAATTGAATAAGATATATATACATTTTGTATCCCCTGGCCAGTATTTTTTTTATTACAAACATCTCATTGATCCCACACACTTTGATAGAATTGCGTTGCCAGAAGGCTTGTCAATATCAACACAATACTCTATCTGATGGAAGAGGTCAATTTCTTTACAAAATAGATCTAAGAATGACGAGATGAGAGAAAGCACAAAGATATCATTTCTAGAACTACAGCTTGTTGCTCCGATAAAAAATGCATGCATTTAAAGTTTTCAGTTCAGAAAAACACTTGGCTTAGCAACTATGCCACATATGTTAGTCCGTTCAAAAGGAAATAGTAATCACATAAAATTAAGCGCCCAATTTCCAAACTAATAAACCTAGAAAAATACATACCACCTCATATAATTTCATATATATTTTAAAAAAGGTCAAGTTCTCTGAAAAATAGTTGCCTATGCACCAGATTGCTTGTACAAATGATATCCCATTTTTTGTGAGATAAGCTGAACTTATAATTGACAACAAAAATACTTGAAATAAATGTGCTCATACAACAAAAATTCTGAACCATCAAGTGCAATACAAGCACGAGGTTGTCTCAGCATCAATACTAAGCTAAGGATGGACCTGAATAGCTAAATTTCTTACCACTGCATAAAAAACAAGTTCAGAAATTTATGTAGAGGAGCTAAGCTTGTAGTACTCACTGCTTAAACTGTCAATGGTTCCAGAACATATAGACCTCTGGCATCACGGCCTTGGCTTCTTTGAAAAAACAATTGTTCAAAGGAGAAGCACATATATGTAACAACCCTTGGAGCATTATACGAACATGTGATCCTGGCAATAGGTTTGCAACCAATGGACAACTATTAAGAAAATATATACTGAATTTCAGATTTTACCACCACAGTTATTGTGCCTAGCATACAGATTTAAAAACTTACCATCCAGAGAAGAAAAAGATGCGGGGCAACAATTGCATCTCCATCGCCAAGCGGTCAGTTGGTCCAGTAGAGTAGCGGAGGCAAATGGGCATACAGACTGGAGGAGGTTGGATAGTTGTCGTTGGCCGGGTTGGAGCGGGATCGGCAGCCATGGCGGAGAAGAAACGGAGATTGCAATCTACACCAGCGGCTCCCAGCATCTCGTACTCTCCAGGACCAACAGAGGGCGACGCGGCCTTCGGCTCGGCACCTGCGGCCGTGGACCTCGGAGGCTCGGACCAACTGCTCCTGGCACTGTAGTCTGAGGCGAAAGCGGCGCGGTATAGCGAAACTACCAAAGCCAAACTTGTCTATATGTGGATGTATTTTTTTTTTTTTTGACTTGGGACACTGACATTACATTAAACCTGAACGGTAGAATCACCGTACAAAGCCCTGCTTACAACATCAGGGACAAGATCCACCCACATTTGGTGATAGGTAGGAGCCCCGGCCAGACCCAGAGCAGCAAGTTCATGGGCTGGTTTGTTGCAACTCCGAGGTACATAAATCACCTTATGATCGATGAATTCAGTACGAAGAAGAAATTTGATCTCCAAGAAGAGGGCACCAAGAGCAGATAGATCATAAGCATTTGAGGTTATAGCAGTCTGCATAATCTGGCAATCAGTAGCAAGAATAAATCGTCCACAGCCCAAACGCATAGCCATTTCAACAGCCTTTAACGCAGCAATAGTTTCTGCATGCAGAGCTTCAGAAGTAGCCGGGATAGCACCAGCTTCAGCAGCAACCAGATCCCCCGCACTATCCCTCGCCACCACTCCCCAGCCACCCTTCCCCGTCTGTGCTATAAAAGCTCCATCAGAGTTGATCATAACCCAATCAGTTGGTGGTGGCATCCAGCCCTGTACACTCTCCACGGCTTGTTTTTGTTTCTTCTTTAGATGAAACTCCCATTCCTGCACATGCATGTTTACAGTATAGCAGAGTTCATTGATCGATAGCCTCCTCTCACCTCGGTTTGCTTATTCCTTTCAGTCCACCACATCCAAAGGAAGGCTACACATTTCATCTTTTCAGGATATGGAAGGCCAAGAATATTGTTAAGCACCTCCATCGCTGAATTCAGGTTTAGCAGCCCAACTCTGATTTGTTCCATCTGTAGTCCAGCCCACCCTTTTCTTGCTTCAGAACAAGCTACAAAGAGGTGGCCTCCACTTTCAAACAAGGTGTTACAAACAGCGCACCTGGTATCTAGCTCTATGTGCTTTTTTTTCAATGTGCATTCGCATTGGTAAACAGTTCCTACCAAACCGCCATAAGAAATGTTGCACTTTCGGAGGGCATTCAAGTTTCAATACACGGCGCCATATTTCCTTACTCCAGTTGCTGCCCGTTTCTCCAGCTGATGTTCCTGCCTGGCGTTCCTCCTTCATGCACAGAGCATACACCTTATAAGCAGATTTAACTGTGAAAATACCTTTCGGTTCTGGATGCCAAGCTACATGATCGTCTAGCTGGTCGCAGATTGGGATTTTTAAAATTGCTTCAGCATCCCCTGGACTAAACACCTGTCGGATAACATCTTCATTCCATTTGACAGAAGAGTGATCAAATAGATCCGCCACAAACTCGACTTCCGCATTTCCTCGAGGGTAGGTTGGGCCTCTAGTCGCATTGGCAGGGATCCACGGGTCTGACCAGATTTTGATACTTGAACCATTTCCAACTCTCCAAATCACCCCTTGTTTTAGAACGTCTACGCCCTTTAGAATACTTCTCCACACATAGCTCATACCTGCCACTGGTTTAGCATTTAGGAGGTCACCATCAGTATAATATTTAGCCCGGAGCACCCGCGCACACAATGAATCTGGTGCTTGTAGCAGCCTCCATCCTTGTCTAGCAAGCATAGACATATTGAAAATGTGGATGTCTTTAAAACCAAGTCCCCCCTCCTCTTTTGGCTTCAACATACTCGGCCAACTAACCCAGTGCGCTTTATTCTCATTGTCCATTTGTGACCACCAATATCGGCAAATCATCTTTGTTATATCTTCACATAAGCTCTTAGTAATGTCAAAACAAGACATCGCATATGTCGGAATCGCCTGGGCTATGGCTTTAATTAGAATCTCCTTGGCTGCCTTCGATAAGAACCTTTCCTTCCATCCACTTATCCTTTTCCATATTTTCTCCTTTATGTATTCAAAAGCCTTCTTCCTATCCTTTCCAATATAGGTTGGCAGCCCTAGATATTTGTCACCTTGTGCCTCTGAATTTAGCCCCAGAATATGCATCACGTCTTTCTTAAGTTGTCTGTTTGTGTTTGCGCGGAACAAGATAGCAGATTTATCCTTGTTTATGACCTGGCCCGATGCAGCCTCATATGCTTGCAGAATTGAATTGATCGCTCGTGCACTCTCCACCGTGGCTTCCATTAGCAACAACGAGTCATCGGCAAACAACAAGTGGTTCACCGATGGAGCCGTTGGAGTCAGTTTGATCCCCGCAATCTGGCCCATCTCCTCAGCCTTATGGATCAGAGCCGAAAAACCCTCCGCACACAAGAGGAATAAGTAGGGAGAGATCGGGTCACCTTGCCTTAAACCCCGACCCGGAACAATAGTTTCAGTGATGTTGCCATTCACCTTAAATCTGTAAGTCACTGACCGAACGCACTTCATGACATTGTCCACAAATTGCCTACACATCCCTAACTTTATCATGACTTCCTCCAAGAAAGCCCACTCCACTCTATCATATGCTTTGCTCATATCTAGCTTGACCGCCATATATTTCTTTTTTCCCGACCTTCTCCTCCTCATAAAATGGGACATCTCATATGCAAGAATGGTATTATCAGAGATAAGTCTACCTGGGACAAAAGCACTCTGGTTTGGTGAGATGATATCATCCAGGATGCCCTTGAGACGATTGGCCAACACCTTGGAGATGAGCTTATAAACGACGTTGCAAAGACTAATTGGGCGTAAATCTTTCATACTTTCTGGGGTCTGAACCTTCGGGATGAGCACAACAACAGTTTCATTCCATCCATCAGGTATACAGCCTCCTCGCAACACGTTTAGAACCTCCTCCACAACAGTATCACCCACCGTGTCCCAAAACCGTTTATAGAAAATTGCCAGCATACCATCAGCCCCCGGGGCCTTCAAATCACCAATGCTGTCCAGGGCAGTTTTTACTTCTTCTCTCGTGAAATCAGCAGCAAGAAACTCATTCATTTGTGGCGTGATACAGGGGTGTATGTTCTCCAACACCCTGCTCACATAAAATGTGGATGTATTAATTTGGAACGAAAAAAACAAGGTCATTCCCTGCTCTGTTAGTTGTCACTCCTACTCCTTGGCTGAGCCTTTTAAGTGGTGGATCAATATGTGGATGTATTGCACAGTTCTGCTAATTCGAGTGGTGGATCAAGAGACTGGTTCGAATCCTGTGATGATTTTTCTTGCGGTGTAGTGCGTTGAACTAAGGGTGCTAAATTATACACACCAGTTCGTCTGAAAATGTCCTTTTAAATTTTAATCAGGCGGAGAGTGCCCGAGGAGGATGCATGCCATTAAAATATCGGTGATGTTGTTCTGTATATGCAAATCAGCTCAGGACATGGCGTCAGTTTAGGTAAAACAGCAGAGCAGAGGCGATGACAATTTACTGATCAGAGGTGAAGCACGGCCATGGATTTCAGGCGGCAGGACATGGCGTCGGCCTCCGCGGCGGCATTCTTGCGGGCGACGCAGCTCCAGCTCTGCCCAGCAGCGTCGGAGACCCGACACGACGTGGCAAAGTAGAGGACCTTGCCGAAGATCCTGAACATCTCCACGGCGTAGATCCTGGCCGACAGCGAACGCCACGCTGGGGTGCATGGGCGCGTCCGCGGTACGGGTGCGGGCCAACCCCAAGATGGAGGTGTAGAGGTAGAGGAAGGCGGAGAGGCCAGTGGCGAGCCAGATCTTGGCTTCGGGGATCTCTTCCTACTCCAGGAGCTTGGCCATGCGGGCCAGCTCGTCGGGTAGCACGGCCTTGGCCCGTTGACCGCCGCTCCCGCGCGCTAGCCCGTCGTCTAGCACCTCCCGGAGCCTGGAGCACGGCCACGAGAAGACCAGTTCGTCTGGGGAGCACGGCCTCGGCGTGTTGACTGCCGCTCCCGCTAGTGGCGGCAGCACAGGGGGTAGTCGGTGGCGCGGCCGTCGGGATCCGTTGTGCGGGCGGCGCGCTGGGTGCTAGGCCGACGGTGTCCCTCTCCCATGGCCAGCGTTGTCCCTCTCCCATGGCCGGTGGCAGGGAGGATTAGATCGACTCCCTATCCTCAAGTCGCTAGGAGCTCGTCGCCTCCCTGTGCCCCAATTCCGGCCGGCCTAGTTTGATCTCCGCTCGGAGGCGAGGAAGAACAGGGGAGGCCGGGCAGCAGTCTTCTTGCCAGAGCTCGACCACAAGAAGAGAGGAGCCGGTGGTGCGGTCCATGCCCGCGCTGCTGCCGAGGGGATGGATGCTAGGGCGGCTGATACGACTCGCGAACCAAGTCGCGGTACGAGCGAACCGTTACTTCACTTTGCGGTGGCAGTCATCGTAATTTCCATCGAAATAAAAGGGCAATTTGGTAAAACTAACCGTTACGACTTAAGGGTGGCAAGGTGGGTAATATTTTCTGGTGACATAGGGGTAAAATCGGAAAGCAAAATGACGTACCAACACCTCCTCAAGCCGTATTATATAGTAGAGATAATAGATGTGCATACTTGGTGAATCTGTCTACCACCACATGAATAATGTCCTTGTTTTCAGAGATTGGCAATCCCTCCACGAAATCCATACTAATGTGTGTCCAAGCAAAATCAGGGACCGGAAGGGGTTGAAGCAAGCCTAGGTATTTAGTGTGTTCACCTTTGTTGATCTGACATGTGGGGCATTGCTTGATGAAGTCAATGACTTGTTGCTTCATGCCGGGCCAGTGGAATAGCATTTTTACCCTCTGATAAGTGGCTTGTTCACCAGAATGTCCACCCAACTCAAAATTATGTAAAGAATCAATGATCTTGATTCTTAGATCTGTGGTACTTCCCACACATATTTTGGACTTGTATCTGATCAGTCCTTTAGAGAAAGTGAAGTTCTGTACTGCAGTAGGTGTTATTGTCAGCTGTTGTATTAGTTCCAAATATGTCTGGTCGTGAGAATAAGATTTGACCACCTCAGTTACCCAAACTGGTACTGCATCACTAGTGAACAGAGACAAAATTTTATGATTTACTCTTGAAAGGGCATCAGCCAGTTTGTTTTCCACACCCTTTTTGTATTCCACAGTGTAATTGTAGCCCAACAATTTGATCAATAGCTTGTGTTGAATTCCTTCAGTCAGCTTTTGATCTTGAATATATTTGAGACTCTGCTGGTTTGTCCTAATAACCAAGGAAGAAGCTGAGAAATAATGTTTCCATTTCTTTAATGCTTCCAATATTGCCATGTCTTCTTTATCATAAGTTGATAAGCCGGCAGCTTTAGGGCCAATTGCTTTGCTCAAGAAAGAAATAGGTTTCCCTTGTTGCATGAGGACAACTCCAATACCATAATCTGAAGCATCTGCTTCCAAGGTAAATGTCAGGGAGAAATTTGGAAGGGCTAGTACTGGTGGAGTAGTCATCTTCTGCTTGAGCAATTGAAAAGTAGCTTGTTGCTTTTCAGTCCATTGGAAATTGTCCTTCTTCAGTGCTTCGAATAATGGTCTACATATGAGGCCATAATCCTTAATGAAACGCCTGTAATAGTTAGCCATGCCTAGAATGCTCCTCAACTGAGTGATGTTTTCAGGCGTGGCCAATTTACAATCACCTCAATTTTCTTGGGGTCAGTGGCAACACCAGATGCACTGATGATGTGACCCAAGTATTCATCTCTGTCAGTTGCAAATGTGCATTTTTGCATTTTGGCAAACAAGTTATTCTGCTGCAGAATAGTGAATACCTATTTCAGGTGTTCAGTGTGCTCTTTTAAGTTTTTACTGTAGATCAGAATATCATCAAAGAAAACCAAAGAAAATTTCCTCAAAACAGGTGCCAGGACAGTATTCATCAGTTGTTGGAATGTTGCAGGAGCATTAGTTAATCCGAAGGGCATCACCACATATTCATAATGTCCCTGGTGAGTAGTGAAAGCAATTTTGCTAATATCCTCTTCTTTCATCCTGATCTGGTGGTAACCACTCCTTAAATCAATTTTGGAGAAAACAGTGGCTCCATGTAATTCATCCAGTAAATCCTCAATGATGGGTATGGGGTACTTGTTCTTGATTGTTTGAGCATTCATTTTTCGGAAATCGGTGCATTTCCGCCAAGTATGATCTTTCTTCTTGACAAGTACTACTGGAGAGGAATAAGGGCTAACACTGTTTCTGATCACCCCTTTTTGCAACAAATCTGTGATGATGTTTTCCAGAGCATCTTTTTGCTGATGTGGCAAACGATATGGTCTCTGATTAATGATTTTTGCATCCGGCAAGAGAGGAATGGCATGATCACAATCTCTTTTTGGTGGTAACTCTTTTGGTTCTGAAAATATAACTACAAATTCATCCAAAAGTTTCTGAATTTCCACTGGGTGTGACTTCTGTTCTGTTGTTTCAGTAGTAACTGATTTGACCACTAGTAAAGCACCACAAGTAGAATGCAGTAATAATGTGCCCAAGTCTTGAGCTTCTTCCACCTGAGCTGTGCCAGGAAAGCTCTCATCCAGGAAGGTGACAGTGCTACCATCTTGTTTTGTTGCCTGTAATGTCAGCTTCTTATAATCCAGCGTGACATGACTATATGTGTAAATCCAGTCTGCACCCAGAATGATATCATAGCCTTTTAGCTGCAAAATCCTGAAATCAGATGTAAAAGGAGTCCCCTGGATAGTATATGAGCAATCCTTGCAGAGAAACTCTGTCCATAATTTTCCCCATTAGCAACAGTGACTTTTAGTCTCTTGCTTGGCTATAGTGCACAATGTGACTGTTGTGCAATTTTAGGGCTCATAAAAGTGGTGGTACTGCCAGTGTCCACCAATGCCAAAGCAGGTTTATCACCAATCTGGATGTTCAATGTGAATGTGGATTTGGCTCTAGCCTTGCCATGTAAAGCATGCATGGAAATGAGCAGTTTAGGATCTTTGTTTGGTACCTCCTCATCAGTCTCGCTGATAGACTCTTCCACAACATAAATGATGTCCTGAGTTTCAGGTTTTGCAGCTTGCATTGCTTGGACTTGGTTTTTGTTCACCATTTTGCATACCTTCTGGTGACCAGGGAACCATAGTTCTCTGCATTTATAACAGCGCTTCTCTTCAGTTGCCTGTTGGATCACACAGGCAGGTGTTGCATTTGGTGGTTTGTCATAAAAAACTACCTGTCTTCGAACAGTATTTTGTTGTGGGAAGAAGGGATTGCGTGGAGGTGTAGCAGCTTCCATTCTTCTTGCTAACCATATCGCTTTTTGCATGGTTGTTGGTTCATGACACTGCAAATGTGCTTGAATATAGTCTTGTAGGCCAGATATGTAACTGTGAACATAGTAATCATCTGGAACTGCTGGGTTATCTCGGCGCATCAAATTCATCGCAGCTTCAAACTTCCTGGTGTATACAGCTACAGTGGAAGTTTGTTTGATTTCATGAAAACTTCTCACATTGTCACACACGGAGGCTTCAGAGAATCTATCTCCCAGGTACCTACAGAACCTGTGCCAAGGTACATTGCAGGTGTTGTAACCTGTACCTCTCCACCACTGAATTGCATCTCCTTTTTGGTAAGTTACAGCTACTTCAGTTCTGCTATCAAGTGGTGTTCTTGCTGATTCAAAGTATAATTCCACTGTCTGTATCCAAGAGTCAACATCAGAACCATCACACTCTGGTATATTCATCTTTGCTGGCTTCACAGATGGGAGACCTCTTCTGTTATCACCATGCTGATCACCTTCTCGATCATTTTGGCGTTGGAAATTGCCCACATCAGGTTCTCTGTGCTGCTGTAGAAGGTTGTCATTGTTGTGGCCAGTATCTCTGTGTCTGTGGTTGTTCCCTTGATCATGGTGCATGTTATCATGTCTCCACTCTCTTTCTCTGTTGTGTTGACCATGGTGTATAGTGTCTTGTCTTCTTGGATGAGCTACAGGTAGTGTGCCACGAGCTCGCATGTCAGGGATTAATGTTGTCACCTGACCATAATTCGGATGCCTGTATGTGTTCTTTGGTGTACCATCCAAATTCAGCTCATTACCATGCATATCCTGAAGAATTTGCTTGCCTGAAGCTTGGCCAGTCTCCTATGGTTGCTTTACTGAAGTGGCAGAATCAGCACCATTTGGTGTCTCTGGTGTTGTGCCAGCTTGCTCAATAGGTTGTTCTTCTATGTGAACTTCTGCAATTTCTACTGCCTTTGCTGCAAAAAGTTTCTCAAAGTTCGATTGGATTTTGTCAAAACTTTTCTGAATGCTGTCAAAATTCTTGTTATCATGGGTACGAAATGCAGAAAACACCTGCTTATCCTCCTCTCTGTATTTCTGCAGGCACTGAACATCTAATTGCAAAGATTCCATCACAAGTTCACCAGTATTCGTCGTACTCGTGGTTGCCATGACTACTATGAGGTGTTTTTCACACTTGCAGAGAACAAGCAAACCTCCCAGCTAATAATCAGTCTGAAAGGAGAGGGCTTTTCACAACAAGGTTGTTACCTGACTCGGTTCAAAAGACTCTACCGTCGCCGACACCGCCGCCAACGCCGCCGCGCCGCCGAGGATGCACGGATCAGGGTGGGAAGGTGGGATTTTACAACTGAATAGATGCTCTTCGTTAACCACTTCTCACGCCAGATCTGCACCTGAATTGTGCCTCCGCCACCAAGCCACCTCCGAGAATACCAACACACCACCGCCGGAATCTAGAACAACTGGGAGGAATTTCACGGGAGAGCCCAACCTCACCGGGCTCTAGATCCAGTTCACCTCCGAGGAAC
The DNA here is from genome assembly GCA_947311845.1 of Poa pratensis. Taxonomy (NCBI): domain Eukaryota; kingdom Viridiplantae; phylum Streptophyta; class Magnoliopsida; order Poales; family Poaceae; genus Poa; species Poa pratensis. The sequence continues at coordinate 23,786,820 of CAMZMU010000119.1, read as the reverse complement.
GGATGGCTCTGATACCATTGACATGCCTCAAACTACTAATTAAGCAAGGAACACAAATATGCAGCGCAACACCCTCTATTATCTGAATTCAGCAGTCGATTACAGAGGAATTGGACAGGTTCAGAGGAAGGATTAAGGTTCAGAATACAAGTTTGCTTCACCACAAACAGTGGCGGCTGGGAGGGGGTAAACCCTAATAGAAAGATAAGATAATATTTTCCTTCCCAAGCTTCGACTAGAAGTAGCAGCAGCAGGAAGAAAGCGACAGGGACGGAGTGGTTGGCGCGGTAAAGCTCCAGCTGGAAAGGTGATTTGAAATAGCGACGCCTCGGTTGATCATAGCCGTAGACCTGCTAATCAACGGTCCACGTTGCTTCTCAGAGCGAAGCGGTAAGTAGCAATGTGGTCTATTGATCAGAAGATAGACGGCTAAGAATCACCCCAATGCGCTGCTATATTCAGAACACCTTGTCAATCTTCAGTTTCGTCAGGCAATAGAGCTTCCGGTTGTGACAGAGGGTCGACAGTTGCTCATGATGGATGGAGAGGAAGGCCTGACGGGGTGCGCCGGCGGCCGCCAATTTGAGTCGTGGAGGCAGGGAAGACCGTGAGGACTGAGGAGGGTGGAGGCAGGAGTGGTGCGTGGTTGGAGTCGTGGGTTCGTGGGAGCGACGGAACAAGTCGAGCGGGTGGTCAACGATTAGGTTTTTTCTTGCCGTATGTTATGATTTGTCCACTGACAGGTAGGGTCCCGGGTCCCAGTGCAGGCAATACTAGTGTCGGGCATATAATCGTGCTCGTCATTAGTATTTTTCTGTAATACCAGTGACGGGCATATAACTGTGATCGTCTGTGGTATTTGCACTAGTAGAAAAGTGGCCTTAGAGGCGGACCTTTAGTTGCGGCTCGTTTCCGAACCGCGACTAGAGGTCTCGCGGCTCCGACAGATCCAACGGCTAGGACAGGTGGCGGTTTGTGCTGGAGCTTTGGTCGCGGTTGGAGCCACCAACCGCGACTAAAGGTCCTCCACCTGCGGCCGGAGCCGCGCGGGGCACGCGCGAGGACCTTTAGTCGCGGTTGGTGGCTCCAACCGCGACTAAAGGTCCCGCACAAAAAGGCCGCCTGTCCTAGCGAGGACCTTTAGTCGCGGTTGGAGCCACCAACCGCGACAAAGGTCAGTCGCCTTCATCTTCCACCCCGAGCCAGCCTTGGCCATTTCGAGCTCGAGTTGAATCTCCATTTTCTCTCCACCGAGCTCGATTTCATCCACGATTTTTTGCACCATTTGTTAAGATTGACGGTGGTGCATCTATCCAAGGGTTAGCAACTGCAAACTCTCTCTTTCGGCGCCCGTTTCGTTGGTTGTCTAGCTCATTTAGCTCAATTCATATTTGTAGTGCTAGGTAGGTGTATGATGAAATGCCTAAGTTAGCTCATTTTGCTTATTTAGCTCAATTTTGTATTGTCAATTTGATCTTAAACTAAATTATGTTTTTGTATTTCAGTGTCACAACATTCACCTCCTCACCGTCGTCGATAGACCGTCTCGTCACCGACACCACCTAGGTGAGCTTTCTTTTTTATTTAAAAAAAATCTATGTTGTATGATTTTGTTCCATAATTATTATTTGTTTTTTTGTATAAGTTGTATAATTGTTTATATATATATAGTGCCATGGTTTTCACAAATACCCCCACCGGCTCTCGTCCGCTCTATTATTCGGATGTGGTATGACTTTTAATAACTATATATTTGTTTCGTTTCGCGTTTATGACAATCATGCGGACCAACTTTGACATAAATATATATTTGTCTAGGAGGTAGTTGAACCGGAAATTCCAGTGGACCCTATTGTTGAATATTTTGTGAAAGAAAACGATGATTTGAAAGCTAAATTAAAAATAAGTGAAGATCTCCGCAAAGAAGAGAAGAAGGAATTGGAGGTTAAGCTTGTCAACATCATCGATGAACACCAGTTCAAGCTTGCCGACGTCGTCGATGCTTACGAGATCAAGTTGGATGGGATGCGCTCGAAGCTTGCCGACGTCGTTAATGCTTACGAGATCAAGTTGGATGCGATGCGCTTGAAGCTTAAAAAAATTAGAAGATATGCCATTAGTCAAGAGGCTTGGTATCATTATGCTGTTGGTTCAATAGTTACCTTAGTTGCGATTCTGATCGCATTTGTTGTTGGACTTAAATTTTTAAATAGTTCAATGTTAGTTTAAATTAATGGATATTTAATGCTACAATGTATTACATTTGTCGCCACTCTACTTTGCTTGAATTATTATGGTCACTTATCTATTCATTACTGGCATGCATAATTTTTTTGATATACTTATATAATGCAGATGAGACGTCAATGGATGTACGGTGACCGAGTTTGTGCCGAATTCATTACTGGCATGCATAATTTTCTCCATGTGGCTGAGACAAGCAAGCGAAAGGATGGTTTTATGTGTTGTCCATGCAGTCTCTGTATGAATAAGTATACATACTCTTCCACAGACAGGCTTCACGAACACCTGTTGCGAAATGGTTTCATGCTTGGTTATTATTGTTGGACCAAGCATGGAGAAAGAGGGGTTATAATGGAAGAGAATGAAGAAGAGGAGGATAATGACAACTATCCTCTGTTCAATGAACACGCTGATACTACAATGGGGGAAGACGAAGTTGAAGAGGATGCCATCTTTGATGAGCCCGACGATGATCTTCGTCAGGCCATTCATGATGCACAAATGGACTGTGGAAGTGAAAACGAGAGGTTGAAGTTGGAGCGCATGTTAGCCGATCACAGCAAATTGTTGTACCCAACTTGTACAGATGGCCAGAAAAAGCTCGGTACGATACTGGAAATGCTACAATGGAAGGCAGAGAGTGGTACTACCGACAAGCACTTTGAAAGTTTGCTGAAAATAGTTAAGAAGATGCTTCCAAATGAAAACGAATTGCCCTCTAGTACGTATGAAGCAAAGAAGGTTGTCTGCCCTCTAGGATTAGAGGTGCAGAAGATACATGCATGCATTAATGACTGCATCCTCTACCGCGGCGAGCACGAAAATTTAAATGCTTGTCCTGTATGCGGTGCATTGCGGTTTAAGATTGGGCGAGATGACCCAGGTGAAGTTGAGGGCGAGCAAGGTTGTCCAAGGAAGAGGATTCCTGCCAAGGTGATGTGGTATGCTCCTATAATACCACGTCTGAAACGTTTGTTCCAAAACAAAGAGCATGCCAAGTTGTTGCGCTGGCACAAAGAAGAACGTAAAAAAGACATGATGATGAGACACCCCGCTGATGGGTCCCAGTGGAGAAAAATCGACAGAGTGTTCCCGAAATTTTCGGATGACGCTAGGAACTTAAGATTTGGTCTAAGTACAGATGGATTTAATCCATTTGGAGAGCAGAGCTCCAGTCATAGCACTTGGCCTGTGACTCTATGTATATATAACCTTCCTCCCTGGTTGTGCATGAAGCGGAAGTTCATTATGATGCCAGTGCTCATCCAAGGCCCGAAGCAACCTGGCAACGACATTGACGTGTATCTGAGGCCATTGGTGGAAGAACTTTTACAGCTGTGGAGTGATGAAGGTGTGCGTGTGTGGGATGAGCACGAGCAAACGGAATTTGATCTACGAGCGCTCTTGTTTGTAACCATCAATGATTGGCCTGCTCTTAGTAACATCTCAGGACAGTCAAACAAGGGATACAATGCATGTACGCATTGTTTAGGTGAGACTCAAGGTAAACATATAGGTAACAAGATTGTGTACCTGGGCCATCGTCGATGGCTTGTACCGAGGCATGCAGGAAGAAAGGAAGGCCGACATTACAAAGGTGAGGAAGATATTCGGCGGAAGCCTACTCGACCTTCTAGTTCTGTTATACATGATATGGTCAAGGATTTAAAAGTAATATTTGGGAAGGGTGCTGGAGCACTATCTGTTCCGAATGACGCTCAGAACCACGTTCCCATGTGGAAGAAGAAATCTATATTTTGGGAGCTGCCCTATTGGATAATGCTAGAGGTTCACTCTGCAATCGACGTGATGCACGTGACAAAAAATCTTTGCTTGAACCTGCTTAACTTGTTGGGCGTGTATGGAAAGTCAAAAGATACACCGGAAGCAAGACAGGCCCATCGACGTATGCATTCACGAGACGACGATCATTCTGATAATCATCAAGGTCCTGCGAGCTATGCTCTTACGAAAGAAGAGAAGAAAATATTTTTTGAATGTCTTCGCAGTATGAAGGTTCCATCTGGCTTCTCGTCGAATATAAAGGGAATAATAAACATGGCAAAGCAAAAATTTCAGAACCTGAAGTCTCATGACTGTCACGTGATTATGACACAATTACTTCCGGTTGCATTGAGGGGACTTCTAAAAGAAAATGTTCGAGTACCCATTGTGAAGCTATGTGCATTCCTGAATGCAATTTCTCAGAAGGTTATCAATCCACTTACTCTAAAAGATTTAGAGAATGATGTGGTCCAATGTCTTGTCAGCTTCGAGTTGGTGTTCCCACCAACCTTCTTCAATATTATGACGCACCTTCTAGTTCACCTGGTGGAAGAGATACGTGTTCTCGGTCCTGTATTTCTACACAACATGTTCCCCTTCGAGAGGTTTATGGGAGTCTTAAAGAAATACGTTCATAACCGTGCTAGGCCAGAAGGAAGCATCTCCAAGGGCTATGGAACTGAGGAGGTCATTGAGTTTTGTGTTGACTTTATTCCTGATCTTAAGTCGATTGGTGTTCCTCAATCGCGTCATGAGGGGAGACTGCGTGGAAAAGGCACGCTAGGAAAGAAAGCAATCATATGTGAAGACGTGGATTCTTTCACTCGAGCACACTACACAGTTCTGCATAGTTCCATCTTGGTGGCTCCGTATATCCAGCAACACAAGAATGATTTACGCTCCAAATACCCAGAAGATGAGATTGATGGAGTACACATCAGGACTTTTGGCGGTTGGTTACAGAAAAGACTGATGAATGTCACCACAAATGAACTACAGCTATACTTATTGGCCAAGACACCGTCTTCGACTATATTGACTTTTAAAGGGTACGAGATAAATGGAAATACATTTTACACGGCCGACCAAGATAAAAAGAGCACCAACCAAAACAGTGGTGTCCGCTTTGATGCAATAGATGGCTGCAGTGGGGAAAAGGTAACATATTATGGTTACATAGAGGAGATATGGGAACTGTCCTATGGACCTTCATTTAAGATTCCTTTGTTCAAGTGCAAATGGTTCAACCTAGATGGCGGTGTAGCCGTAGACACACGGTACGGAATGACTACAGTGGATTTCAAGAATCTTCATTACGAGAACGAACCATTCATTCTAGCCAGTGAAGTGGCTCAGGTTTTCTATGTGAAGGACATGTCTACCCTACCAACAAAAAGAAAAGATAAGCAAGCGAATACATCAAACGATGAGCCAAAGCGCCACATAGTTCTTTCAGGTAAAAGAAACATCGTGGGAGTGGAGGACCACACAGACATGTCAGAAGATTACAATAAGTTTCATGAAATTCCGCCCTTCAAAGTGAACATTGACCCAACCATCAAGTTACTTCAAGAAGATTGTCCATGGTTACGGCGCGTTCAAAAGAAAGGGGCACACAAGAAGAACAAGTGAACAATACATAGGGATGTTGTTGGTGATGTGTAATAATGTATTAAACCTTTTATGTAACTGTGTTCTGAACGGTCGCAGGTCATCAGAGACGTCTTGCCACTGGTTGCCCAAAGATGCCTCTCCGAGTGACGCTGGAATGTTTTGTGTTTGAGCGCCACTTCGATCCAAGCAGCGGCAAGACGTCTCTGATGATCTACAACCGTCGGCAACACATCTCTGATGACTGCAACCGTTTGGAACGGTCGCAGGTCATCAGAGACGTCTTGCCGCTGGTTGCCCAAAGATGCCTCTCCGAGTGACGCTGGAATGTTTTGTGTGAGTGAGTAACCTGTCTGAGGAGGGCGGCTATATATAGGGTACGTGTGCTTCTTTAGTCCCGGTTGGTAACACCAACTGGGTCATGTGGCTCACGAAGTGGTCGTGATACTGCTGATCCAACAGCTCACAATCCCTCAAAAGAAACACACCCCTGATCCAACGGCTCACAAGCGCTCGAAAGAAACACACGATCCGTGTGCTTCTTTAGTCCCGGTTGGTAACACCAACCGGGACTAAAGACGGGCTTTGCGGTCACGACACGTGTCCTCCCCCAGCGCTTCCCTGGGCACGTGTCCTCCCCCAGCGCTGCCCTGTAGGTCTTTATATGTTGTCGCCGATGGGGTAAACCCTAATCCACCATTCCTAGCCACGAACGCATCGTCTCCACGAGATGGATTCGCCACGCCCGCCGCAGCGCCTTCTGGATGAGGTCGAGCGTGCTCGGCAGAGCGCGCTTGGGCGCAACGCGGGAGTCTATCCCGCCGTATGCCCACGAGCCCGGCGTGGAGAGGAATGCCCAGCTACCGGCCTCCTGCTCCACCAGGTGCCGCCGCACCTCCACCTGGCGGCGCTGCACCTCCACCAGGCGCCGCCGCTCCTCCCGCAGAGGAGGAGGAGGACAACGACTTCGACTGGAGCGACGACAGGGAAGAAGGTTGTGGGTTGCAGATACAGAAGGCCATGGAAGCCTCCTTCCAGTCTGTCCATGACTACCCTGTCCAGCGAGCCAAGACTTCCTACCAGCTCAAGGCGAAGGAGGCTTCCGATCTGGATTGGGCGCTGAAAGACTCATCCTCCATGGATCTTGCCCTCCGCCGCAAACATGCGCGCGAGAACCGGGTGGCCGCCCACGGGGCTGGCTCCTCCCGCCGTTCCCCCTAATCCTACGGCCTTCGAGCCAGCAAGTCCGTTTATGTAGAATAATGTTGGTGATGTTGGATTAGGGGTGTGTTTGTTTCAAGCGCTTGTGAGACATTGTATCATGTGTAATAATGTATTAAACCTTTTATGTAATGCATTAAGATAAATGAATTAATAATTTTTATCTGCTTTCTTCTGCATTTTACAACACCAAACATTCATCTTACAAATATAGGTTTACTGAAATTGTTCTGCATTTACTTCTGCTTACGGATTATTTGTCGAATTTCGACTTACGGATTTAAAGATATGAATTTATCCATATTAAATTGAAAATGACAATAATAATGTAAAATTGATTTTGGATTATTTATACAAATTCAAACACTTTTCACGTTGAAAGTTTTGTCAATTCAAAATATGCAATAAAGTTAATATATTTTTAATTGAAAATGGCAAAATGGTTAATAGTTTGTATAGTTAGAATAATTATTTCAGAAAACAGAAAATGGTTTTGGATTATTTATTCAAATTTAAACACTTTTCATGTTGAAAGTCTTTTCAGTTTCAAAACCATTTGAAATTCATATTCAATCCACGACTCATTAAGTTGGGACCAAGCGTTGTGGTCCGACATGAAAGAAATGCTCAACAAGTAATTTCAATCATTATCGCATTATATCCACAACTCATTAAGTTGGGACCAAGCGTTGAGTTCCCTTTCAATTAAAATGATAAAACAAAACAAATACAACAAAAGAAAAAAGAAACAGCAAAAAATGTAAAAAAGCCCAATAGTCGCGGTTGCAGCAAACAACCGCGACTAAAGGCCCCCCGGGCTTGGCGCCAGAATTTGGGCGGCCCAGGTCGACCTTTGGTCGCGGTTGTTGGCTGCAACCGCGACTAAAGGGTCTTTGGTCGCGGTTGCAGCCAACAATCGCGACCAAAGGTCGATTCCGCGCAGTTTAGTGGGGGAGTTTGTGAAATTTTTTTGCAAACTCCCCCCAAATCGACGAATTGAACCGCCTCCGGGCACCCCTGACGCCGCCGACGACCCTGCGCGCCGTGGTGCTGCTCTGCCGCCCTGTCGTGCTGCCCCTCCCCGTCGTGCTGCCCCGCCGTCGCAGCCCGTGGTGGTGCTCGATCCACCGCCCCGCCGCGGCCCGTGGTGCTCCGCCGCGGCCCGTACGTGTTGCTCCGTCGCCCCGCCGCCCGTGGTGGTCCGCCGCCCCGGCCCGTGCTGCCCCGCCCACGCCCACGACGTCGTCGACGCCCCCGTCATCTCGTCGCCGCAGTCGCCCGTCGCCGTCGCCCCCATCCCCTGCCCGAGTCCCCAGGACTCGCCGTCAAGCTTGTCGCACTCCTGGTGAGCCTCTCGCATCCCCGCTCGGTCTCCTTCGTCGTGCCTGTGCCCGACCGGCGGGCAGAAGCTCGAGATGACGTCATGCTGCTGTCAAGCTGGCGTCATCCTTTTATTGTTTTTGGAAATTCTTTTCTGTAATTATTAAAACTATGACATGTGGGTCCTGATATCAGATATTTAACCATGCTGCTGTCAAGCTCGAGAAGTTATTCACATTTTAGTCATATGTCACATTTTAGTGAAATAGAATTAGTAGAAATATTTGTCAATTGAATTAGAATTATTTGTCAAGTTAGTTAGGTCAATTTACTTAGGTTAATTTAGTTAGATCAATATAGTTAGAAATCATTTTATTAGTATATCATAAGTTAGTTAGGTCAATTTACTTAGGTTAATTTATTAGTATATCAATATAGTTAGAAATCATTTTATTAGTAGATCAATATAGCTAGGTAAATTTATAGATATAAGTAAGGAATTAAATTTGTAATTGTTTATCATATATACTTTGTAACTTTTTGTATCAAATTTGTTAAATTTGTTATTGTTTTTGTCATACTTTGTATCAAGCACATGTGGATACTTTGTATCATAATTTGTTAAATTTGTATCAAGCACTTTGATACTTTGTATCAAATTATTGTTTATCATAATTTGTTAAATTTATTGCGTGTAGGAACATTCAGCTATGGATCACCCTTTAATTGTGCGAGACGAGGAAGGAGAAAACTTATTCATGCAGGATATTTTTGAGCATCGCGATGCAAATGCTGCCGGTGGAGAAGGCGCCGCCGACGATCGAAACGAAGATTTTGAGCAATTTGCATCACAATTTTTAAACCCGTCTGGTGAGGGTATAGAGGAAGAAGAAATAACAGCCTCCACCTCGAACACCCTCCACCTCTAGGTTTATATATGAATTCTATATTTGCTTGAACACAAAATGCATTAACTGATTTGTATTGCACTTATTAACGCATTATATTTCTTACTTTAGGCGTCCACCTTCCATAAAAAGGCTAAGAATCAAGCTCCTCGAGGCCCAGCGAAAAGAATGACTAGCGAAGATGCAAAGTTACCAATCTATAAAATTGATGTAGATGGCGATCCGGTGGAACCGATAGAGAACCGCAGAAAATATATTAGTCAAGCTGGAGTTATTGTTAGGGACGAGGTCCCGATCTCCATAGCAGAATGGCACAAGCCAGCAGGCGTTGCCGAGGATGACCCTTGCTATGTCCACCAGCATTATAAAGATTTCTGCTTTGACACACTCTTGCAGCATTTTAACCTCCCGGCTCAAGCTCAATGAAGATACTCGTTCATTGTTTGTAATTATTCTCACTTTAATCTTTTGTGTGCTATATTATGCAGAATGAAGATACTCGAGCTCAAGAAGATCAACCAGCATGACATTGGGTTCATTGACCCGGATAAATATAACGAAGCAACCGTAGTAAATCCCTTGTATAACAAGAACACAGAGGATCATTTGCTAAGGTTGTTCAAGCGATACAAGGACAAAAGTACTATATACTGGCCTTACGGCTTCGGGTAAGTTTTAGTGTCTTCTACACATTCTAATTTGCTCACCCGATGTTAAGTTTAACTGATGAGTTATGCATGACTGTGCCCAGCTACCACTGGATTCTTCTCGTCATTAGACATCACGAAGGACTTATTCATTCACTTGACTCATTGAGGTATCATCCTGACACTTACAGGAGTTGTTTCGACTTATTAGCAAGGTACATTCATTTCTTACCGCCTCTGTCATTCATATCTTGATGTCAAGTCATTAACGAATAACTCATTTGTGAATGTTCTTTGTCGGGCAGAGTTTGGGAAAGGTTTCGAGCGGACGATCCTGAAGGTGGGTGGCGCCAAAAGCTGGATTGGAAGTTAAACCAAGTAAGTACTGCTACCTCTACGTCCACACAACATTTCTCATGCATACTTCATTATTATTGACTGAAATCTATTCTTGTATAGTCTTGCATGGAGCAACCAAAGGAAACTGAGTACTGTGGATTCTTCGTTTGCGAGTATATATATGTATTAGTCACCGAGAAATGGAATATGAGAAAGGATGCAGAGTTGGCAAAAAAGCGCGAGAGGCTACCACTCGACCACCGCTTCAGAGCAATTGGAGAGGAATTGGCGAGATTTTACCTTTCAAAGGCCTTACAGGAGAAAGGAGAGTACTACGATGCTGAAAGCATGAAATCGTTAAAGTAACTTGTTGTTTTGCTTCAACTCTTGTACTACGATAACGCTTGGCGCATCAACGAACTCTTGTCTACGATCTTCAAGTATTACTTAATTTAATTGTATGTGTTATAAATATGTGCATCGACTTCATACGACACGGGAACGGTTACGACATCGAAAACGTTACGGTTACCGTAACGGTAACCGTGTAACGGTTAACGTCACCGTAACCGTCGTCGCAACGGGAAGGGTTACCGTTACCACGAGACATGGGAACTTAGCTATAACCAAACCCCGGCATATATAAACCCTAAACCCTGCAATTAAATCGAAAAAAAAAAACCAAAACCCTTTGGTCCAGCACCAACCGGGACCAAAGGTCCCAACACCCCACGTCCCCCTAAAGCCCACGTGGAGGGACCTCTAGTCGCGGTTCGGAATCCGCCGCGACTAAAGGGTGGGGGCTTTAGTCCCGCCAGCCTAGTCGCGGTTGCCCAACCGCGACTAAAGGTCCTCTGGAACCGCGACTAGAGGTCATTTTTCTAATAGTGTTGGTGTAGCTGCCTACCATATAGTTACCGGTGACGGGCCTTGGCTTGTCCGTCACTGATGACTATTATTAGTGACGGGTTTTGTTTTGCCCGTCACTAAAATAGGCTGGCGGCTATAAGCTATTCTGTAGTAGTGCGCGAATGTCTACACCAAGAAGGTAGTCTACCTTGCATCGACGCTCGCTTGCGACATCAGGCGCAGCACATTTATAGATGTCTACGCTGGGTATTCCAATCCTCTTGAAAGGTACTTCATGCACCTCGCGCATCTCATGGATTTGATGATGCTCGTAATCTGCGAAGTGCCCACAAAAGCTGGCAATTTCAAAGATTACAAGGTCATCGCCTTGTTTGACACTGGACTCGCATACGTGGAAGGTCCTCGCCGGTGGAGATTTCTCAGCCATTGCCAATTAGACAAGGCAGTGAGGTACAGTGATGCCATCGAGCACGGTGGCTTCATTTATGCATCGGACTTGTTTGATGGTGCCATCTACCGTTGGGATCCCACAAACGACGGTAAAATTTCAATCCCCATGCTGTAACACATTTTAATATCGCTCCTATGCATGCCACCTTGTAACTGAATCACTGTATAATGTTCTAAGTTTATGTTCCCACATTATATAACTGAATGATCCTCCAATTATTTATCCGAAGATGAATGCACCACTCTTTGGAATGAATTAGTATACGCATTGTATTAATCTGTCCTACATAGCAAAATAGAAACACAAATGCAGTGATTTAGCAACTCCATGTACCTTGTAGTCGTCAGAATATGAAGTAATTAACCAGCATCTTAAATGGGAACATTGCACAATGAAGTTGCCTTTCTTCATTTCAATCCATATGCTGTAACACATTTTAATCTCACTCCTATGCATGCTATACCTTGTAACTGATCTCTGTATAATTTTTTAAGTTTTTGTTTCTCCTCATATGACTGAATGATCACTCCATTTATTTATCTGAAGATGAATGAACCACTCTTTGGAATTAAAATGACCATTCCTACAGTTTTCCTCTGTTTATAACCCTTTGTTTTGCACCTGCAATCCTATCAAATCCCTGTGTTTTTTCAATTCCTCTTTTCTTTAGCAACTCCATGTACTCAGCAGTCGTCAGAATGTGAAGCAATTAACCGGCATCTCAAATGGGAACGTAGCACAATGAAGCTGCCTTTCTTGATTATTTTTTCTTTGAGATTTTATACTAGTCAATGAACGACCCTGAATTTGAAGCCATGGATGAACAATGTTGTTACAGTAGTACTTTAGGCAACATTCTCAGTCATCATAGGTACAATAAGATTGTCACTAACAACACTTTTTATTTCCAATTCCAATGTAGCAGCAAACAATGCCACGCCCTTGGTGATCCCATCACCAGTGCTGGCTGTCTGGGGGAGCAACCGACATGCAGATGGTTGTTTGCTCGCTCAGCTGACGGCGAACGCCTGATGATCATCTATGAGGAGTACAATAGGTGTGACTATAGCCTTTGTGGCCTACATGAGCCTATAGACACTCCACACGATATGAACGGGCTAAACCTACGTGAGTATCCTGCCTCTGCCCTCCAAGTTTTTGAGCATGATCCAAACTCTGCTAGACTTGGCCATGTCATTTGGAGGCGAGTTGAGAGCCTTGGCACACACTCTCTGTTCCTCGGACTCAATTACTAGATGAACCTGAAGATACATAATGGACGGACTCCTGATGGCACCTGGACTCCATTCTTGAGATCAAACTGTGTGTACAGATCGTTTGTTGGGTTTCGTCCTACAACATTTCCTTTCGTTCGCCTCTTGAACATGAATCCAGGGGAAGGTGAGCGCGTTGCAGTCATCAGCCTTCCACCTGATGGCTGGGAATACCCCCAACAGACTGTGATGTGGTTTAAGCCTAGTTTACGCAATATTCGCACAGTGATTGATCCCTAGATGGAGTCAGAGTACGTACTAGTAGTTTTTACTATTGTAGTTAACTTGGATGAATCAGTTTATCTGAATGTGACTCATGTTTATGTTCATACTTCGTGTTGAACAATGTATCGATGCTTTATTTTTAGCGTAATTTAAGCAGTAGATGTTTGTTTGTACACGATGTATATGCGGCACTTCCTGTAACATTTCATAAAACTTTTTGTAAACGTAATTTCAGCAGTAATTGTGTGTTTGTATGCCTCCCGTATCAAATTTAGCATTCACCTCGACCTCTTTTTACAATTCCTTTTCATGGTTGGTTGTATTCAGTTAAAAGTTGTATGCACTGTTTCCCTGGGATGTTATCGTAGAGCTTTGCGAGGTGTTAGAGGTAGTCTTTCCCTTACAATGAAATCGGAGGCAGAGCTCCTTCATTCGAAAAAAAAAGTTCCTTTGATGGAGTCAAACACACTTTGGTATCCTATAGCAGTGAAATGTGCATGACATTGGAATCCTGCGATTTTCCTATTCCTATGTTTTTCCTATCATACAAATCAGAGGCATAAATGTATTAATAACTGGGCGCTCGTTCATTGAGACCTTGGCACGGGTGGGCCAGGCGAGACGCGCTGTACCATTTTTTTGTGGAAATAGGCATCCAACAAAACACGCTGTACGTTCAGCCCCAGACCATCTCTCTCTCCCACCCCCTTCACTTCACTCTCCCACACTGCCATGGACCTCTCGCCTCCTTCCAGCCGCCTGGCCGCCGACTCAGAGTTACATCTCCAGAGTTTCGTCACTGGGGCCGATTGGGCCTTCCGCCTGCTGCACCAAACTGACGGGCGTAAGGTCTCTGCAACAGAGATCCGGGCGGTGACAGGATCTATACACGTTTCTGACCCTTTAGCAACGCCATCTTCTCCGGCAGCCCTAACACCTTGTCCCGCTGCACTGTCTTCGCCGGCGGCGGCACAATCTTCTCCTGCGGCCCTGGCGATGGCACCATCTTCTCCGGCGGCCCCTGCGGCGGCACCGTCTTCTCCCACGACACCCTCACCTGTACATACATAGTTTTTTGTTTGTTGATGTTGCTCTTGTTTGTGTATTAATCAGAAACAGTAGCATTCTTCTTCATACATTTATAGTTTTTGTTACAATTGCGAAACACGGTTATCTACTACGCCTATAGAATCTAGCTACCCCTGTATTAGAAAACGAAGCAGCGGCTCTGAACTTTTCCATGTTAGCTGTTCCTGCAAGAATTTCCTTTTCTTCATGTCAGTTACTTTTCGATTTGTAATGTGGTGATTGATGTGGATCGTGCTTAACTTGATGTAGGAGCAAGCTCTCTCCAACAGCAGTGAAGAACTCCCTCTTAGTGTCGTTCACGAATGTCTTAGGGTCCCCCAGATATGGAGTTCAGAATTCCGAGGAACTCACTGGCCAACAAGCTAAGGTTGCCTGGCAGGCGTGAAAGGGCATTGCCAGGGATAATGAGAGGGCGAGGCCGCCCTAAAAAAGTTGGCCACTCGGGGGTCATTCCAGAGTCCTCGCGCTTCTATGTGCAACTCGAAGACGATGACCTGTACATGATGGTCATTTTTTTAAGCTCAAACAGTAGGGGAAACCCCTACTGCCATTTTCCATTTTCTATTAAAACGCCCCGCAGGCAACTATTTACAAAGTATGAAAAGTTCATAAGGTGTCCAGCCATTGCTGCATACCCTCTCGAAGACTAGGTTTTGCTCTATGCATAATAAGAGAGAAAGAGTCTTTAAACATATTCAAGCATCTGTTTAAACTAATACCCTCATGATAAAAAATGATCTTATTTCTGTGATTCCAAATACTCCAGCAGCCAACTAAGAGCGCTTCTTTGAAGTAGATAGTATTTTGTCTAAGCTTCCCTTCAGTTAGCAAATCAATCAAGCCTCTCGAAGTGTCCCATGAAAGGTTTAGCTTACTCCAGAATTCCTCGCTGAACTCACATTCAAAGAACAGATGAAGCAGGTGTTCCAGGTGATCTGTCTGTTCATCAGTACATAGTAAACAATTCGTGTCCTCCACATAGAAGTTCTTTCTGGCCATAAGATCTTTAGTATTCAATCTATCCAGCAAAAGCAACCAGAAGAAAATTTTGTGCTTAGGAAGACAGCAAGATTTCCATATCCACTTAAATGGAATCGGCGCCTCAGGTGGGTTCAGTAACAGTTCATACATTTTCTTTCATGAATAATAGTCTCCCCATGCAAAAGACCATTTGTCATTCATCTCAACCTGGGTATTCGTTTGAAGCATTTCCTCTAGTTCATTGCATTGAGGAATTGCAACATCGGACAATGGAAGATGGAAAAGGTCTTGCCTCTCCTCAATCTGTGAAATAGCTTTTTTGACAGAGATATCAGTGTTTTTTGCAAAAGAGTGTAGCTGAGGGAATTTATCCTTCAATGTTCTCTGTGGCATATCAGGTAGCCAAGTGTCTTTCCACAAAAGAGTAGCATTCCCTTTGTTCCTGTTACAAATAGCATGCTGCTTAAATACCTCAATGTGCTTAGAGCAATCTCTCCACCAAAATGATCCTTTAGTGGATCTTCCGACAGGTATTTTATCATCCTTATAATGTGCTTCCTAGATAAGTTGCACCCAAGGAATATCTTTGTTGTTATAAAATTTGGACAGGAACTTGATCATTAGCGCTTGGTTCTGTGTTCTAAGGTTCAGAACACCTAAACCTCCATTTTTCTTGGGCAAACAGATAACTTCCCATCTGGCGAGACACTTTCCTTTTTTATGTATGTCTTTATCATTCCATAAGAAAATTCTGCATGATTTCTCAACATGATCAAGAATACCAAAAGGTACCATCAGAGTGCACATAGCAAAAATTGGCATAGCTGTAATTGTAGATTTAATCACCGCAAGTCTGCTAGAGTATGATAGCAAATTAGCAATACCAGCCAGTCTTTTATCCAGTCTTCCAGTTATATATACCAGATCTTCAATTTTGGCCTAGTTGTGCCCATAGGAAGCCCCAGGTAGGTGAAAGGTAAACTTTCAGCTTTGCAATTCAGAATTTCTGCAAGTTCCTGACATCTTGTGTTGGATATATTAATTGGAATCATAGTAGTTTTGTGAAAATTAACTCTCAAACCAGTAGAACTTGAGAATTTATCCAATATATCCTTTAGTTTCAGTAGTTGATCTAGATTAGCTGGGAAAATAATGAGTGTATCATCGGCATACTGTAGCATAGGAAAATCCTGTCCATAAGAATTATCAACAGGAAGGCTAATCTCTCCCTCAATCCATGCTCTATTGATCACAATCTGCAGCAATTCAGCAGCCAGCACAAATAAAATAGGTGAGAGGGGGTCTCCTTGCCTGACCCCTCTCTTACAGTGTATTTTTTTCCCAGGAACACCATTAAGAATAATGGAAGTAGTAGCTGTTTTGAATATAGATCCAATCCAAGAAATGAATTTATCACCGAAACCAAAGTCTTTTAGCATGGAAATAATGGCACTGTGTTCAACTTTGTCAAATGCCTTCTCAAAGTCTATTTTCGTTATCACGACTTCTTTTTTGGATTTGTGGCAGATATCCAGATACTCAAATGCCCATGCTAAACAATCCTGGATATTCCTTGTTTTAATGAATCCGTATTGATTTCTATGAATCAGTGGAATAATCACCTTTTGCAGTCTATTGGCAATCAGTTTGGTAATTATTTTTAGAGCCATACTCACAAGAGAGATAGGTGTAAAGTCTGCAGCAAGCATAGGGGCATTAATCTTGTGGATTAGAGCAATATAGGCAGTGTTAATACTCTGTAGATCCAGATTTCCTTCATGAAAAGCATCACAAAGTTGATAAAATTGTTGTCTGATTGTATTCCAACATTTCTTCATAAAGCATCCATTGAAACCGTCAGGGCCAGGTGATTTGTCATTTGGCATATGCATGACAACTAAATCAATTTCTTCATGTGTAAAGGGTGCCTCTAAATCAAGAAGTTCAGGTCTAGTATCTCTTTCATCCAGTTCAAATAACATGTCAGGAGATTCAGAAATTACTAACCTTTCTTTATAAGACTGCCATAAAATAGCCGCTTTTTGATCATGTTCTGTGACCGTTCTTCCATTATCAGTCATAAGACCAGAGATATAATTGTGTCTGTAGTTCCTGGTTGCTATAGCATGGAAGAATTTGTGTTCTCATCACCTAATTTTGCCCATTTGATATTTGCTCTTTTCCTCCAGTATTTTCTTTTAGCTTCTAATAGATTTAAAGTGTGCTTCTTTTGGGCTGCTCGAAAATTAGCCTCTAATAAGCTTAGTGGCCTCTGATCTTCCAGACCATCCAGCACAGCAGTAACATAACAACATTTATGAATAAGATTATTAAGCTGTGAGAGAGTTCTCTTCCATTTTTTCAATGCATTCCTGACAGTTTTGAAACGTGCAGTAATGTCCTGTGCTGGGTTTTTATAAACTCCTCTGTTAAGCCAATTACCCCAAATCAAATCATTAAAACCATCCATATCAGTCCAATAATCTTCAAATCTGAATATATTGGACTTAGGAATAGAGCTAACAATTTTGATCTGTATTGGAACATGATCTGATGAGAGCCTTGCTAAAGGAATAGCCATGGTATCAGGGTAAGTAGAAGTCCATTTAGCAGAAGTAAAAATCCAATCTAGTCTTTCAAGTAGTGGACCGTTCTGCATATTGCTCCAGGAATATTGCCTGCCTTTCAATGGTATTTCCTCCAGATCCAAGTGTTGAATAATGTTATTGAACAGGAACATGTTATTAATATCACCTCCTGGCCGGTTCCTATCACTTGTGCATCTCATCAGATTGAAATCACCTAAAATCATCCATAATTGATAATCATCATGACTTAAGGATAACAACCAATTAGTAAACAAATTCCTAGCATCATTTCTAGTTGGACCATAGATATTAGTAATAACCCATTGTTCTCTGCTCATGTTACATGTGAGTTCGACAGTGATCTCAAAATGATGCTGGTGAAGGATTCTGCCAGTAAACTGCGTACCCACCCAGATAATAATAAGACCGCCTGAATTTCCAATAGATTGTACATATGCAAATTGATTGAATCTCCGGGGACAGAAATTCCTCAAGTAGGCCTGATCAAAGTTTTCACGTTTTGTTTCCTCAAGACAAATAATATTACAGTTGCTTTCCTCCACTTTCTGGTTGATATCATCCCATCTAGTCGGTGAGTTTATTCCTCTCACATTCCAATCAAAAATACACCAGGTTCTATTCATTAGAACTGTCATAGTTCAGCACATTCACAGACACCGCATCACATGGCATCTGACAGAAACCTGTGCCAATCGCTTGAAGAGTCTCAAGTGGGAGGTGGGGAGGTGGTGGAGCATCCTTCTCTCGAGCAACAGCTTCAAAACGTGGGCCAAGATCAGCAGTAACTGTCTCCTTCTTCTGATCATCATCAGAATTGAGTTCTTCAGGTACATAGCCAGCAGCTGCAGCACTTGCAGCATCTTTGAAACCACCCAGATAGTTAGCAATCCTCTTGCTCCTCCTAGTTGGTGGACCAACATCCTTCTTCTTTCTCTTGATCTGTTGTTGGACAGGCTGTGCAAGAGGTGCAACATCAGATTCCTCCTGCTACAATTCATCAGTCTGTATGGCTATAACAGGTTCCTCATGAGATATAGCTTGTTCAGCCAAATCAATAACAGTTTCATCATCTTTGGCTCCTATAATCTGAGTACCACTTAGTTTTGCGGTTATGTCAGGTGTATTTGTAGCCACAGTAGCAATCAAGCCTTGGAGTGCAACAATAGGATCCATAATCTGCTGAGGTGCAGCTGGATCTTCACGAACATGTGAGCTCACAGCAACAGGTGATTGCAGATTGGAAGTTGTGGAGGCAGGGGCACTTTGGTCCTCGGTATTTATCTGAGCATGTGAAGATCTGATACGATAAACAACCTGCTTATTAACTCGTGCACGGGATAAACATTGCCTGGCGATGTGCCCGTAATTGTAACAACTTCGGCATCGAATTTTGCTGGTGCAGTGACGGATAGAGTGTCCAGGTGCTAAGCATTTAGAGCATGATATAATTGGGCTGTTTGTGGGCTTCTCACGGTTTGGATAGATGAGGTCTCCGCATTTGACGACACAGGATTTGAATTGAATTCCCGCCTAACGGAACTGGAGTATTTTTCGGAATCCACTTCATGGTAAGAGGCATCTTACCAAAACAGTTTTTCGCTATATGCCCAGATCGGAAACAAGATTTGCACCTGATTTTATTCTTGCAGTTATGAGCTTTATGTTTCATACTAAAACAACGTGAACATTCCCAGAAGGTAAAGGCCCAATCATCAATCATCTGTTCGAAACTACGATCAGGCTCCGGTGGGGTGCACTACGAACAGGCTCCAGTGGGGGTGCACTACGAACAAGCCAGTTGGCCCAATAGGCCCAGATGGCCCAGATACTTTACTAGGTAAAGACCTCGGTGAGTCCAGCCCAGCTGCGATCAAAGCTTGCCTAACACGTTCATCGTTTGAAACTGAAACCGGCGTGCAGATTGGGCCCTGACTAGGCTGTAACAGCGGGAAAACCGGTGGATCCGATCGAGATGGTGTTGCCAAGACCGGATCAATGGATCCAAACTGAATGCGCTGAACGTCAACAGCCAGCGGCGATCCCCGACAGTTCAGAAACTCCATCGCTGGCGTCCCTACCCTAGGAACGAACCTCTTCCTAGCATGCAAGTTCTGACGAGGAACGGGGCGAGAGATCCCTTGCAATGAACGATGAACAGACTTTCTGCGGCCAGCAAGGATCCATTCCCCAGCACATTCTCGCTCCCAGAGCAAAAATTCACAATTCCAATTCGGACCGCCATACCCCCACAGATGATAATAGCATTTGAAATGTGGGCAACTGTAATACTTGCGATCATGGAGCAGAAAACCAACCTTTTTTTGATGAAACCGTGAAAGAGAATACCCGATCTTTCAATATAGAAACCTTGAGATCACCGCAAAAACCACCGGCCCACTACTGGGAAACTGCCTTTCTATGGATCCACATTTTGTGGCGCACGAAACAGCCGTGCGCCACAGAAATTATGCGCCACAGAAAGCCACATTCTGTGGCGCATCCAGTCCCGTGCGCCACAGAAAGCAGCATTTCTGTGGCGCACCCAGTCCCGTGCGCCACAGAAATGCTGCTTTCTGTGGTGCACCCAGTCCCGTGCGCCACAGAAAGCAACATTTCTGTGGCGCACCCGGTCCCGTGCGCCACAGATAATTTGCACGGACAGCGGGTGCGCCACAGATAATTTGCACGGACAGCTCTCTCCAATCCCCTCTTCTCTCTCCACCTTATCTTTTTGTCTTTTTTTTAATCGATCTCCACAGTCCACACACTGCACTCCCCATCCCCGAGTAGTCCATGCTCCCGGCGCTCCTCTACTGCTGCGAGGCCATGCTCTGGGCCGTCTCCTTCCTCACCTTCCCCCTGCGCCTCCTTGCCGCCGCCGACAGAGAGCGCAAGGTGACCAGTTAGCCGTCATCCGGCACTGCCTCTACTAGGATAGGAATATGTCGGTTGTTCGTGACTGGTTAGTTAATCAGCTCTGACCATGTGGGGAATCCGTTGGCAGCTGGACCGGCTGCTGGGGGAGATGCAGGGGCAGATGGAGCGGGTGGTGTGGGAGAACAGGGACCTGGAGCAAAGGCTGCGGAAGGCGCTCAAGGAGCAAGCTGTGATGGAGGAGATCCTCGACAGAGATGGAGGAGGAGCAGGAGGACGCCTTCGCCAGGATCGACCGTCTGGAGAGCCGGGTACGTACGAGCCGCCATTGGACGGCAGAGCAGAGTAGTGGTAGTAGTAGCTCCGGCTCTCGGCTGCGATTGACTCAGCTGTTCTTGGTGTTTGCTCCTGCTCTGCAGCTGAAGGCGCTCAGGAAGGATCAGAGAACATGCGGCTGAACGAGCACAAAGGAAAGTCCATGTGGGACAAGGCGGCCACGGCTGCGGCTGTTGCTGGTCAGGTCGTCGTCGGCGGCAAGAAGGCTCAGGACGAGAAGCCGAAGCCGTGGGATGTCGCCCGGGTGGACCAAGAAGAGGATGAAACGTTGGGCGCCGTCTTCGAATCCGCTACCTCCTCGCCGTCGAGCACTAGCTTTGCGGCCGCGGAACGGGAGGTGCGGCTGATGGAGGCGACGGCGTGGCGGCGGAGCCTGTACGTTCAGCCAGGGGCGTCATGTTCCTGCCCCCACAGCCGCCGTCAGCATGGACGAGCGCGTCCGGCGACGAGGCGTCCCAGCACGACCGCGGTGGCTGCCGCATTTTTTTTAAATCCGTAAAAGACATTCTGTGGCGCATGCTTGCGAGTGCGCCACAAAATCCTGGACTTTCTGTGGCACACGGGCCGGTGCGCCACAGAATTAAAAAATTTGTGGCGAGGATTCTGTGGCGCACCCACCATGCGCCACAGAAAGGCAAAGTGGGTGCGCCACAGAATGCCTTTTCCCTAGTAGTGTGGTGGCCGCCTCCAGGGCAAGGGCAGCAGATTATTCATCGAGAGATGAAAAGACGATCTTGCAAAGGACACAACCATGAAGAAATGTCGAGATGAAGGCGTCGGATGCACCGACGCTCCATGAGATCTCCATACCTCCTTCGAAAAGGCCTAACCAGGAGAGAAATCCAATCCTAGGTAGATGGTTGAATGAACCGCCATGGAAACCCACTAGGTGAAGCCCTAGACTACGGCGAGTGGATTGGTGGGAACAGAAAGGTGAGGGGAGGCCGGAGACGGGAGATCACCGGTGAGAGGGTTAGGGGAGGGTGGGCGGCGGGGTGGGTGGGAGAGGCGCCATTTGTTGGTACATGCTGATCATCCCCAGAGAGTTCAAGCAGAAGCTCAAGGGCTTGCTTCCCAAGCGTGTCATGCTGTAGACCACTGTGGGGTGCTCCTAGTTTGTGCACATTGAGGACATGGTACTGGGTTGCGTGCATGGAAAACAAAAAATTCGCTACAACTTACGCAACAACTTCCAAGATCTACTATGAAGATACAAGTGACAAGACATGCATATTTGATCCAACTGTAAATTCGTTACCGACACCGTGAAGCAGAAGAGATGTCGATGACGATGTTGATGAAGCTTGTGGAAGAACTCCCTCGGCTAAGCCTAGCCGAGAGAATGTCGTAGACTCCTCGCGTCTCGCCTTGATCCAACAGAGTGAGATAGAGTCAACCGTTTCTCAACGGATCACCCCTCTGAGTTTCGCACACATACATCGGATCTAGTCCAGCAGGGCTTCACCGTCCACACTTGAAGCACTCACCGCTAGTGTATATGAAGGTGGAGATCTCAACACATGAGAAGCAGGGAGAGAGAGATTAGATCTAGATCTAATCTAATCAGAGATCTAATCCAACTAGAAGAGATCAAAACTTGTGTGTTTCTTGTGTCACTCCAAATAGGAGCGGGTGGGGTTTATATATATGGCCCAAGGGGTGGAGGGACTTGGGGAAGGGGAAAGCTTTCTCCTTGTCCAAGTCAACTTGGGCAAGGGGAAAGTCCCCAAGCCCAATTCGGTTTGGGAAGGAGGAGTTGGACCCCTCCCCCACCGCATCATCCTCCACCGCCGCCGGGTGGGGCCCACCCTGGGCCGCACCAACCTAGGGGGTGGGGCCCGCCCTAGGCCGGCCGCCTCTGGCCACCACCGCCGCCGCCTCCTCCCATGGGCCGCAAGGCCCATTAGGGTTTCGGCCAAGGGGGGAACTTCCCCCTTGTGGCGCCTTGGCCCACCTGCCCCATGTGGGGTGCGGCAGGGCCCACTTGGCAGCCCCTCTTGGTGGCTCCAATTTATTTAATATTTTCCAATAATTATTTATTAATTAAATAAATTAATATTTAATTAAATAATATTTTGTCTAATTTATTCTTATTTGAATATTTCCTTTTACAGTATATTCCCCGAATTAATTACTTATCATATAAAACACTTTTACATGATCCGGGACACCTAGTGTCCGCTGACAAAATACTCCGGATAAATATTTCCCTCTTATATAAACCTTCGAAACAAATCAGACTAGTGATAGCAACTTCTATCACTCCGAGACACCTAGTGTCTGCATAATCCAATCTCTCTGATAAAGATATTATCTACCACACGGAAACCATTCCAGTGATACTCTCTCGGTATCCAGACCAACCATATACACAACAAACTAGAACTGACTTAAGCGTGTTACCCTACAGGTTCGATAACGTGTAGCTATAATTAGATGTTTCCATCTAATCACCAGCCAGGGTCAGATACATGGGCTACCTGAATAACTGCTACTGTTATGCGAATAACACTCTGTTGAACCTGTTGATTATTAATTCGTCATTCCCATTACTCACGATACTGAAATTACCCGAGATAAAGTATTCCAGATATTTCCATGAATCAATCCCTGATTCACAATATCTCTGTCTATCTCGTTACCGGTAAATTTCCTTTTCTCGTTCCCGTAATCCGATATCCCACATGATGTAACTTCATCATGCATTGTCTGCAGAACATATTGGATATCATACATACCGAGTGGGCCCTGGAAGTATCTCTCTTTTGACAGAGGAGTAATTTCCCATCTTGGAATATTAGGATATATGCACACCTTCAGAACCACCCAGTGACTATCGTTTTCCCACCCAGTTACGGCCATGGTTATGACAGTACCAAAGTAATTCTTCCAATGTACACAACCCTAATAACCTCATGGTCTAAGGACATGTCATATAATAATCATCTGCGATATTGCACTAAGGACTTTGGAATCTTACTTAGCCTATCAACGATTTGGGTCTACCCAGCAATATTGTTTCCACCAACAATATGCCACTCATTGATGCTGACATAAACAATGTCCCAGACCAGGAAAACATGGTCTCAAGCAATCAATGAATTAGTCTAAAAGACAAGACTAGGGTATACTTTATTCTGTTCATATCTCTACACGTGCGAGTGAGTTTTCCTCTGAATCACATATTCAGGAGTCACCGCAGTTATAGCATAGAATCATGAAGCATAATTATGAATCAGATGTTAAACTTTATTGCCTTTTGGGTATACATCCAACACATGGACGGTGAGGTAGTCTTCTACGAAGGCTGGCACCTGTTTGCAGTTGAACATGAACTGCAGCCTGAGGACATCCTGGTCTTCAAGGTGAAGGGCTATTCCTTACTTAAAGTGCAGATCTACGACCGTAACACCTCCACCCAGAGGGTGATGTTTTGTGCTGATCAACCTTAGTCGCATGCATGATCTGCTGATGACCCACAAGTATAGGGGATCTATCGTAGTACTTTCGATAAATAGGAGTGTCGATCCCAACGAGGAGCAGAAGGTGCTGACAAGCGGTTTCAAGCAAGGTTTCACTGTAAATGCTAGCAGACAAGTTTTTAGGGGTTTTTAATATAAAGTACGAGAAAGTAAATGCGAGTAAATAAAGTACAGGTAAATAAAAGAGAGCAGCAATAGTTGTAGCAAGTGGCCCAATCCTTTTTAGCACAAAGGACAAGCCAGTTGTTTCACTTATGATTACCAAACGTTCCGAGGACACACGGGAGAGATGTCAAGTGCTTTCGCTTCATACCGTTAACTCATATTTAATGTTTTGATAAGTGTTGTGTGGGTGAACCTATGCTAGTGCACTACCCGTACTTGGATAAATACACCCTCATGATTACACCCCTTATAGGCTTCCGCACTGCAAGGAAGTGATTAAGATAACTCTAACCACAGCTTTAAGCTCTGGGATCCTATGCTCCCTCATGCATTAATCTACCAACGGGGGTTTAGGTTTCTGTCACTCTGGCAACCCCACAATAGGTAAACTAAATACACAATGCATTCCCCTAGGCCCATAAAGGTGAAGTATCATGTAGTCGACGTTCACATGACACCACTAGAAGAATAACACCACAACTTAAATATCAAATATTAAATACTCATCAACATAATTCCACTACTAACCACAAGACTTCTCCCATGTCCTCAAGAACTAAACGAACTACTCACAAGACATCATATGGATCATGATCAGAGGTGATATGATGAGTAATAACAATCTGGTCATAAAGTTAATTCACCGAAACAACTCAATAGCATCAATCCACAAAGGGTAATCAATACCGGGAGAGTATCTCCAATAAACTAAACAAGTACAACCCTAGATGTTACAGCGGAATGAAGTGGAGCGGTGGGGATGATGGTGCTGGCGGTGGAGATGATGAAGATGATGATCCCGATGAAGCTTGGAGCGATGACGGTGGCGATGATTTCCCCCTCCCGGAGGGAAGTTTCCCCGGCAGATTTCTCCCTGCCGGAGAGCTTTTCTTTCTCTCTGTTTTCCGCCCCATAGAGGCGGCGGAAAAATTATGCGAAGTCCGTCCCGTGATTTTTAGGTCAAGAGGGAGTATATCACCGAAGGGGAGCACCGGAGGTGGGCTAGAGGGGCCAGGCGGGCCCACGGCGTGGCCAGGGGGTGGGCCGTGCCCCTAGGCCGCCGGGTGGCCTCGTGGCACCCCTCCTCGAGGTCTTTGGCCTCCTGCCTGATTTGATGAGGAAATAATTCCTATATTTTTCTGGTGATTTTTGGGGCTTCCGGCGTATCCCCTCCTGACGGTGCTCTTTTCAGCAGAATCCTGACTCCGACAGATAAATTCCGTGTAATTGTAAAACATGCAAAATAAGATAAAATATCATAAGTATTGTAATAAAATGTGAAATACATCAGTAAGTAAGAGTAGATTATGATACAAAATAGTGATGCAAAATGGACGTATCAACTCTCCCAAGCTTAGACCTCGCTTGTCCCCAAGTGAAAATTGAGCTTTAATAAACGTGACCACAGGTTTATGGAGTGAAGTGTCGATAAAAAGAATACGAACATGAAGCATCAGTATTTCCTTAACAATACACACATTCTTTTAGAACAACAACCTTTCTTATAAAATCTAACTTGAGTCAAGTAATGATCAATCACAAGTAAGAGTATATCAAGAAGATCTTTAAATAAGTAATGGCAAACCTTGCTCTTGGTCAGAGAACAAATAGCATAATAAACTTATCTTTCAAGCGGAGTCTTTATATATAAAAGAGTGTGTACTGCAGATGTCACATGTTCAACTATCACAGGTTCTTTGCATTTACCGAAAACTTTCAATCTTATATCCTTGCAGGTAAAGGTTCAGTGATAACAAAAGAAAAGGTAGGTATAATCAATCAAATTAGCAACAAATAAGTGAATGAATCTCAACAACACTAATGCTTGCCTTGGGGTATGAGAGAGATAGGTATACTGACTCACATAAAGTAAAAGATAGGCCCTTCGCAGAGGGAAGCAGGGATCAAGTCAAGTGCTAGAGCTTTTTAGGTTTTGGAAATTGCATAGAGGGTAAAAATATATTTTGAGTGGTGCATGTTAATGGTCAACGAATGGCAGCAGACAATACAGTATTACCCTTGCCAACCAGACTTTTTAAGAGCGGCTCCCATTGAGGAACGTTATTTCTGCAGCAAGCAGATCATCCCTCTTTTCTCCTTTGTTTACACATGCAGATGTTTGACTGAGTGCTCAGGAACAAAATGTGAGGATAGTTTGCAGTTAAAGTTGTAAATTAAGGGGGCTGGGCACCCCGCTGCCAGCTCTTTTTGCAAAATTATAGATAAGCAGATGTAAGCTGCTAGTCTGAAGATAAAGTCTGATTGACAAGTGAAATAAAGACCATCTACTACTTCCTCATGAGCTGGTAAACAGAGACACAAAAAGGAGTAGTAACAATTTTGAATAGTTTAAAGGTAGCACAAGACTGATTTACTTGGAGTGGCTGAGAAATACCACATATAGGAGTTTATGGTGGACACTTTGGAGGGTTTTGGCTCAAGGTTTTGGATGCACGAGAAGTATTTCCTCTCAGTACAAGGCTTTAGGCTTAGCAAGGCTTTGCAGCAAACATTAGTGTTGAAAGATACATGCAAATATAAAAGCAATATGAGAGATCATACATCTTTTCTTGTCAACACATACTCTTTAAACCAAAGAATAAAACTTTTGCTAGTTAACAAGTATCAAAGTTAACAATGATAATATATTTGCATGTAATTCTCTCTTCTTTACTTAAGTGTCTTAAGAACTGTTGCTAATGACCAATGCTAAGTTTGCCATGACTAAGAAGATCTACTGGTTATACACAATGTGAGGTCAAAACTCCAACAAGTTCACCAAATAGTAGAGGTTGCAATGCTAAAAATAAAGGTGCAAGAAAGTAAAGATGAAGCTTCTCATTAATATTCCATCAAAGACAAACTCACACCAAAGGATACAAAGATAACTCACTAAAGGGAAAATGATACCACACATTGCAGACTAACTTATATGATAACCTCTCTACCAATGATATAACCACGAAATTATAAAGATAAAAGATAATGATACTGGGGCACTCCCCCAAGCTTGGAACAAGCCAAGGGGTGCCATTACCCCTTGACGTTCAAGCTTGATCCTTGGGTGGTGAAGGAGGCTCTTTGACAAGCTTCTCAACAATCTCCTTTAACTCATCTATCTTGTACGTAAGTTCACGAATCATCTCCGTGTTGTGTTCGATGCGGCTTGTTATTCTGTCAAAAGGTGAGTCCCAGCTCTTGGAATTATTGCCCCACTTCTCATCAGACTTAGAACTTCCTTTTCCTGCATTGTTAGAACGATCTATATTCCAACGGGTAGGCAATTCTGCCTCTGGAACTCTTTCAAATTGATGCTTATGGATTAGAGCGTGGAAAGGATTATTGGTGTTTGGTGGAGGTGTTCTTTGAGCTAAACTGTGACGGGGGCCTTACCACCCGTGCTCATCCTCGCGTTCCTCTTGAGATTGAATGGTTTGGCGACCACTCCGATACTTGCAACAGTAGCACGAGGATACAACGTGGGTCTTCTTCTACTTCATCATCAGCTTCACTCTTGACCTCCTCCTCTTCGTGCTTCGGATCCATGAGATCGTCCTTCAGGGCTTCTTTGCTCTTGTCGTTGTTAGAGGAGACCATGGTGCTCTAGATTCCCGAGGGTCCTGGCAGAAACAGCTCGAAACAAAAATGCATCGAAAACACGAGATACGGACCTCAAGAGATCCGGGTGAATATATAGCAAAAATTTCCGACAAAAAGGAAGGTGACGGACCAAAGCGGAGTCAGAGACGGGTTCCAGGAGAGGCAGGCGGGCCCACAGCGGGCCATGGGGTGGGCCGCCCCTAGGCCGCCTCCTCGACCTGGAGTCGGTCTCCGTCTCTTTTTCGTTCCGTAATTTTTCATTTTACCTAAAAATAATGAAT
The DNA here is from genome assembly GCA_947311845.1 of Poa pratensis. Lineage (NCBI taxonomy): Eukaryota > Viridiplantae > Streptophyta > Magnoliopsida > Poales > Poaceae > Poa > Poa pratensis. The sequence goes on along the minus strand of CAMZMU010000119.1, from coordinate 23,758,508 downwards.
AATTTTTTATATAATTAAACGCGAACTTTTGCTTACCAAAGTTGATACCTATTCCAAAACTGATTCTGGAGTCTTCCGGTATTCGAATTTTATGAAATCTTCCGGAGTCACTACTTGTATGATATCAACATTTTTCCCAATGGGATCACCAGAAATATAATGCTTGAGTCTTTGACCATTAACCACTTGTGGTTTATCACCATCAAATGAGTTTATCTTAATGGCTCCCGAGCGATATACTTCTTCAACAATATACGGTCCTTCCCATTTGGAGAGTAATTTGCCTGCAAAAAATCTGAGACGAGACCTATACAATAATACTTTATCACCAATATTAAATTCTCTATTTATTATTCTTCCATCATGCCATCTCTTAACTTTTTCTTTAAACAATTTGGCATTTTCATAAGCTTCACTTCTCCATTCATCTAAAGAACTCATGGCAAGCAGTCTTTTCTCACCCGCAAGTGTAAAATCTCTATTTAATTCCTTAACTGCCCAATAAGCCTTGTGTTCTAATTCTAAAGGTAAGTGACAAGCTTTTCCATAAACCATTTTATAAGGAGACATGCCCATAGGATTCTTATAAGCAGTTCTATAAGCCCATAAAGCATCATTAATTTTTTAGCCCAATTCTTTCTAGACTTATTAAAGTCTTTTGCAAGATTAACTTAATTTCCCTGTTAGTCAATTCTACTTGACCACTTGTTTGAGGATGATAGGGTGAAGAGATTCTATGATTCACGTCATATTTAGCAAGTGTTTTTCTAAAAGCACCATGAATAAAATGAGACCCTCCATCAGTCATAAGATATCTAGGCACGCCAAACCTAGGAAAAATGACATCTTTAAGCATTCTTAAAGAAGTTTTATGATCAGCACTAGGAGTTGGAATAGCTTCTACCCATTTAGTAACATAGTCAACAGCAACAAGAATATGAGTATTACCATGCGAAGAAGGGAAAGGACCCATGAAGTCAAATCCCCAACAATCAAATGGCTCAATAACAAGAGAGTAATTCATAGGCATTTCATTACGTCTACTGATATTTCCTACTCTTTGACATTCATCACAAGACATAATAAATTTCTTAGCATCTTTAAAAAGGGTAGGCCAATAAAAACCTGACTGAAGCACCTTATGTGCGGTCCTGTCCCCAGCATGATGTCCACCATAAGCACTGTTGTGGCATTTGCGCAATATCTCCTTTTGCTCATACTCTGGGACACAACGTCGCATAACACCATCCACTCCTTCTTTGTATAAATGTGGGTCATCCCAAAAATAATGCCTTAAGTCATAGAAGAATTTCTTCCTCTGCTGATAGGTGAAAGTTGGAGGCAAATACTTGGAGACAATAAAATTAGCATAATCAGCATACCACGGGCTATCACGCGTATTTACCTCTATTGAAGCTAATTGTTCATCTGGAAAACTGTCATTAACAGGAATAGGATCATAAGAGAGTTTTCTATTCTAGATAAATTATCAGCAACGGGATTATCAGCACCTTTCCTATCAACAATATGCAAGTCAAACTCTTGTAGCAATAGAACCCATCTAATAAGTCTAGGCTTTGCATCTTTCTTATTCATAAGGTATTTAATAGCAGCATGATCAGTATGTATAGTCACCCTTGAATCAACAATGTAAGGTCTAAACTTATCACAAGAAAACACCACAGCTAAAAATTCTTTTTCAGTAGTAGCATAATTCTTTTGAGCATTATCAAGAGTTTTACTAGCATAATGAATAACATTCAGTTTATTATCAACACGCTGTCCAAGAACAGCTCCTACAGCATAATCACTAGCATCACACATAATTTCAAAAGGTAGATTCCAATCAGGTGGTTGAACAAGCCCTTTTCAGAATTTTGAAAGCTTCTTTACAATCATCATCAAAAATAAATGGAACATCTTTTTGAAGAAGATTAGTAAGTGGTTTCGAAATTTTAGAAAAATCTTTAATAAATCTCCTGTAGAAACCCGCATGACCAAGAATACTACGAATACCTTTCACATCCCTTGGGCAAGGTAATTTCTCAATTGCCTCAACCTTTGCTCTATCGACTTCAATACCTCTCTGGAAACTTTATGTCCAAGAACGATTCCTTCATTTACCATAAAATGGCATTTCTCCCAATTAAGAACAAGGTTTGTTTCTTCACATCTCTGCAAAACTTTATCAAGGTTGTGCAAACAGTTGTCAAAAGAAGTTCCATAGACGGAGAAATCGTCCATGAAGACTTCCACAATTTGCTCACAAAAGCCATGGAATATAGCAGACATGCATCTCTGAAAAGTGGCAGGAGCATTACATAAACCAAAAGGCATGCGTCTATAAGCATAAGTTCCATAAGGACAAGTAAAAGTGGTTTTCTCCTGATCTTGATGTCTAACAGCAATTTGCAAAAAACCAGAATATCCATCTAAAAAGCAGAAATGTGAGTTTTTAGCTAACCTTTCCAACATTTGATCAATAAAAGGTAAAGGGTAATGATCTTTCTTAGTTGCTTTATTAAGTTTTCGAAAATCAATACACATTCTATACCCAACTATTGTTCTTTGCGGAATAAGCTCATCGTTATCATTTGCAACAACAGTAATACCTCCCTTTTTAGGGACACAATGAACAGGACTCACCCATCTACTATCAGCGATAGGATAGATTATACCTGCTTCGAGAAGTTTTAGAATCTCACTTCTTACCACTTCTTTCATCTTAGGGATTAGCCTTCGTTGATGCTCAACAACTGGCTTTGCATCGGGCTCCAGATTAATTATATGCTGACAAATAGAAGGAGAAATCCCTTTAAGATCATCCAAAGTATAACCCATGGCACCTCGATGTTTCCTAAGTATTCCCAATAATCTCTCCTCTTCTTGACCTGAAAGTTTAGAACTAATAATAAGGATATATTTTCTTTTCATCAAGATAAGCATATTTAAGCGTGTCAGGTAGAGTTTTTAATTCAAAAACAGGATCTCCTTTGGGAGGCGAAGGAGGTCCCAACTCTTCCACAGGTAAATTATGTTTAAGAATAGCAGGTTGTCGAAGAAAAAGTCATCTATTTCATTTCTTTCCTGCATAAAAACTTCACTCTCATGATCTTCCATGAATTGCTGCAAAGCATTGTTAGGAGCAATAGCAACAGAAGCAAGTTGTTCAACTCGAAAATCCTCATTAGGTAAATCTTTTTCGTGATGGTTTTTAGCAAATTTGGAAAAATTGAACTCATAAGGTTCTCCAGCAAATTTAGTATAGATCTTTTCCTTTTTGCAATCTATTACAGCACCACAAGTATTTAAGAAAGGTCTACCAAAAATAATAGGACAAGTCTTACTTGCAGCAGAACCAAGCACTAAGAAATCAGCAGGGTATTTAGTCTTACCACATAGAACTTCCACGTCTCTGACTATACCAACTGGAGAGATAGTTTCTCTATTAGCAAGTCGAATAACCACATCAATTTCTTCCAGTTCACAGGGACCAATTTCATGCTTGATTTCTTGATAAAGTTCATAGGGGATAGCACTTGAACTAGCACCAATGTCACATAAACCATAGTAGCAATGATCACCAATCTTAACCGAAATGACAGGAGTTCCAATTTTCCTGACATTCTTCTTAGATGGCTTAACAATGTTAGAAGCATCTTCACAAAAAATTATATGGCTTTCTTCTACATTTTCAGTTATAAAATCCTTAACTATTGCTACAGCAGGTTCTATCTTTAACTGTTCTTCAGGTTCAAAGATTTTCTTTTCACTTTTATTAACCACACTAGCAACAATAGAACGTTGTTTTACCTTAGAAATGCATTTTCTCAATATAAGGCTCAGGTAAAACATGATCAACAGTATGAACTTGAACTTCTTTAGCAGGTGTAGTTATTTTAACAGGCTCTTTAAATGGTTGACATGGGGATAAAACCCGGGTACCCAAAGGCCCACAGAAGATCCCGAGTGAAACGCAAATTCAGGTGCCCGGCCGCCTCCAGCTGTCCGGCTAAGCCGAGCCTGTCTGCCCCGAGCGCAGCCGGACTCCGCCTAGCCGGTCGAAGCACAGCCGAGCGGTGCGGGCAAGAGGAACTGCAGACTCGTCATCAGCACAGTTCCCAGACAAACAGATAACGACAAGCATCGCCCGCCTTATGCGACCAAGGTCAACGGTAGCAGCCGGATTCGGTTGCTCGCTAGCCGGACGACCGACTGCCGCGCTCCCACGACGAGCGGAAGACAAGGACCCGTGTTGGGCGGATGCCGGGGCCGTGCCCGGTATGCCCGCCATGTCGCCCAGGCGTGGGCTAAAGCGAAGCATGGCCTGACGTCTCCCACAGTGCCCAGCAGCCTCGACAGGCGGGAGACACGGAGCTCTGCCCCACGCCCAACAAGATCCTAGGCGCCGCCTGCCCGGTCAGCGGGGTCCGGCACCATAGCCGGTCAGCCCTCCACGACGACAGGCCTACCCCGACATCTCCTACGCGGCTATGGAGTTCTACTATGCGAAGCGTAGCGTACTGTGCCGCGGACATATGGCGTCACGGAGAAACACCCCTGTAGCCAACACCGGCCGGCTGGCGCGGACCAGCCGGCCCCGCCTGTAAGCCGGACAGCCAGGCCTATATAAGGCTGTTCGGTGCCCCAGTAGAAGGGGTCGCCTCATTTCTTCTTCCTCCCCACACCCGAGCCATGGAACACTCCAGGAACAGCTCAAGGAGCAACTCTGTACCGTGTGCACCATTGATAGAGAGATCGAGCAGGAGTAGGAGTGTTACTTCCTCCGGGAGGGCTCCGAACCTGGGTACTTCCCGTGTCCGCGCTCCGACGCAATCCCTGCGGGTGCCGCTGTTGCAGAACGCTGCCCAAATCCCTATCTTAGCCCCCCCCCCCCCCCCCCGTGGCATATGCCGTGCTCCACACCACGTCATTTGGCGCCCACCGTGTGGCAGATGGCAGCAGCCGGAGTCACATTCCGCCAGGGATCCCGTAGCCGTCTCGGCGAGCGAGTCGCCTCCGGCCTCGTCTCGACGTTCGGCTCCATCGACTTCGTCAACGACAACGCGAACTGCTTCGCCGGCTCCGCCTTCCCTGAGGATGGCACTGTCCTGCACTTCGGCGAGCACCACGTCTACATCGCCCTCGCGCCCGCCTACCCCGCCAACATCCAGCGATGCGTCGACCGTTTCCCGAGGGACGGCCGGCTGCGAGAGCAGCACCGAGACCCGCGTTTACGCGGAAGTTATGGTGTCCGACGTCGTGAGCACCCAGCAGCACGCCCCGTCGACTCCGTCCAGGCTATGCTCCAGGGCCTGGCCACACCCATCGCCGCCGACGCGGACCCGCGCAAGCCGCCATCCTCCTCGAGCAAGCACGCCAGCGCCTCCTCAGCAGCGCGCACGGCGTCGCAGCGACGCATCGCCGCATGGAAGCACAGGTCCGCGAGTACAACTTCGCCCACGGCTTCACCCCCATCGCCGTCGAGCCCAACCCGCGGGGAAACGTCAGGCGCAACCTCGCCAACGAGATGGCAGGAGGACCGGCTCCCGACGCCGAGCCGGCTGGACCAGCCGGAGCACCACCTACTCGTCGACCCGTCTACAGCTCCCCCGCGAAGAACATGAAGGCAGCACGCGCCGCCGCCGCAGAACTGCCCAACCTGGAGGGGGAAGAGCTACGCGCGCAGCAACAGCGCGTCCAGGACCTCCTCGACACCGCCGACCACCAGTTTCGCCAGAACCAGGCCGCGTCCGCGATGAACTCGCCGTCCCTCCCACCGCCCCCGCCTGGAGCCCCTCCACCCGGCGCAACTCGAGGTGACCGCCAGGCGTCGTCGCCACAAGCCCCCCAGCCGGGTGGAAATCGCGCACGCAGCATCAACTCCAGACCAAGCCGCTTCAACGCGCGGCTGCCGGTGGCGGCCAGAACTACAAAAACGCGCCGGCTGCTGGCGAAGGCCAGTACAACTACCCCGACCCACCGGCTGCCCGCAGGGGAAGCGTCCACGACCGGCTGGGAGATCTAGGCCCGACGTTCGGCCCCGACGCCCGTGACCGCCTCGACGCCCTGGAGAAATCCCGCCGGCTCGAAGAAGAGGAGGGCGAGGTCCACCGGTGCTTCGGACCTCGCATCGCAAGAGAGCCTTTCCCGCGGAACTTCTCCCTCGCGCGCGACACGCCCAAGTACAACGGAAGCACGAAGCCAGAGGACTGGCTATCCGACTACGTCACCGCCGTCTCCATCGCAGGCGGCAACAAGCGCGTAGCGGTGCGCTACGTGTCACTCATGCTGAAGGACTCGGCTCGCACATGGCTCAACAGCCTGCCGGATGGATCGATCAACTCCTGGCTGGACTTCCAGCAGGTCTTCGTCAGGAACTTCTCCAGCACCTACAAGCGCCCGCTCGCCCTCGCCAGCTAGCCAGCTGCACCCAGGGCAAAACCGAGTCCGACCGCGACTACCTGACGAAATGGTCAACCCTGCGCAACACCTGCGAGGGAGTCCACGACATCCAGGCGGTCGGCTTCTTCATCAACGGCTGCCGGGAGGGCACGATGCTCAAGCACGCGCTGCTCCTAGACGAGCCAAAGTCCATGGCGGAGCTCATGACCATAGCAGACAAGTACGCCACGGCCGACTCCGCCATGAGAATCCCAATGCAGTAGATGGAGCCGGCAGGCCACAAGAAAAGCCGGCTGCGAGAGAGCCAGGCGGCCCCAGCAACGACAACCGAGGCAACCGCGACATCCGGGACAATGGAGGCAACCGCGACCGCCGCGACGATCGAGATCGAGACAGCCGGAAGAGAAGCGGCGCGCCAGACGGGCGGTACGAGAACCGTGCCGTCAACGCAACCGAAGCCGGCCAACCGGCTGGCGACGACGGTGGGAACCGGAATCCCCCCAGTGGAACAAGCCAGAAGGGCGATACGAGGACCGCCAGTGGGCGAAGCCAGCATACCTGTTCGAGGACATGATGAACGGCCCGTGCCGGTACCACAGCGTGACCGGGAAGCCGGCCACCCATACGACGGCGCGCTGCAGCTGGACTCTCCGTCTGCAGCGCGGAGAGGGTCCGCCGCCTCCAGCACCCGGCCCACCCCCTCCCCAAGGCGGCATCAACATAGGCAACAACCAGCGCAATGAGCGCCCAAGACAGCCGGCTGCCGCAGCCGGCACATCTCGTGACATGTACCCCAACAAGGACGCCGCGTACGTCATCTCCATCATCGAGCGCAACGACAAGCGCAGCCAGCGGCTGCGCGTCGCAGAGGTGAACGCAGTCGTCCCCGCCGTCCAGCAGCTGATGGACTGGGCAAACCAGCCCATCTCCTTCGGACCCGGCGACCACCCGGATATCATGCCGAATCCCGGGGGCTACAGCTGCTCCTGGACCCCACCTTCGTCACCGAGCAAGAGTTCGCCGTCACCTTCTCCCGAGTGCTCATCGACGGAGGAAGCAGCATCAACATCCTGTACAAGGACACCGCCGACAAGCTGGGGATAACCGAGGCCCGGATGAACCGCAGCCGGACGATCTTCCACGGCATCGTGCCGGGCAGTCCTGCACACCAATCGGCACCGTCCGGCTGGACGTCGTCTTCGGAGACAAGAAAAATTTCGCCGTGAAAGCATCTGTTTCGAGGTGGTGAACCACCGCAGCCCCTACCACGCCATCCTGGGCCGCCCGGCTCTCGCTCAATTCATGGCCGTACCCCACTACGGCTACCTGAAGATGAAGCTGCCGGGCCCGAGCGGCATCATCACCGTAGCCGGCGACTTCAAGCGCTCCATGGCATGCGCCTCGGCCGGCTCGAAGCTCGCCGAGTCGCTGGTAGCGGCTGAAGAGTTCAAGGAGATCAGGCGCGCCGTAGCGGCCGAGCACCCGGAAGTACCGGCTGCAAAGAAGCAGTCGGGCGAGACGCAGTTTCAAGCCAAGAAAGACAGCAAGCAGGTTCCGCTTGACGCAAGCAAGCCGGACGGGAAGTTCCTCACCATCGGCAACACCCTCAGCGACAAATAGGAAGGCGAGCTCATCGAATTCCTCCGTGAGAATCGGGACATCTTCGCATGGTCTCCAAAAGACATGCCAGGTGTACCGACGGAGTTCGCTGAGCACTCTTTACACGTCAAGCCGGATGCTAGACCGGTGAAGCAACCTCTCCGCCGCTTCGGAGAGAAGAGAAGAGCAATCGGAGAAGAAATCGCCCGGCTACTCGACGCGGGCTTCATCATGGAAGTGTACCACCCGGACTGGCTGGCCAACCCAGTCCTGGTGATGAAGAAAAACAACACCTGGCGCATGTGCATCGACTACACCAGCCTCAACAAAGTGTGCCCCAAGGATCCCTTCGCCTTGCCACGCATCGACCAAGTCATAGACTCCACCGCCGGCTGCGACTACCTGTCCTTCCTGGACGCGTATTCCGGCTACAACCAGATCAAGCTCCACCCGGATGACCACCTGAAGACCGCATTCATCACGCCCTTCGGAGCATTCTGCTACACGGTCATGTCGTTTGGCCTGAAAAACGCCGGCGCCACTTACCAGAGGTGCATGCAGAAGTGTCTGGGCGACCAGATCGGGCGCAACGCCCACGCCTACGTCGACGACATCGTCATCAAGACCAAAGAGCGCCGCACCCTCATCGACGACCTGAGAGAAACCTTCGCCAACTTGCGCCGGTTCCAGATGAAGCTGAACCCACCAAGTGCGTCTTCGGAGTACCGGCTGGCCAGCTACTCGGTTTCCTCGTCTCCGCGCGAGGGATCGAGGCCAACCCAGACAAGATCGCCGCCATCGAGGGCATGGAGCGGCCAACCGGCTAAAAGACATCCAGAAGTTCGCCGGCTGCCTGGCCTCGCTGAGCCGGTTCGTCAGCCGGCTGGGCGAAAAGGCCCTGCCCCTGTACCACCTGTTGAAGAAAACCGGCAAATTCGTCTGGACGGACGAAGCAGACGCGGCCTTCGCCGAGCTCAAGAAGGCACTGTCCGAGGCACCGGTCCTGGCGCCGCCTGCTCCAAAGGAGCCCATGCTCATGTACATCGCCGCCACCAACCGGTGCGTCAGCATCGTCCTAGTGGTGGAGCGCCAAGAGGAAGGCAAGGAGCACCCGGTCCAGCGGCCGGTCTACTACGTGAGCGAGGTCCTCTCGCAGTCGAAGCAGAACTACCCCCACTACCAGAAGCTCGTGTACGGCGTGCACATGGCGGAGAAGAAGCTGCGCCACTACTTCCAAGAGCACGTCATCACCGTGGTGAGCACGGCTCCACTCGGAGACATCATCGGCAACAAAGACGCAACCGGCCGAGTCGCCAAGTGGGCAGTCGACCTGGCCCCGCACACGGTCCTGTACCAGCCAAGAGTATCCATCAAGTCCCAGCTCATCGCCGATTTCATCGTCGACTGGGCGGAAACACAGTACCTGCCGCCTGTGCCCGACTCCGCGCACTGGCGGATGCACTTCGACGGCTCCAAATGTACGAAGGCCTGGGAGCCGGAATCGTCCTCACCGCGCCCAAGGGCAACCGGCTGGAGTACGCCGTGCAGCTCCACTTCAAAGCCTCCAACAACGTCGCCGAGTACGAGGCCCTCGTCCACGGCCTCAAGATCGCCAAGGCAATGAGCATCCAGCGCATCCTGTGCTTCGGCGATTCGGACCTAGTGATCCAGCAAACTTCAGGAAATTGGGACGCCAAGGACGCCAACATGGCCTCCTACCGGTTCTTCGTGCAGCAGCTCTGCGCATGTTTCGAGGGGTGCGAATTCCACCACGTGCCCAGAGCCAACAACGAGACGGCTGACATGCTCGCCAAGCTCGGCAGCACCCGGCGAGCCATTCCACCCGGCGTCTCCCTCGAGCACGTCTACAAGCCATCCATCACACCGTCACCCGACTCGGAATCCATCGTCATCCCGGGGGCTGCAGCCCACCAGCCGGACAAGCAAACCCGGGGGCTGCAGCCCACCAGCCGGACAAGCAAACTCGGGGGCTGTCCCCCACCACGTCATTTGGACCCACCCGGCTACGAGGCGCCAGCCGCACCCGTCCCCGAGCTCATCGACAAGACCAGCGCAAACCCGGGGGCTGCTCCGACACACCCGGGGGCTGCGCAGCCGGATCCAAAAGCCGCCCAGCTGGCGCTAGCCGGCGTCTTCACCATCCACGAAGTTCCCTCATGGGCGCAACCATTCCTTGACTTCCTCGCACACGGCACACTCCCGGGGGAGGAGGTGCAAGGGCGGCATCCGTCGGCTCCACCCCAAGGGCTTCCAGCTGGGCCCTAGCCGTTTCCGTGCCCGCAGACGGATAGTAGCCTGTAGCCGGACAAGAACGTCACGACAAGAAAATCTTCAGCAGACAAGGACATCGCCACGAAGATTACCTTGAACGGCGAGGTCGATCCGAGCCAGCTCTTTGCACGCCGACCCTTCCTCCACCGTCATGCGGGTGACCTCGTCCTTCAGCCTCGTGATCTCCGCCTGGTCATCTTTGCGTTGCTGGTTGTAGCCTTGCTCTAGCTTCTCAAACTGCTCCCGTGCCTCCACCACCGCCTTCTCCACTGCCTCCTTGGCCTCGGCCAGTTTGTCCAGCTCCACCTGCCGCTCCTCGTCGCGCTTCCTGAGGCGCTCCACCTCCTTCGCCAGGTCGCTGAACTGGTAGCTAGCCAGTTTGGCGCGCAGCTCCTCGTCGTTCTCTGCAAAGGAAAACATCAGCTCTCGCACCCGGCTCCGTATGGAAAAATCGCAGCCGGGCAAAACACTTACTCGTGGCGGCCTCGGGGTCCTTCTCCAGCTGTAGGACCTTCTAGTTGGACTCCTCCTGAAGTTAAGAAAAGATGAGGCTCAAGAACCGAGCCGGCTGCCGCAGCCGGCCCAAGATAAAGCAAAGAAACTAAGCACGAGAACATACCTTAAGCAGCTCCAGGAAGCGGTCGAAGTCCAGGAGCTGGACCACCAGCTCCTTCCGGATCTCCAAGGCGAAGTCCAGCGGGTTGGTCGGCCTCCGCGTCCCCCCAGCGTTGGCAGCAATGGAGGGGTCAGCCGGCACCAGCTGCCGCTGCGAAGAAGCAGCGGCGCCCTTGGCCTTCTCCCCGGCTGCCGGCGCCACCTGCTTCCCCGCCTTCTTCTTCACCGCCGACTCGGCCCTCTTCGTAGAGGGTGCCGCGCCGGCCCTCGCCTTCGGAGCGCCCATCGCCCCGACCCCAGCTGCCCCCGCGGCATCACCGGCCTTCTTGACATCGCCTCCGCCGGAAGGCGGGACCACCTCGACCTAGGGCCCCACCGGCTAGCCCCCCGCACCCGGCGCAGGGGGCTGCTCGCGCTGTTCCCCTAGCCCGCCCTCCTGCTCTCCCGCTGCCCGGGCGGCCTTGTCCGCGGCGTAGCCGGCGCAGCAGCCGCCTCCGCGGCCCCGCCAACTGTCAAAGGCCTCGGCGCCCTGAAGAAAGCATGATGATTCATCCGGCAAGATAGCAGAGATATCAAGCAATGAGAAGCACTTACCCGCGCACGTTGACCGGGGTCCTTTTCGGCCGCTTCCTCAGCAGCAACTCGTCGTCGTCTTCTCCCTCCACGCCGGTTGGAGTAGCCGGCTTCGGTCTCTTCGAGCGGGGGGCCGAGGTCGACCCCGCGGTCTCTGCACTCTCAACGCTCTCAATGTCCGAGAGATCAATGACTTCCACAGGTTTCGAGACCTCGTCAACATCAGAGCTAGAGGCAGCCGGCTTACCCCGAGAAGCCGGCGGAGCGTTGCCCGCCTCGCCACCTCAAAGCGGCGCCTGGTCAACCGGGACGTCATCCGCCTGATCGCCCCCGGCGCGACCACCGTCTCCCTGGGCGGCCTCGTCGTCGTCGCCCTCGCCGTTGCCGCCGCCCTCGGCCGCCTCCTGCTCGCCCTTCGGCTGGGGCTCCCCAGGCGGATCCATCCCCAGTTGGATGTTCGGTCGGAACTGGGGGCCGTTGGGCCCATCCTCCTCGAGCTGGATCTTGAACAACTGCGCAGCCGGCCGTATCAGCAGCCGGCCGAGGCATAGAAGAAAGAGAAAGAGCACAAGCAAGACAGCGTACCTAGGGCGCCTGCTTCATGCGGGGATACGGCGCATTGTTGTACTTCCAGTTCTCCGCCACCCTCTGCTCCTTGGCGACATCCCGGAGCCAGCCGTTCAGCGACTCCAGCTTCCACCTCTTCCAGGTCAGCCGGGTGGGGTCGAGGCGACCGCTCAGGAAGCAGATCTTGTGGAACCGGGCCTGCAGCGGCGCGATCTGGTTGTACAGCCAGCAGAGGTCACGTCCCGGGTGGTCAGCCCCTCCTTCGTGAAGAGCTCCTCGAGCCGCTCAAGCATCTTGTCGACGTCCGTCTGGTCGCCGTACTTCTTCGCGCCCCAGTTGTCCCTCACTGGGCGACCGGCTGGAAGGCCGGCAGGCGGATGTGATCTTCACCCACCTTTAGGTTGCAGACGTAGAAGTACGTCCACTGCCAGTCCTTCACCGTATCCGGTTTCTTGTAACCCGGCAGCTCCGTCCGCAACCGGCGGTAGACGATCGTGGCTCCGCAGTCGACAAAGCCGAGCTCCTCCTTGTCGCCGAGGTATTGGCCGCGGAGGTAGAAGAGCCGGCAGAAGAGAGGAAGAGACGGCCAAATGCCGAGCCACCCTTCGCAGACGGTGGCGAAGTACGTCAGCGTCGCCACAGAGTTGGCTCCGAGGTGGTGCGGTTGCAGGCCGAAGAACTGGAGGAAGCCCTGGAAGAACGGGCTCGCCGGCAATGCGAGCCCGCGGTTGAAGTGGTCCATGAAGACCACCGATTCGCCGGCGTGCGCGACGGGGATTACCTCATCCTCGGCGGCGAGGCGCACCCCCACGCGCTCCTCCGTCGACAGGAGTCCGCGCGCGCGGAGGCCCTCGATGTCCTCGGCGGTGATGTGCGAGCCGCGCCAGTCGCCACCGCCGTCATTTCCCTCGGCCATCTCGGGCTCCAGCATGCCGGGGGGAGCAGGAGTCGTCGCCGGCGTCGAGTGGTGGTGGCCCGTGGTCGCCGCGTCCGCTGCCGCCGCGCGCCGAAGAAGAGGTGCCGCGCCGGTGGAGCAGCCGCTTCGCCGGAGAAGGAGAGGAGAAGCGCGGAGGTTGCGGCGGAGGGCTCGGGCGCGTGGAGGCGAAGGGGCAGAGCGGAGCGAACTCCTCCCACCGCGGCCGTTTCCCCCCTTTTATAGCCCGCGCGCAACCGGTAACCGCCTCCGGAGATCGCGCCGCATGTCGCGCAACCGCACGATCAACGGCGAGATCGTGGGCGGCAGTTTCGCTGCAGAAGATCCCACTACCACAGTTTCGCCACAATAGAACGTTGTTTTACCTTAGGGAAATGCATTTTCTCAATATAAGGCTCAGGTAAAACATGATCAACAGTATGAACTTGAACTTCTTTAGCAGGTGTAGTTATTTTAACAGGCTCTTTAAATGGTTGACATGGGGATAAAACTTGGGTACCCAAAGGCCCACAGAAGATCCCGAGTGAAACGCAAATTTAGGTGCCCGGCCGCCTCCAGCTGTCCGGCTAAGCCGAGCCTGTCTGCCCTGAGCGCAGCCGAACTCCGTCTAGCCGGTCGAAGCACAGCCGAGCGGTGCGGGCAAGAGGAACTGCAGACTCGTCATCAGCACAGTTCCCAGACAAATAGATAACGACAAGCATCACCCGCCTTATGCGACCAAGGTCAACGGTAGCAGCCGGATTCGGTTGCTCGCTAGCCGGACGACCGGCTGCCGCGCTTCCACGACGAGCGGAAGACAAGGACCTGTGTTGGGCGGATGCCGGGGCCGTGCCCGGTATGCCCGCCACGTCACCCAGGCGTGGGCTAAAGCGAAGCATGGCCTGACGTCTCCCACAGTGCCCAGCAGCCTCGACAGGCGGGAGACACGGAGCTCTGCCCCACGCCCGACAAGATCCTAGGCGCCGCCTGCCCGGTCGGCGGGGTCCGGCACCGCAGCCGGTCAGCCCTCCACGACGACAGGCCTACCCCGACATCTCCTACGCGGCTATGGAGTTCTACTATGCGAAGCGTAGCGTACTGTGCCGCGGACATATGGCATCACGGAGAAACACCCCTGTAGCGAACACCGGCCGGCTGGCGCGGACCAGCCGGCCCCGCCTGTAAGCCGGACAGCCAGGCCTATATAAGGCTGTCCGGTGCCCCAGTAGAAGGGGTCGCCTCATTTCTTCTTCCTCCCCACACCCGAGCCATGGAACACTCCCCGAACAGCTCAAGGAGCAACTCTGTACCGTGTGCACCATTGATAGAGAGATCGAGCAGGAGTAGGAGTGTTACCTCCTCCGGGAGGGCTCCGAACCTGGGTACTTCCCGTGTCCGCGCTCCGGCGCAATCCCTGCGGGTGCCGCTGTTGCAGAACGCTGCCCCAATCCCAATCTTAGTCACCCCATGGCATATGCCGTGCTCCACACCACGTCCATGGTTCATGATACTTCACCCATTCCTGCTTAGGAATGTTGATTTACGAAGCGAAAATCTTACAGCAATTAACAACAATTTGAGAATCAAGACCATATTTAGCACTAAACTTACGAAAACTTTTAGTTTCAACAAAGAGCTTAATGCAATCATAATCGTAATTTATACCTAATTCTCTACCTTCATCATTTTCCCAATCTTCAGTATTGCATTGGATCCTTTCAAGGAGATCCAATTTAACTTCTTCCTTATTGCTTGTGAAAGACCCATTAGAAGAAGCATCAAGGAAATCCTTGTCATGGAGTGTAAGCCTTGCATAGAAATTATTGATAATGATATCTCTGGGGAACTCATGAATGGGGCATTTGAGTATCAGTGATTTCAGCCTCCCCCAAGCTTGGCGATACTTTCTCCATCATGAGGCCAGAAGTTATAGATATAATTTCTATCTCTATGAATTTCATGTAGAGGATAAAACTTAGAGTGAAAGAGAGGTACAATTCCTTCCCAGTCGAATGAATCCGCATTTTTCAATAACTTGTACCAATCCAATGCTCCGTCTTTCAGCGATATAGTGAATAATTTCATCTTACATTGTTCCATGGTGATACCTGCAATCTTAAATAACCCGCATAATTCATGTATAAAAAGCAAGTGATCAGCAGGATGGATAGTTCCATCTCCTGAATAGCGATTATTTATAACACGTTCAACAATTCTCATAGGTATCTTAAACGGAATTCTTTCAGCTGGTGGGGGATCCTTTGCTGTAACAAGAGAAGTGATGAAACTAGTCCCAAACAGCGTTTCAAAATCAGAGGGCTCCATAATTATATAGAGCAACAGACAGTAATAAAAACAACACTTACAATAAAAGTTCTCTTTACCAATTCCACTTACCAATAGCGCTTCACTCCCCGGCAACGGCGCCAGAAAATAGCCTTGATGACCCACAAGTATAGGGGATCTATCATAGTACTTTTGATAAATAGGAGTGTCGTTCCCAACGAGGAGCAAAAGGTGCTGACAAGCGGTTTCAAGCAAGGTTTCACTGTAAATGCTAGCAGACAAGTTTTTAGGGGTTTTAATATAAAGTACGAGAAAGTAAATGCGAGTAAATAAAGTACAGGTAAATAAAAGAGAGCAGCAATAGTTGCAGCAAGTGGCCCAATCCTTTTTAGCACAAAGGACAAGCCGGTTGTTTCACTTATGAGTACCAAACGTTCCTGAGGACGCACGGGAGAGATGTCAAGTGCTTTCGCTTCATACCGTTAACTCATATTTAATGTTTTGATAAGTGTTGTGTTGGTGAACCTATGCTAGTGCACTACCCGTACTTGGATAAATACACACTCGTGATTACACCCCTTAGGGCTAATTTGGTTGCAAGGTGGAGATATTCCAGGGTATTCAACCCACGCGGGGGAATTTCCATGTGCACAGGGGATCCCCTCCCACCTGGGGGAGATATCCCACCATTCCCACGTTCGTTTGGACAACCAGGGGAAGGAGAGGAAAGCAGGCTGTGAAGTACCAGTATTTTTTGTGACAACTCAAAGTATTTGGAAACAAGAGTACACAAATAATTAACAAATTGCCAACTAAATTAATAATTCCATTATTTCTCAAGAACAAAAAAATAATTTGGATTTCTCAAGGGAAATATAAGAAACATATATATACAGATAATTAGAAAAAAATAAGAATTTCAACTGAGATGAACACATGCAGACTGTAATAAGTTACAAATGTCGAGTCACACAAACAAAGCAACATTGAGCACTAATTTATTTTTAACATGGGATCTAGTAAGTACAATAAGAAGTCCAGCAAAAACAAATATTACGTTGCACTACAGAAATGCCACATACTGGTTCATGCAGCACTGTTGCTACTGAGACAACACCTTGATGGATCTGCTACCTCTAAAGTACAGTGATCTTTAGTCCCATAACATCCTCTCTGCTTTCTCCTCTTCTTCTTGGCGCCTCTGGTCCATCCATATTTTTCTTTCAACTTTGCTAAGATATAGATCACATGACTCACATATTATTACTCTGGCTCAACTACGGCGCTTGTCAACTTGAATTACACGGTTAACATGAAACTGTTGCTACTTCCACGATGACAATCCATCGCATTGCAAAGACAAGCACGATGATAATCACAGAAATTGAGTTAAACTCCAATTGAAACATAAGAATATAATAACAGAAATTAAATTAAACTTCATGGTATAAGCCAAAAGAATGTACACAGATAGTATCATGAAGTACCTAGGCTGTTCGCAGTGCCGACAACAGACCACCAATTTTATTAGCTTAATTGTGCCAATTTTGAAACAAGGATTGAAGAGAAAACTAATGTGTTCAACACAGAGAATTACTTCAGCCGGACCTAGATAACACAAAGGAGCTGGACCTCAGGTTTGGTCTAATACAGCGCACACAGACTGCGGCTCGTGCCTAACTGAATTCAGGAAAGCAAACATCTAGCTAGGCTAATTCTACGTGACAAGATTAAGACTGTAACATCATGCAGGAATTAAGAGAAGCAAAAGAGGTCACAATGGCAGGCTGGGGTAAGATTGAACCGGCTTACGAACTGCTATGTCCTTTTTAATTCTGCATTTAGCATAACTAACAACATATATACTTCTGAATTCAGAGATGCAACTGTGGCATACGAAATAATCTATAACTGAATCAGGACAGAAACAATCAACAGGGAAACTTAGAACATGAGTCTACAATGATTGGGGAAACTCTGTGTGGGTACTGACTTGATTTGGCGAGCAGTTTGAAGTGGAGCGCTGGCGCCGGCCAGGGGACGAGATAACTAGAGTCTTCCCACTGCCGCTACAAATCTTGCTAGTTGATTCAGACAAATTTGCACAATCCTCCCAAGAGTTGTTCCCATAAAAGGCCACAATCCTCAGAGTTGTTCCAGCAAAATAAATCACCGTACCACAGCAGATAGGCGTGTATCTGAATCCATGGTGTGTATCTCAATCCATGGTGTGTAATTCAGATAGCAGAAACGAGATATAACCTGCTGTCCAGAAGGGGTCTTCCCGCGGCCGCTACAGATCTTGGTAGTTGGGGATGGCAAGTAGCCGAAGTAGAATCACCAAGAGGCTCACTGCTCGTTTCTTGATCTACAGCAAGCTTGTCAATCTGAAGCAACGAGCTTGATATGGAGCAGGCTGTGATCTGGAGCAACCAGCTCGTTAATGATGGGAAGGGAGGGAATAAAAGGGAAAAGTCAAAACGATAAAGAGGTGAAGGGATAAAATTGGTCTCCGGACCACCGTCGGCGCCGTCGCCGTCGCCGTCGCCGGAAGGCAGAAAAGATTCAAGGCGGAGCAGAGCTCGGAGGAAGAAGAATGGAGGCGGAGTAGATCTTCAAGGTGGAGAGGGGAGGAACCTTGGGGCGAAGCGCTCGGGACGGGCCTTGCTCCGGTCGCCGGAGGACAACCGTCGCCATCACCGCCGCCTCTCTCCCACGAGAGAGAGAGAGAGAGAGAGAGAGAGAGAGAGAGAGAGAGAGAGAGAGAGAGAGAGAGAGAGCGAGCCGAGGATTTCCTCCCCGACCTGTGGAGTCGTGGAATTCTCGCCCAGGGAAAACACGGGGAAAGGGTCAGGCTCCCTCCCCCGCCGACAACCAAATGGCCCAGGTGGGCTGCCCCGGGTCAATTCGGCCCGCGTTTTCTCTGCCCAGGGAAAGGACGCGGATCCGCCCGGGATTCCTTGCTGCCAAACGAGCCCTTACAGGCTTCCGCACTGCAAGGAAGTGATTAAGATAACTCTAACCACAACATTAAGTTCTGGGATCCTACGCTCCCTCATGCATTAATCTACCAACGTGGGTTTAGGTTTCTTTCGCTCCGGCAACCCCACAATAGGTAAACTAAATACACAATGCATCTCCCTAGGCCCATAAAGGTGAAGTATCATGTAGTCGACGTTCACATGACACCACTAGAAGAATAACACCACAACTTAAATATCAAATATTAAATACTCATCAACATAATTCCACTACTAACCACAAGATTTCTCCCATGTCCTCAAGAACTAAACGAACTACTCACAAGACATCATATGGATCATGATCAGAGGTGATATGTTGAGTAATAACAATCTGGTCATAAAGTTAATTCATCGAAACTACTCAATAGCATCAATCCACGAAGGGTAATCAATACTGGGAGAGTATCTCCAATAAACTAAACAAGTACAACCCTAGATGTTACAGCGGAACGAAGTGGAGCGGTGGGGATGATGGTGCTGGTGGTAGAGATGATGAAGATGATGATCCCGATGAAGCTTGGAGCGATGACGGTGGCGATGGCGATGATTTCCCCCTCCCAGAGGGAAGTTTCCCCGGCAGATTTCTCCCTGCCGGAGAGCTTTTCTTTCTCTCTGTTTTCCGCCCCGTAGAGGCGGCAGAAAAATTATGCGAAGTCCGTCCCTGTGATTTTTAGGTCAAGAGGGAGTATATCACCGAAGGGGAGCACCGAGGTGGGCCAGAGGGGCCAGGCAGGCCCACAGCGTGGCCAGGGGTGGGTCACGCCCCTAGGCCGTCGGGTGGCCTCGTGGCACCCCTCCTAGAGGTCTTCAGGCCTCCTGCCTGATTTGATGAGGAAATAATTCCTATATTTTTTTGGTGATATTTGGGGCTTCCGGCTTATCCCCTCCTGACGGTGCTCTTTTCAACAGAATCCTGACTCCGACAGATAAATTCCATGTAATTGTAAAACATGCAAAATAAGATAAAATATCATAAGTATTGTAATAAAATGTGAAATACATCGGTAAGTAAGAGTAGATTATGATACAAAATAGTGATGCAAAATGGACGTATCTTCTGCTGTGCTGGCTGACAATCAGGGATTCAGATAAACCCCTCAAATTTCTTAACTATGTATGCTAGCTGATGATCATCCATGATGTTTGAGAACTTGGCTTTGATTTGTACGAGGTGACCGATACCCTGTGATGTAGTCGTATTAATTAGCTAGCTAGTGTTCTGCAACTATATATGTTTGACTGGTGTTACGTTCGTTTAGTTGATTGTATTATGCTATGCTAGTTTCGATGTGTGATATCATGTTCTGCAACAAAATGGAGCGCCGTATCTTTTGAAAGATTCAAAAACTATTTCAAAGATACAGAAAAACCTGAATATAATCAAAGATGTAGCAAATGATATATCCTACCAGCTTGCGAAATCTCGGAGCGAAATACCTTGTATTTTAGGGTGCAGTTAACAGCAGCTGCAGTTTCCTGTGTTTGGATATCGGCATGAGCATTATTCAGGGCATAAGTAAAGCGTCAACAGAGCACACACACTTCTGAAAAGAGATGCCAACAGTCAGGACTCAGGAGAGGTTCGGGTTCAGTTACCTTCTGTTTTTTTAAGAGGCAAACCTTGCACATAGAAGCTGACATGGTGAACCCATCGGGTAGACCGCCATAACCCGCCTGCGTCGCGCAACCTTACCAAGGTCCAAACCACGGTCGCAATGAAAAATGAGTACTAGAAGCAATCAAGGGCATACATAAAACCTCAGCAGAGCATAGGTTCCTGAAGAGAGAGGCTGATGTATCATGCAACCTTAACACGGTCAAAACTAGAGGCAAGCAAGGGCATATAAAATCTCAGAAGAGCACACGTTTCTGAAGAGAGAGGCTGATTATTTTGAACTGTGCACCCTGCAACCTTAAGAAGGTCAAAACTGCGGTCGCAACCGAAAGAAATGAGCACTAGAAGCAATCAAGGGCATAAATAAAACCTCAGCACATCACACACGTTTCTGAAGAGAGAGTCCGACAGTGAGTAGAGCTTAGATTCAGTTATCTTCAGTCTTTTTAGGAGGCAAACCTTGCACAGAGAGGCTGACACGCAGGACCCACCATCTAGACCATAACCCGCCTGCATTGCCAGCCATTAACAAGGTCAAAACCGCGGGCGCAACCGAGAGAAATGAGCACTAGCAGCAATAATCACGGAATATCAACAGAGCACATACACGTTGAGAGGCCGACAGTTGAGGAGAGGTTCGATTCAGTTATCTTCAGCTTCTTGAGGAGGCAAACCTTGCACATAGAGGCTGACATGGTGGACCCACCGTCTTGACCATAACCCACCTGCATCTCTAGCCATTAACAAGGTCAAAACCGCGGGCGCAACCGAGAGAAATGAGCACTAGCAGTAATAATCACGGGAATATCAACAGAGCACATACACGTTGAGAGGCCGACAGTTGAGGAGAGGTTTGATTCAGTTATCTTCAGCTTCTTGAGGAGGCAAACCTTGCACATAGAGGCTGACATGGTGGACCCACCGTCTTGACCATAACCCGCCTGCATCGCCAGCCCTTAAGGAGAAAATTGCGACCGCAACCGAAAGAAATGACCACTAGCAGAAATCAGGAGTATAAATAAAACATCAACAGAGCACAAACATGTCTGTGAAGAGAGAGGTTGATAGTCAGAAGAGGTTCGACTCAGTTATCTTCAGTATTTCGAGGAGCCAAACCTTGCACAGAAAGGCTGACATGGTTAGCCCATCGGTTAGACCATAACCTACCTGCATCGCGCAACCTTAACAAGGTCAAAACTGTGGTCGCAACCGAAAGAAAAATGACCACTAGAAGCAATCAAGGGCATAAATAAAACCTCAGCAGAGCACACACGTTTCTGAAGAGAGAGGCCGACAGTGAGGAGAGGTTCGATTCAGTTATTTTCAGTATTTTGAGGAGGCAAAATCTTGCACAGAGAGGCTGAAATGGTAAACCCATTGGCTAGACCATAATCCGCCTACATGGCCCGACCTTAACAAGGTCAAAACTGCGGTCGCACCAAAAGAAATGAGCACTAAAAACAATCAAGGGCATAAATAAAACCTCAGCACAGCACACACGTTTCTGAAGAGAGAGGCCGACAGTGAGGAGAGATTCGATTCAGTTATCTTTAGTTCTTTCAGGAGTCAAACTTTGCACAGAGAGGCTGAAAGTCAGGACCCACACTCTAGACCATAACCTGCCTCCATCACCAACCGTTGATTAACAAGGTGAAAATTGCGGGCGCAACCGAAAGAGAAATGACCACTAGCAGTAATAATCACGAGTATAAATAAACATCAACAGAGCACACACACGTTTCTGAATAGAGAGGCCGACAGCCAGAAGAGGTCCGATTCAGTTATCTTCAGCATTTTTAGGAGGCAAACCCTGCACCGAGAGGCTGACATGGTGGACCCACAGTCTAGACCATAACCTGCCTGCATCACCAGCCCTTAGCAAGGTGAAAATTGTGGCCGGAACCGAAAGAAATGACCACTCGCAGTAATAATCACGAGTATAAATCAAACATCAAACGAAGCACACACACGTTTCCGAAGAAAGAGGCCGACAGTCAGGACCCACCTGCTAGGCCACATCGCGCAAGTAAAAAAAAAGAACGGAGCAAAGGAATAAAAAAGTGGGCAAGAATCGATGAACATGATAGTGAGTCACTGACATGGTGGAGCCAGCGGCAAGAACATCATTGCAAGAAACGGAGTAACGGAAAAAAAGTGGGCAAGAATCGATCAAGAGTATGATGAGTCACTGACATGGTGGAGCTAGCGGCATGAACAACATCGCAAGAACGGAGCAACGGGATAAAAAAAGTGGGCAATAATCGATCAGAAGTATTATGAGTCACTGACATGGTGGAGCCAGCGATATGAACAGCATCGCAAGGACGGAGCAACGGAATAAAAATATGGGCAAGAATCAATCAACAGGCAATAAGTCACTGACATGGTAGAGCCAGCGGCAAGAACAGTATCGCAAGAACGGAGCAACGAAGTAAAAAAGTGGCCAAGAATCGATCAACAGATCAATGAGTCACTGACATGGTGGAGCTAGCGGCAATAACAGTATCGCAAGAATGGAGCAACGGCATAAAAAAGTGGGAAGAACGGAGCGGCAAGAACAGTATCGGAAGAACGGAGCAACGGGAAAAGAATCTGGGCAAGAATTGATCAGTATGATCCTGAGTCACTGACATGGCGGAGCCAGCGGCAAGAACAGTATCGAAAGAAACGGAGCAACGGCATAAAAAGTGGGCAAGAATCGATCAGCATGCTCCTGAGTCACTGACATGGTGGAACCAGCGGCAAGAACAGTATCGGAAGAAACGGAGCAACGGCATAAAAAAGTGGGCAAAAATCGATCAGCATGATCCTGAGTCACTGACATGGTGGAGCCAGCAGCAAGAACGTTATCGGACGAACGGAGCAACGGGAAAAGAAACTGGGCAAGAATCGATCAGTATGATCCTGAGTCACTGACATGGTGGAGCTAGCGGCAAGAACAATATCAGAAGAAACGGAGCAAACGGAGTAAAAACGTGGGCAAGAATCGATCAACAGATCAATGAGTCACTGACATGGTGGAGCCCACGGCAAGAACAGCATCGAACCCAGCTTCGAGTAACGGAGCAACCAAAAAAGATGCAGCCTGGATCTTGATATGAGCGCGGGGTGTGTGGTATGAGGTTTTTAGAGCGCAAATGGCCTCGTTCGATGTTATATGAGCTCACGGGGTGTGTCGATCCCAGTCAAAAATCGAACGCGCTATCGAAAACGTAGCTTCTAACCACGAAAATTCAGGGAGATCGTGGTCTATGGGTGCCTCGCAACCCGAAACACAACTTTTAACCACGAAAATTCGGAAACTTCGTGGGCAATGGGTGCCATAGACCACGGATTTCCCAATCTGTGGTCGTTGCTACCATCGACCATGAAAAAAAAAAAACCGCAAAATTTCGTGGCCGAACGCCACTTTACACCACGGTCTCGGCGGACATTCGTGGTCTAAGCCCGAATTTCTACTAGTGCCCCCTGCTTTGATTGTGAAATGCTCGACGCTGGAGAAGAAGGCCATATTTACGAAGACTCAGAAGTCTACTTTGAAGCGCCAGACCTGTCAGGAGGAATCGAAGGAGTCGACTACATCATCGCATACGGAGCAGCCCCTGAAGACGAAGAGACAGCAGATTAGACTAGAAAGTCTAGTGAAAGACGAGACCTAGTTGAGCAACCATAGCCTTGAGGTTGTTTAACGACAATGGTACTCAGTCTATTGTTACAGCTTGTTCGTCGACTATCTCATGTCGACCGTAGTACGTTTAAACTTCCTCAACCGACCGAGGAGGAAGTCAAGTTTGATATTCATCTTTGGCTTGTAACATGTAGCAGTATGGAATAAAGTGTGTATGTTGGACCCACAAATGTTTCTGTTGTACTACTCTGAGAGATGTAATAATTGCGGAATAGTCCTTCCGTGAGAGTTATATCAACGACTTGCGCACTACAACATGCAGTGGTGTGCTGGGTCACCGCAGGGTCTGTCCAAGAAAGGAAAGGAAATCCTCATCAAATCCGTCCTCCAAGCTACACCAACCTTCCCCATGAGCTGTTTTAAGCTGAACAAGAAGCAATGCAAGAAGTTGGGATCTATCTCATCAAACTTTTGGTGGAATGATGCTGATGGATCTAGGAAGGTGCATTGGATCGCTTGGGAGAAGATGTGCCAGGCAAAGAGTGATGGTGGCATGGGTTTTAGAAATTTTGAAGCGTTCAATCAGGCTCTTCTTGCTAAACAGCTTGGAGAATTCTCACAGTCCCCTCCTCACTGTGTGCCCGGGTGCTTAAAGCACGATATTTTAAAAATTCAGAGTTTCTGCACGCTGGTGCCCAGGTGGTGGTTCCTTCTCTTGGCGCAACATCCTGCATGGGAGAGAGCTTCTCAAGCATGGCCTGATATGGCGTATTGGTGATGGACAATCAGCTGACGTTTGGAACAGTAATTGGATTCCAAGGACGGGATCCCAACGTCCACTGGGACGGCGACCGGATGCCCCTCCTAATGTGATTAAAAAAGTGGCAGATTTACTCAATGATGAAGGTAATGGATGGAACGAGACAAGACTCAATCAATTCATGTACGAGTTTGATGTCCAAGACATTCTCAAGCTCGCAGTGGGAGGTGCCCACACAGCTGATCGTGCAGCTTGGAACTTCACCAAGAATGGTGTTTTTTCCGTTAGATCTGCATATCATTTACAGATGGAAAGGAAGCGCTTGGCGCTGGGTGGTGCATAGTCCTCCTTCTCGGTTGATGGGCACAAGGGATGACTGGCTTTGTGGAATGCCAATGTCTCGGGCAAGGTCAAGATTCATGTGTGGAGACTGTTGAAGAATGGACTGGCTGTTGGAGCTGAATTGCAGAGAAGGAACATCAAGGGCGGAGTGGTTTGCACTGCTTGCGGTAGAGAAGAGACGGCTCTTCACCGCTTCTGGCAATGCCCACATTCCCAGTTTATTTGGAGTTCCATTCAGCAGCTCTCGGGGGTCAGGAAAGTCTCTCCGCCGGCAAATGTTCACACCCAAAAAGACCTCACGAATTGGATGCTAGAGTGGCTGGCACCGGTGAAAGAGAGCGACATGGACATTACCCTAATGACCTTGTACCACACCTGGTTAGCGAGGAATGATGCTAGAGACGGTCAGCGGATTGAAGATCCGGGCTCGATAGCTAACCGCGTCTTTCACCTGACGGAAGAGTGGCATAACGTACATTAGATCACGAGCCCACAACCCAGGGTTCAGAAAGAGCACTGGCTCGCTCCTGAACAAGGGTGGATCAAGGTGAATGCTGACGGGGCGTTGATGAAGGATTCAGGTATAGGCGGTGGAGGTGTGGTCGTGCGAGACCACGATGGTAGTTTCCTGGCGGGAGAGAGCCATTTTTTCCCCTCTACTTTCGACCCTGAAGCTGCTGAACTCAAGGCCTGCAAGCAAGCGGTGGCCCTGATCCGGTCTATGGGGATCTCAAAGGTCATTGTCGAGCTGGACAGTATGGTGGTGGTCTCGAAGCTCAAGAGCGATGAGGTTGATAGATCAATCCATGGTCTTCTGGTTGATGAGATAAGAAAGGACCTGCAAGAGGTCGAAGAAGTGGCGATTCAGTGGCACGGCGTTCGGCCAACGTGGTTGCCGACATTTTAGCTAAGAAAGGGTGTAGTTTACTTACTAGCAAAACCTGGTTTCGTTATTCTCCTAGTTGTATTGTGAGTGCTTTGGCACTGGACAGGTCCGGTCTTAATATATAATCGCATTTAAATCTCAAAAGACTTGGTGGACATCGCAACACGATTATCTTCGACAGCATGCTTTCTACCACATCTAGCCTTCTCGACACGATCCGCTCTAAGGTGTGATCTTGGGCTTAGTTCCGAGGCAACCAGCTAGCCTACGGGTCTTGATATTCCACGACGCTTAGTTCTAACGAGTTGTGCCTTATGTTGCGGTGTTCGCTCGTTCGCTGATCTTTTGCGTTTTCGTGAAAAAAAGATGGACTTCAAATTCAGTGGAATTAGATACAATCTCAGTTTACTCTGCCCCTATCTACGTACTAGCAAATGTTGCCAGTGCAAGCTAAATGCCACTTGTAAGCTAATTAAGTACATCTTCTTCACGATCCTCACTGGTCCTGTACGCACACTCCAGTGTTGTTGAACTTGAACGCCCTCGCCCGACCGGGGGTGCCAAGAAAGAATCACACGGCCTGTAGGCTGGGCTCGGCCGGTTTGTCGCCGGTCTCCTCCTCCAGTGACGCGAGCCACAGGAGCAGCGCCGCGTTGACCTGCTCCGGCGCCTCGTCGTGCGGGCAGTGCCCGGCCTGTAGGTTGACGACGGTGGAGTTTGGGTAGAACTCGTGGATCCGCGCGGCCTTGGCCGGCCCCACCCACGGGTCCAGGTCCCCCCAGAGCAGCAGCAGCGGGCACGACAGCTTCCCCAGCAGCTTGTCCAGCGTGTACTGGATCTGGCTCGCCACGAACCGCGACATCAGCCTGCGGTACACCTCGCCGGCGTTGGGGTCCGCCGTCGGCGCCGTGATGGAGCTGATGAGGTACTCGTCGACGTTCGTGGGATCTTTGTACACCTGCAGACGAATGCAACAGAAAGAAAGGAAGAGAGGTTGAGCGACAATGGCAGTGGAGATCTGTCGGCGACAGCTATAACTGAACGTTAAGCTGCAGTTCAGTTGCGTCGCGTACACTTTTGAGGACACTCTCGACCCTGGCCGGCTGCTTGGCCTGCCAGAAGAGGAACGTGAGCACGACCCGCTGGAACGCCTCCTTGATCGGCCTCACCACGAGCTTCGTCAGGGCGCCGACTTCCTCCTCGGCCTCTTCAACCTTGGGCGGCGCGTTGGGGTCCCCGAACTGGCCGGCGGAGTTGAGCAGCACGATGCCCCGGACCAGCTCCGGCACCTCCGACGCCGTGAACAACGTCGTGAAGCCACCTAAGCTGATCGATCAGACCATACAAAGTGTGAGTTTGATGTCGTGCAGAAACAAATGTAGTGCCTCTAAACAATGATGGTCTTCCGGATACCTGTTGCCTACGAGGATGGACGGCGATTGAACGACCTCCCTGAGGAAGTCGGAGACCTGCTCCATCCAGATGGTGGCGTCGTACTCCACCAGCGCCTTCTCGCTCCAGCCAAAGCCCAGCAGGTCCATGGCGTACACCTTGTACTTCTTGGCCAGCTCCGGGATGTTGTACCTGATCGACCGAGTTCAGAGTTGTTCAGACACGCACGTCACCTCGCGTGCCTACTGTGGCAACAATATGGTTTCCCGCCACACAAACCACGGAGATGAGATAAGGTGAGCTTGGCCAAAGGCTGACCTCCAATGGAAGGCGGAGGCGCCGAAGCCGTGGATGAGCACGATGGGCTGCCCGGAGCCTTGCTCGACGTAGTGTATCTTGCGGCCCCTCCACGTCCAGAAGCTGTACCCGTCCGCCTTGAACGGCAATCTCTCCAGTGCCGCTGCAAACGAACAGAGAGCGAGTTAGCGTAATATCATCGGCTGAATTTTTCCCAAACGCTTAACCCACGTCTCGATCAAAGAACAGCTAGGCTAAGGTAACCTTGAGCAGCGGCGCCGTCGGAGGAGGAGGAGGCGAGCAGCGAGGAGCAGACGGTGAGCGCGATCCCCTTGGTCACGACATCCCTCCTCTGCATCATCAGAAACCTACTGCCTCCTGCAAAGAATCACGACGTAGGTAATCGTGAGACTCCCAACCCGCGTCCGTGCATGCAATGCAAGAGCAACGTAATTAAAGAAGAAACGGCCGGAACCAACCGTTGAGGCCAGAGCCGACGCCGCAGCGGTTGCCGGACGACGACCGGACTGCGGCCGCTGATGCCGACGCGACGGACATCGGAGAGGAGAGCAGCTGCCGTACGTGGCCGAAGGCTTGTGGAGAAGAAGCAGTGAAGCACAGCTAGGTTTGCCTGAAAAAAGAACAGAAATGGCCGGTAATTCGTGCGGACGAGCAAAAAGACTTCTACCTGTAGGTTTGCCCTTGCGCTTGTGTGGGTGGCCTGTAATCGGGCAGCCGTGGCAGCGTCAGGGCCAAAAGTTCGAAAGGGAGAGATTCATCGACGCGACACGACTGACGACTCGCTTAACTTCGGTCAGGTCGGCCGTTAGGCCCACGGCAAAACGGCCTGTGTCCGTAGGCCGAAATGGAGTATCTCGCCTCGTGATTTGTGTACGTGCATTCTGATTGCGACGCCGATTGATGGTAGCCCAACTAATTACGCGAGTGCTCCGTTCACACTTCACACTAAGCAACGCTCGGCGTGGCCTCGAAGCTACGGTACAGAGTACGTCTCATTTTCATTTAGGGAATTCAGCACTTTGTTGATCAAATAATAACAATACAAAGTTTATCACGGATAAAATCCGCGACAGAGTCACGAAATAAAACACTACCAAACTGTTCAGCTCTACGAGCTAAAACATATGCTAAATTATTACACAAACGAATAACAAGACGAAAAGTCGACAACGAAGTGGCGAGGGTTTTTATGCCCTCCACTACAACTCCAACCAGAGATCGTCCCTTAAAGAAGAATGAATCCTCTGGATGATAGATAGGCAGTCTGATACCAAGATAATCATATCCAAGACTTCTTCCTGAGCAAGGGTGGTTGGCTGGTTGCACTTCTGATGGCAAGTGCTTCAGCTATCTCAGACGACGTAACCTCATCGAGCACCTGACAGATAGCAGTCGGGAAAATACCGCAATAGCTTCTGATTACGACGACGACCCCATTCGTGAAGTTGATGAGAACAAAGCTACATCAATGTTAATGACAGCCGTACCTTCTGGTGGCGGAGACCAAACTATGGTAGAAACAGTCTAGCGACTTTGGATGGTTCACTGCTTGAATACATGCAGCAGAATCATCTCGATATACAAATTAATCTACAAAGAAAAACTATGTGGGTGCTTCAATTTCTCACCATTCCGGACAACATTGTGTGTTGTCCAAATATTTGCCACATTGTCACAGCCAGGGTGACCGTCTTTCGGTCGTCCGATCTCGCCAAGAAATCCACGAGCCAGATTTTAGTAGTGCTGAACAATTTTTGATAGAGATGGACTGGAAAGGCTTTCTTGATCTCGCGCCATATTTTCCGAGCGTAAGGGCAGAATAGCATAGTGTGCTCCACTCGTTCTTCCCGGTTGCAGAGGACGCAAGCATCTGATGTGGGAATGTGGCGGTGTCGCATTTGCTGGCCACTGGGGAGGCAGTCATGTGCTTTGATCTTCAAAGTTTCTTCCAAAGACTATTCTTTTGAACATCATTGGAAGATAGGCCACGCCCTGAGGCATTTTTCCATGCATAGAATACATGTTCCCTTGCCAAGTTGTATGCCGACCGAATGGTATAAACGTCGTGTCAGTCGTAGGGCCAGGACGCAAAGTCCTCCCCTCCATGTCGACTGAGAGGGACGCACAAAATCTTCAACGCCATCTCTTCATCGAAAAGGTGTGAACCGTCTCATTGTCCCAAGAGCCAGTATCATGGTCCAAGAGAAAACTTACAGTGGTGTCTTTAGGGAGAGGAACTAGGGTAGATAACCTCTCCGGTGTGGTGTCCAGTATGCAACAATCCTTCAGAATTTTTGTTTGTTGTCCGTCCCCAATGCCCCCACCTTAGTCCCTGATGCACAACTTCCTTGCCGAACAAGATACTACGCCACGTGAATGAGGAAGAACTGGCTTCGGAGCTTGCCAGAAGTCACATTCAGGAAAGTAGCGCACCTTCAAAACTTGGGCACACAATGAGTCATTAGCCGCCATGCCTGACGACCCAAAATCGCCTTGTTAAACAGCATTAGAGCGCGGAAGCCCATGCCGCCATGAAATTTTGGGCTAGATAGATAGCCCACTCTCACGAATACCAATGCATTTTCTTTTGTTCATTCTTTAGGTTGGTAACACTACGGGAAACCGTCAAAACGCCGACGGCCGTCCTGTACGCCGATGGCCAAATGTCGGGCCGTCGGCGTACAGCACGGGCTTGGGCAGACGACGAACAGGCCGTCGGCGTACGAAGCGCCGTCGGCGTAGAATTACGTCCCCGACGGCTGCCGTCGGTGTTCTAAATCCCGTCGGCATACAAAGGGCGGCATAACGCGAACCGTCCAGCGTCGTTGATACGCCGACGGCAGTAGTACTGCCGTCGGCGTACACGCGATAAAAACACCGACGGCTGCCGTCGGCGTTTAGTAGTTTTTATTTATTTTCGTATATAATATTCATTTCTTTATTTCTCTATATAATATTTAATGTAGTTGTAATTTATATATATATTGGACCTATAATTGCCCCCCCAATTTCAGTATCCCACCCCCGTAAAATAACGGTTTGAGTTTTCCGGAACCCAACCCTACAACATATACATGTAAAACAAATAAAAACTTTTCCTGGCTATCTAGAGAGAAAGTGATGCCGGTGATGTCGATCACACCTAGGAGTAGATTCTTGCACATTTACAACACACAACACACTTTTATACATATGGTATGTCACAACCTAGGTTTGGGTAGGGTTCCGACGCTCCGGGGCCCCGCTTCGGTGAAACCCTGAATCCGCTGGAAAAACCCTAACGTTTCCGTCTACCCCCATAGACGTGCGTCGAAAGGGGGTAGCCCAGTGGACTTTTTTGCTTGGTTGTGTTATGTTAGGCCATAGGAACATGAGAAACCAAAGTCTACCCCAAATCGACACACGATTCCATCCGGTTCGCCCGAAAGGGGAGAATTGGCGAGAAACAGGCGCTCGAAAGAAACACACGAAGGAAACACACGATCCGTGTGCTTCTTCCTGATCCAACGGCTCACCAGCGCTCGAAAGAAACACACCGCTGATCCAACGGCTCAGAAGCACACGAAGGAAACACACGATCCGTGTGCTTCTTCCTGATTGGGCATACTACAGCTCAGAAGCCCATTTCTCACTATATATATGTAGTTATGGCCTCCATTGGCATAGCACATCTAAACTGATATTTGATCCCTCATCACTCTCCCGTGGCGTCACCACCGCGTGTGCCGTCCGCCATGCCAAGGTGCTGCCCTCTCCCTCCCCTACGTACCTAGGTTGCACGCACCTTAGTTGTTTGATCAAATTCCCCACTCATTTTTTCAGATCTCGGCGGGAATCGATGATGACCAGCGGCCATTTGTTGGACACGGGCAGTGTCCGGGACTGGGCTCCGCCGGGCTGGCACTGGGAGGTGTCTTCCGGGACGCGTAGTTTGGTGAGGAATCCGGGTGACGTCGTCGACCCGGATCTTTTTTGGTGGCCGTCGCGTGGGCCAGCCTCGGTGCAGAGGCCGCCGGCCCCCGAGGTGGAGGTGCGTCGCCGTATCAGAGAGGAGGACGAGCACGTCCTTCGCTACCTGGTTAGGTTGGATACGCAAGCGGTGCATGACAATATGTGGTATACACTTCATAGGGATCCTCCTCATGTGAGTATTGCCTCAGTGATGGTTCCTTATCTTTGGGTGCAAGCCGCCGGCCGCTCAGCACCTCGCGGCTTAGGACCCGGCAAAAGTTAGTTACATTATTCGTGATGTATTATGGATTAAATAAAGATGTAGACTGTTCTATTATAAGCACATTCCTACTAGTGCAAGTTTGTTGTCATTCGTCTATGTACCCAAGTTTGTTGTCATTCGTCTATGTACCCAAGTTTGTTCTATCTTAGTTGCTACTACTCCGTTTCGATTAATTTTGATAAAAGTTGGTTTCACAAGCCCCAATGGACTAACCTAACACAAATAAAGTCTAGTTTAGTTTTCTTATGTTCCATGGTAACGTGACAAGCCCCAATGGACTAACCTAACACAAAAACCCTAACGTTTCCGTCTACCCCCATAGACGTGCGTCGAAACGGGGTAGCCCAGTGGACTTTTTTGCTTGGTTGTGTTATGTTAGGAAACACACGATCCGTGTGCTTCTGCCTGATCCAAGGGCTCACAAGCGCTCGAAAGAAACACACCGCTGATCCAACGGCTCACAAGCACTGGAAGGAAGCACACGATCCGTGTGCTTCTGCCTGATCCAAGGGCTCACGAGCGCTCGAAAGAAACACACCGCTGATCCAACGGCTCACAAGCACTGGAAGGAAACACACAATCCGTGTGCTTCTGCCTGATCCAAGGGCTCACGAGTGCTCGAAAGAAACACACTGCTGATCCAACGGCTCACAAGCACTGGAAGGAAACACACGACGCCTATAAATAGGCCACTCCTCAGACAGGTTACTCACTCACACAAAACATTCCAGCTCACTCGGAGAGACATCTTTGGGCAACCAGCGGCAAGACGTCTGTGATGACCTGCGACCGTACCAAACGGTTGCAGATCATCATAGACGTCTTGCCGGACGGTTGTAGATCATCAGAGACGTCTTACCGCTGCTTGGATCGAAGTGGCGCTCAAACCGTGTGTCTTGTTTCAGCTATATTTAGACATTCCACACAAATTATCCGGATTTACCCAGCTACGTCCCACCCTGCATGTGATATCGCAGCCACGGTGGGATTGTAGCTGGGTGAAACCGTATGATTTGTTCATTTATGCGTTTAGTCGCAATGTATTTTATCTTGTGTTTTGGGCATCTTTGGGCAACCAGCGGCAGGACGTCTTTTCTGTTCTCTCAGTTTCGGTATCCCACCCGCATAAAATAACGGTTTGAGTTTTCCGGTATCCCACCCGCAGGTTGACAACAATCTAAAGCAACAAATTTCAGATTTTGTTGTGAAATCCTCTCACCTTTGAACTACTTTTCGCATTGATATTAAACAAACCATGTAAATTACAGTGACAACATAAATTACACAGAGAACATTCTTGAACCGCCGATACATAATTGACTAACAAACAAGTAAACATGCATGTAAAACAAATTACAATAATCACGAACAACTAATAAATTTCTCCACCCTATGCCGTGCGTGTGCTGCCACCCTTGCCCTTTGACGAAGATTCTGCCTTCTTGCCTTTGCCCTTGGACGAAGCTTCAGCCTTCTTGCTCTGTGCTTCAACCCTCCTTTCCTTTGACGACGGCATGAAATCGTCGTCATCATCGCTGTCAACTACCCAGAGACAGGAACGACCGTACGAAACACGGTCAGCTTCAGTTCGGTAGAACGGACTATTCGTAACTTTCCTGTCAAACTTATCTGCAAGCCTGAGCATTTCTGCACGAATTTGGAGCGGGGTCCTATACGGAAACCCATCGCGGCATAGCTTCGCCCCGAGTGAAGCGAGATGACTCTCAGTGTGCAAAATTTCTTCAATTGGAACTACCCTACCATCTACCTTCAAATTACTCGACATCCTAGCGAGATGCTCGGATGCGGAAATGTGAAACCCGGACACACACTTCTCGCAAGGACCAATACACACCATGTTTGCGCTCAAGTGAGTACCATGCCTACCTTCGACTGGGTTATATAAAACTACCGGTGGCGCTCCCGGATCCAACGGCTCACCAGCGCTCGAAAGAAACACACCGTTGATCCAACGGCTCAGAATCGCACGAAGGAAACACACGATCCGTGTGCTTCTCCCGGATCCAAGGGCTCACGAGCGCTCGAAAGAAACACACCGCTGATCCAACGGCTCAGAAGCGCACGAACGAAACACACGATCCGTGTGCTTCTCCCGGATCCAACGGCTCACCAGCGCTCGAAAGAAATACACCGCTGATCCAACGGCTCACAAGCGCACGAAGGAAACACACGATCCGTGTGCTTCTATCTACAAATCCGTATTTCTATTTGTATGTGAGACATATTCATATTTTTTGGTTGCACACATCAGGCCACACAATAGGGCAGAAGCTAGTCAAACCATGACTAAATGTGATCTAACAAAATTGGTCCTAATTAATTTGGGTTAACCAATCAACAGATTTAATTGTTTTAGTGCAGAAGGGTGTTCTAACTTATAGTTTATACTAAACAATTACCACTGCATAATTAATTCTCCCAAAATTAGGGAAGCTAGTACATCACAGTACCAAGCTAACAAAATTGGTTTGGAAATATTTGGACTACCAGAGTATCAGAAACAAACAAGTTTATAATTTAAATCTTCTGTGGTATTTTGAATAATACATTTTTATTATTTATCTAAATGAAATGAAACCACTTGGGTTGGTTAAAAAATTTCATAAGCTTTCCAGAACATATTTATTTGATTTATTTGGAGCTATAAATCTCGAGATATTGCATTTCTAAAATAGGTCCAGTACTGGTTTTCCAAATTTCTAAATCCCTAAAACCATAATATTTGATTTCTTTTAAGAAATAGGTCCAGTACTGGTTTTCCAAACTCGATCGAAGAAGCCAACGATTCGAGGGGAATCCCAGGTCCCTGATGAGGACAAGGAACCTGCTACCGAGGAGGCGAAGATCCTCATTACGCCTAATGGGAAAGAGTAAGTGACTATATATAATAATTTTGAACATGGTAACTTCATTGTGGTCAGGACAATTTGACATGTACTAATGTTTCATTATTGTGCAGCAACTAGATACATCCTGCGGGAGCCCGTGTGCCTAACACCCTGATTGGAGCTTTGATTAGGAAGTTTTGGCCGGGCTTGTACAGTACCGTCCCCAACGGCGCGACGAAGCTAGCCACCCATTGGGTAGACTATCAGGCCGCCAATTACGCGAGCGGCGGGAAATGTTCTGACGCCGTGATCAACAAGTTTTGGGTAAGTTGAACTTTTCGAATTTCGTTCATACTTGATGTCCCCACCATGCTCTCACAATTTGTTTTTTGTGCATGATTAAAGAGGTTCTATAGGGTACTTCCTGAGCAGCGGGCCGATGCGGACAGGACTTTGGAGGGGCTTGTAGGAAGTTGACACGACAGCAGTTCTACAATGCAAAGCATACCATCATCAATCATTTCAGTACTGAGACGTTACACAAGAAGGCGGTGAAGCATGAGATTGTGGAGAACCCACTTGAGGTGACCGTAGATGACTACATGGCGGTAAGTAGATTGTTAATGAGATTACATGTTGCTGCTAGGTTGCAATTGCATTATCCGTTCTTCACATGAGTATTGTTTTTTCAGTTTAAGCCCTCATGGGCCTATGGCAAGGATGACGCGTGGAGGGCATTGGTGTCTAAGTGGGCTGGGGAGGACCCCGAGTTCAAGGCCTTGAGCGAGCGAAACAGGTTAAACCGCGGGAGCGGGGGACACATTGTGCGGGTGCCCGCAACCATGATCGCTTTAAGGCAAAGCTGTTATATATATACATGAAACAATCTTCATTTATTTCCCCTCATGTTCCTACTTGATACGTATGACACTTCTTTGGCATTGCAGGAGGCCGATCTCAGGGAGCCTCTTACGGACATGCAAACATGGAGAGGATGAAGATGAAGAAGCCCAATTTTTCTGAGCCTCAGCCCCTCGCAGCCCGATTACTTCGGCACTGCCAAGGAGGGGATAAAGGCATACGTCAAGACGTTCCAGGGTATAAATCCGTTTGTGGACAACCCTCTTCGGCATGACACCGATGAGATAGCGGTGGTCCTTGCCGGGAACAGTTGGGAGCATGGCCGTCCTCTCATGCTTAGTGCGGTACTCACGCGTACTCCTGAGTTGGGCCTCTCGCGTGTCAAGGCTACCCTCACCGCCGACGACCCTCCCGTCCTGCCTCGTCGGCCTTCCCGAGCTCGCCCCGATGTAAGTTTTCTCAATTTCATTCTCTTTCCGACATTCGTTCCTAGCTAAGTGGCTAAGTTGACGAGATGCGTTCCCTTTTAAAACTGTAGGCTGATTTCGAGGCGGCCTTCGATGCCGCTTACGCGGACTATGAGAGACAGTATCAGTTCTGGGTACAGAAGAGCCAGGAGTATGAGGAGTGGAATGAGTTGAATGATGCTGTAAGTTTCAACTTTTGTATTTGCAAAATATGACAAGTCTCATTTCCTCTAGTTTGAACCTTCTTTTTCTACAACTCCTGACATCTAAACTATCTTGTAGGCTACCGAGAAGTTTTTTACCACTGGAGAGCGGGAGGCGCTGCCTACGCGTCCACCTAGGCCGGGATCCCGCCCGTCGGCCCAACGAGGGAGTCGGTCGCTCGCACATACAAGCAAGTGACACCGGTAAGTTATTTGCCAAACAAATTGTTACCGCCATGCTGTGCTTTCCAAGTTGCTAACTTGGACTCAAACATGTAGGGATCGAGTTGCTCGAGGAATGCACCCATTGATCCTGCTTTTGTTTCGCCGACTTCGACGCGCGCGCTCGTGGTGCATGGCACTGGTGGTGCCTCGCCGGGTTCGTCGCGTGAGACCACACAGTCCCGTGGCTCTCCGGATTCCCTGTGTGGTTCGACTGGCCCACGCGGTCGGTCGCCTATTTTCACGCGGTCAGAGATAGGTGGCTCGACCTCTCACGAGATGTAGGATTAGTTCGGGTGTTCCGGGTGTCAATTCGAACTATGTTTCTGTCATTTTGAGTTTGTATGAATGCTTGTATGAATTCGAATCATGTTTGTGTCATTTTGGATATATATGTGATGTTTTATGTGATGTTTCTGTCGTATTTTATAATTTGTGCAATTTTAATTGTATTTAAAATGCGCCAGAAACCAGCAGCAACAAGCAGCTAAAATTGGAAATTATGGTCAAGGATACGCCGACGGCATTGCCGTCGGCGTAGAGAACTTCCCAGGCGCACAGGGTGCTGCCACGTCATCTAAAATGGACCAAATGGTCACGAATACGTATGCCACGTCCCAGACGCACCAGCTCGCTCCACGTGGCACTCTAGGCCGACGGCACTGCCGTCGGCGTATGGGTGGAGCAGACGGAGACGGACGGCTTCCGTTTTTGTGGGTCCCACAGCGGCTACGCCGACGGTTACGTATACGCCGACGGTTATTTGTATACGCCGATGGGCTTCTACGCCGACGGACATACGCCGACGGCCGCCGTCGGCCTAGGCCTACGCCGACGGCAAACGTGCCTACCCCGACGGCTTCTGGCCGTCGGCGTATCGTGGGTTTCCCGTAGTGTAATGGTATAGCCAGAATGACATATTTCAATAAAGCTTCCTTGCCTGACCGAGAAAGAGGACGATCAGACCTGATGTTCATACGCTTCCACGCCCGATCGGACAAGTTCAGGACATGTAGAAACTTTTTATTTTGAAACTGAACAAAATAGCCGTTGATACGCGAGGAGCAAGCTGTACAAAAGGAAAGCGAAACTTCTTCTTTTCCGACTCTGGATGGTCTAGAATTTGTGCTCATTCATCATGATTCGTGTAGCAGCCGGGTGCATGAGAAAGCGGGCGAGCTAAGCGCGAAACGCGAAGCCGCTGCTTTGGTTAGTTTACGAGCTCCGAGCTTTGGTTAGCTTAAGCTATCTTGCAGAAGACAAAGGCACGGCGAAACAGAGACGATACACCACTGACCAGTGGGATCCGGGTTCACCAGGGCCCACCAGGTCAGAGACAGTGAGTGCGTTAAATAGAGAGGTACTAACTAGGAATGCGATCAAACGGGTTTGTTTAGTTCTTACTCCACGGAGTAAACAAGGTATCGGAGACCTCTTTGTGAGGACCGGCCCCTGACAAGACCTTTTGGTACTTAAATTAACACAAAGGAAACGCATCGATCGAGTTTAAGGGGCGTGATTAAAGAACGTCAACTTGGTTATACTTGGGTGTCTGCGTCAGTTTGAAGGAGCAAAAGAGAAACTTGGTTGTCATCATTCGCCAGTCGGCTTCTCCCATTTTTTGTGGTCACCGTCGTGAATGAAATCAAACATACTAATCGGATGGTGATGGGGTTAAGGGACCGATGGTCCTAACCTGGCCCGCTGATGAATGGATTAGCACCTGTTGATTAATCATAGCTGAATTCGCGCCCGCTGATGAATGGAGTAGCGTCATTTCTTCGTTAGACATGATTTTCTGGCAACGATTCGCCTACTGTGTGACCACGAAATGTGTCGCTTGCAGACGGTTGATTCATGATTGTGCCTGCGGTCTTGATTAGTGCCGCGTGCGGAAAGTTGACGTGGAAATTCCATCTCCCGTGTAGCATCCGCATTTTATTTCGTCGTCGCGTCTGTTCAAACAAACTTGTAAGTTTAAAACCCAAACTTGCTTGAATTGCATTTATTCCTTTCCGCATGCAGGAACATCTTCACGGTCTTACGGAGGAGACGAACTTGCATTGCATGGGGAACTGAGCTGGCCCCTGGCGTCCAGGCGGAGGCGACCGAGGAGATGGTGTAGGTGTGGCCTCCACGCCCGTATCATGAATCGATCTTCTTGATGCCTTGAATGGCGTAGCGGGCGATGCAGATGCAACGATGCCAATGTAATGTGCCACTGGGAACCAACAAGGCTGTCACCCTCGTGGCCATGTTTGCCATTGTGTGGAATTAATTGTGGAGGTGTTCGGTGCTAGTGCTACCTAGTTTAGTACACCGTACGTGGGAATGTACTCCCTCCGTTCCAATTTAATTGACTTGCTATGCACCACATATGGATGTATCTAGATTTGTTACATGTCTATATACATCCATATTTGGTGCATAGCAACTCAATTAAATTGGAACGGAGGGAGTATGTCTGTGTGCGCGCCTTGCTCAATCTATGAAGGGATAGCTATTGCTAGCGTAATGTATTATGATCGCTTTCAAAGATTTTGTTTTAATGTTTTAGGAGGATGTAAGGGAGAAAACATATGTTTGTTTGACTGGATAGTTATACGGTTTTGCTAATTCTCGAATTAGCTTAGTTCTCAATCGCATGACGTCATCAGTTCTTGCAACTGATTCAGACCATTTGATTTGCTTCCTGATTCGTGTATCAGTTGCAAGTCAACTTGTAACTGGGATTTAATGACGTCATGCGATTGAGAACTAAGATAATTCTCATGCGGCCGGACTTGCAAACGCTCTGGACTATTTGATTTGCTTCGTGATTCGTGCTAATCATGAGTTGCAACTTGACTTGCAACTAGGATTGATGACGTCATGCGATTGAGAACTAAGATAATTCTTATTCGATTGAGCGCTAGAGAGACCCATAGTTTTTTTAATTTATTCAGTCCCAACAAGACTGTCCGGCATATTTTTTACGGAGGAAAAAGTTCCGAAGGACCGAGAGCTTCATTAATCATCACCGGAGTTACATCTTATAGAAAGGGCCTCTACGAAACAAAAAATTACAAACCAACCTTACAATTTGCACAAGGAGCTCTTAAATAAATTTGGGAACACAATCAGGTCCTGCTCCTTTTCCGCTACGCTAAAACTGCAGCTCGGCGTAGTCAACCTCAATGTCGCTAGGGATTATACCACTTGGGACGGAGAGGCAAGATCCTACTGCGTTGGAGCCAAAGGGCCTCCGAAATGGCATAGTAGCCTCGAGGTTGAAGGTATCCGCCTGACGTTGGCAGGAGAAGCGACTGTCACTGATGCCGATGGTGGGAGTGGTCACCCATAGACCATGCAGAACGACGACGAACTGGTTGTCGTGATGAAACTCCCGCAGAAGCAGAGCTTCACCCCTGTTGCAGATCCAGCCACCAGCAACCAAATCCCGTGAGTCCCCATCCAGCCTCGCCGCCATGGCGAGCAACTAGAGAGGAACCGAGATCCAGATCGATAGGGAAATCTAGCCTTATTCATTGAGTGGCCTGCACAACTTGTCCTACCACATCTGGCTCCCTCCATCAGATCACCGCGATAAATAAGTCAAGTCGATACTGGATTCGGCCGGAGGGACTCCACCCCATTCTCCTGGCAGACTGCCGACGCCCGACATGACCCCAAAACGAACTAGCCATATTATTAAGGTACTATGTACAACCGTAAATTTGGCGCCTCTCCTAGTCCATTCCCGAGCGTCTACTCCGGCAAGGAGGATAGCAATTCGGTCCGGCCCTCGGAAGTAGACTCTCAAAAGGTGGGAGATAGGGGAGGCTTCGAGAAAGGAGGAGAGAGCGGGGGATGTACGTCCGTGATAAGTGCCAAGCATGGTTCATGGATCTTTTATGTTATGGAACTATGGTTGTTTCTTTTTCCATGATATATTCCAACAGCTAGGGATGTAACTTACGAGGCACTCCATATTTAGAATCTGGTTTATACAGTGGCGGCGGGAAGGCGTGTTGCGATCTGTTATATCGGTTTCGGCCAATTTTCCTTAAAAATTGGCAACTCTCTTCTAGATTTGCCTCGTTTAAAAAACTGCATTTTCTGAAATTTAACCAGATCAACGCATATGGATGATACGTCCAAAGAAAATTTATAATTTTGATTGATCCATGCTATTATTAGATCATTGTTAGATACTTTTGCCACTATTTTATATCATTTTACATCATTTTTACTGGACTAACATATAACCCAGTGCCAAGTGCGAGTTGTTGCTCCTGTTTTTGCATCTCACATAATGCCTAGAAAATTGACGAGAAAAATTGGGAAACGTGTTAATTATTCGAGGCGAAGATGGAGAGCACCGGAGGGGCCACACAACCTTGGCGCGGGTCCACGACGCAATCAAGGGGTGTCCGCGCCCCTTGGGCGCAAGCCTCCCTTGAACACCCCTCCCGTCGCCCCTTTGCCTATAAAAATATCTTCACGTAAAACTTCGAGAAAAAGAGCCGTTTCCAGAGTTTTCGATACATAGCCGTGGTCGTCGCGAAGATGAATCTGGAGCCATGTTTTGGTACACTGGCGGAGGGTGGAATCATCACCGGAGGCCTCTATAATACCATTGGCGCCTCTACAATGATGCGTGAGTAATCCACTCTTGCACTATGGGTTCAAATCTATAGCTATATGGCACTCCCTCTGTTTTTTAATATAAAAGTTTCGTGAGCTGCCTAACATGATCAATATTCATATGATGTAATCGATATTCTATGTTGTTTTTGTTGCGATATGATGTATTGTCACTTTATAATTAGTTTGTGCATGTTATCATATGGTTATCATGATTGCTCTATTTTATGTCCTACATGCTCTCCAATCTAGTACTTGTTTGTTTTCTCGAAGCAAGCTTCCCCCGCTTTATAAATAAGGCCCAATGGCTGAACCGATAAAAAGTGATGAGGGAACCTCTTACAAAGCAGATCAAAGATAGAAAAAAGAAAAACAAGGAGAACCTGGGACGAGGCCGAGGGGCGAGGCTCCATGATGACGCCCCCGTCGAGACCGGGATGATCAAGGGTTTTCACCCGGAGCCCTAACGCGACGAATGTAGCCACGACAACGCCGCCAAGAGGGTAACGATACCCGCAGGCATCGCCGCCATTGGCGCTGGAGCGTAGAGCTTTCGCTCGGAAAAACCTTCCACTAATACAGAACGACACATCGGAAACGGGCCAAAAACCCCATCGGAAACGGAAAAAGGGTCCATGTCCCCGCCCCTGTCACTGATGTGAAGGACCTCATCGATAACGGAGGCTAAAAACCGTTTCCGATGAGGTCAACATTTGGCAACGGTTGATCGCATACCTCCGTTTTCGATGTATCGGAACATCAGAAACGGAGATTCTGTTTCGACTCGTTTGCGTTGTGGTTTCTTCATAAGCCTAGAGCAGGAATAGAGTTGCCACTGTATATTTAAAATCTCACAGCTGAAGCACAAAATGCTAACAAATCCATTCATAACGTATATAACAATTGTAACCATTACATATCATCAAAAGATGATCAATTACACATGTCGATTCTTCTCTTCTTCCTCAGCTCGCTGTCCGTTTATAGTCCTCCACTCTTCTCCTTCTTCCTCAGCTCGCTCTCCATTTCGAAACCTCAAAAACGGTCTTCGAGCTACCAAAAGACTCGAGTAGTGGTTTCATGCTTCTCCAAACCACATCTGCAGCTTATTAATTGTTATACACACCCCGAAGACGGTGGTGAAAGCAACTACACAGGTGGCGAAACTGAAAAACAAGAAACCACATCGAGCTCGCAAGCCTCCCTAGCATATTAATTTCACCAAAATCGTGTACTGAGGCTTGCTCCGTCTTGGACAGTGTCGCCGAAATAATTCACAATCTAATATAAAACCAATAGAACATTTCATGAGTTGCTAATACAAATCACAAATCAAAACGGAGCATCTAGTTCTTGAGATCTTGCCTATGCCGCGGAGAATATGACATATCAAGACAGAGCACAATTGATGAACAATCTAATATATAACCAATTGATGAACTAGTTCATGAGCTGAGCGATTTAGATCTCATATTTTCTTCTCCGTGGACGGCGCATCCAGATCGGCCACCTCCTCCTCCGTGGATGGCGCCTCCAGATCGGCCACCTCCTGCTCCGTTGACGTCGGCCTCCAGATCGCCACCTCCTCCTCCGTGGACGGCGCCTCCAGATTGGCCACCTCCTTGTCGTGGGTTTGTCACGTCAGGTGTCATAGATGACTTCGTAGGTGTGGGATTATGCGAGTCAAGCATCTCCGAGCTTGGGATCGCAGAACAAAGATCAACACAGATTTACCCAGGTTCGGCCCCCTCAATGTGAGGTAAAAGACCTACTTCCTGCCTACCCTAGATTGGTATTGATATGATAATCAAGGTGTTACAATGGAGGCGATCCGATCTGGTACTCGCCGTATGAGCTAGGGTTTGGGGCTTGATAGCTTGACCCGCTCTAAGTCCTGCGAGTCATCTTTATATACACAGAGGCTCGCTAGGTTACAAAAGGAAACTTCCCCCATAAGGAATACATCCACAGAGGCCTACTCGGAGACTACTTGGTCTTCACGTCCTCCGGATATGTCTTCTAGATCTTTCCCCTTATGGCGGTTCAATATTGGGCTTGTTCCCAAGTGGGCCTTCGTCCGTGCGAGTCAATTAAGTCGCACTGGGCCGCGGGTTAATCCAGAAAGTATTCCCCCGACATTAGCCCCCAAGCGTGGCCTGAACTTCATAGTATTTCTTGATCTGAATGATTAGGCCGCACTTTTCCTTGTTTCGCGACTTATAATTCTTCTTTGGCGGCTCGAGAACGCGACTTATCCTGTCTTGATGGTTGATTTTCAGATCTAAACGTCTTCCGTGTCTAGGTTATTTATCTTGACTCATCATTTTCCCCAGCGTTTCTGCATCAAGTCCTGCATTACGCATCCGCTACTCCTTTCCGCCGCCTCCAATCTCGCTTCTCGTACTCACAATCCTTCGGTGGATATCTCCCTCGATCTGAGAAAAATGTCTCGCCGCAAATGCAACTGGGAAGGCTCGTGGGTCGACGAAGATTTCCTGGAATCCCTATATGCACGGGGCCTTCTTCCGCCAAAAGATCAATGCGAATGGCGGGCGGCTGGTGAGGAGTAATCCCCAATCCTCAACCAGGAGAGATAGTGATTTTTGCGGAGCATGTTGAGCGCGGGTTCAAGCCCCCAGGCTCTCTCTTCTTCCGCTCCTTGATGCAGCAGTTAGGCCTTCGTTTCCATGATATTGGCCCTAATTCGATGTTGCAAGTGAGCAACTTCCACGTCCTCTGCGAAGATTATCTGGGTATCCCGCCCTCAATAGATTTCTGGCTGGCTCTTTTCAATTGCAATAGTCAAAGGGAAACCACATATGGTCCTTTTCTCCAATGCGGCGCCATTTCCTTCCAACGCCGTCGGGGTAGTATCTTCCCAAAACTAACTCTTGCCAAGAAAATCAAGGAGTGGCAAAGGACATTCTTCTATTGTAAAAACACTTCTCCAGAGGTGAAATTCCTCTTCCTCTTTGGTCTCCTCTTCCCTTCGAGGCTACCGATGCTCTGTCTTCCAAACCTGATCCTTCTTCGTTGCCCTTTGTCGAATCCCTTTTAGACAAAGTGAGAGCGCTGACACTCCATGGTCTCACTGGACTAGATCTCATATCTTGCTGGACTAAGTGGCGAGTTCTGTAGGAGTTTGCGCGATAGAAAACAAAAAATTTCTCTCACATGCGGAAGCAACACTCAAGATCCTATCTAGAAGATTCTAGTAACGGGGAGAGTAGTTCATCATACCCTCGAAGAACACGCGCGTTGAACGTTTAATTCAACGCAGCTCGGTGAAGTTGTTGACGATGTTCGATCCGATCAGCACCGCAAACGAGCAGCACCTCCGGAGGCTTGCACACGTACAGCTCGATGACGTCTCCCTCTTCTTGATCCAGCAAGCTAGAGGGAGAAGTAGGTGGGATCGATTCCAGCAGCACGACGGCGTGGTGGTGGATATGGTGGAGAGTTCCCGCGGGCAGGGCTTCGCCAAGCGGTGCGCGGGAGGTAGAGGAGCAGCAAGCCAGTGATGCGGCCAAGCCTCTGTCTCTTGGTGCACCTCTCCCTCTTCTTTATATAGGCAAGGGGCTGCAGCCACTTTATTTCCAAAGTAGAAACTCCCTCTTTCAATAGTGGTAACCCCTTCTCATTTAAAAGGTGGTAACCCCCTCTTTCAAGAGTGGTAACATCCCTTTTAAAGGGCTACCCATTGAATGGCTGCATGGACCAAGTAGGACTGGTCAAATGGACCAGTGGGCCACCCTTGGTCGTTGGGGACAGGTGGGCCCCACTATGGGACCCTCCGGAACCTTCTAGAACATTCCGACACTCTGCCGAAAAATCCCGAACTTTTCCGGAACCCTGAAATCAACTTGCCATATATAAATCTTTACCTCCGGACTCTTCCGGAGCTCCTCGTGATGTCTAGGATCTCATCCGAGACTCCGAACAATATTCGGACACCATTAACAAAATTATCCCAGAG
This sequence comes from Poa pratensis, assembly GCA_947311845.1. NCBI lineage: Eukaryota > Viridiplantae > Streptophyta > Magnoliopsida > Poales > Poaceae > Poa > Poa pratensis. The sequence goes on along the minus strand of CAMZMU010000119.1, from coordinate 23,713,856 downwards.
CTACTCTAGCGTTACCGAACGTTAAGTGTGTGACCCTACGGGTTCGAGAACGTGCAGACATGATGGAGACACCTCTCCGATCAATAACCATTAGAGGGACCAGGATATCCATAATGACTCCCACACATTCAACGAAGATCTTTATCGGTTGAACCACTATGTCGTGGACTACTATAATCCGTATACAATTTCCTTTGTCACGCGATATTTTACTTACCCAAGATTTGATCGTCGGTATCACTATACCTAGTTAAATCTTGTTACTGGTAAGTACTCTTTACTCGTTCCGTAATACAACATTCTCTGTGACTAACTCATTAGTCACGTGCTTGCAAGCTTTACCGAATGTGCACTACCGAGTGGGCCCAGAGTATATCTCTCCGAAACACGGAGGGACAAATCCCAGTCTTGATTCATGTAATTCAACAAGCACTTTCTGAGATACCCGTAAGACACCTTTATGATCACCCTGTCACGAAGCGATGGTTGATGTCCCCAAAGTATTCTTCCAGTACCCGGGAATAACATGATCTCATGGTCTAAGAAATAGGATACTTGACAATAAAAGGCATGACAATAAAAACTTAATGAAACGATCAATATTGTTATGCTTAGTTGGGTCTGTCCATCACGTCATTCTTCTAATGACATGATCCCGTTAATTAATTAACAACTCATGTTCATGGTTGGGAAACCATAACCATCATTAATTAACGAGCTAGTCTAGTAGAGGCTTACTAGGGACGCAATGTTGTTTACGCAACCACACATGTATTATGTTTCCGGTTAATACAATTATAGCATGGAAATAAACATATATCATGAACACGGAAATATGATAATAACATTTATTTATTATTGCCTCTAGGGCATATTTCCAACAGTCTCCCACTTGCACTAGAGTCAATAATCTAGTTTACATTGGTAAAAATCTAACACCCATGGCCTTCTGGTGTTGATCATGTTTTGTCTGTGGAAGAACTTTAGTCAACGGATCAGCGATATTTTGATTCGTATGTACTTTGCTAATGGTAATATCTCCTTCATTGACATGCTCACGAATTTGATGAAACCGGCGTTTGATATGCTTGGAACTCTTGTGACATCTTGGTTCCTTGGCTAGAGCAATGGCACCAGTGTTGTCACAAAAAATCTCCATGGGATCCAGTGCGCTCGGAACAACGCCGAGTTCAGTGACGAACTCCTTCAGCCATATCCCTTCTTTCGCTGCTTCAGAAGCGGCCATATACTCCGCCTCTAATGTAGATGCCGCAATGACGGTTTGCTTGGAACTCCTCCAGCTAACCGCAGCTCCATTCAAGATAAAGACATACCCTGTTTGAGATTTCGAGTCATCTGGATCAGTATCGAAGCTAGCATCAACGTAACCTTTTACGGAGAGCTCTTCATCACCACCATAGACAAGAAACATGTCCTTAGTCCTTTTTAGGTACTTAAGGATATTTTTAACTGCTGTCCAGTGAGCCTCTCCAGGATCACTCTGGTACCTGCTCGTCAAACTAAGAGCATGGGACACATCCGGTCTAGTACACAACATGGCATACATAATAGAACCTATGGCCGAGGCATAGGGGATTTTCTTCATCCTTTCTATTTCTGTTGCCGTAGTTGGACACTGAGTCATACTCAATGGCTTACCTTGTAACATGGGCAAAGAACCTTTCTTTGCATCCTGCATATTGAATTTCTTCACTATCTTCTCAAGGTATTTACTTTGACTAAGTGCTATTAAGCGTCTTGATCTATCTCTATAGATCTTTATGCCCAATATGTATGCAGCTTCACCAAGATCTTTCATTGAAAAACTATTATTCAAATAATCTTTCACACTGTTAAGCAGCTCCACATCATTCCCAATAAGTAATATGTCATCTACATATAAAACCAGGAATGCAACCGAGCTCCCACTCACTTTCTTGTAAACACAAGCTTCTTTATAATTTTGGACAAATCCAAAACCTTTGATCACCTCATCAAATCGAAGATTCCAACTCCGGGATGCTTGCTTCAGTCCATAGATGGATCGCTGAAGTTTGCACACTTTATCAGCATCCTTAGGATCGACAAAACCTTCAGGTTGTACCATGTACAACTCTTCTTCAACGTTTCCGTTGAGGAACGCAGTTTTGACATCCATCTGCCAAATTTCATAATCGAAATAAGCAGCAATTGCTAGTAGAACCCTAACAGACTTTAGCATCGCTACGGGTGAGAAGGTCTCATCGTAGTCAACTCCTTGAATTTGTCGAAAACCTTTTGCGACAAGTCGAGCTTTATATACGGTGACATTACCGTCAGCGTCTGTTTTCTTCTTGAAAATCCATTTACATTCAACAGCCTTACGGCTATCAGGAAGGTCAACCAAAGTCCACACTTGGTTTTCCTTCATGGATTCCATTTCAGAGTTCATGGCGTCTTGCCATTTTCCAGAGTCTGGGCTCATCATCGCTTCCTCATAGTTCATAGGTTCATCATTGTCTAACAATAAAATGTTCAAGACAGGATTACCGTACCATTCAGGAGCAGTACGTAACCTTGTCGACCTGCGAACGGGAACTTTGACCGAAGCTGCATGATCACTATCATCAGCTTCTTTCTCTCTAGCTGGTGAAGGCGGTGCCTGAAGATCCAAATCTTCCTGCGCTGCGCTGCTCTCCAATTCGGGAGAAGGTTCAATAACCTCGTCTAGTTCTATTTTCCTCCCACTCACTCCTTTCGAAAGAAACTCCTTCTCAAGAAAGGATCCATTCTTAGCAACAAAAACTTTGCCTTCGGATCTGTGATAGAAGGTATACCCAATGGTTTCCTTTGGATATCCTATGAAGACGCATTTTTCCGCTTTGGGTTCGAGCTTATCAGGTTGTAATCTTTTGACATAAGCCTCGCATCCCCAAATTTTAAGAAACGATAATTTTGGCTTCTTACCAAACCACAACTCATATGGTGTCGTCTCAACGGATTTAGATGGTGCCCTATTTAAAGTGAATGCGGCTGTCTCTAATGCATACCCCCAAAATGACATTGGCAGATCGGATACAGACATCATAGAACGCACCATATCTAATAAAGTACGATTACGACGTTCAGACACACCATTACGCTGTGGTGTTCCAGGTGGCGTGAGTTGGGAAACAATTCCACAATTTTTCAAGTGCATGCCAAACTCGTAACTCAGATATTCCCCTCCACGATCAGATCGTAGAAATTTGATCTTCCTGTTACGATGATTTTCTACTTCACTCTGAAATTCTTTGAACTTTTCAAATGTTTCAGACTTGTGTTTCATTAAGTAAATATACCCATATCTACTCAAATCATCAGTGAAAGTTAGGAAGTAACGATATCCACCACGTGTTGGAATGCTCATTGGTCCACACACATCAGTATGTATGATTTCCAACAAATCACTCGCCCGTTCCATCGTACCGGAAAACGGTGTCTTAGTCATCTTACCCATGAGGCATGGTTCGCACGTATCAAATGATTCAAAGTCAAGTGATTGAAAAAGTCCATCAGAATGGAGTTTCTTCATGCGCTTTACACCAATATGACCTAAACGGCAGTGCCACAAGTATGTGGTACTATCATTATTCGCTTTGCATCTTTTAGCATCAATGTTATGGATGTGTGAAGTACTACTATCGAGATCCAACAAGAATAAACCATTTACGTTGGGTGCATGACCATAAAAGATATTACTCATAGAAATAGAACAACCTTTATTCTCTGATTTAAATGAGTAACCGTCTCGCAATAAACAAGATCCAGATATAATGTTCATGCTTAACGCAGGCACCAAATAACAATTATTCAGGTTTAAAACTAATCCCGAAGGTAGATGAAGAGGTAGTGTCCCGACGGCGATGACATCGACCTTCGATCCATTCCCGACGCGCATCGTCACCTCATCCCTCGCCAGTCTCCGTTTATTCTGCAGCTCCTGTTTCGAGTTGCAAATATGAGCAACCGAACCAGTATCAAATACCCAGGCACTACTACGAGAACTAGTAAGGTACACATCAATAACATGTATATCAAATATACCTTTGACGTTGCCAGCCTTCTTATCCGCCAAGTATTTGGCGCAGTTACGCTTCCAGTGACCGTCTCCCTTGCAGTAGAAACACACAGTGTCCGGCTTAGGACCAGCCTTGGGTTTCACAGGTGTGGCAACAGGTTTGCCGCCCTGAGCAGCAACAGATTTGCCACTCTTCTTGAAGTGACCCTTTTTGGCCTTAACCTTCTTGAAACTGGTGGTCTTATTGACCATCAACACTTGATGTTCTTTCTTGATGTCCACTTCTGCAGATTTCAGCATCGCAAAGAGCTCATTAAGAGTCTTATTCATGCCTTGCATGTTATAGTTCAGCACAAAGCCTTTGTAGCTCGGAGGGAGCGACTGCAGCACCCTGTCAGTGATTAACTCATCCGGGATCACACATCCCAGCTGAATTAGGCGTTGGATATAGCCTCCCATGGTGACAACATGTTCACTGACAGAGCTGTGCTCCTCCATCTTACATGTATAGAACTTATCAGAGATCTCATATCTCTCAGCGCGGGTCTGAGTCTGAAACATGGTTTTCAGCTCTTCAACCATCTCATAGGCGCCGTGATGTTCAAAACGTTTCTGGAGATCAGTGTCCAGAGATGTAAGGATGGCACAGGCAACTATAATGTGGTCATCTCTGCGCGTCTCAAAGACATTTTGTTCTGCTTCAGGCGCATTGTCTGCAGGTGGGTCACCTAGCGCAGCATCGAGCACATAATGCTTCTTACACCCAGTGAGGATAATCCTCAGGTTGCGGTGCCAGTCAGTGAAGTTTGAACCAGATGATTTCAGTTTTTCTTTCTCAAGGAATGCGCTGAAGTTGAACTGAGCTACGTTGCGGGCCATGATCTACAACATTTTAGCAAAGACATCTTTAGACTATGTTCATGATAAAGAGTTCATTTTAATCAAATTACTAACGAACTCCCACTTAAAACAACATCCCTCATAGTTGTCTAGTGGTACACGATCCAAATCCACTACACCAAGTCCGATCTTCACGAGAGAAGATGTAGTTTCAATGGTGAACATCGAAATGTTGATCATATCATTCATATGACTCGTGTTTAACCTTTCGGTTCGTCGTGTTCCGAGTCCATGTCTGTACATGCTAGGCTCGTCAAGTTAACCAAAGTATTTCCGCATGTGTAAAACTGGCTTACACCCGTCGTATGTGAACGTAGAGTTTACCACATCCGATCATCACGAGATGCTTCAAAACGACGAACTTTCGCGACGGTGCATACTAAGGGAGAACACTTTATCTTGATATTGTGTGAGGGATCATCTTATAATGCTACCGTCGAGCACACGCAAAATAAGATGCATAAAAGGATAAACATCACATGCATAAAAATATGTGACATGGTATAGCCCTTTTATTGCGTCTTGATCTCCATCTTAAACGCACCGGCATGATCTCCATCATGGCGCCATGTTCATGTGGCGCCTTGGTTGTCTCCACCACGTTGCATCCCATATATTGCTAACTCATAGCGATAAATAATGCAATTACATGGCGTTTGAAGTTGACACGCAGGTCATACAATTGATAATTAAGACAACCATATGGCTCCTGCCGGTTGCCGTACTCATCGACATGCAAGTCGTGAAACATTACAAAACATGATCATCTCATACATCACAAATATATCATATGAAACAGTTTGGGCTATACCATATCACAAGCACCCCTGCAAAAACAAGTTAGACGCCTCTCCCTTATTCTTTGCAAATTTTACGTGGCTTAGGGCTTTCGAAGAAAGAACCGTTCTTACCTACGAACATGAAACCACAACGGTGATAAACAAATTATTAACAACCCGTTGTAGATTAAATCTTAACTATAGTGGGAGAGACAGACACCCGCAAAGCCACTTATGCAATACAAGTTGCATGTCAGTCGTGGAACAAGTCTCATGTACGTGGACATGTAAAGTTAGTCCGGGCCGCTTCATCCCACTATGCCACTAAGATTCAAAATACACAAAGGAAGTAATAAAAAGATTATCAACGCCCACATACACATATGTGTTCTACCCGTACCAAAACATCTACGCATAGATCCGGCTCTGATACCACTGTAGGAGTTTGCGCGATAGAAAACAAAAAATTTCTCTCACATGCGGAAGCAACACTCAAGATCCTATCTAGAAGATTCTAGTAACGGGGAGAGTAGTTCATCATACCCTCGAAGAACACGCGCGTTGAACGTTTAATTCAACGCAGCTCGGTGAAGTTGTTGACGATGTTCGATCCGATCAGCACCGCAAACGAGCAGCACCTCCGGAGGCTTGCACACGTACAGCTCGATGACGTCTCCCTCTTCTTGATCCAGCAAGCTAGAGGGAGAAGTAGGTGGGATCGATTCCAGCAGCACGACGGCGTGGTGGTGGATATGGTGGAGAGTTCCCGCGGGCAGGGCTTCGCCAAGCGGTGCGCGGGAGGTAGAGGAGCAGCAAGCCAGTGATGCGGCCAAGCCTCTGTCTCTTGGTGCACCTCTCCCTCTTCTTTATATAGGCAAGGGGCTGCAGCCACTTTATTTCCAAAGTAGAAACTCCCTCTTTCAATAGTGGTAACCCCTTCTCATTTAAAAGGTGGTAACCCCCTCTTTCAAGAGTGGTAACATCCCTTTTAAAGGGCTACCCATTGAATGGCTGCATGGACCAAGTAGGACTGGTCAAATGGACCAGTGGGCCACCCTTGGTCGTTGGGGACAGGTGGGCCCCACTATGGGACCCTCCGGAACCTTCTAGAACATTCCGACACTCTGCCGAAAAATCCCGAACTTTTCCGGAACCCTGAAATCAACTTGCCATATATAAATCTTTACCTCCGGACTCTTCCGGAGCTCCTCGTGATGTCTAGGATCTCATCCGAGACTCCGAACAATATTCGGACACCATTAACAAAATTATCCCAGAGCTACTCTAGCGTTACCGAACGTTAAGTGTGTGACCCTACGGGTTCGAGAACGTGCAGACATGATGGAGACACCTCTCCGATCAATAACCATTAGAGGGACCAGGATATCCATAATGACTCCCACACATTCAACGAAGATCTTTATCGGTTGAACCACTATGTCGTGGACTACTATAATCCGTATACAATTTCCTTTGTCACGCGATATTTTACTTACCCAAGATTTGATCGTCGGTATCACTATACCTAGTTAAATCTTGTTACTGGTAAGTACTCTTTACTCGTTCCGTAATACAACATTCTCTGTGACTAACTCATTAGTCACGTGCTTGCAAGCTTTACCGAATGTGCACTACCGAGTGGGCCCAGAGTATATCTCTCCGAAACACGGAGGGACAAATCCCAGTCTTGATTCATGTAATTCAACAAGCACTTTCTGAGATACCCGTAAGACACCTTTATGATCACCCTGTCACGAAGCGATGGTTGATGTCCCCAAAGTATTCTTCCAGTACCCGGGAATAACATGATCTCATGGTCTAAGAAATAGGATACTTGACAATAAAAGGCATGACAATAAAAACTTAATGAAACGATCAATATTGTTATGCTTAGTTGGGTCTGTCCATCACGTCATTCTTCTAATGACATGATCCCGTTAATTAATTAACAACTCATGTTCATGGTTGGGAAACCATAACCATCATTAATTAACGAGCTAGTCTAGTAGAGGCTTACTAGGGACGCAATGTTGTTTACGCAACCACACATGTATTATGTTTCCGGTTAATACAATTATAGCATGGAAATAAACATATATCATGAACACGGAAATATGATAATAACATTTATTTATTATTGCCTCTAGGGCATATTTCCAACAAGTTCAGCCTGTGAGTCGCCGTTCGCGGCTTATGGTGGATTTCACTTGCCATGCAAACGACGTCGATCGTACTTGCCCTGAAGATTGGGACAAAGGGGAGTGGATAAACTTCATTCGCCGAGTGACGGACGAGGATATTGACTCATATGACAACGTCGGACTTGCTCCCTTCTGGGCTGAGCACAAGCCTTTTGTGGTAATGTCTACTTGTCACCTGTTTCCTCGAAAATTCCTTCTCCAATAATTAATTATTTCTGACCTGAGCTCTTTTCAGATCGATCCCTATTTCTGGGTTCTCCCCTCAGAGGACGTCGACTTGAATCAAGGATCCGCGACGGAGTCGTCAAAACAAGCCGCAGCTTTTGACGAAGACACAGTTATGCACGAAGGTAGTGCTTCTGAAGAGGAACAACAAATGGCCGACGCTCTCCTGTCCTCGACTCCAAATACTCCTTTCCTGGAACTTCCTGAGGTGCCTCGCAGGTCCTCGAAACGTATTTTATGCCAGAGCTCAGAAAACTCCGCGCAGCCTGAGAAACGTCGCAAAGCCTTGGCGTTACTAGCAGAAACAAGAGCTGCCAAATCTTTAAAACTCGCTGATCCCAACAAGGCTACTTTTCTTCCGAGGCTGTTGCAAAGGATTGCTTTCAGTAAGCTCGGGTAATTGTTTGCGACTCTTCTCCTTTTCTTTTTGTGTTCACGCTTTTCTGGCAAGGAATTGCTGATCACTACTTCTTTTTATACCCTGTAGGTTCAGATTTGCAAGGTTTATCTTCTCCTTCCTCTGGTTGCCTGATGAAGAGTATCCGCGTCGCCTCTGGGTATGGTTCGCCTTCTTTTCAATGTTGCGGCTCTGCTATGTCAACTTATTAACCCATCAATGTTTTGCAGGGCCATGTCTGAAGAGGCTACCAAGTCTAATTCCCATCCCACTTCTTCTCAACAAGCTATGAGCGAGGATGATGCTGCTGATGAAAACGTGGGAAACAGTAATGGTGCGACTCAACCAAGGCCCTCCCTGGAGGAAGGTATTGCAGACGCGGCTCCTGCCGCGACTCCAGCCGCAGCTCCATCCACAACTCCTGCTGCTGGTAGGATATCTTCTGAAAATAGAATTCCAGCTCCAGGAAATAGTTCTAAGTCAATCGCAGATGCCATAATTTCTGCTGGAGACAAGCATGCTGCTCTGCTGCGCGGCTTAGTTGAGCAATTTTCTTCAAGTCGCCAGGTACATATACCGTAGCCCCCAAGGATCAAAACCTTGTGTCATCGCACGGGGTGTTGATTCTTTTCCTGGCTTCAAATCTCGAGCCCCCAAATTCCTGGATAATTTACCTATGCGTTTTGCTCTGTTTGTTTTCAGCGTGAACTGTCCTTGCTTGATGCTTCTGGCTCAATAAAGGGTAAAGGCATTTCCATAGACCATCCTGAAATGATGCAGTCTCGCCTGGAGCAGCATAATGAGGTCATTAGGGACCAAGATCAGGAAATAAAATCTCTCAAAGGTCAACTCGACTCCTGCGAAGAGCAATTTAAAGAACTTGAAGCTGATATGCAGCAGCGACTCATGGAGAAAGACGAGGTCATTAGATCTTTGCGAGAAGGACTGGCTCTTAAATCTGAATTGATTGATCGCCTGAAGGGGGACCACGCAAAGGAACTCGCCGCGCGAGATGAAAAATATAACTCGCTGCTCAAAGCCTTTGAGGGTTTTGGCTCCATGGTCAAATCAGCCGTCCTGCAGCTTGCTGGTTGGTCTTGTATTCCTTTAATCATACATATTTTGGGTAACCAATCGTTAGTCTCTGACTTGTTTCTTGCCTTTTCTTTCTTTGACATAGGACCTGAGGCCCCAGTGTCCCGTTCCAATTTGAAGGATCAACTGTATATCTGTCTGACCTCAGCCAGCGCTTCTTAAAGGTTACCAAGGAAGTTATGACGGTAATCACTCCTGCGACTGATGGCCCAACATCTTGCGAGTATTGGATAAATAAACTGCTCAAGGCTCCACATTATGTCTCTGATTGGAAACGATCCTCTGCTCGCGCCGGAGCCGCGCATGTCTTGACATTGCTTCGAGCATATTATCCAGAGATAGATGTTGGCAAGGTTGCTCGCCACGGCCTGGCGATGAGCGCAGATGATACTGAACCAATAAGCGAGTACTTCGATATCTGGAAAGGGATGCGCGGGTATGCCACAAAATTTGTTGATAACTTAGACTTGGGCACTTATCTTGATAAATTCAATCTTGATGGGAGCAAGGTGTCAAGGAAAAGTCCTCAGGAGCTGAGTCATCTCGGGCTGCCACTCCAGCAACAGTATCTGGTGGCCCTTCTGCCTCGTCTGGCGGGCCCTGATTATTAGGACACCTGGACTGCGACTGCGAGACAAGCCGCGCCAATTCCCACTCCTGTTGCTCGGAAGAGGAAAAATAAATAATGTGGGACATGCCCGTTAGTCTGTAAGATATTCATGTATTATAAACAGTTTTTTGTGACCTATAAGCAGGTTCTTTTCTTGATAATTCCATTAAGTAGACGCTCGCGCGGCTCAGTATTTCCTAGGAACATGTGTGTTCAGGGTCGAGAGCGGCCATGATAGGCAATCAAGCTCGATTGACGCCACACCCCAGTACTTTGGTCGCATAATGCAAGACGCTTCTAGCTTAAGGATTGCCACTAGTTTGGCAAAATTTGAGGTGCGATTGGTACTCGCGATGCTCGTAAGGAGCCCTCAAGGGTCAGTGATATATGAAATTCAAAAGACTCAGCGACTCAATGATAGTTGAGGCGAAACGACAAACCCTTGAATGTCAAGGGTGCCGGCTTTATTTCATAATCACTCGATGTTTTACAGGGTGTTACATGATGATGCAGGCCCTTTAATGCGGGTTTTCTATTCCCCGCAGGCCATGCATACTTGATACTCATCGCACTTAGTTGCGAATTAATACTCCTAACGGAGTGGGTTGAACACCTGATTGGTTCAATTTTGAGTCGCTAAAAGCGACTCGGGTCGAGCATGATAGCTCCGATGTATGTCTCATGTTGAAGTAGAAAGCCACTGTTGGGCGATCAGCCGCACTGAGCTGCGACTTATGTTGAGTTGAGTTTGCTTTGTAAGGTCTCACGATAACTGAGCCCCTTTGGCTGGGTTGTTGATCGAGGCTGAGTCTATGCACATGCGCCATTTCTTGTCTTCTTTTTGTATCAAGGCGACCTCTGGGGCATTATCTTGCTGATGCGCGACTTCTCGGTGGGTATTTACCATCCGGTGGCTGCATCCTGTTGGCCGCTTCCGCGGTACCTCCAACGCGACTCGTTTTGAGCTGCGATCTCCGATCTGCGACTGATACCCATGTGAAGAGTTGGCGATACAAGCTTCTTCTGCGAGTACTGAGCCTGCGTTCTCGCATTCTAACGCTCTCTGTCTGTCTCCATATATTGTAATAACACCGTTTGGTCCTGGTATCTTTAACTGTAGGTAGACGTAGCAGGGGCGAGCGGTAAATTTGACATAGGCTTCTCTTCCAAAGATCGCATGATATGAGCTTTTGACTGCTACAACCTCAAAGTCTAGGAGCTCTGTGCGGAAGTTCCGCTCTGTTCCAAAGCTAACTTCAAGTGTTATCTTTCCGATTGGTCGCGTAACAGCTCCTGGGATTATGCCTTGAATTTCTTTCCTGGATGGTCGTAGCCTTGTCTCGGGTATGTTCATTCTTCGGAGCGTGTCTTGATATAGGATGTTTACTCTTCCTCCTCCGTCCATTAAAACCTTACTTAACTTGTATCCCGCGACTTCTGGCGTGACCACCAGAGCTGGCTGTCCTGGATCCCTTACTTCTGGGGGGTGATCGCCGCGACTCCAAATAACCGATTGCTCTGTCCAGCGACGATACCTTTCGGCGTTGAAATCTGACCGCTCTTCCGGCTTCCGTCCGTTGTTTGTACTTCCACTGTATGAAACTGTCCTATGTTTCTTCTAGGTAAAACGTCAGGCCCTTGACGAGATCTAGATTGGTTCTTGTGCTGCATCGATCCGCTGCGAGCCGTGTCTGGCGTGTCGCCTTCTTTCCACCTCGGTAATAGTGACATTGCGCCTTTGTGTGACCCGCTGGCCTGCCATCTCTCTGCGATGTAAGTCGCAAGGCACGTCGAAGATCCCCTTGCAGTTATTAGGGATAAGGCCTTATCACTCTCTTGCTCCTTATCTGGGTGTGCGACGTTCAATCTCGCGGCTTGTAATTTCCCTGTTGGGTTCTGTGATAAGCCGCCCCCCTTTATCTGTCTTTGCGTACTTGTCAGCTACTGCCAAAAGCTGGTCGAAACTATCAATCTTGTGCTCTGCGCGACTTAATTTGTGCACCAATGGCTCAAATCTACAGTTCTTTCTCATAGCTTGTATTGCAGCTTGTACTGTTAAGTTTTTGGCGGAGCCAAGGATCTCCGCGATTCTCTTGATCCAGTCGCCGCTTGATTCGTCCTCTTTTTGAATGCATTGTCTAAGGTTTTTCATATCTTCTGTTTGGAATCTGCGGATGAACTTGTCCTTCAAGTCTTCCCATGTGCTTATTGATTTTGATGGCAGCCTTAACAGCCAATCCCTAGCTTCTCCCTGTATTGCCAAGTGGAAGTATTTCGCACGTACTTCTTGAGTCACGTCAGCCCCTGTTATGCTTGCCTCGTAATCCTCTATCCATAAGGCAGGGTCTTGGTCATTGCGATAGGTGGTGACTCGCTGCGACTCGTCGAAGTTCGGGGGGAAACGAGTGAGCCGTATTTCCTCTCCAAAACATGCTGGTCCTTTCAGTAATGAATAGGAGTTTACTGGCGCTGAATCTTCATCTGAATCAGTTTCAATCTGGGACGTTCGCGACTCGCCTTCTATCTTCTTTTCTTTTTCCAATGATACCTGCAAACCTGCTAACTGGTTGACCACTTCTTCGACGCTGTACTTTTCTCCTCCCCATGATACCTTGTTTTGCGGCTCGTTGGGCATGACTCCATACATATTTGCTTGTTGTAAAGCAGCAGTTTGCAGTAGGTCGATCGCATAGCGAGCTTCCTTATCAGCTCGTGTCTCCAACCGGTGTTATCTTTGACAATATCCCTATCGCGGCGTGCACGTTGCTCTCTGGGTCGCCGTGGAACTGTGATTTCCTCTCTCCTCTCCATCTTGATCTGATGTTTTTGCTGCCAACGACGGAGTCGCCACTCTTCTTCTTGGAGTTTCTTGCGCTCAGATGTCGCCTTGGTTCGCACCGCCTGGTGCTTCGGCTGGCAGCGGCGGAGTCGTCGGCCTTCTTCTTGGAGTTTTTCGCGCTCAGCCGCGAGTCTTTGTGCCTCTTCACAGAGCTCCGTCCTGATAGCTTCAATCTCTTCAATCTTGAGGTCTCCTTCCTGATTTGGTAGAGATCCCCAAACAGGTCTTGATGGGACGGGGATGGGCAATCTTGCCGTAGCTTGTTGTAGCTCCTCCAACACGCGGACCCTGACCGGCCGCAGCTCCTTCACCGATTCGCTTCCTTGAGTCGCGTCCATAGATCTGCGACTGACGGATCCGACGAAAACTTTTACTGATCCGATGGGAACGATGTATCCGAACTCGATGCGATCTGCCTCGGGTCCCCACTCTGAGTCGTCGATGAAGGGGACCCCATTGATGTCTTCAACTTGGCCGATGGCGATGTCCTTGAAGCCTGATTTCGATCCTGCGCGGAACGTGACGCTTTTGACCGCAGGCCCCACGGTGGGCGCCAACTGTCGTGGGTTTGTCACGTCAGGTGTCATAGATGACTTCGTAGGTGTGGGATTATGCGAGTCAAGCATCTCCGAGCTTGGGATCGCAGGAACAAAGATCAACACAGATTTACCCAGGTTCGGCCCCCTCAATGTGAGGTAAAAGACCTACTTCCTGCCTACCCTAGATTGGTATTGATATGATAATCAAGGTGTTACAATGGAGGCGATCCGATCTGGTACTCGCCGTATGAGCTAGGGTTTGGGGCTTGATAGCTTGACCCGCTCTAAGTCCTGCGAGTCCTCTTTATATACACAGAGGCTCGCTAGGTTACAAAAGGAAACTTCCCCCATAAGGAATACATCCACAGAGGCCTACTCGGAGACTACTTGGTCTTCACGTCCTCTGGGATATGTCTTCTAGATCTTTCCCCTTATGGCGGTTCAATATTGGGCTTGTTCCCAAGTGAGCCTTCGTCCGTGCGAGTCAATTAAGTCGCACTGGGCCGCGGGTTAATCCAGAAAGTATTCCCTCGACACTCCTCCTCCGTCCACGATGGCCTCCAGATTGGCCTCCGTTGTCGGCGGATCTGCCACAACTGCTGCATCACCACGTGACGAATGATCTGTACCAGCTCCGCGTGGCCCAGAGGACGCTGGGCATCAACGGAGGAGATCAGCCTGACGCGCTCCAACACCTGCCGCGTCATGCCCGCCTCCAGATCTGCCTTAGCATCATGAACGGATGGAGCTAGATTGGTGTGGCCGCTAGAGCTGTGGCTGCGATGGCGGGATCTAGAAGCGCCGGCAGAGGAAGCCATGAGAGAGTGAAGAGAGTAAAAAGCTACAGTGTGCGGCGGCTAGGGTTGAAAGATAGACAGTGAGGGAGTGAGAATGCGACTGATGACTTGCTCTGTCGGCAGTACATTTATAAGCACCCAATTGGCAACGGATATTTTATATAACCGTTTCCATTGGATACTTATTACTAATAAGTTGCTGCATATGAACCTAATACATTGTACTGATTTCCATAGCTGCATACAAACCTAATACATTGTACTGATTTCCATTGCTGTATACGAACCTAATACATTCTACTGATTTCCATAGCTGCATACGAACCTAATACATTCTACTGATTTTCATAGCTGCATACGAACCTAATACATTCTACTGATTTTCATTGCTGCATACAAGTTCACACCTAACAGCAGCACACAAACACACAAAATCATTCTAGCAATGCTCACAAGAACATTTAACTGAGCTATTTCTGTTCCTTTATGCCGTTCCTTTCGCACAGTAACAACATGGTCAGATTTAGTCGAAGTGTTTGTTGGGCTCCATGCCAAACCAGCTAGAGCTGCTGCACCTCCATGTTCGCCTTCTTGACTATCAAGGCTACATTTTCTAGCTCTGCAGCTTCCACTTCGATGCCATTAGTAAGCAGCATCTCAACATAATCTTCACTCCAAAAAAAATAATCACAGCTCCCAGAATACTCTTCGCCCCTCCCCTGCCAAATGGTAAATCGAATCCAGAGCCAAATCAGCATCACACATAGAATAGAATCAATCAAAACTGGTCGAAGCGTCGAACTAACCCTGTGATTTGGACACTTGAAGTAGATCCGGCCTGGGTTCAGATCCGAACACGACACTCGACGAATCGCGTTTCGACAGCGGCAGCAAACGCACTTCACAAGCGGCAGATCTGACCCGGCCCCGACGAGCTCATGCTCTTGGCCATGGAGGACACGAGTGCGGAGTAAAAACAAGCTGGAGCAGAGGAACAAGGGCGAATCGACAGTCTTTTATAATATCCAAGATAGTCCTAAAAAAGGAATTTTATAGACGCAACCTCGCCAACGGTTGTATAAAAAAGTCCGATGCCATGGAAGTACATATCGCAAACGGAGTGAAAGGCACCTCCGTTACCAATATATTGTAAACGGTTAAAAATTCGCGACCGTTGCCTATGAAGGACGGGACGTGGGCCAGCTTGCCTGGCGGGGCGGGTTTTCTCACGCGGAAAGCTCGTTTTTTCTGTCGCCTAACTCGTGCCGTTGCCATAGAGGGGTATCCGATGTGTTGTTCTGTACTAGTGTTCGCACAATGTCCTCACAAACAGATCGCCCACTACCCCTGAGTCTGGTCTCCAGGCCACGATTTGGGAGTTGCCGCCACCAACAATAGGAACCCCTGTCGCCCGCTCCTCGCTATCCACATGACCAAAGTGTGAGGCAACCACCACTGCCACTTCGCTCGCTGTAGAGCCGCCCGTGCAATGCACCTTCCAGGGCCGCCGCCCCGGTGTCCGCGACCGCTCAGGCTGGGCATAAAACTCGATACCCGAAGCCCGAACCCGAAAAACCCGAGCCCGAACCCGTATAGCCCGAACCCGAAAAACCCGAGTGCAACATCGGGTAGCAGTTTTCAGAACCCGAATTTTATTCTGAAATCTCGAGTTAGAAGTCACGGCACCCGAATTGCCCGAACTACCCGAAATAGAGAAGGCCCAGTAAAAAAAATCCCTCATTTTGGCAAAGCCCAGCCCAAGTTTCCCACCTAACCTAGTCCCAATCGCATCATCCCATCCCCATCTCGTTCCCTGGCTCCTTTCCCACGATCCCATCCCCATGTCTCTCGCACGCTGCATCCAGTGACCCAGCCGCCAGCTCCAATCGAGATCAGCCGTAGCCCCATCTGCCTGGGCATAACCAGAACGGCGAGAAGGATGCTCCCGCCCATGCCGAGTGATGTGTCTCCGCCTCCTAGGCTAGCCCACGCATCCATCTTGCATCCCTGCAGCCTCGATCTGGCGCCGACGGCCGCATGGTCTGCAGCTCGTCCGGGTGCGGGAAGCCGACGACCAACCCAACAAACTTGATGTCGTGCGCGACAGGGGGCAGAGCACCGCGCCGGCCATCTCCCTCTTATCCTGCTGGCCGCCGCCGGTATTATGTATTCTTCGTGCATCGACGTCCTCCGTCGCACGCTGGAAATATGTTACATGTGCTAATTCGGGCAAATCGGGAAAACCCGTACCCGAACCCGAATTGTCGGGTTTTGATTTTTTCAGGAGAATTTCGGGTGTCAGATCTAGAAACCCGAATTATAGAAAGCCCGAAAAACCCGACCCGAAATTTTGGGTAAACCCGAATGCCCACCCTGAGCGACCGCAAGCCGAGGAACCAACAAGCCGCAGGGTCAACGTGGCAGTAGAGTGATGCCGGTGACAAAACCAGGCATGCACGGGCAACATCAGCAACCAATAGGAGGAGATCCGCCATCCTCCACCGCCCGAGGCGGTCGCCGACCGGATGCAGCAACATGACCGATCAGGCCCACATCAGACCCGACTAGCCCCGCCGCCGCGTCACGGTCGCCGTTGTCACCCTACAGAAAGATCCTGGAAGCGCACAACGGTTGGGGCCCATAGAACCCAGGTCTGGGCCGAGAAACCCTAGCCATGGCCACCGCCAGAGCTACACCCACCACTGCCCCCCCTCGTGTTGTCCTCAGCATCGTCAACGTAGAGCCACCGCCGCCGTCTGGAGAACCACCGCCATGTCCCTTGTTGGTCGTCCATCGGAAAGAAGCCGCTGCCCCGCACGGAGGAAGACGCCCCACCGTGCGCGCAGAAGTCTCCACCGGGTCGCCACGCCGCCGTCGGTTGCGTCGGCGCGCCCCCAGTCGAGCCCGCCGCCTTGAGAGGCCACCACGGCCCGTGCCGTAGCCGCCACGAGGGGGGAAAGATGGCCCCGCCACCGCCAGCGCCCGGGCTTAGCTCGGCGACACTGACCGACGGCGACGAGGAGGTAGAGGGAGTGGAGATGGGGTACCGGCGGCATGGGTCTGGGGATCCCTCCCCCGTCGCCCACGAGAGCGACGTGGGAGAGGGAGGAGGAAAGGGTTCCTAGTTTGTTTTGGCCAAGTTCATAATTAGATTTTCGAAGAGAGAGTTTCATATTCGATAGTGGGTGCATGCCGTGCAACTTCCTACACGAGTGACACCATACGAGTAAGGTGTGCAATGTGTCGCTGCCACTTAGGATAAAATAATGTTTTTCACATGCATTATTATCATATTTATGTGTTTTATGTTTTATAATTCCGTCGATAGAAGAAACTCTAAACTACTAACTTCGTTTCATAATTCTTGATGTGATTTTAGTTTAAAATATGGAAAATTAACTCGATACAAATCAACAGTCATATACTACACAGATGACGGGGTGTAATATTTTGATATTTTTCATAGATCGGAGCTCTGCGACCCTAAAACTCTTTGACACTTTTTGCATCACTTATTTTAGCCGTTCATTAAATGCAATGCTACAGAAAGTCGTACCAAAATTCAAAAAAAAAAAGAAAGTCGTACCATAAAGTGCCTTTTTTACCATGTAACTTGCCGAGCAATCTCGCCATTGCAGCTCAACTGCTTGACCAAAGATACCACCGTCATAGAGCGGTGTGGTGTCTACTCCATGTTCATGCCATAGGATTCTTGTTGGGCAGCTGCGAGTTTTTGGGAGCTGCGAGTACCAGTACCTGCACACCTTGAAAAGTGAAAACTCAGAGAGAGAAAAAAGCATCCCCAAAAGCTGCCCCCACCGTTCATAAAAAAATCGTCTCCGCTTATTCTTTTGTTTCCTTGCAACCCTCTTCTATCCTCTCCCTAACACAAACCCACGTCCAAACACGAGGAGGAGAGAAGAAGAGAGGGAGGGAGAGAGGTGTTGTGAAGAAATCCAAAGCTTAGAGGCAGGCAAGTGAGTGGGATTCCCTCGTCTGGAGCTCCTGGTGGAAAGGAGCTGGGGGGATCCCACGGAAGCGGTGAAGAAATGAGGGAAACGGAGGATCCTCGATCCGTTCTTGAGCCAATTTTTTGATTTTCCAGCTGTGGAAGCTGGAAAAGTTTGGATCTTGAGGCCATCAGATTGAAAATCCTCGATTTCTCCGAGTGCCTTAATGCTGCATTGCCTCCTCCGCCAGATCCGAGCTGGGGCGCCAGTAGAAATCGGGTCCTTGCTCGCCAATCCTCTCAAATTCGCCTCCTGAATTTCCGTTTCTTTAGTTTATTTTCGGAGCCCCGAGCTTCAGATCTTTTCAAAAAATGTCCATTATTTTAGTTGGGCTCGATGTGGGAGTGGTGGCAACTACTTTATGAGCTGTCTCCTGCCATTTTTGGATTAGATTCGCCTGCAATGGCGGATCTTGCCATGGAGCAGTAGGGGGTTTCTTCTTTCAGCGAGAGCGACAGCGGCTGGCCGTAAGTTGCAATGTCTCTGAAGAGCATTGTGCGGGAGTTGAAGGAGATGAGGGACGGCATCGGGAGCATGTCGAGACGTGGCGGCGTCTCCGACGGCCACGGGCGCGTCGGCCACGGCCGCGGGGGGTCGCGGCATTCCTGGCCTGGCCTGTGGCCGGAACCACAGCCTCAGCCGCAGCAGCAGGGGCAGTGGGCAAACCTGCCGCCGGAGCTGCTGCTGGACGTCATACAGAGGTTGGAGGCCAGCGAGGCCGCGTGGCCGGCACGGCGCCAGGTCGTGGCCTGCGCCGCCGTCTGCCGGTCGTGGCGCGATATCACCAAGGATGTGGTGAAGACTCTTGAGGAGTGCGGTAGGATCACCTTCCCGATCTCCCTAAAGCAGGTAGCTACCTTCTCCACACATCAGTGCCATCTTCTGCCATGATCTGTTTGCTTATCAAGTTGCGCGAGTTTAGGTGCTTAACTTGGTTGTTTGATGCAGCCGGGGCCTCGTGATCATCCGTTGCAGTGCTTTGTGAGGAGGGACAGAGCGACGTCCACCTATCTCCTCTACCTGGGACTCAGTCCATGTAAGTCAAATCAAATCTGGCTGCTTGAACGTATGGTTTAGCATTCTCGTTCTATTACTCCAAGCCGTTTCCAAGCGAGATATGACCTATGCAACTATGCAAGATGAGTTAATTGCTTGATTTTGTTATATTTAGTGGAAATGTGGAATCTGTGTCTGCTACTGTGATGGCATTGCAGATAAACGGTCCAGTTTAGGGGAATGACAGTATTGTTCTATGTGTATCATAGTTGAACTTGGGTTACTCGTGGCTTAGCAAACGCAGCAGGACTAGAAGCTGAAGCTGAACCCAATCTTGATGGCGGTGCATTAATTTTTACCAGAATAGGCTAGACATCATGTGCAGTCTGCAGCAAGCTTGGTAGGCCGTTGAGCAAGGATGCATGCAGAAAGATAACCTACACCACATCCTATTTTAGACCGATACATTTAACCTACACCACATCCTATTTTAGATCGGTACGTTTCACAGAGATATAGACAGTCGCAGATCTTATACCGGAGTTTCAGTATGCTCAATTCATGCTAAAAAAGTCACTTACTAGTGTTCATTTGTATGTAATGCAGCTTTGCATGGGGAAAACGACAAGCTTTTGCTTGCAGCCCGCAAGATCAGACGTGCTGCCCGGACTTCTTTCGCTATATCGTTGATCTCTGATGATTTTTCTCATTCTAGCAGCACATATGTTGGCAAACTGAAGTAAGTTTTTTTTGTTGGTTAAATTATATCATTGCTGTATTTTGTCATTTATAATCACACTATCTTCTCCTGAACCAGACCAAACTTCCTTGGCACAAAGTTCACAATATTCGACAGCCAGCCTCCTTGTGATGCTGCGGTGTTGCTGAACAACAAGCCAAGTAAACGACACTCGAAGCAAGTATCACCAAGGCTGCCACTAGGCAATTACAATGTGGCGACCGTCTCATATGAGCTCACTGTCCTGCGCAATAGAGGACCAAGGAGAATGCAGTGCACCATGCACTCAATACCAGCTATGTGTATCCAGGAAGGCGGGAAGGCCCCAACCCCTACCGGCATCATCCATTCACTTGACGAACAAGTGTCCACCTTACCAATGAACAAAGGAAAGGAACCAAGAATAGAATTCTCGTCAACAAGCCTCACTGCTGATTTATCCGGACCAATTTCTTCTATTAGTGAAGCGCCTCTGCTTCTGAAGAATAAAGCTCCTCGCTGGCATGAGCAGCTGCAGTGCTGGTGCCTCAACTTCCGAGGGCGTGTCACCGTAGCATCAGTGAAGAACTTCCAGCTCGTCGCCTCGGTCGATCCCTCCCTCGGAGTTCCTGCAGCGGAGCAGGAAAAAGTCATCCTCCAGTTCGGGAAAATCGGGAAGGACATATTTACAATGGATTACAGGTACCCGCTCTCGGCATTCCAGGCTTTCGCTATCTGCCTGACTAGCTTCGACACCAAACCGGCTTGCGAATAACCAACACCGTGGCAAGCCCAGGCATTACCTGCTCCCCTTGGATGCTGTAAATTCTCAGATCTTGCTTTCACGGGGCGATGCTGCCCCTGGGGAAACGGTAGGTAGAATTGGTGGTTTTGCCAGATCAAACAAAGATGGGGTAAACGACATCTCCCTATCTTGGCAAAACCCCCAGGAAGGTTTGAGCGAGATCTGTTGTAACCAAACTGCTATGTACTATTGTTCCTGGAATGTTTAGCGGTGACATATCACTGCCTTATGGATGCTACGAACATTGTTCATCTCGCCAGCTCGCTTTTGCAGTGTCCATTGATTGCTAAGTTTGGCAAGCTCTTCAATTGTTTTTTTTTCTCCTGCTAGCTACTGAGGTTGCCGATTGCGTTGTGATTCTCATGTCCCATTACCTTGTCTGTCAGGTGAGTGTTTGGATCTGTTGATAATTTTGCTACAGATATGGTCCTTGAGAGGTTGCCTCTTTGCCCAATCTCAGGCTGCAATCATTTTTTCGGATAAGCATTGTGGCCCATGCGTTAGCTCCCAGATATTCCCCCGCAAAAAACAAAAAAAAAGCTCCCAGATATTCCGAGTATCTCGCATATCCACATTTCTGGAAACTCCCCTTCATATACTGGTGTATCTTCGCTGTCTGACTGAGAGAGATCACTTTGGTCGATTGCTCAAACACGAACGGCATGTGCTGCACCACGTTTCAACAACAGGGAGTGACAATAGTAGAAGGATTCCAGAGTTTATTCAACCATTAATCCATTATTACTGCCAGAGAACCTCAAAACCAGATGGCATTTTTTTAGGGCGGAGGGAGATAGCTTCTTTGCCAGATAATCT
Source organism: Poa pratensis (assembly GCA_947311845.1). NCBI lineage: Eukaryota > Viridiplantae > Streptophyta > Magnoliopsida > Poales > Poaceae > Poa > Poa pratensis. The sequence continues at coordinate 23,692,090 of CAMZMU010000119.1, read as the reverse complement.
TGGGGTCCCACTGTCCCAGCCTGCGGAGAAGCTGGCTTCAGCACGGAGCATTTTCAACCCGTGGCTCCGAGCCATCATAAACCGCGAAGAAAGCAACCGCTGCCTGCTTCGTCCTCGGTTTAGCTTGCGTGGCGTGGCGAGCCAGCTGAATCTTCTTCGCCTTCTAGAAGGTCCTGTACGGGTACGGCCGACTGCGCGTGGGTCCCCCTCCACTGGAATCCGCGGCGTACGGGTGGGGCCTAGCTAAGCGTCCGCCGTGGTCTTCCTCTTCCTCACGTTTAAGTTTAACACCCTTTGACCATACCCTACAATCCAAAACATCTAGAAAAACAAGGTTTTTCAGGAACACTGAATTTTCACATGCGTATCGTTCGATCGGCTGCCGGTTGTTGCATATGCGAGAGTATGTACTGAGCTGTTATTAGCTTGTTGGTAAGCTGGGATGAAAAACCCATGACGATCCGCGCATGCACTGCACAAATTAAATTAGGATTCATCCTCTTCGTGAAGCACAACTGCACAAGCCCTACTTCTCCGCTTGGAACATTCAAAGTCAGACGAGCAGGAGAGGTTAGTCAGAGTGTCGTCAGACTGCGAGTGAGGGCAATTTGGACACTGTTGACCTCTTTTTTTTAGATAAAGAGTGTTTATTAATATCGCGGAGATACAAATTACACCCAGCCTCTGCAACAACGCAATAACCAAAGCTATTACGGATGCACACAGCCGAAAGACAATAAGAAGAAGAAATAAAAAGAAAAGTCCCGCTACAGAGTTACAGTCCTTGCAGCAGCCGCACAACCACCACCAAGACACCACCTGATGTTCAATTCTTCAAAAGCAATGCCTTCAAGAAGAACAGTGCCAGACACAACCAATTAAGGCCAGACCTTGTGTTTTCACCCTGAAGATAGTCCCGCTCTCAAAACAATGTCTTCAGCAAGACCATTGCCAGACACAACCAATTAAGGCCAGACCTTAGATTTTCACCCTGAAAGGTAGGACTATGAACTTCACCTGTGATGTTGCCCCCACTAACATGCCGCTGCTCCGCCTCCTGCAACCCCAAGCAAGTTCCTCATCGTCGCAAAGCCTCCAATCGCCATTTGCTAGTCCTTTAATCTCAGCTTTCATGACATTCCCCGCCTCTGACTACACCATAGATTTGCCCATGATGGCACAGAAGCAGAGCTTCACGCCGCTCCCTCCGGCGCGACCGAATCCCTCCGATCCAACAATCTCTAGGAATTATCCCATGAAAGATCACCGGCGGAGCCTTCCGAAACTCGACACTCTTGCCAGATCAAGGTACCGGCGTCAAGCAGATCTTCGTCTTCTCGCGATTTGGAACCCGAGGACCACCACCTTTATTCAAGCCAAGCTAGTAGCCCCCTCGCCACCCGCCGGCACCCTGTTGGATCCGCCGTTCCGACCCCACCGGAGATGAGGAAGAAGACGGCAGAACAGGGGCGATCTTCCACCGGATCCGGCCGAACCGCGCAGCAAGGAGAAGCCCCCGCCGCCAGTCAACGCGCCGCCGTGGTAGATCTCCGCCGCACCGCCCGCCACTTCACCGCCGCTCCATAGGCCCGCCCCCATTCTGGAGCGAGGTTGCCGCAGCCACGGAGTCCCATCTGCAAGGCGCCGATTCCCGTCCTCCCGCGCCGCGCCCAGAGGACGATGCCGCCAAAGAAAACCAGATCCGCCGCCGCAACGATGGGGAAGATCCTCGCCGCCGCCATGGAGATGGATCCTCGCCGTCCCCGCACGGGCAACACCCGGCGGCGACCGCTGGCGGCGGCGGGGGGGGGGAGAGGCCGAACGGGGGAGAACTCTGGCGGCGGCTTGGGGGCGCCTCCGGAGTCGCCCGGGTGGGGGCGACCCGAGAGACTATGTAGTTGATAGATGAACTTCCGGCGAAACTATTTCACGCATCTAACCCTTTTGGGTAGCGCCTGCGTGAAATAATTTCGCCGGAAGTTCATTTTGTGTTATAGTTTCGCCTCGAGGTTTACAGTGTCCAAATTGCCGCGAGTGAATCACGCTTGCACGAAACACGGGCGGAGTTAGAGTTTATAGTGCGATCACCAACCAAGATAAAACCACTCTACCAAACCCCCACACAATATACTCCAGAGACCAGATACCAGAGACGCCGTGGTTAACCGTTGCTAGTAGCTTTCGACGCAGAACAGCGCATTTCGATTCCGTCGGCGGCGGCTGGACCGATGGAGACGGTGGAGGAGGACGTGGAGGAGTACAGCTGGAGGGAGGTGGTGCTTCCCCGGCTCATCCCGGTGGTGCCGGACCCGGCGCCGGAGCTCGAGCGAGAGAACGGGGAGCGCCGCCGCGGCAGGGACCTCCTCGTCGCCGTCGACTTCGGGCCCAACTCCAAGCACGCCTTCGACTGGGCGCTCGCGCACCTCGCGCGCATCGCCGACACCGTCCACCTCGTCCACGCCGTCTCCAGTTGAGTACATCCGCTCTATCCTCCTCTGAAACCTATCTCTCTGTACTCTGCTCTTACAGGTGGCATGCTATCGACGTCCGAGTGAAAAAAATAATACTGGGTTTGTTAAACATTTCCGAGCCAATTTAGTTAGGCTTCCTAATCATTGTGGTCAATTGATAATCCGAATTGTCTGAATATGTCCAATCCAGTCGCTGTTGATCGGTACATATTTTGGTTGGCACTAGACAATAAGTAAGCAATTGAACCAAAACATTTCTCGGTACACCAGGTAACTGCGGCACTTAAAATGAAGCTAGTCAGAGCTGGCTGCGTGTGAACATTTTAGTTTTTGGTTGAAACAATGATCTCTTACGCCTGAAGTTTCCAAGGGAATGGTAGCGTGGAGTACCATAGTTTGATTAAATTGCTCCCCACGACCTCATCAACTTGAATGTTCCCAACAAAAGATAGGACCAATTGGCCAATATATCATGCACCCACCTAGGAGAACTGCAATTAGGAAAGTTGTTGCTTGGTATCCTGGCCGTAATGGATTAATGTTGCTATCGACTGATGAGAAGGCCTTGATAAGTATAATAGGGTTAGTTCTGAGTCTTAAATAATCTAGGGGCATCTGGTCATATTTTGAATTCGTGGGAGATCATCCAAGCATCTGAAATTTCTGAACTTTATAAGTTGAACATGCTGGATATTGGTCCACATGTTGAATTCAGTATCTACTTATCAATATACACTCTCCTGTAAATCTTGTGCTCAACTGAAATCGGGGCTGAATGTGATGTTAAATTTGTGTAGGTGTGCATAATGATCTGGTATATGACAAAAGTCAGGAACTAATGGATAATTTGGCGATTGAGGCATTCAAGGCATCACTGGTATGCTCTGTTACCCGTGCGTGCATAATTATTATCTTGCACAAAGGAGCACTCATGCAACATATACATTTGCGTGCCTCATGTATTGCCTTGCAAGCTTAGAAAGCAATGGTACGAGTGAACGGTGATGCTATGAGCACCTTTTTAATGAAAATTTATCCAGACTATTTCTTGTGTAGTGCTCATGTTTGTGAAATCCTATGTTCTGTTTCCTTTTCCATAATTTCCATACCAATTGACAGATGTGCCTTTGATTGGGAAATTTACAAGGTCCATACCAAGGCACGGATTGTTGAAGGGGATGCTGGACAGGTTATTTGCCGAGAAGCGGAGCGACTGAAGCCAGCAGCCGTCATTCTTGGCACACGTGGTAGAAGCCTTGTTCAGAGGTATCTGACTCCTAAACCACAGTTCTATTCCAACTGTGGCGACCTTTCAAAACCTGATGACCTGAACCTGATACTAGTTAGCTTTGTAGTTCATTGTCTTGGTCAACTTTGTAGGTAGAAAATATCTGGTCATTCGAAGTCATACTATTACTATTATTCCAGCATGATAAGGTTTGCAAATGGGAGTCCATCAAAGGTGTATTGCCAAAGTCATTTTGTTGTTCTTGTTCGATTAACATGTCTTCTTTGGAATATTGGCATAATTTTATAGCTCAATTACATGCCATACTTGATTTGTCGTTATATAGATTTTCTCACATTCACCATCTAAAAAGCAAGGTTACGAGTGTTCCTACTTCAGTTGATGGATCTTGTTTTGGAACACAGATCGGCAGATCGCTAAGCTCATGATCTAATTCAATGTTTTAAGAATCAACCCTGGCTGACTAGTAAAGCACACAAAAAAAAAACTTCGTGGGGTTTTGTGGCCAGTTGTGCTTCACCTAATGCACGAAAAAAACATCTACTAGAGTGCTGTTTCAGAGAATATGCTTGATTATTTGTTCTGAAAACATAACTGGCACTAAGAAATATACTATTTTGTTTCTTTGCTTCCACAATTTGACGTGTGGTCAAAATTTAATACCCCACATGAGTTGAATTTATCATCAAGTCCATCTGTAACTTTGTCATTTTTACTGTAGTGTGTTGCAGGGAAGTGTCAGTGAGTATTGCTTCCACAACTGTAAAGCAGCACCAGTTATCATTGTCCCAGGCAAAGGTTAGTTCAAGTTCTTAAGTCTTGATAGTTCACAAACATTGCACAAAATAAACACTGATACCAGATACAAGTGCTAGTGCCAAGTCATGATATTGACATCGATTGTCGGATGCACGTGGATAATTTCCAGCAGCATCTAGTTATTCGAATTCTTTTGCCACAACAATTATAGGCAAATGATTTTGTCGTTCCTCTACAAGTTTTCCTCGGCTCTTTTTTGCATTTTCATGACAGAACGTATTTGATGGTTTAAGAGATACTAGATATGAGTGATACTCATGAAATTCTGAAACAATATACCTTGCTCGAGGGAGATCAGGGTGCACTTATTCTTGTTCAGAAGTTATTGTCAGTGATGACGGGTGGACGAATTATGTTTTACTTTGAGTACAAGTAAGGTTTAATTATGTCTTTGCAGAAGCTGGTGATCAGTCTGTGCTTTAAGGATGGAGGGCAAGTAGGAGACAGAGGTGCATTGGTTTGGTGTTGCACTTTCATTTTAATGTAATTTTTTTATTGCGAACGAGTTTAATGTAATTTTATGTGATAAGATGTGTGCATATTGTTGTGGATTTATTTGTAAGTGTCAATATTTTCTTAACAAGGTAGTGAGTTTATATTGTAAGTATTGTACTTTGTCTGTAATCTGAACCCATTGTGTAGCTCGGTATTGGAGGATTGAGAACTGATTACGAATTTGTAGACTAGCAAGTCAAAAAATATAACTTCACACACATGTACTTCTATTTTCATTGCTGACAGAATACTGCATTAGTACAGTTGCTATGAATAAAGAATCTTCAGCCACGAGTATCGCTGTAGTTAAATCTCCAGGGATAAGAATTAATCCTGCTTACATTTCCATTTTGAGGTTGTCTAGCAAACAATCACCTGCAAGGGAAAGTAACAGGGAATTCAGGGAAAATGTTTATTTGACGTTGGAGAGTACAAAACGGCCTCTTCACTTCTTCAGTATTAACACTGCATTATTACATGCTAATAGAGAAGTGCACTGGATTATAGGACCAGTGGATCAGCTTATTCAAAAATTTAATGTGCTCATGGCACGTACTTCCTGTGCTTAACAAACTACACCTATGCATCATCCAGTACACCCAAATTTAGTAAATATATTATTTAAGGTGGTCGTTTTTTTTGGCGACAACTCTGTGATGACTACTACTCTGAAGCTCTAAAAAACTGTAACCTGATCTTATTGTCATTTCCCCTCACTAACTGACTGTATTTGTGTTCTTTGACACGAGAATGAGAAGAAAGTAACCTGCAAGCTTTGATCTACACAAGCAGCTACTCACTTTGTACTGACTGAAACTGTGCGTCAAACCCAGTGAACAAATTATGGGAGCCAATGTCCCAAGCAGCGGGTCCATTCACCTGCAACAAAATACAGAAAAAAGAAGTTCAGAACGGCATGAACCATTATACCCTGCCAATGACGAAACTGAGATGCAGACACCTACATCGAGGCATGAGTCGACCGATGCGCCGGCCGACACCGACACCGGCGTGGCAGCCGTGCTCTGTGCCTGCGGGTACTGGTTGCCGACGAGCATCTCCAGCCCAAACCCAGCAGCTGGCGGCTGTTGCATCTGCGGCATGGCGGTCATCTGAAGGCAGGACGAGTCCAGCTGCCCGTGCACCGGCAGCGTCATGGCAGGGCCGCGCGCCTGGAGGTTCAGCCGCCTGCCGCCGAAAAGGTCCTCCACGATGTTGAAGTTCACCACCGGGTTGGAGGCGGCGATCTTCATGGACAGGAACTGCACCGGCCATGGGCAACAGCAATAAGAAGCATCGATCAGCCTCTGATGGGCACAGTCAGGAATCCCCGATGACCACCGAGAGAAGCAGAACCTCCGTACCTCGACTTGCTTCTGCAGGGACTGGACGTAGTTGATGATCTCGTCGAGCATGCCGGCCTTGCCGGTGACCTTGTCGCACCCGGGCACCAGCTCCTGCAGGTACCTCATCCGCTCGCTGATCCGCTCCCTCCTCACCTGCGCGTCGGGTTCAGATATTCAATCACGTCGTCAGTTGTCGCGGCGGCGAGACCGGCGATACAACAAGGTTTTTTACGGGAGATGTGGCTTCAGTAGTACCCGTTCGGCAAGGCTGTGGCTGTCCGTGGCCTGCCCACGGCGGGCTCTGACGTGGATATAGTCGGTCCTCTCCCGGCGGTGGCCACCTCCGGCTTCTTCCTGGTGCACGGCCTGGGCCGCTCTGGCTTTCCTTTCCCTGCCGCTCCTGCATTCTGATCAGGATCACACAGCTGCTGCTGCTTCCCTCTCGTCCTCTTGCAATCACCATGAGACAGAGTCTTCTGCAAACACAACACACTCATGTCAGTCAAGGACAGAAGCAGTGCACAAGTACCGGAGCGGTACGCACACGGCTGTTCGTTCGACACACACGCGCACCGTACGCAGACGTGAATCTTTCACCTTTGCGTCGGCATGAGCGTCTGGTTTTCTCTTCCTGAAGCTGTCGCCGCTGCTGGCGCTGCCGCTGCAGGAGAAGGAATTGCCGCCGTTGCTGGCCTCCTGTGCCGCAGCACCCGGCGGCGCACCGAAGCCGGCGAAGCACGCGCCGCTCAGGTCCGGCCACTCCTGCTGCTGCAGGCACCCGAACGCGCCGCACAATGCACGGTACCTGTCGTCGTCGTCGACCATCACGTCGTCGAGCAAGCCCTGGAAATGGCTCTCCACGACGGACGACGCCGGGCCGCCGCCGCAGTGCGCCATCAGTTAGCAGTGTGCCAAGAGTCGATCGAGGCGTACGAAGGAGCTATCTAGAGACCGTGTGAATGGATCTTTGAAGATAAGTAACCAAGGCGGCGTAGTTGCGCATCCTGGAAATTTTCCTAATGCATATATATAGAAGAGGATGATAGGTGGATGTGTAGGCGCATTTGTGTAGTAATCGTACTTTTGCTGCGAGATTGGATTTGGCCCTTTAGGTGTGATCATGTGCGGTAGGGCTGGGTAAAGGCAGGCCGGGTCCCTGTGTTTGTAGCTGGCATATGCAGTGGCTGGGAGGTCACAGTTTGGCCCTCCGCTTATGCATAAATTGGTGGCTAGTTCCTTTCATTTGTCAGCTTCATCTTTGCGGCTTTGCTATACCTATCCATCTTTTTATCTGTTCTGCACTTGTAATCAGTTGCACATTCTAAAATGAGTGACTACTATATTTGTAATGGTCTACCATACTACCATAGTCGTTTAATTCTTTTACTGACTATTTGAATTTTGTTTGCGAAATCGGTCGAATTTTTTTTATTTGTTCTGCGGTTGCACTCTTAGCTTAATTAGACTAGTAGCACCACAACTAATGATTTGTCGCGCACAATAGTACATGGAACCGATCGATTTTTCTCTTAGTTTTCAGTTGATTGGGAGGTTTTGAACAATCAGTCAACTCGGTGAGACCCTTTTGTTCTTTGATTAGTGTTAATGACTAAATCACTTTATTTGTCTCCGATGATCATGAAAGCATCTTTCTTTAGTTGCGCTTAGTCCAAAGTGCTTGTTGGATGCGTCTTCAGGATCTCGTTGCATTTTATAAATTTCATAGTAATTTTGGAGAACTTCAATCCATAGGAATTTTTTTTCTATATAACCCCTTTGGATACTACTCCCTCCGATCTGAAATGGTTTTCACATATTTGTCTAAATACGGGTGTATCTACACACTAAAATATGTCTAGATACATCTGTATTTGGACAAATATGTGTCAATCATTTCGGATCGGAAGGAGTAGGATTGAGTTCGCTAAATTAATATGGAATCTATTCATATGCGCTCCATTTCATAGGAATTCCAACATCAGCTCAAACCTCATTTTATTTTTCCTTTGAGAAGTCCAAATGGTCTTGCACTCTATCTCTCTACCTCTCGTCATGTGCTTGATTTCTATGCACCAGCCAAAGACACACCTCGGAAAATTCCTTCAAATCATAGGAATTCAGCTTACGTGGCATCTTAATCCTGTGTTTTTCTAAATTCCTGCAATCCAAACAGACCTTAGTGATGTGCTTAAATCCTTGTCATCTGAATAAAAATGAACAACTAAACAGTAAGGATCTTTCCATGCATCAACTGAAGCGAGAGGTGGCTTTCTGAATTTTGACGGAGCCTACAAAAGGACGGCTGGGGAGGTGACACTGACAGCTGCTGCAATAGCCGCGCATGGAGAGCTCTATCTTCTCTGCCGCCACACCACACCCGCCACGTGTACACGTACGGCATTAAGAGACGAGGTCACCGGATTAATGATAGTAACAACCCTTTGGCCATTACTGTCGATCGGAATCGCGCACTTTGCGCCGTAGCTAATACGATGATGAGTACACATGCACATCAGCTTAATTAATTCGTCCAGGGCTATCATCTGATAGACAAGACTTGCAATAGTACCCGGTCTACAGTGGCACTGTTGAGGTATCGTGATTGCACTACATTGCGTGGATGCGTACGCATGCATGCATGCATAATTCCTTTCTCTGTTGTTTGTTGGGAAGGGAGATGGTTTTCGCAAAATTGAAGGCATCCAACACGAGCCCTAGCTAGCTAGGGAACATGCGACGACGTGGCATAGCTCGGACAACACGTACAGTACTGGTTGCGAAGTTGAAGTTGCAGGCTGAACATTTCCCTGGTGAGATGCCAAATTATTGTACCGTACCGTGGTCATTCACTCCTTACTAGGCATGCATCAAGACCCGCCTCGCCAAGTTGCGCCGCGACGTGGGCGGATCATGTACGCCCACGCCACACACAGGCGAGATCGACCGCGAGCGTGCAGTAACCAGGACTACGTGCGTGCTCTGCTAGCCCCATACGTACGCCCTCTACCCTGTTTACTACTACTGTACACTACATGTCGGCCCTGCAGTACGTACGTACGTCCCGCACTATGCAGCGTTCCTGTTCGGGAAAGAGCATCCCGGCTCTCTCACCTCCTCTTGTGGCCAGACACGGACACGGCCATGTCAAGCACAAGAAATCTCAAGGAGATGGAGCAGATGCGTGCAAGTTTGTGTGTGTGGATGCGGCTCTGCCATGCACTGGAGAGAAGGGGTGGTGTGTGGCTTGTCTTGTATTTGTCGCTGCCGGCGGGAGGCGGGGCAGAGGGGATCTCTGCCGGTGCACCCAACAGGGCCCCTCAAAACCACCGCCGCCCCACATGCCCACCCTTTGTCCCATGCATCCCCTCCCTCCTCAACATCAACTCTCTATGAGAAGAAGAAAGATTTAGAACCAAATGCAGACAAATCTAAATATATATCTAAAGTTAACACGACTTACACTAGACGAGCCTGGACGTCTTCTTCTCTCCCGCTACAGTAGAGAGAGGGGATTTTTTCGCCCGCCGCAGATCCACCGCCTCGCCGTCGATCCGCCGTATCCCCCGTCCTCCGGCGGCCGCTTCGGCGGCGGGAGGGCGGGGGATCCCCGATTCACGTGTGTAGGGTTTGTGTGCTTCTCATCTGGCGGCGCCTTGGAGAAGGTCGGGCCGTCGGAGTTGCTTTTGGTGCAGGTACTTGCCTCCTTCGTCGGCGGAGCTCGTTGGAGCTCGGCGATGGTGTGCCTGCTCCCTCCGTTCCCTCGGATCTTCGGATCTGTTGGGAACGCCATCCCCCTCCCGGATCCCGCGTGGCGGCGGATCGGGGTTGACGATCTTGAAGTCGGAGATGTTGGAGGAAGACGAAGATGCAGCGGGAGCTGGGTGGAGGCTCTGAGGAGTTCGAGGTCCGGCGACTTCCCGTCCGCCTGGGGACGTCTTCTGATCCAAGGCTTGAAGGAAGATGCGGCGACGGCGCGCCACCGGCACGTCCTGTTCCTCGCCGGCGTCTTGGAGTTGCAGAAGGACTGGAGTGTAATTTTCATCTTTGTTGGGTGCCTTTCTGTAATGTTCTTCCTGTAATATCTCTGGTTTCCTCGCAAAAAAAAAAGAAGTTAACACGACTTGATCCCGGCAGCGGTAGGGACGACATCGCGGCGGCATGGCTTGTCGGGCTTAGGGATGTAAATGAGACCATAAAAGGCGACACATAATCCCACTTATTTGGTCAACAGTTTAAAAAAAGTGTTTTGTTTCATGGGAAAATGAACTACGAGCCCACTTATACGGGATATGTGGCGCCATTTATGGTCCCATTTACTCGGGCTCGATCTCGGCCATGCCTCTGCGTCCGGCCAATGACCACTTTTGGCAGTGGAGGACGGCATATCTCCTCCTATTGGCTGCGCGTGGCCAGGGTCTGGATCCGGGTTTGGGCCGAGATTTGGCTGCCGATGGTTGCGGAGTGCGACCGGCGGGTGGCAGGCGGCCGCCTGCTTACTGTATTTCCGCTGTCCACGTGGGTTTCGATCTGTTGCCATCCTACCTCGCTCGATTCGCTGGCCTCTCGGTTCTTTTTTGTCTATTCCGTGGACGCCGGGCGACGGCCCTGAAAGGTGGATTGCGCGAGCATCTCTACGGTGAGTGACGTGGCGGTGGTGATGGCCTGTCTATTTGTCCGTGCGGATGGTATGATAGGGCGGCGGGGCTTCCTCGTGTTGGCGGCGCTCCGGTAAAGACAGCTCTCAGATCGTGTTCTGGAGGCCAGACTCGGGGCAGTGGACGGGCCGACATAACGGACATGGAGCTAAGGTTTTTCCGAGCGAAAACTCATCGCTCGGCACCAATGGTGGCGATGCCTGCTGGTATCGTTATCCTCGCTGTGGGTGAAAACCCTTATCCGTCAATGTCTCGACGAGGGCGACACGCTATGTCCTTACTCTCTTGAGGGTGTTATTGTGGAGCTTCGGTATCTCTCGGTCTCGTCCCGGTGCCTTCTCCTTATTTTTTTTATTTTTTTTGCTATCTTTGATTTGCTTTATAAGAGTTTCACCTCATCACTTTGTATCGATTTGGTCGTTTGACTTTATTTACAAAATGGGACGAAAATCTGTTTCGAGAGAAAGTTAACATGAAATGGAAGATTTAGCTGGACATTAAGGAGGGGTGTTGGAAGAGATGAGCCAGCATTAGCGAGATACATTGTATGGCTCCACCATCGATCCTATATGTGTTCAATTGTTGAGTATGTGTCACCAACTCTTGTTAGCCTATCAATCGCTCAAAAGCGTCACCAAAGATGTGGAGTTGCTATCGTAGATCCAGCATGCAGCACTATCTTTTTCTCTAGAGTCTAGATACCCGATCGATCTGATTGAAACAGACTGGATTACTGCAGTGCTCACAGCTGGTTAGCTTCTCAGATCGATTATCAGCATCATCCTCCCCTGTCTAGTGGTGCGGATCACCTTACCTTCATCATTGTGGACGCCGAAATTTACTTTTTGTCCTCATATGCAACCTCGACTTGGCAACATAATTACCCTTTGCTTTAGTTCTATCTGACTAGGATCTATGTAAATGGGTGTAAATCAGAGTATAACCGGCATTATGTCCTAGTGGAGTTACCGACAAGTACTTGGAAGAACCGGTTCGCTCGAAATGTATATTCCTCTCTTACTTTTTTTGCGGGTACATATATTCCTCTCTTACTGAATTGAACTGGGACCAGTAATAAACTACAACTCCACCACGACATGGGCTTCTGTGCCCACTTTGCAAGCGTGATCCTGCTCATCTTTTCGCTAGTGAGATAGACCCTGGTCATTCCCATCCTAGAAAAGCTCTGTCATCTGAGACATGTCCTGGCATAAAAAGGCACTCGCTACCCTAAAGATGTTTTTCTCATTGGTGATTCAGGACAAACTCAACTCAAAAATTTCTAAAAAAGCCAACACTATGCGACTGATCCTCCTATACATATCAAATCGAGCCCAACATTTGGGTGGCGGCTACTTCAAATGACTATGAAGCTCTAACTAAAAATGAATGATTTTCTTTTTTGGTAAAAAGATTCTATTTAAACTCACTCCTCCAATAAATATGTGAAATCTTTCGTGACCGCATATTGAAAACAATACTAGCTAAGCACCCATGATTTGCTATATAAAATAAAAATAAGCAACCAAATTAAGTCATTGTTATCACATTAATTTGATATCTCAATCCTTTTTTATTTCTTTATGACTCATTCGATCAACATATAATTATAAAGAATACATACTTTTATTACACTCAGCAAAATTGACCACATTTTTTACTTCGTTATAACTTATTCGGTCAATATACGATCAACACTAATATATATTCCCATTACACTTAGCAAAATTAATTACATTTTCTACTTATTTATGGCTCATTTTGTGTACATGGGATAATTACTAGTCTATTTCATGTTTACACTTAGCAAAATTAACCACATTCGCTAACTTTTTATAACTCACTTCATCAAGCTCGACTATGCTAACTCGTATATGGATTTTCCATTACAAACAAAATTAGCCTTCTAACAATATCAATGAATATGACGGTATGATGTTTTTTTATATAGTTTAGCACCTGTCATTGCAGAGATGTTTGTTCGATTTCGAACCGCATTTTCAAGGATAGCTACGTTAGTTATTAATTTATGATACATTGCTCTTTATAACCTTTTGTTAACCGGATTCTCTCGATCTCGTTAAAGTTGAAAAGGGGAATATTGCCTCCAAGTTTTAGTTTATGCCACTTAGAGTTACAATTTATATATTGCTATGTCTTAGTGATCACTTTAATATTTTTAATATCTTGGTAGATCTACAATGCGTAGTCTAGCAAATATCTTGATAGAAGTTTCTAGAGTAAATAATTTTCTAGCGTAGGTGTAAGTGAAAAGGCTAATTCTAGAGATATCTACAATGATTTGTTCTTGAATAGTTGGCATTGCTTGTTTACAAAATTAAAGTGTTTTTGTTTCATGTTCTATCAATGCATGCATGCTCTGTCTCTCAAGGTGGAAACCTGGACGGGGATGCCCGGGGATGACTCCGCTGTCCCTGCCAGTACACATCCCCGCCAATCCCCGTTAAGCTATTAGGGTGGAAATAGCCCTTGTCCCTTCTAATGACGGGTACCCGATACTCAACAGGCCTATATGGGGATCTCAACACCGGCTAGGAGAGGTGAGATTGGGGAAGAAATTGGTGGCTGGGAGAGGTGGAGAAAAATATTTCAGTGGAGTGTCTAGGTTTCAACCTATGTTTTTGTGATCCACATGTCACAACTTGGCGGGTATCCATGGAGCCCCAAGAGTTCACACCGTCCCCACCCTTTAAGACAAATGGGTACCCTCTATACAATAACCACGGGGCGAATTTGTTCCGCATCACCGCTCCATGGTTGCTAAATTCCCGCAGGTACCCGTCTCATGGGTAATATTTTCACCATCATATGTGTCGCAACATCGTCTGCATGTTCTTTCCGTTTTTTTGAAATGTAACCAATGAGGGTCTCCTTAGAATGTAGATTCCTACCCACTTTTGTAGGATAAAAATAGTCGTCGAGATTGTCGACTTAGGAATAAGAAATTGCTTAATTGACTTAAAAATAGGCACTCCCATATTGTAATACAACCTTTTTCCGAAATGGGAGCTTGAGCCCCAACCTCTGCATCATGATATTTTCGATAAAGGGAATACATTAATATCACGTAGATACCAATTACACCTAGCCGCAAAAACGAAATGTCCTAAAGACATCAGGGATGCACACAACTCTACAACAAAACGAAGAAGAAGAAGGAAAAAAAGAGATCCCGCTACAGTGATCAAACCCTTCTAGCTGCAACAGAAACCACCACCAAGACAGCACCCAGAGTCCAAATTCTCCAAAAGCGACGCCTCCAACAAGGAAACAGTGCACAAGCACCGTCGTTTCCCGATCATAGATCTTAGGTTTTCACCCTGGAGAAAGTCTGCACTCTCAAAATAATGCCTTCAACAAGTCCATTCCCAGGTACAACCAACTAAGATCAGACCTTGGATTTTCACCCTGAAAGATAAGACTATGTACTCCTCCTGTGCTACCACCCCCGCTTCCGATGCCACTGCTACAAGTTACGAAACACCAAGCAAAGTCCTCATCGCCTCGAAGACTCGGTCCTTCATTACTAGACCTCAAACCTCAGCCACCATGACATTCTCCGCCACTATCGTCATCAAAGAAATTAAAATACCGACATGTCCCAGGGTGACCACAGACAACGAAGCTTCGCGTCACTCCATCCTGAAGGCTCACGGCCAGAAATATGGGTGCACACGACCGAATCCCATCCGATCTAGCAATCTACAGGCATCAAGCGCCCAATGGAGGCATCAAGCGCCCAATGGAGATCACTGGCGGAGCCTTCCGAAACTCATCACCAGCCAGATCAATGAGTACATGCATCATGTGAAACATCGTCTTGCCTCTGCATCATGATGATGCACACAACTTTATATTAATAAAAAGAGTTCAAAGGTTTAACGTAGCCACTAAGGAGTGCCCTAAAACATATTGTAGCTCTAGAGCAGAGTGCAATGGTAACGAGCCGACGACAAATGTGATCACGAACAATGAATTTAAACTAGATGTAAGAATAGTGTATTATGACCACCATTTTGACGCTGACTCCTGAGACAAAGATTAGAATATTTATCTTCCGGAGAGGCGCCTGAAAAATACATGGGTTGTAGACGAACCACAACTCACCAAGTTGAATATATAAATGACAAAGATTTATCTTACGCACCCAATTATGTGTTGTTGAGTTGTGATCCAGATTCAATATATAAAGGATATTCAGATAAAGGCTAACTTTTGCCGGAACGAGCGAGACCCGTTGTCGCATGTGATAAGTCAAATCGTTATAAATCCTCGGCGTTGTAACCTCTTTGCTGGACGGCGCCCGTATTTTTTCCCTTCTGTTTGGAGAGTTTTTTAACGTTAAAATCTTTTGTGCCCTGTGTTGATCTTGCTTTTGTTCACCATTTACTGCGTGTCGTGTATAACATTATGCACACGGTTAAGTATGAAAAACATACATGGAGTAATAATCAATCATAGGGTGAAGTAGCATCTGCTCTTTATCAAGTTTGTTGGCTTCCAAGAGGTAGGGGCCCCAGAATGATGGATAGGTCCCCTGAGAGAAGAACAGATATCTGGTAGGTATCCTTTTCGGGTGGTTCTCCCTTCCATTCCCTTCTGTCGGATGCCTTCCGTCTTTACACAGCTGTGAAGATAAGGGCAAGGTAGAATGTCACAGACCTTGGGAACAGGAAGTCAAGCATCTGAAAAGGAAATTAGATTTAGCACTGCAGGTTTGGATGTGTCCAACTTAGCATTATGTTCAGTTCAAATGGCCCCATGCAAGGGTTCCATTAAGATTTTTAGCAGAAATACAACTTTAGTAAGTATACTTCGAACAAAAAAACTAAGTAAACGTTACTAGGATTTCAGGAGAAATGGAAATTCTAGGGTACTTCCAAATGATTGCCTTGGGGATTGATTGCATTATAGGAATCTAGCGTGTTTCAAGCCTGAAAACTAATGACGTTGAGGTGTTTTTTTAATACTAGAAACTTCGATCGGTATCAAGTAGTTGATGATAAACTAGTCCCTCATGAATACCAGGATTCATCTCCTGCGTACCCAACCACACATCACAGCCTACCCATCCATCCATGTCTCTCTGGAGGTCTGATCTTTCCTCTCACTAGCTAGCGCTTTCCAAGCAGCAGGTAATCTACCATTATAAGTTCAAAGAGAAATCCATGGTCATTTTAACATGTAAGTCATTCTCAGCATGTAGATGATCCATCGGCAATTTTTCGTTGATCGCAAAAGACAAATTTCTTTCTCCATGGAGTGTCGGCACAGGCCATCGTTTGCAGAGCACAGGCCACTAAAAACCTTATCCCGCACCCAATCCACAACCTCCCCCGTCCATCAGAAATTCACATTTTTCACTTAACCGAACTAAGTGTCCGGGAGGACAGAACGTGTCGTCACTCACTGAAACTCGCTCCCCCATCAGTGCTCCCCATCAGTGCTGGCTAGCTAGTCCCCCGGTTAATTCGCCTCCTGATCATCGATTGGCAGCCACCGTTGCCGAACACGAAAGCGAGCGTGTTCGCCGCGCACACGGCAGGGAAAAGGATGTTTCTCTGGGTGCGCTGAACTTGGCCTTGGAAGAAAGAGGGGAATGCAAGGACTGCCACTGAGAGTCCGAGAGTGGCGGAGGAAAAGAGGCAGCAGCAGCAGCAGGCAACCAAACCCACCGTGGGATTATTCTACACGAGGATCTGTCTAGTCATCGTTCTGCGCTCCAGCTATCGGGGCGCAAGCGAGAATTATTGCAGAATCTTGACCCATAGCCGGGCAGAGCAGGATCAAGAAAGAGGCAGGACTGGTTGAAAGCCTGCCGATGTGCAGTATACGCCACTCTGAACTCTGAGTTTTTTTCCCGATGGACTATTTCAGAACTCTGAAATAGAGGAGGCTCGAGTTAATATGTTTCGGCTAGTTGTACCTGCATCACCGGGAGATCGAAGTAAACAGGCAGAGAAAAGAAAGCTCGTGAGTAACGGGAGCCTAGCTAACTACGGCGGTGGTTGAGCCATTGCAGTACTGAACATTGACGAAACCGCCACTAATCTGCCTACTATTTAGCATACAGCTGCAAGTCGCAGTTTTCAGAACAGAAGCTCATATCGTCATAGTGCACCGCACTGGGCAGGGCAGCTGGAGGTTTGGAGCAGGCGGTCAAGCGGCACAGGCGAGTGACCCGGCCGGCAGACAGACGTAGAAACGGGCGGCGGTGTTCCGGTAGATAGCCGAGCTGTATCTCCTTCTAACTGCAGTTTCATCGTCCCCTGGTGCTGTGCCCGGATGTAGGCGATCAGTTGATCCTGATGGTGGCTGCCTTCGCACTGAAGGAAGGAACAAACAAGATGGCGATATGGCAATATGGAATTAACGCCGTACGTTGCACCTGGGCATAGGAAGAAGACACATCAATGATCATGAATTCATGATCAATCCATCCATCAACTGGGTGGGAGAGGGTTGCCTGATTGGACGACCATATATGTCCATAACTGTGAGGAACAAATGATCGAGAGTGTGCCATGAAATTCATGCCGCTGAAAGCGAAAGGGGACATTCAGGAAAGGAGGCAGGACGAAAATCAAAGTTGAGAGGCTGTGACAGCCACCAGTTCCAGCAGCATACATGCATGCACGTACCAGGATCAGAATTGATGAACTTGTAAGTGAAACTGGCATGATTCTGACGTAAAAGGGAACATTGAGCAGATAAGCGATCTTTCGAGCACTGGCTACAGACGAATTCAGAGCATCCGGCCGCTCAACAACTGGTGGAAAGGACGGCAAATGTGGAACTGCAAAAGAGATTGGCATGATTGCATTTTGAATGTTCGCGGTGCTAGACAAATTACTATTTTCATGAGTGCGGAGAACGCCTCCAGCTGACAAATGGCAACTAGTGTGCATGTATGATTGTATGTACTATCATTGAAAAAACCATTACAAGTTACTCCACATGGCAAATAAATGAAGTATCTGCTGGCCAATAAGTTGCGCCCCTGGTACGGCAAACACTTCACAAACACAGGACGTACAGCTCCGGTAAAAACCGTGCTGACTTCTCACTTTTCTCAAGCCGGTGTGACTAAATCTCGGTTGAATGAGAATCAATTTAGTTCTCAGTTAGGTGACGTCATCAAATTTTAGTCACAGACCATGTTGTACCTCATGCATATCACGAATCACGAAAACAAATCTAACGGTTCAACATATTTTCTCAGTTGCCACACCACTTGCAACCAAAAAAAAATCAGTTACAACCCAACTTTGTATTTTTTTTTTGACAAATCTGACCCTTTTGAGAAACTTAACACATCTATGGTCACTCCTCAAAACTATTTCCAAATCTGGCCTCTTGGTGTAGGCGCAGAAGAGGATGGAGACGAACTTGTGCAGTTCGGCGCCATCCTCTTGTGACGCTGAACCCTGTTTAGGTCCCATAATTTTTTAAGGTCTTGGTCTAGGAGTCGGCTCCAGAGAGGATGGAGCCGACCTACATTTCGTCGACCTCGGGGGACAGATGGTGAATAGTTTTGGGTGAGGGTCCAGAACTGAGATAAGTTCCAGGGGCCATATTTGGCACACAAAAAACAACTTGCAACTGAATCACGATTCAAATCCGATGGTGTAAAACCTTGACTAACATCTCGATGGAGGAAGTTAAGCAAAGCATCGAAAAGATTACTAGGGCCTTCAAATGTAAAATTACTTAGGCCCTGCTTGAGCTATGTCGCTGTTGTGGTTCTGCCGTTCTGGACGTTTTATTATCTTTATTTCCTACTGTAATTTGAGTTTTTTGCTCCCAGTTTAGTTAGCTTCATATTACATCAGTTTGTTATTGAGTTGAGGTAATAGACTGTTTGGAAAAAGCTTATCCTTGTAGCCAATATTAAGTTTCATTAATGAAGTTGGGGGAGACCCCTTGATCAAAAGAAAAAAAATCAGTCACCAGTAATTGAGCATAAGGAAAAAATGACAGTAAGAGCATGAGCCACTTGCCCAGGTGAGATAAATAAAAATCTTCTTATGGGGTTTCCAGAGACCGTGGACACTAGGGTACATGAAGGAAAACTTCTTGCCACAAAAATAAGGAACTATTTACTGTCCTATTAACCTTTTACACACATAAACATGCAAAACAGCTGCAATCTGCAAGATTCATAACTTCTAGCCAATATTTACTGAAAGGCATGAGGATGATAAAGATCATCTCACCAAGCATTTCATTCGGGCATACAACGGCTACCATCTATGCCCAAAAAAGAAAGAAAGAACAGTTAGTGCTGTAGAGTCTACCTTCTAAGTTTTCAAAACAGCGTCAGGGACCGAGGTTTTGAGAAAATGTTCATCTTTCTTTGGAAAAAACCAGATGACTTCGATATTTGTTGTTTCTGAATTGGGCTCTCAGGAGGATCCTCTACCACATCCGCGACAGCCACTTCTTGTGAACATGAATTGCTGAGTTGGTCGCCTTGCCTCAGATCCCTCAGAAGATTTAGCAGCTTGAATGAACAAGTTTTCGCTTCATCGATTCCATTCACTGACAAATCCACGAGGGCAGGGATTACACCCTCCCTCATCACATGTGAACAGTCATCTGTACTACGGGAACATATTGCTAGAAGGATTATCGCTGCAAGTTCTCGTTCTTTAGGGCTTCCTGTGTCCAGATATTCAGCAACGGAACCAAGACACCGATCAGTTCTGGTAATAAGCGCGGTAGCTCCTTCCACATCGCATAAGTTCCGCAGAATCTTCAAGCAACACTCACGAAGCTTCCTTCAGTCAAAATGGGAACTAGCTTGGAGATTATTCCCAGTGAAATTAGGTCTGACTTTACATCAGCATCGGACGAAAGATCGCAGATAATCTTCAAGGGAAGTTCAAGGCCCTCGATGTCTTCAGATGACAGTATTTCGAGAACTGGAGGAGTGACGACAGATGCCATCTGACGGGATTGACGATGATTCAGGTGATGAACCAGTTCATAGAGCACCAACAACGCTTCAGTTTTTAACTCAGAACTGAGAAAGGATGTGATCAGATGGAATGCTTCTTCATTCATGGATGGAATCATAGTTCTGCAACACAAACAGACGTGTCTTTTAGAATGTGCTATCGTCAGGCCTTAAGACACAAATTACCCCACCCAGAGCAAACAACTACTCCAGGAATAATGAAAGCAAGATACGGATGAGTCAGAGAAGATTCTCTTACCTTATATTGGAAAGGAACACACGGAAAAAATGTAATCCAGCTTGTTGACCTTGCATACTGTAGCTGCTGCTATCATTTCTCAAGAATTCGAGGAATGCTTCTACAAACCCATTGGACACCATAGCACATGAAACCTCATTATCATCGTCTAGAATGTTCTTCAGATCCTTAATGGAACTGCCTTGTATTTCTAGTGGGAGCTCGGACAGCTCGCAAAAGAACCTCAGGAACATGCCCTGGTTGAAGTATTGGAATGACAGATACTTATGATAGTCTGCACTCCAAGAGAACCGAGAAAAACTATCCTTCGGCTCCTCCATGTCCTTTACATGGGAGGAATCTGAGACATAACTGGCATCAGAAAACACGGTTGACGATATGCTGTGGTCAATCGCAAAATTCCTGGCATTTCCAGCGATTAGAGGTACTGAAACATTGTGTAAGCTGGACATAGAGTAACCATTTAATTGCTCTGGGAAATAACTGTAGCATCTTTGTTTGGAAGAAAATCTGAGATTGTGAAACCATGCTCTTTGCACCAATTGCAAATGAGATCCCTCATGCAGGTATTTGGAATCATTGCGAAGTTTTCTAGCTTTATCTGTGTCCTGGGACAAGTATTGTATCCCTCACTGAACCATTTCTCAATATATTCTCTTTCATAAGTCTGTCCAGATGTTATTATGACAGGATCATGCATTAGCTTTGCTGATATTGGGCAACAGAACTCTGCAGGTGGTGTGGTTTCTCCGGACATACTACTCTGATACTCATATCTCTGCAAGTCTGTTGTTGTGTAGCATTTTCCAGGAGTACTGCCATCGCTGGTAGCGAAACTTAAACTTGGACTGGACGGATTTTCAGATTGCAAATTTTCACTCCGCTCGCCAGTGTCTTGTTTGATGTTCTTTCCATATTTCTTAACAATACATTAAGAACTTAAGAACCTGCTCCTTTTTTGGATCAGTACTACTAATCTTATCAAGCAGTTTCTTGATTGCTCTTCTTTCAATTAAGATAGCTTTAGGAGATGTCAGGTTTAACTTTGAAGCTGCCTGCACGAATGTCTGAAGTTCAAGTTCTTCAGTTGCATCAGACTGCCGAAGCATCTCTAAAATGGCTTTGCCTGCTTCTTCTTCCAGTGGATCAACAACAAATTTTACATCTCGAAGATCATTATGGACCTCAGCAATCTGTGTAACATAGCAAAGTTGTAAATAAACAATCAAATCAAAATAATCAACCAAAGCAAAATAATAGTGAAGATGCTAATACGAATACCAGAAATTGTATGATAAGCAATACTTATAGGATATTTATGCATCCTATAATTTTCCCACAAACAATCAACCAATGCAAAATAATAGTGAAGATTATCATAATAATGTCTGAAATGGTATGACACGCAATACCAATATGGCCTACGGATATCAATTTATCCTATAACTTTCCCACAGAATATTTGCTTAAAAGAAGCATATTATGGCCCTTCTACAAATTATGTTAAATTGCCCCTTTCCAGAGAATATGCTGAATTAAAGTATATGTTTGGATAACCTCCTAGAAAAAAACAGTTTAATGGTGACCTACGAAGATTAACAACTACTATATGAGAAAAGCCGATCATGTACTTCTATAATCAATACATCGTAGCATAAGTTGAGTTTATGGCACCAAAAAAAAAAGAGTAAAAAACGCAAACTAAATAAACTAACCTGATTAGCTAATACTGTTGGGACCATATTCTGAATCAGGAAGAGGCTTCGCTTAAGTGAGTCTCTGACCCTTTCACACCGTGATAAAATTGCCTCTCCTGTAATAGCCTGAAACATAAATAACCAAAATTATCAAATATTCCTTCTTAAAAACATCAAACAATCACAACAAAGGTCAGGAAATCAATAATGAATTTAGCATATTAGAATCTTAAGTTTCCCATCAAGACAGGAATAACATACCAAGTAGAGCTTACTACATTCGATGCAGTGCTGATTTATGAGTTTTCCTTTCTCCACTACATTGTATAGATTGCACAGTTCTGTATTCCTGCTCTACATCCTGGTCGAGCTGCTTCGATTGATGGAAGAATGGAGGATACTTTATCTAGCATCATTGTCAGCTCACTGCACAATGAGTTGTGAACCTAACAAAGCAAAACAATAAATTCAGAAACATAAAAAAAAATAGTTAAAAGACGATGAAAGTGAAAGAAAAATGGATGACACTGTTGTATGACTGAGATGGCACATGAAAAATAGTATGATTTCCCCATCATATGTGAGGAGTTTTTCCTCTTGCGATAGTGGCATAAAACTAAATGCTTCATGTTTGAATAAACTGGTTGTAAAAATGGAGAGGTAATTCACCTTTGGGTAAGAATTACGGCGTGATAAACCCATGTTCTCCATCCACGAAGAGTGCCTGCCAATCTTGAACTGTTCAACACACAAGATAGTAATGACATGAAAATGCTGTGAGATAATTCAGGGAAATCCAACTATATCATGATATTGAAGAAATGTTAAGTTGTTAAGATCGGATATAATTCAATTTGTGCATGTGAGAAATGCATTTTTATGAACAGTGGTTTATCATCAAGAAACCAAGGTATATATCATTAGCAACAGATAGGATGTGACGGTATGGCCCTAGCCCAACTCCCAGTCTCCTAGCATAGGCAACAAGTCAAATGATTGGTCAAAATACTGCTTGAACTACCACCACTATTGAAAGTCAACAAAATTGGTCTGCAACCGGTCCACTTTTGTTCTTTCAACAACCGTAGGCCAAGAATAAAATAAAATGAAATACAATACAATAAAAAGGTGTTTTGAGTTGATTATAGACTATTACTCTATTAAGACCATTTCGTATCTCCACCCCATACAGATGGTTGAAGAAATCAAATGAAAGGATAAGAGCAAGAGAAGAATAAAGAAACAAGTTATATTCCAAGTCTCAGATTGTGTGCCAATTGGTACTTGACAAACTTGCAGTCGTATCAGCCAAGCATACGTGCAGAAGCATAAACACATAAGAACGATAATTTACATGATCCAACAATCAGTTGCTCTATCATACTATTATCACTGCATCATGCCAATATGACAGAGCCACAGAGGTGTTACTCTATGAGGCATAAACCCCAGCATCACCGACCATTCATACAAAGGGAAAGCAAAGAAAGTGGAAGAGGGACGGATAAAGAATTAGCCCCTTTCTGCATCAAGGTGTGGACCAGATAGAAACAAATGAAACATAAATGAATGGGCTTCTGTTCTGTTCCCAGGAAAGGAAGAGCAGGACAGGTAACCAGCAAACGATTACTGCTGCTAACTCGATGAGAAGTACAGAGACTGCTTGTTGTTAATTGTTTCATTGAAATGGTACCAATCCCCAAGATAATTGCGAGCGGAGCAACAACAACAGGGCCAGGATAGAGATGTCTCCAATCAAGCATGAGCACCAGCTGGAATAAACAGACGCAATCAACTTGGAAGGAAACGAACCTGCTGGGCGACTGACGGAACTCCCTGCGCCTGTTGCGCAGAGGAATCAAGCTGCACGCAGACGCGCGAAGGAAGGGACGAAGCACCTTGTTCTTGCCCCCCTGCAACAGGAACCAAGGGGATAAACCCTCCTGCAAACAAACCACAGGGCGAACCAATCAGCCAAACGCCGCAAGAGGGATTCGATCGGAGAGCGGAGGCAGGGGGAGGAACCAGGCTAACCAACCTCGGCGGCAGAAGAACGCCCGCCTCTGGTTCACCGAACCATGGACGGATAGGCCGGGGGAGGAGGGCCGCGAAGGGGGAGGGATCGAGGAAGGTTGTGGAATGGTTGTCTGTCGGACCAGTCTACTCTGGTCTATAGAGACGGATAAAGGCGGCGCTGGGGAGAAAGAGAGAGAGAATGGGGAGAGAAGGAATCGTGGAAATGATGGGAGAGACCACCACCATCACTTGCACCGCGCGCGCACTCGCGCTAGAATTAATATTCTCCTCTCCGTCAGGCTCGTGTCAAAAATTTCTCCACCCTGACCCAAGCGCCGGTCGCCGTCTCTTGGCCATAGCGGTTTGCGGGGCCCTCCGGCGATGGCGCCACCACCAGCTCCTCCTGTCTCCGTCGGCTCGGTGGGGAGGAGACGGCGAGTCTTGGTGGCTGAGCGCCACCACGAGGCCCTGTGGTGTGTCCCAGCGCAAAGCCGCGAGCGCGAGGCGGCTCCGCGTGCCACCTACGTTCGGCGGTATTGTATTTAACCACAACCACTCATTTATGCCATGAGCAAGCGCGCCCGAGTGCAATTCATCCGCACTCGCTTATATAGCTTCATACGTACGGAGTCTTTGCTTAGGAATGCCTTCTCTTCCGGCATATTTGGAGGGATGAGCAGGCTTTCTGCTTGAAGTAAACTGGCTGTGGCCAGCTTCTAGAAAGGTCGGGCTTCCAAAGAAGCTAGCAGTACGTGCTCCCTGTCCAAAATACCTTGCGTACATTTCGTTAAGACAAGCCATCCAACCAACAATTGGTCACCTGGCATGTAAATTTTGCAATACAAAATTACAACTAAAAGAAATATGAGTCAAATGACATTGTTTTTATGCCATACATGTAAAATATATTTTTGTCGACCAATTTTTGGTCAAAGTATTCAACCTAAAGCGCAAATTATTATGGAACGGATGGGAGTCGTCCTATTTCCATTTAGGGCCAATAATCATGCGAGGAAAATTTACACGGCAACTCGTCTCAGAAAGAAAGAAAAAATCTCTACACCTTGGTCGAGTGAGTTTTATATGTCTAAGTCGACGTCGCTGTCTGATATCGATCATTCCGGGTGTAGATAAGCCCCAATGTGGGCTAACATGCCGAAAACAAAAACAAATTTTTTTTGAGCTACAACCATGAAAATAAAAACAACATATTCGACTATGGCATTAATGAGCTCAATTAATGGCATGAGTATTACATGATGATACTTCCTTTGTTTCTTGAGTCGTGGATAAAATTTAAACTAGAATTTTTTTAAATAGTAAATATATGTTGTACCTTTTTGCTAGATTATTATAATTACCTTTATAAGTTCTAGCGTAAGGTTTATAAGTCAGGTCCACCGTTGCACCACAATTCCACAACTTTGAGTGCACTAGAGGGTTAACTTGTCTTTGAAGAGTTTTTTTTTTTTTTTGCTTCTACGGTTTTCCACATGCCCCACTAAAAACATGCCAATTGTGTTAACGAGTATTAAATGCTCCTACCAATTGCTCGGAAATTTTCAGCATGCAGAGGACACTCCTTGCGGCTGTCGATTCAACTATCAATCATTCATGAGTCATGATGCATTATCGATCGATGAAACATGCATCACATACATTGTCACGCGGTGAATGGTTGATTGATCCGGTAAGGGCCGGGTGATCCACAAACCACTTTATTTTATACAGTATATACCACTGAATACAAAAGGATGCTCATCTCGTACCCTTGTACTACTAGCTTTGTTTCCTTGAGAAAAGTACTCAAAGGAGCGCGATGGAGGGATCGACGAATGGACGCTCTCGGCTCCACGGCGCACCACCGCATGTACGTCTATCGAGCAAGTGCGCTGCCGCTGTAATGCAAGAACTATCATTCGAGTGAAGATATTGTCAAAGGTAAATTTATTCTTGATGAGGAGGACATGAAGTTTCATAAATTCAGTGAACATAGGAATGTTCCAATACTTTCCTGGACGCCACCACCCATTGGCTGGTGTAAGCTAAATACTGATGGCTCCCTTGATGTTGATGGGCAAGCAGGAGCTGGTATAGTACTAATAAGGGACTACAAAGGTAAAATTGTAATATCAGCATGTCGACAGCTACTGTACTGCATGCAGAGATGCACTTGGAGCGGAGCTGAGTGCAGTTTTAGATGGTTTATCTTTGGCGTTACAATGGTGCAGCACTCCGTTGATCATTGAGACCGATTGTTTGGAGATAGTGAAGAGCTTAAAGAATGAAGCTGTAGATCGTTCAGTCTACGCTTCCATGGTTGAAGAAATAAAGACCTTGCTAAAAAAAAATACTCATGTTAAAAGAAGCCAGAACAATAGCGGCCATTTCATGGCTAATTATGCTAGAACTCATTCATGTACGGCAGTGTGGCATTCCTGTGGTCCAGAAGGTCTAGCTACCATTTGTCATAGAGATTGTAATCCCTGATTTTTTAGTAATACAAGTCCCATTCGCAAAAAAAAAAAAAAACGCTGCTGGACCCCATGACCGACCAAAGGTTGGCTGCCGCGTCTCCTGATCCGATCGGCGTTGTTGGCAAACACGGCGGGTCCACCTGCCCCGACATGCCCGGCCGGCGGATCCATCGCTCGCCACTAGGTAGGTACGTACATTCTCCGTCAAGTTCCGCTCGTGTCCCCCGTGCGCCTCAGTGTATATTATCATGGGAGGGACTTTTGAGAGTGCGTTTTGGATCTGGCAGATGAGGCCGCGTAACGAAGCCGAACTCGTAGTTGAATGATCATGATAACCGGCCCATTTTGATGATGGCGCGCTCGTACGTCGACGCGTGCCTATCATGCCACATGACACAAACGTACGTTCCATACATATGTGCATCGGAACGGACGACACGTTACGTATCAATATATGTTTTACTTTTTTTCCCAAAAAACACACTTGACATAGGCTAGGCAATGTTTTGGGAGTTTTGAACCCTCTTCTCTATCACCATTGTTAGAGAGTAAAATTGTTCAATCTAAGAGCCCGTGACAACGTACGGGCATTCAACTAGTTAATCAAATTATTTGAGTACAATATACACTAGTGGAAACAGGGCCACTGGTCCCGGGTCGTAAGGGCCTCTAGTACCGGGTGTCCACCCGGGACTAGCAAGGCGACACTAGAGGCCCCCCCTCTAGTACCGGGTCCGTTACGACCCGGAACAACAGGCTCCCACGTGGCCGCCGAGGCGCGGGCGTGGTGGAGGACCTCTAGTCCCGATTGGTCATACGACCCGGGACCAAGGACCTCACACGTGGCAGCTTGTAATTTTTTGTTTTTCCACCCAATTTAATATTGAAATGGTGCAAAAAAATATGCGTTTAATTAATTAAAAACAGAAACTACATATAACATATCAAAATGTTCATAAATAAAAATATGTTCACGTCTATCCGGTTACATGGAGGTGCTCATAACCGGGACTAGAGCCCGTCTATTCGATTACACGTGTGTGGAGATCATAACCGGGACTAGAGCCCGTCTATTCGGTTACACGGGAGATCATAACCGGGACTTCACCGCTATTCTCCATTGTATTTTCCTTTTGTAGGTATGACTTCGCTGAGCAGAAACCCCGCAAGTTCCTCTGCTAGTGCTTGAAAGCGCTTCTTTAGTGGCATACTCTCGCGCAATGGCTCTGCCTATAAAAGAAGGAGATCAATACGAATATTAATCATGACTATCAAAAATTATGAATGACACTGGAGATCAATTGATGAATATGATTGTTCACGTACGTCTGAAAATTTCTTTGGGTCCCGCTCAGTGACCGAACGACGAATCCACTCGCAAACGAAATATCCACAGAAATTGGTCCCCTGTGGTTGCCTCTCGATCCACTTTACGAGAATAGAATTCAATCAAATCATAGTCAACATATAGTGGTATTGAAAACAATAAATAAAGAGATGCGTGAACCTAGCTAGACCGTACTACCTACCTGTGGGTGAACAAAAGTCAGCTGTTCTTCAAATGAACCTGAACCCTTTGTCCTCGCTTTGAATTGTTTCCAAACCCTGCCGGGCAAAAAAAAGAATAAATGAGTTATTAGTTGCTTGATATCTCTGAAATCAATAAGAGAGACTGATATAGTGCGATAATGTTTGAAATTACCTTTGGAGCGTATCTAGAATGCTTTGGTACCTATCCTCAGGCCAGTCCAATGAGTCGTAGACTTGAACTCTTGATCTATCAACTTCAATGACTAGCAGAATGTAATGATCGCTGCGCATGATTATATACACGTCAGTAACTCATCAGTTACACTTAATTTGTACAAGCGAGTAACACTCTCTTACCTGAAGAAGTAAGGAAACATTATCTCCGTGTTGAAATGTTGCTTCATTAGGGTATTTAGCAAGTTCTTCTCCGTGTCCTTCACGTGGTTTTTTAGTGTCCTTGCATTAACTCGTACTGGGTTAACGAACCCAAAGCCATAGATGCCCTTTCTACCACATTCATCACTCTTCATTCTGCATAATACCGTAGTGAGCATAATTAGCGATGGCAATGAACGAGCTGAGAGCTAAAGACTTTATCTTTTTTGGAAATAAATGAATTGAATCACTTACAGACAGTAGGCACCGACGAGAGCCAAGTCGAGGGAGTCAAGGTTGTATAAGTACCAGAGTTCTTCGAGCTGAATTGTGAACATGTCTTCACCCGCGAAATGATTTTTTGTAACTTTCACACAGATCAAAAATTCATCAAATTGCTTTGTGGTTTTCATGTACCAACTATGGAGTTGTCGCATACATGTCGGTAGACACTTTATCTGATCACCTCGCAGCAGGGACCTCCCCCATTTCCATTTCCATGAATCATCTACATCAGACGGAAAGAGATTTTCGTTGTCCAGTTGAGCAAGAGTAATACCAGCATCTGCAGCAAAGTCCTTCTTCAAGGATAAAGTAGGAATTAGGTCCGTCAGAGCCATGACCACTGGGTATAACTACGAGCGGGGCTATCGACTGGTTTGCCTGTTGTCCGAGCTGGGCAACGTCTCTTTTCCCTCTGGCACTACTACTTCTCGTCTTGGGAGAGCTACTACTTTTACTCAGAGCTCGTAAATAGTTATCTGGCTTATTTTTCTCATATTGCGATGGTTCCGTGATGAATCCAATAGCCCACTTGTTTTCCTTTGCAGTAAATGTTTGCTTTTCCTCGGGCTTTTTCCGTGCAAGCTGTCTTTTTGTGTCTGCATCCACCCACGCATCCAATTGCTCTTTAGTCATGTCGCAAGCTCTGAGGTCGTCAAGGCTTTTGGGTACTTTTGGGAGGGGCGAACGTCGGGGGTCTCGCCCGAATCCCATGGACGACGAAGTGGCGCCCTTCCTATGTCGGGGCTCAGGAGTCGGCTCATGCGGCGGTGGAGTTGGCTCATGCAGCGGCGGAGTGGGCTGACGCAGCAGTGGAGTCGGCTCACGCGGCGGTGGAGTCGGCGCACGCGGCGGCGGAGACGACTGATGCGGAGGCGACTGATGGTTGTCGTCCCCTTCATCGTCATCAGGTGGTGAATCGTGAATTGGCGGAGACGATGGTGGCCTTGGCGCCCAGCCTTCAAACTTGATGTATTTCTTCCGCCATAGAATTAGACCACCCACGACGTCCCCTAGCACCGACTCATCATCAGCTCTTGGGAACTCAAGGTTCAGTGATTCATATCCTTGTACAACTTGATCCACGCCGACACGAGCATATCCATCTGGAATGGCATTGCCAAGCCACGATGCTGTAGAGTCAATGGAGAATGCATAGCCGTCCGCCACCTTCGTGGATAAGTTAAATACTGGGACATGCAGCTCACAAGTTGTTTTCTCCGTGATATAATCCACGGGGTAACTTGTCTCATCATCACCGACCATAACCGAGGAAGCCACGCTGCTTCTGCGATGCGATGGGCCGCCTTGACTCGCTTGTTCCAGCTGAAGAGTTGGCGCCCCTTGCTCGCGCATTTGATCTATTTGCTTCTGCTGCTCCTTATAGAGAGCAACCATCTGGTCATGATTTCTTTCTAAGATCATCAACCGGTCTGATTCCTGCTCCTTCCTCCTCTTTGCTCTCAATCGGCTTCTATAAGAGGCACGGTCCTCGGGAAACCCTTCAATCCACGGCACTTCTCCTAAGCCTCGTGTTGATCCTCCTTTTTCTTTGGTCCCGAGGGCCTCTGACAGCTCGTCCTTCTCTCTGTCGGAAATAAACTTTCCCTCTTTAGACTTGGCAATTAATTCAATAATTTTTTTTGGGCTCCGTTGACTACTTTGCTTTCATCAATTATTAACTCCCCTGTTTCCATGTCATACTCCCCTCCATGCGCAAGTAGCCAATTCCTTATCCTTCTGTCCCATTCCTCTGTGACCGGGGTGAGCCCTTTTGCACGCAACTCGGACTCAATTTTTTCCCACTTAGGCTCGGCAACTCGGTAGCCACCTGGCCCCATCTTATGGTGATACTTCTTTTTCGCTGCATTCTTCTTATTCGTTTGCGACCTTTTCTTAGCTCGTTCTGATTTCTTGTACTCCAGAAATGCAGGCCAGTGAGGCCGCTGCCTCTCTCGTGTGCCGGTGAAATCCGGAAGTTTCCCATCTTCTTCCCACTCACGGAATAATTTGTTCTTGTAGTTATTGAATTGTTGAGCCATCTTCTTAAGAGCGAAATGCTTGACTTTGTCCGTCATTTTTTTTGTCTTCACCTCATCTTCCAAGACCGGTAGGGTGAAATGTGCAATGAGCTTGTTCCAAAGCACATCTTTGGTTCTCTTGTCGACGTAACTAACTCCCTCTAACTTTGGCTTAATCCATTCCTGAGTGCTGATATAAACGTTGTCCCTGACAGTGACTCCGCATTGATGCACAAACTTAACTGCGTTCGGCACGGGTGCCAGTGGTTGGCCAGTAGTTGCATTCACCTCGTCAATTGTGAGATGCTCATCTTTGCCCATCCCTTGGGCATGGCCTCGTTTGGGATGCTCTAAAAATATGAAACATGTGTGAATACATATATATGCACAAATCAGTTATTGCATCTGCTCAACATAGGCTTAATATACCTCGCCAGACGGCGTGGGTCCACCAATTTCCGAGTCCTCATCTTCAGCTCCTTCCGCGGGATGCCGAAATTCATCTTCAGCTCCTTCTGCGGGATGCCGAAATTCACCGGGTTCACAAATGTAGGAAAGTAGCTCTTCTTCCCCTTCTCTCGTTGCGAAGGGAGCATCGATATCCATTGTTTAACTAATACAAAAAAAAGATAAAACAATAATAGCATTAGTACAATAATTCAATATACAAATATGCAACAAAAACAATTTAATATTGCATCTAAAGAAAAAAATTCAAAAAAAACTTAGCTGCTGTCCCAATCCCAGCCCAGCCCAAATTTGGGCCAGAACCTGGTCAAAGGTGGCCACCGTGGTCATCGCTGGCCCACCTGCCAGCGCCTACCCGCCCCACCGCCACGTGTGACCGCCCACTGGCCACGCGTGGTCAATGCTGGCCCACCTGCCAGCGACCCAGTTCTGACCCCGCCGCCCTGCCTCGTGTTCCCGCCCCGCCTCGTCTTCACCTCCCCGCCTCGTGTTCCCACCCGGCCGCCTCGCCTTCACCCCCCGTGGTCAATGCGGAGCACGAACAGCCCCCGCCCACCCGGAGTCAATGCTCCTGGCCCACTTGCCAGCGACTCGGGCGCTGGCCCACCCGACGGTTCCCCTCCCGACGGTCCTGGTCTTTAAAAAGGGACGCGCCCGTGCGGATGTGGACACTCTCCCTCCGCCCCCACGGTTCCCCTCCGCCCGTCCAGTGCCCTCGCCGCCATGTCGCGCTGGTTCGGGAAGTCCCCGAAGAACGAGACCGGCGAGTCCTCCAACCGTCGCCGCGCTTCTCCACCGCCTCCACCGCCGGTGGCCTTGGGCGTCGTTCCGCAGGGCGTGCGGAGGACCGCGCCACCGGTGCGGGTCGCCCACGCACCCGACGCGCCGCCACGAACCTCCACCACCACCGCTGGAGGGAGGAGGATCCGGCGCCGGCGCTACGTGCCGGAGCCGAGTGCCAGTGGCACTGGGACAACGCCGCCACGCTGGAGTGGCACGACGTCCACCTCCCCGAGGGCTGGCACCTGAACCCGCAGAGGATTCCGGTGCCGGCGGTCCCGCTCCCTGGGAGGCAACTGGACAGGGAGATCGCGCGGGCCGCCGCCTCCTCCCTCCGGCGCTCCGCAACGACCCCGTCTACGCGGCGGACTCCCCTCACTGGGAGCAGTGGCTCAAGGACGAGCACGAGGACCGCCGCCACTCCTACTTCGCCCCGGCGCCCCGCGCCGTCCAATCCGCCTACCCAGCGCTGCCCGACCCGCTGTGGTTCGAGGAGGAGGTCCCCGAGGACGACGACGACCCGGAGATGCAGGCCGCCTACGAGGCCTCCAACCGCACCCTCGTCGAGGACGAGATCAAGAGGTGGGAGAAGGTGAGGACCGCGGCCGCGGCCGCCGCGGCCCTGCGCCGCCGCCGCCAATGCAGCAGGAGTACGACCCGGACGAGGTCGAGCCGTGGCACTACGCCATGGAACGCGAGCAGGAGCAGGAGCAGGACCTTCCGCCGCCGCCTCCTCTGCCCACCGGCCTCGTTGGCCAGTCCTGGGTCTTTACCGGCGGGAGCTGGGAGGCGCCACGGGAGCAGGAGCAGGAGGCGCCACCGGAGCAGCAGGAGGCGCCACCGCAGCAGGAGGCGCCACCGAGCAGCAGGCGCCACCGGAGCATCTCTGGACCCCGCCGCCCTTCTACATCCTCGACGACTAGGCGGCACCGGCACCGGCGACCCCCCCCCTCCAATGTAATGGCCTTATCAATGGCCTCCCCCCCCCAAATGTAATCGGCCGGTTGTGGCCTATAACTATAATGAAATCGGCCCCTTTAGGCCCTAAAAATTTGTTCTTGTTTGCCAACTCCGGCGCCGGCCCCGTGGTTAGGGTCCGCCGCCGCCGCGCGCGCTAGATCTGAGAGAGGGAGAGAGTAGTTGGTCGGGGGGACGAGCTCACCGCGTGGGTGGGGGGCGAGCTTTGCTTGCTCGGGGACGACGATCTTGCTCGGGGGAAGAGCGGGGACGGCCGCGCCCGGAGCAGGAGCAGGACGGCGACCCACGGTGAGGGCGGCAGCGGCGCGGGAACGAAATCCGGCAGCCTGGCGGCGCAGGGGGCGGCGTCGTCTGGAGCCCGGAGGCGGAGCGTCGATTTGCTGGACTTGGGCAAATTTTCGGCCCGAGCCACTAGAAGTAGCGCCAAAAAGGCCTCTAGTACCGGGCCGTGGCTCCACCCGGTACTAGAGACCCTCTAGTACCGGGCCGTGTTACCACCCGGTACTAGAGGTCCCTCAGGGCCGCGAAAATTTGCGCGCCAAGCCCAGTGGACCTGTAGTACCGGGTGGTCGCACGGCCCGGTACTAGAGGTTAATTTTTTTTAATTTTCTGGTTTCTTACTTTTTTATATCTTTTGATTTACTTGTCTAAATTAAGTAAAAATTGCTTTCATTTTCCTGTTTTCTGTTTTGGTTTAAAATGAAGTATCACATGCGCTTGGTTTTAAATTAAGTACTACATACGCTTAATTTAAAATCAATTCAAAAATTTATAAATCAAGTACTACATTCCGCCACCGCCATACGCTTGATTTCATTGACATGTCTGTCTTGTCCTCCAGACTATAAATTATATAAAAGTTTAATAAATTATTACACATCATGAACAACATCCCTATTTAGTCTTCGCTTTTTCTTTTTGTGAGACCCTTTCTTCTGATCGCTCCGTAACCATGGACAAGGGTCTGCATATAACTTGAGACTTGGGTCAGTGGTCACTTTGAAGGGCGGAATTTCATGAAATGAGAGTTTCCACCTAGAAGAAATGGGTTAATACACGAAATGAGAGTTTCCACCTAGAAGAAATGGGTTATAGCTAGGGAACCCGAATGTTTTGTGTTTGAGCGCCACTTCGATCCAAGCAGCGGTAAGACGTCTCTGATGATCTGCAACCGGCCGCAAGACATCTCTGATGATCTGCAACCGTTTGGAACGGTCGCAGGTCATCAGAGACGTCTTGCCGCTGGTTGCCCAAAGATGCCTTTCCGAGTGACGCTGGAATGTTTTGTGTTTGAGCGCCACTTCGATCCAAGCAGCGGCAAGACGTCTCTGATGATCTACAACCGTCCGGCAACACATCTCTGATGATCTGCAACCGTTTGGAACGGTCGCAGGTCATCAGAGACGTCTTGCCGCTGGTTGCCCAAAGATGCCTCTCCGAGTGACGCTGGAATGTTTTGTGTGTGAGTAACCTGTCTGAGGAGGGGGGCTATATATAGGGTACGTGTGCTTCTTTAGTCCCGGTTGGTAACACCAACCGGGTCATGTGGCTCACGAAGTGGTCGTGATACTGCTGATCCAACAGCTCACAATCCCTCAAAAGAAACACACCCTGATCCAACGTCTCACAAGCGCTTGAAAGAAACACACGATCCGTGTGCTTCTTTAGTCCCGGTTGGTGTTACCAACCGGGACTAAAGGCGGGCTTTGCGGTCACGACACGTGTCCTCCCCCAGCGTTGCCCTGGGCACGTGTCCTCCCCCAGCGCTGCCCTGTAGGTCTTTATATATTGTCGCCGACGGGGTAAACCCTAATCCAACATTCCTAGCCACGAACGCATCGTCTCCACGAGATGGATCCGCCACGCCCGCCGCAGCGCCTTCTGGACGAGGTCGAGCGTGCTCGGCAGAGCGCGCTTGGGCGCAACCGCGGGAGCCTATCCCGCCGTATGCCCACGAGCCCGGCGTGGAGAGGAATGCCCAGCTACCGGCCTCCTGCTCCACCAGGTGCCGCCGCACCTCCACCTGGCGCCGCTGCACCTCCACCAGGCGCCGCCGCTCCTCCCGCGGAGGAGGAGGACGACGACTTCGACTGGAGCGACGACGGGGAAGAGGGTTGTGGGTTGCAGATACAGGAGGCCATGGCAGCCTCCTTCCAGTCTGTCCGCGACTACCCTGTCCAGCGAGCAAAGACTTCCTACCAGCTCAAGGCGAAGGAGGCTTCCGAGCTGGATTGGGCGCTGAAAGACTCATCCTCCATGGATCTTGCCCTCCGCCGCAAACGTGCGCGCGAGAACCGGGCGGCCGCCCACGGGGCTGGCTCCTCCCGCCGTTCCCCCTAATCCTACGGCCTTCGAGCCAGCAAGTCTGTTTATGTAGAATAATGTTGGTGATGTTGGATCAGGGGTGTGTTTCTTTCAAGCGCTTGTGAGACGTTGGATCATGTGTAATAATGTACTAGAGGTTAATTTTTTTTAATTTTCTGGTTTCTTACTTTTTTTATATCTTTTGATCATTTCACATCACAAAGTTTGATGCTACATCAAAAATTTATAAATTAAGTACTACATTCCGCCACCGCCATACGCTTGATTTCATTGACATGTCTGTCTTGTCCTCCAGACTATAAATTATATAAAAGTTTAATAAATTATTACACATCATGAACAACATCCTTATTTAGTCTTCGCTTTTTCTTTTTGTGAGACCCTTTCTTCTGATCGCTCCGTAACCATGGACAAGGGTCTGCGTATAACTTGAGACTTGGGTCAGTGGTCACTTTGAAGGGCGGAATTTCATGAAACTTGTCGTAATCTTCTGACATGTCTGTCTTGTCCTCCACTCCCACGATGGTTCTTTTCCCTGAAAGAACTATGTGGCGCTTTGGCTCATCGGCTGATGTATTCACTTCCTTATCTTTTCTTTTTTTTTGGCTTGGTAGACATGTCCTTCACATAGAAAACCTGAGCCACATCCTTGGCTAGAACGAATGGTTCGTTGTCGTACGCAACATTCGTGAGATCCACTGTAGTCATTCCGTACAATGGGTCTTCCTTTACCCCGCCGCCTCTCAGGTTGAACCATTTGCACCAGAACAAAGGGATCTTCAAAGAAGGTCCATAGTCAAGTTCCCATATCTGCTCTATGCAACCATAATATGTGACCGTGGCCTCATTCGTGCTCTTATCATCAAAGCGGACACCACTATTTTGGTTGGTGCTCTTTTTATCTTGGGCGTTCGTGTAAAATGTATTCCCGTTTATCTCATACCCTTGGAAAGTCCAAATAGTCGAAGATGGCCCCTTAGACAACAAGAACAGCTCATCTGAGACTGTGTTGTTGTTGTTCAGATGCGTTTCCAACCAACCGCCAAAATTCTCCATGTGTTCCTTTGCAATGGCGGAGTCATCCATCCCCGGGTTGTTAGAGCGTACAATATCCTTGTGCATCTGGATATACGGAGCCACCAAAGTGGAATTATGCAGAACTGTGTAGTGTGCTTTTGTGAAAGAATACCCGTCCCTGCATATGTATGATTTCTTTCCTAGAGTGCCTTCTCCACTTAGTCTCCCCTCATGTCGCGATTCAGGAAGACCAATCGACTTAATGCCGGGAATAAAGTCAACACAAAACTCAATGACCTCCTCTGTTCCATACCCTTTGGAGATGCTTCCTTCTGGCCTAGCACGGTTATGAACATACTTCTTCAACACTCCCATGAACCTCTCAAAGGGGAACATATTGTGTAGAAATACAGGACCCAGAATGTGAATCTCGTCGACCAGGTGCACTAGGAGATGTGTCATAATAGTGAAGAAGGATGGTGGGAACACCAACTCAAAACTAACGAGACATTGAGCCACATCCTTCTGTAACCTTAATAGAGTGGTTGGGCTGATTGACTTCTGCGAAATTGCATTGAGGAACGCACATAGCTGAACAATGGATACTCGAACATTTTCCGGTAGAAGCCCCCGCAATGCAACCGGAAGCAGTTGAGTCATCAGCACGTGGCAGTCATGAGACTTTAGGTTCTGGAACTTTTTCTCTGCCATATTTATTATTCCCTTTATATTCGACGAGAAGCCAGACGGGACCTTCATACTGCTCAGGACTTCAAAAAATATCTCCTTCTCTTCTTTGGTAAGAACGTAGCTAGCAGGACGTAGACGTCCTTTATCCGTCCTCATTGGATGCAGGTTCTTTGGGTCTTTCAAAAGTTGCTGGTCCTCTCGTGCTTCGGAGTATCTTTTGCCTTCCCATACACGCCCAAGAAGCCTAGCAGGTTCACGCAAACATTCTTCGTCACGTGCATCACGTCGATTGCAGAGCGGACCTTTAGGATTTTCCAATAGGGTAGTTCCCAAAATATAGACTTCTTCTTCCACAGGGGAACGTGGTTGTTAGCGTCATTCGGAACAGACTGTCCGCCAGGACCCTTTCCAAAGATTACATCTAAATCCTTGACCGCATCATATATATCTTCACCACTTTGGAGGGGTGGCTTCGGCCGGCGATCTTCCTCGCCTTTGAAATGCTGCTGCTTGCTTTTCTTTCTTAGGGGATGCTGAGTTGTAAGAAATCGACGATGACCCGGGTACACATTCTTGTTACCTACATATATACTTTCAGTGCTATCTAAACAGTGTGTGCATGCATTGTATCCCTTGTTCGACTGTCCTGAAATGTTACTAAGAGCAGGCCAATCATTGATGGTTACAAACAACAACCCTCGTAGGTTAAATTCCGCTTGTTTGTACTCATCCCACACAGGTACCCCTTCATCACGCCACAACTGTAAAAGTTCATCAACTAATGGCCTCAGGTAGACATCAATGTTGTTACCGGGTTGCTTCGGGCCTTGGATGAGCACTGGCATCATAATGAACTTCCGCTTCATGCACAACCAAGGAGGAAGGTTATAGATACATAGAGTCACAGGCCAGGTGCTATGACTGCTACTCTGCTCCCCAAAAGGATTAAAGCCATCCGTGCTAAGACCAAACCTTAAGTTCCTTGGGTCACGTGCAAATTCCTTGTACTCTGTATCGATTTTTCTCCACTGCGACCCATCAGCCGGGTGTCTCAACATCTCGTCGCTCTTGCGGTCTTCTTTGTGCCATCGCAACAACTTGGCATGCTCTTTGTTTCTGAACAAACGTTTCAACCGTGGTATTATAGGAGCGTACCACATAACCTTGGCAGGAACCTTCTTCCTGGCGGGCATGCCCTCAACATCGCCAGGGTCATCTGCTCTGATCTTATACCGCAATGCACCGCATACCGGGCATTCATTCAAATTCTCATACTTCTCACCGCGGTAGAGGATGCAGTCATTAATGCATGCATGTATCTTCTGCACATCTAATCCTAGAGGGCAGATAATCTTCTTTGCTTCATACGCACTCTCGGGCAATTCGTTACCAGCCGGCAGCTTGTCCTTCACTATTTTCAGTAAACTCCCAAATCCCTTGTCAGATAAACCATTCGCTGCCTTCCATTGCAATAATTCCAGTGTGGTACCGAGCTTTGTGTTGCCATCTTCGCAAGTTGGGTACAACTTTGTTTTGTGATCCTCTAACATGCGCTCCAACTTCAACTTCTCAAGTGTAGTTTCTGCTAGGGTATGTGCATCAACGATGACCCCACGTAAATCATCATGTATGATGGGATCATCTGGTTCATCATCAGCTTCCCCTGTTGGGTTACCAACATATTCAGGGTACATGTAGTTGTCATCGTTCTCTTCTTCTTCGTTATCTTCCATCATAACCCCTTTTTCTCCGTGCTTGGTCCAACAATTATAGCCGGGCATGAAACCAAAGTTATCAGGTGGAGGTGAATTCTGTCTGTGTTAGGGTAATCCTTCTCATTCCGACATTTCTTGCATGGACAACACATAAAACCATTGGGCCCTTGTTATCCTTAGCCACATTGAGAAAAGATTGCACGCCATCCATGTACTCTTTAGAGCGTCGGTCAGCGTACATCCACGGATGACTCATCTGCAAATCACCGCTAAAACCCATTACGATAAACCAACATAATAGGAAACATATCATATTCATTAATACAAGTTCATCACATTAAAACCAAAGTATAGTAGTGACCAAATGTAATACATAGTTCTCATAAAACATAAATTAATTAAAACTAGAATACAACTATCTAAAGAATTTAAATCCAACAACAAATGCGATCAGAATCGCAACTAAGGTAACTATTGAACCAACAGCATAATGATACCAAGCCTCTTGACTAATGACATATTTTCTAATCTTTCTAAGCTTCAAGCGCATTGCATCCATCTTCATCTCGTGAACAGCGACGACGTCGGTAAGCTCGACCCCGTGAGCATCAACGATGTCGGCAATCTTCAAGTCCAATACCATCTTCTCTTCTAGGCATTGGAGACGAAGATCTTCACTTATCTTCAATTTTGCTTTCAAATCGTTGTTTTCTTTTATAAAAAACTCTACAATAGGGTCGGCTGGAATTTCCGGTTCAACTACCTCCTAAATAAAAATATATCTATGTCAATTTGGTCGGCATGATTGTTATAAACACGAAACAAAATAAATAGTGATAAAAATATACCACATCCGAATCATAGACCGGACGAGGGACGACGGGGACGGATATCAAAACCATGACACTATACATAAAA
The DNA here is from genome assembly GCA_947311845.1 of Poa pratensis. Lineage (NCBI taxonomy): Eukaryota > Viridiplantae > Streptophyta > Magnoliopsida > Poales > Poaceae > Poa > Poa pratensis. The sequence goes on along the minus strand of CAMZMU010000119.1, from coordinate 23,652,527 downwards.
AACATAAGAAAATTATACAAGAAAAATAATTATGCAATCAAATCATACAAGTAATTTTGTAAAATAACAGATAAAAGAAGAGGCTCACCGAGGTGGTGCCGGTCACGGGATGGCGGGGGCTATCGACGGCGGTGAGGACCGAGACGACACTAAAATCCACAAATAATAAATTAATTTGAGCTCAAAATACATAAAAAAATGAACTACCTAGCTTAGGCATTTCATCAAACACCTAGGTAGCACTATAAAAATGAAATGAGCTAAACTTGTATGGAAATGGCTAAAATTCGGCCGCCGGGTGAAAGGATCAAGTGTTGCTAACCCTTGGAGAGATGGGTGCCGTCTATCTTGACAAATCTTGGAAAAAAATGGGGCTACACTTGAGCTTGAGAGAGGAAACAATGGAGATGATCTTGAGAGTTCAAAATGGTGGCTGGCCCGGGGTGGGAGATGATATAGCGGGACCTCTAGTCCCGGGCTGTACCACGGCCCGGGACGAAAGGTCCACCCTCCTGTCTCCACCCTGCCGCTGACTGCCTCGGTCCCGGGTGGTATCACGGCCCGGAACTAGAGGTGCCCTACAACCCGGGACCCGACCTGCGCAGCGTCGGAGCAGCCGGCCCGGTACTAGTTCCCTCCTCTAGTCCGGGATCGAACCACGCCCGGGACTAGAGCCCAACACCCCTCTTCACCAAAGCCCCTGTTTCCACTGGTGATAGTTTTCAACACATAAAATAAAGTTACACTATAATCAAAATAAAATAATTTATACATTCAAATAAACTGAAGTTTAACCGAGATTAGAGCACTCCAAATGCCCGCGCGCCGGCGATAGAAATGAAGTGGAATAGAGGAGAGGTAGAATAGATCAATAGGATTTTGATAGGGCCGGACCAAACGAGCGAGCGAGATATTTTGGTCAGGCGCATCCAATAGGTATTCACCGGGCTACCGCCGCCGCAATTGGAGAGGTTAGCGATAATCAAACGAAAACCACATGCGTCACGTCAGACGACCACGACGGTGTAGTATAGTGGCACAAGGAGAAGACCATGCTTACGTGCATGTGTTGTGGGCAGCATGGCTAGTTAAGCATGCGACGGCCACAAATTAAATCCGAACGCCATATATACGCTGTCGTCACTACGATCATAAGTACTCCATCCGTTCCAAATTAGGAGTAGATGACTTGTATTTGTCCAAGAGTGTATGTATCTAGACATGTTACAAGTTTAGATACATCCACATTTGATTTCTATTTGTCTAGATACGGATGTATCTAGACTTGTTACACATCTAGATAGATCCGCATGTAGACAAATAGAAGTCATCTACTCCCTCCGTTCTATTTTAATTGACTCACATATATTTAGATATAGATGTACCTAACACTAAAATGTGTCTAAATGCATCCATATGTAGATATATGTGAGTCAATTAAAATGGAACGGAGGGAGTAATTTGGAACGGAGGGAGTAGTACTCTCGCCGGCTGGCCACACATTCATTATTCACTGGTACGGTGAGGGTCTACGTTTTACTTTGATCCGGCTCGGAGACGTGGGCGTCTGTTGTCGTTTGCGTTTGGCGCATGGCGATGCTCAATCGATGGATCGATCGGGATCGCAGGCATGCGACGACACTTGAGACGTTGAAAGTTCAGAACCACTGACCTCGTCGGCGACCCGGTATCGTCGTTCCTTGGCCATATATAGCTCACGATGATCGGTACAACTTCCGGGCCGGGTCGTTCAACTTCAACACATCCATCGGCCGCCACGTACGGTCAGAAAAGGTCGAGATATTTGTTTTAGCAGTGCCAGGAGATTCCATCGCCGTGAAATTAAGTTTATACTCTACCACGCTCCGTATGAAGGAATGTGCGTGGTAGCGCCGTTTTTTTTTTTTTTTGAACAAGGGGAAGGACCCGAAGGGTCCAGATCTGCATTAATCGGTGGGAGCACATTTACATAGAGGACCTTACAAGCAAAGGAAAATACAAACAAGTCCTCAACAGTTACAACCAGGACCTCAGAAAAATAACTGGAAAAGCAATCCGGTCCATCTCCACCGAGCTTGACGATGCTCTCTACGCCGCAGCCATCAGCGCCGCCGCCGGGGACAGAGCCACTTGGCGATGGGTTGACGAAGGACGCCACGACGGAGCAGCAGAAGGACCTCCACAAAGGCGCGCCGTTGGGGAAAGAAAGGTACGGCTATGGTGGAGGAGGTGAATTCAATCGGGCCGGGTGGATAATACTCTACGACCAAAGCTGGGTCAATTGCTTAAAATGAACCGGATTCCAAAACGATTCAACCTTTTTCATGGCGCCCGCATATGCGCCACATTTAGAGCATCGCCCTTATAACGCGAAACCTCAAACGCGTTTTGCGGTTCAGAGTTTCAGTTATTTTTCCTCCCAAATTCGCGCGGCGCATATCAGTAACCTTAAACGAAACTGTAAATTTATCAATTTTGGCGGGAACAAACTCGAGTTCTTCATCGATCCATTGCATACACGAGTTCTTGATCGATTCATATGGCCGATTACATACAAACTATGCTAAACCAAAAGTATAATCTAGCCTAAACCAAAATTAGGCTCACCGGAGCCTCGGGCGTGGCGGCGACGCAGCGGCGGTGGAGCTTCACTCGTCGTCGGAGACGAGGTCGATGACCATCGCCGCGTCCTCCTCCCACGCCACCTTCTTCTCCATGGCGACGCGGTCCTGCTCGAGCCCCTGGTGCAAGAAGATCTGGTTGATCTCCTGGTTGCGGGCGAGCTGCGCAGTGCGCTCCGCCGCCTCCTACTCGGAGCGGAGCATGACCACCGCCATGATGTGGTCGAGGTCCTCGTCGCGGACGAAGTCCTCTGGCGCGAGCGACACCCCGAAGCTGCTGGGGTCGTACTCCTCCGGCGGAGGAAGCGCTGGCGGCGGCGCCAAGGAGCTGCCCTCGCCGCCGTTGCGGAGACGAGCTCGGCGCACGAGCTCGCGCTCCCACCGGAGACGGTCGAACTACTCGACCTGGCGGACGCGGAGCGACGGCGGCACAGGCTCGTTGTCGTTCGACCACCGCCGCGAGCTGCGCTTCCGCGCGTCGTCCAAGCGAACAAGCTGCGCCCGCCGCGCATCGAGAGTAAACCCCACTGAATCGGTCGTCGCCCGGCAGCGGCGGCGAGAGCTCCCTCTTCGGGGCCATCCTAGCTCGGCGGCCGCGCTGGATCTGCAAGCACGGCGGCTGAATCGCGCGTCAGAGGCGGTGGTGCGGGGGGCGGATTGCTCGTCGGCGGCGGCGGTCGGGTGAGGGTTTCGACCCGTGAAATGGCCCTCGCGCATCATAAATAGAGGGTTGCAGTGCACGTTCATAGGCGCCCATATCCGGTTTACGGGCCCAGCCGCCTTTACGGGCTCTGCTATGGCCACAAAACCGGCCTCGGCCCGTGAACTCGCCGGACTTTTACGGTTTGAGGGCTCTGTTAGAGATGCTCTTAGACAGTGTGGCGCTCCGGTCCAAGAGGCCATGCGACCTATTGACCACGCAACGTCGACGCACCTAGTCCCGCTGTTTTTTTTTCACGGCGCCCTAGCTTAGGGCGTAGTACAACTGATTTTTTTTCTAAATTCTCTAGAGATATACTACCTTGGATTGAGATGGCAAAAAAAACAAAGTTGTTCCTCTAAAAACGAAGAACTTTTGTTATTTACACTTTTTTCTTCATCTGAGACAATCTCTAGGCCGGGTGGTTTGGTGCGAGCAAGCACTTGCTGTCAACGTAAGATCCTTCAAATTTCATCGTAACTCTCAGATAGGTACATAGTTTGATCATGTAGGCACTTTATTTATTGCCATATTACACTGATATTTTCTAAAAGAGGTAATAACACTGATACTTCAGTTGGGAGCTTGGACCCGACTCTCTCCCCCGCTACAGTAAAGGAGACGAACTTTTTCCCCTCCGTTCAATCCAGCTCGCCGGCGTCGATCTGCCGGTTTCCCCTCCCTCCGCCGGCCGCTCCGGCGGCGGGAGGGTGGGGAAACCCAGGATCTCGCCTGTATATAGTCTAGGGTTGAGTGGTTTGCCTGCCGGCGGCGTTGTGGTGAGGATGGCGTGGTCAGCGCGGCGTTTTGTGGAGGCGGAGATCCTCACCGGTGGTGATGCTCCGCGGAGCGCGGCCACGGATCTGCCTCCCCCGAGGCGCTCGCAGCTCGGTGGAGCTGTGTTGGGCTAATTCCCCGTTCCGGAGTTCGTGGTGCGGCGACTCCGGCTTGATGGTTTCGACGGTGATGGTGATGGCGGCCAGGTTGAGGGCGACGGCGACGATGCGAGGTGGAGGTTCTTTGAGCCGAGTTCTGTCGGCCACCCGTCCGCCTGGGGTCTCCTTCCTTTCCAAGGTTGCAGCGGTTGCGCTGGAGGAGCGGCGGCGGCCATGCCGCGGTACGTCTTCTTCGTCAACGGCGTCCTCGAGGACTTGCAGGACCTATGTAATTTTTGTTGATCTTTGGGCTGTTCTGTAAGTTTTCTGGTGTTATCACCGGATCTGTATCACAAAAAATATATATATATATATATATATATATATATGAGGTAATAACACTAGACATACAACAAGCTGTGTGGTGCGTGCAAATTGGTAAAAAAACTTGAAAAGTGGGATAAACTGGTACATCAACTTGTTATATGTGTGCAAAATTGGTTCAAATCGATGTAGTGCTTACATGTGGCACAGTTATTTTGCCCAAAACCCCCCGAGCTCGACAGAAATCCAGACGAGTTCCTCGAGGTTCTCAAATCCACTTTTTTCTATGGCTTCAGTTTCCTCCTCGTCCACGCGCAGTGTGTGTGCCACCGCCGCTTCTCTTGGCACCTTGCCGACCGCCACGGGGACCTTGATGCAGGTAGCCGCGACGGCCGAGCTGGTCTTCACCATCGACCTGGGCGCGCGCGAGGATCAGTGCCGTAGCCAGATTGGCCGTGGAGCCTGGGCAGAGCGAGCTCTGTCCCGACCCGTCCCAGCTAGCTAGCATCTGATCTAGGTAGCTGCTGTGAGCCTGTGAGGTATGGCATGGTCGGCGGGTCCCCGGGCGGCCGCGGCACCAGCTTTGTAGCAGTGCGAGCGCAAGCTGGCTCGTTGCTGGTATTCTCTTGGTTGTTGTCACTGGACAAGCATTAGCTGGATACTCGGCACTGTGTTCACTATTATCCATACATAAAATTTAAAACGTCCCGTGTGCTCCTCTGATCCTCTCTGTCCTTGTTGCATTTCGTCGAATAGCTTACGTGTGTGCATATCCAGCATGTTCCCGGCGACTGAGTGACTCTTGAGATTGGCATTCAGAACGACGGTGTCCGGAGAAAGCTGTACCTGGAGTCCTGGACTCCATAGACTAAGCTTTTTAGTTCGCTCGCGCAGAGCGACACACTCTGGTCTGGTCGCGCTCGTCAGTGCATGCGCCGATGCGCGCGCCGTGGTGCGCACGAGCTCCTACCGAGCGGGAGGATGGAAGACCTCCTCGCCAGAGACGCTGTCGTGGCAGTGCGGTGTCGCCTACCGGACGCGATGCCGTACGCCCGTACCTCCCCTCGACTGCGATGGTTCATGCCTTCATGGCGACGTCGGGCCGACGGACATCCTCCTGGAGTAGAAGCGGTGCTGCTCCGGCAAGCTCGCCAGCGTCGGCATGCACAGGCTCGCGTATGAGGACCCGCAGCACGTGGTGACGGGTCCAGCCAACAAAAGTGGGGGGTCTTGAGGATGTGCGCGGTGCAGCGCTGGGACGGCAGAGAAGGTACCATGGTTTTGGCGCTGTAGTGAGCTACACGAGATGTGTAATTGCAAATAAGAAATATATAGGGTGATTTTGTAAAATAACTGAGCCACGTGTAATCACAGGGGTGTTCCGGACTAATTTTGCACATGAGTAACAAGTTTATGTACCGATTCACCCCAGTTTTCAAGTTCTTGTACCTATTTGCACCCACCATACAAGTTGTTGTATGTCTAATGTTATTACCTCTTTCTAAAACATTGAGAGTGTTACAAAAGCAAATTTATTGAACTCGGTTTCTATTCACACACATTCAATTTGGGGCCAGGCTATGGGTTTTGTCATTTTGTGCCATAAGCTATCACTAGGAAATTTTGCGCGGCGGCACGCCGCGCCCGTTGCATTGTTGCATCTTGTGGTTTTAAGTGCATTGGTGTAGATATATGAAAAGTGTTTTTAGCATAGTGTTTTAATGATTAGATATGAGTATATATTGTGATGGAATTCATGCCGAAATTGTTTAAAAACTTTTATATTGAGAACAGGGCTACATATATGAGTAGTTTGCATAGAGAAATACATTACAGGCAGATAAAATATAAAAACATAGCCTAAGGTGGCGGAATTATTACATGTTGCTTCCTAGATTACATAAGGAGAGCTAGACACTGAAAACATTACATGGAGTGGTAGGAGTTCCGCGGCCTATGTCTTCTCATAATCGAATGAAGATCAGCAAGAAGTTCAAAATAGAAGCAGGAAAAGGAAAAAAACTGTACAGACAGAGGAAAGAAGTACCTAAGTTTTCTAGGTCCCAACAATGAGAGGCAGGAACTGATTTCTGAGGTTGGGGAGTGAGAAGGAGGGAATATATATAGCTAGGGTTTTTTACATAGACACGTACGTAGCTGAACAGCCGACACGTATATTCTGCAAAGCGGTACAGTAATTTTAATGGGCTGGATCAACTAATAAGCGGTAGTAAATGGATTTATGGGTTGGGCTAGCTGGTGAGTGATGTTGGGCCGGTCCTATCAATTCTGAAATATAGTGTTTGTACAGTTTTAAGTTGGAAGGGCCAGGCTGATCAGCAAATAGCAATGAGCTAGGTCCATCGAGTTTGTACAGTTTTTAGTTCAAAGGGCCAGGCTGATCAGCAAATAGCAATGAGATAGGTTCATCGAGTTTTACATGATCTCTCTGTTTAAATTTATTGGGCCAGGTGTAGCACATTTAGATAATCTGTTTGTTTGAATTTTTTGGACCCAATATGGTATGATGGGGAGCCTATTGATAGTTAGCAGTCCTTACAATTAGAAAAAAGGAGAAAAAACGTAGTAATGTTGTTTTTTTCTTATCGAAATAGCGTCTAAAAGGAAAACAGATTCTTGTACTGCATTATAAGGATAGCAGATTGATTTGTGACTGCTCTGATGTTTGCCTTGTTTTCTCCATCTATAGCAATTGTAGAGATTATATGAAAATCTAATTTCTCAATACGATCGAAGTTGATTAATAATATTGAAAGCAGTTCGTAGAATGTACAGAAGTATTTGTAAATTTTAGACAATAAGAAAAAAAGATATATAAGATTTAAAATAGATGGAACACATAGGTTCTACATATATTGCGCACAGGCTGGAGCATACTTAGGACCACATGGGAGAAAGAGACAAGTTTTAAAAGTGACAAAACACATAAGTTTTACATATATTGTGTACAATTTGCAGCATATTTAGATGCAGGTAAGCACTTCTTGGTAAACTATGTTCCTGGACTTGTCAGTAGGTTCTCCCTTCTCATCAAGAGCTAAAACTTTTAGACCTTTCTTTGATGTGACCCGTGATACAACTACATAAAATTGACCATGAGAGAAGACAGGTTTTGGCAAATAAACTCCCACCTTGTTGAGTGTCTGCCCTTGACTTTTGTTGATCGTCATTGCATAGCAAACTCACACTGGATATTGCCGCCGCTGCAGTGTAAAAGGCCATTTTGTAGGTGCATGCAACACGATTCTGGGGATGCATACACAATCTCCTATATTGCTTCCTATCATTATCTTTACTTCAAGAACCCATTCGCCTAACCGGGTAACCAATAATCGGGTACCATTGCACAGACCAATGGACTGGTTGATCTTTCTTAGTAACATTATAGGTATACCCAATTTCAACAGAAGTCTGTGCTTAGGAAAATTAGGTGGATCGATCTCATGAAGGAATTCAGGAGGTGTCGAAGAACTGGTCCCAAGGAACTTGAGGTGTCTCACTGATGCCAGGAATCGAGTAAGGGGCTGAACACGACGTCAAACAAATCCTCAACTATCTCGGCGACGATGCTCGTCGAGCTCGGTGAGGAACATCACGACAGAGAAGGAACACGAGCCGCTACCCAGGTTCAGGCCCACCGTGAGGTGTAAAGACCCTACGTCCTGCTATGTTGTATTGCACTGCTTGGAGAGGTTACAGTACAATGTGCTTGCCGAGGGCACAACTATGGCTATGGTGGACTATGGTGGAAAGAGCTTCGTATTCTTCCTTGCGACGCAGCTCGCTGGGTGCAGAATGGCGAATCAGTTCGGGATCAGTTCCGGGAATCCCCTTCCTTGGTCGTACACTGCCGCCTTTTATAGCTGCCCCGGTCCTCTTCCCCGAAAACATTCGGCGGGAAGGGATACCACATGGTGGCTAAGGTGGAGCGCAGTGCACGGCGTCGGGGTTGTCCATGGACGCGGTCCATGCCAGAGAACAACGTCTCCTTGGCAGAAAAAGCCACCGTCCATCCAGGGCGATGGGCTGGCGCCGCAGAGGTCCGTGACGCGCCCCACGGTGACGTCGGCTTGGAGCGTAGCGGCGGCCGGTCCCCTTATCACCAAATGGCAATCCTTGGAGTCCGCTTTGCTTGAAACAACTTTGTTGACCGCTTTATACACGAGAATGGCAACTGCGGCGTCGTCATCATCGCGCGCAGACACGCGCGTCACTCTGCGGCGGGCGCAGAGGCCATGTGCGCTCTGCAGCGGGTGCAGAGCTTGCTTCCACTTGAAGGAACCCCGCGAGGGCTGGCTACCGCGCCGAGATTTTGAAGTACTTGACGCCTCGCGAGGGAAGCCTCATGAGGGTGGCGCAGACGTGCGCCACGACTTAGCGATATTCCGGACAAAAAAGGCCCTCCCGAGGAGAAAGTCTCTCACGAGGGAAAAAGGTCCCTGACAAGGCCCGTCAGGTTGACTGCCTGGTCCTTAGCAGAAAGGCTCAGTAGAGCGAAAAAGCTCTCGCGAGGGAAAGGTCCCTCGCGAGGCTCGCCAGGCTGAATGCCTGGTCCTTAGCAGAATTTTCAGCAAAGCATCGAGGGTTGTGGCAGGCCGGCCCATGGTACCCTGGTTTCCACTGGGCCGACAGTAGCCCCAGGGCCCGCGATGGGCACGCTGTTGTTTCGTGGACGCAGGCGAAGCGTCGTGGGCCCAAAAAAGCCTGCCTGGCCCGAGACACGTGGAGAGCTACGGCTGCCCACGATGCCACGATCTCCTCTGTAGTAACGGGCGTAGTGGTGGGACCCACCATGTCCTGGTAACGGCTCGATGAGCCGATAAAAACCGGAGAGCCCGGCGCGGACGGCCATTGCTTCATTCATCCCCTTTCGCCTCCTTCCTCCCAGCGCAAAATCTCCAAGCTTCTCCTTCGCAATCCCACTGCAATGGCGCCCAAGAAGGCCGCTGGCTCTCGGAAGGGCAAGGCGGTGATGCAGGCGAGTGAGCCTGCTGCGATGCAGCAAGACGGCGACCTCAAGCCGGATCTGGTCGGGTTCCGCATCGGCACGGAGGCGCAGCTGGATAAGGTACGCCTCATGGCGGCCTCTGCGAGCAACGAGCACGGCGCCACGGTGCTCAAGCCGGCGAACAACCCCTGCGGGAGCCTCTACCCCATCTTCCTATACACCCTCTTCACTGGGCTCGTGCCTCCCTTCACCTCCACCCCAACTCCATTCTCATCCTCTCCATCTTCGCCTACCTCTGCGAGGCGTACATTGGCATTCCGCCTTCGGTCGACCTTTTCCGCAGCTTCTACGCGCTCCGGTTCACGGCGAACAACGAGCGGTCGGGGTGCGTCTCCTTTCGCATCTCCGATGGCATGGCTGGAGTCTATATTCCCATTGCGTGGGCCGGCGAGAATCCCGTGGACCAGTGTGACGAAGAAGGTGGATGACTTCCGGAGGCGGTGGTTCCTCGTGGACGTCGGGAGCCGGAATCCCTTCTTCGAGATGCCTGAGGCGCCCCCGACGAAGAGGGCAAGCTGGTCTTCCAAGACACTCACGGGCTCAGCGCTTGGCCCCGTGGTGAAGCGTATGTCGGATCTTCGCGAGGCTGGCCTCACCGGGCAGATGGTGGCTAGGGACTTCGTGAGGCGTCGCATTGCTCCGCTTCAGAGGCATGCATATCCGATGTGGCTGTACACAAACCAGAGGGACAAGATGCGCCTGAGCGCTACCCTCTTCTCACCGGAGGAGGTGAACAGCATCATGGAGGTCCTCTTCACCTCTCCATCCATTCCCAAGCCTGCCGACAATGCCGCGCCGTTCCACAGGTTTGAGCTTGGACCTCGTGTTACATTTGTGGAGACGATGCCTGAGTTTGACCAATGGGGCCTGGTGCCTGAGGGGCAAGTTTTGCCCCGCGAAGACCCGGAGTCGGCAGCGCAGGCGGCGCCAGCCGATGGCGAGGAGGAGACGACAGAGACGCCTGTGGACTCTGACGTAGGTGCAGCCGGCGCCTCAGGAGGTCCCAATTCCTCGGCGGGGAATTCGAGCTCCTCGAGGGACGTGCCGCCTGAAGCTGAGATCCACGAGATCTCTTCGGGCAGCGGCGACCGGTACTTGGTTGTCCCCTCACGGCGCGTCGAGGGAAGGAGGAGAGCGACGACGAGGAGACCTCGTCTAGCCACTGCGAGCCCCGCTCCAAGGCGACTCACGACAGGAACACCGGAGCTCGGGAGGAGGCGGAGGCCAGTGCCAAGGTGGGCCAAGACAAGCCTGCCGAGGCTCAGAAGAGCGCAGAGCCCAGTGCTTCGCCCGTGCAGCGGACGACAAAAAGGTGGATCAACACCGCCGCGTAAGTCTTGTATTTCTTTTCTTTTGGATGCGTTCTTGGTTGACCCTCTCAAGGGATTTCTGAAGGTTTTCTTCTCCAGGCGTCCTGCGGAGCCGAAGCGGCGGAGTCTCCGGAAGGTTGGAGAGGGCTCCAGCATTGCAGCAGTGTCTGCAGCGCCTACATCTGAAGCGGTGCCTCATGAGGCTACCGCTCCTCCACCTGAGACAGCGGCTCCACCTCCCAAGGCGGAGGAACGCTGCGAGGAGGAAGAGGCTGAGGCGACGGTGTCACCTGCCGCGTGGCCTGGCGCCTCTCTTGCGCAGCAGGAGAAGGCGGCGGAGGAAGATGCGGCGAAGACCGCGACGTCGGTGGAGGAGCACGCTGATGTTGAGATGGAGGAGGCCACCGCGCCGCCACCTCCACCAAACGCAGGCCCTGAAGCGCGGTGGTGGACACCGAGGCTACGGCGGGAGCGGCCTCGGCGGAGAAGGCCGATCCTGCCTCTGGAGGGGAGGAAGACGTGCCCCAGGGGCAGAAGGACGCCGGGGCTGATGGCGAGGGCGTTCCGAGCTGCCAGAAAGCCCCCAGCGTGGATGAAGAGGGAGGCTCTCACCAGAGCCCCCAGGCGCGCCTCGAGGCCACTCCGAGCCCAAGGCACGACGTTTTGGAGTCTTCAGCAGGCGCCGGTGCCTCTGGGTCCCCTGGCGACACGTGGGCCTTGGTCCTGCAAGGTCGGCGCCCGATTGCGGTTCGCCGAGACGCTGTCTTTCGCTCGGCGAGGGAGGTGCTTGACGGGCTCGAGGCCCAGCTCACCAAGGAAGACCGTGCCAAGGCGGAGGAAGACGCCGGGCTTGCACGGGGCTGGGCTTGCCTTCAGGAGACCATGGAGCGTTGCCGCCCGGGGGACGAGGCGGCCCAGGCGCGGCGTGAGGAGGCGCAGCGCTTCGCTGATGACACCCGCGCCAGCGTGATCCGCGAGGCTGAAGAGACCCTCGCGGACTTGAGCGCTAAGCGTGACGCCCTCGAGGCCGAGACCGCTGCCAAGCACCAGGAGCTTGCGGCGCGCGAGGCGGCAGTCACCACCAAGCATCAAGAGCTCATGGACCGCGAGGCAAAGATCATCACGGAGTCAGAGACCGTGCGGCAAAACTTGGAGAAATTTTGCGAGGACCTACACGCTCGCGAAGGGCTGATTGTGAAGCGCCGGGAGGATCTCAACTTTCGTGAGACCGAGCTGCGCAAGCGCGAGGAGCAGGTCGAGCAAATCGAAAAAGACCAAGCCGTGCAGCGGGAGAGCCTGGAGTCCCGCGAGGGCAAGGTGGCCCAGGACGAGGACTTCTACCAGAAGCGCCTCCTGCAGACCAACGAGAACCTCCGCAAGAAGGAGGAGAAGATGAAGGAGGAGGCCGCAACCAAGGAGAAGCTCTTCCGTGACAGCTGCTCCAGGGAGTCCGCGAAGAAAGCCAAGTTGCAGGAGGAGCGCTTCACGAAGAAATGCGACGAGCTCAACGCTCGCATCAGGGAGCTCGAGAGGGAGAAGAAATGGTCTGACTCCCGCCTGCAGGTTGCCAAGGACGCCCAGGGCCGCGTGGAGCAGGACCTTGCTTCCCTGATGCAGGACATGAATAACATGCAGCAGGTGGCGCCCGTGGTAGAGCTCGTCGAGGAAGCCCGGCACAGTGCGCAGGCATCACGGGTCTTGTCGCACCAGCGAGAGCGTATGTTCCGCTCTCTGGTGGCCCGTGCGCAGGCTATCGCGGACCGCTTAGAGGCCGAGGTCCCCGCGCTCTCTGTCGAGGGGAACGCATACGTCGCCACGTACCTTGGCTTCTTCGAGCGGCTTCTCACCAGCCTTGAGGAGGTCATGACAAGCCTCGACGACTTGGTCGACAAGGAGAGTCGCGAGCTCCTTGGCATCGCGATTGGCCGCGTCTTCGCCAACCTCGCATATCTCCAGCCCAGCTTCGACTTCGCGACGGTGACGGAGCCCCTGGAGCAGAGGCGCGCTGGGAAGCTGAACTCCTCGGTGTGGGAGGACGTGGTGAAGTTCGTCCAGCGCTTCTAGAGGGTTGAGATCGAGGAGGACCCGGTCTAGGAAGGCGGCGGCGAGGCAGGCGCTGGAGGAGGATGACGAAACTGTCGACTGTGAGGACAGCGACAGCCCTGCTGCTTGAGTTGCTCCTGCGGAGAGATGTGCCTGGAGCACCATTTTATCTTAGGATTTGCTACTTTCATTTTGTAATGGCTTGTAAGACACTTTTAATATGTGCCAGTGTGAGCGCCCCTCGGGAGGCCTTTTATCTCCTTCTCATGTCTTTTTCGCTCTATGTCGTTAGGACCCTGCTTTCAGCCCAATAGCACCGCCGCTGCAGTATGCCGGAGTCAGGGCTCGACAAGGCCAGGGGTGCGTAAGGCTTAGAGAGGTAAGAGCTCTCGAGTCACGATGCTCGGGAGCTCCCCTTTGACGTGCAAGCAACCCATGAGGCGTAAGAGAGAAAAGAGAGGCTCAAGGGGCGACAAAACCAGCGAGAGAGAAAACTCATGAGACGTAAGTTCTGGACTTAGCTTTGCGAGACGCTTGTCTCGTAGAGGGTGTTGTGTTCCCTGGTGAGGTGTTTTCCCTCTCGAGGTTGCCTGAGGCTGATCTGGAGTTCCGCAGCCTTGTAGGGCATCTTGTTCCCTGCATTGGACAGAGAGGCATACCCACAAGCAATGCACGGTTGTACAACTCATGCGCGCTCATAGGTTTCCTCATGTGTATCTCATGAGGAGAGTAAGCACCAAGGTCCTTGGTGAGGTGACGTGCATGGAGCAGGCCCATGAGTCAGAGCTCTTTGGTGATATAACGGTCGTGGGCGGAGAACCACGAGTTAGAGCTCGGATCCTTTGGGTTTTGCGATGCTGCTGGGATGCTCCCGAGGCACAGACACCGTGCTCAGCCCCCGCTCGCGAGGTGCGTATGGGGAAAAATGTGAGCGCGAATCAACGTAAGAAAAACAACTCACCACAGCAATATTACATAACAGCGCTGAGGCGCAAAGGTTCATGGTGAACCGAAATTGTTCATTACACTTGGCGTGGCCAAGATAAAGTCCGCCATGTCTGGGTATGGGGTTCCACACGGAGTGGCTGAGGCTTCTCGCGACCCGTGGTGACGCATTGTAGAGAGAGCTCAGTGGAGGTGGCCCTCGTGAAGAGAAAAAACTTTGTGAAGCTGGGAGGTGAAGATGCATGCTTCCCTCTTGAGACAAAAAATGCCTGCCGCGACGTGATCACGGGTAGAACTTGCGTAGGTGCTCGATGTTACACGAGTTTTCGACCGGGACGCCGTCTTCTGTCTCGAGCCATACTGCGCCGGGCCTGGCGATGTGTGCGACCCTGTAGGGGCCTTCCCACATGGGTGAGAGCTTGTGGAGGCCCTCTCGTGAGAGTATCCTCCTCAGGATGAGATCACCTGTCTCAAGGGTGCGCGGGTGAATGTGGCGGCTGTGGTTGCGGCGCAGATCTTGTGGTACTTTGCCGCTCGGAGGGCAGCACGACGACGTAGTCCATCGAGCAGCAGCAGGTCGTCGTTGTGGAGCTCTTCTTGGTCGTCCTCGTTGAAAGCGAGGATCCGTGGGGACCCTTGCTTGATCTCGGTGGGGAGGACTGCTTCAGCGCCATAGACGAGGGCGAACGGCGTTTCTCTAGTGGGCTTTGTGGCAGTGGTGCGGATGGACCAGAGCACAGATGGGAGTTCTTCAATCCAGTTCTTGCCGTGGGCCTTGAGGCGGTTGAAGCTTCTTGTCTTGAGGCCCTTGAGCACTTCAGCGTTTGCTCGCTCAGCTTGCCCATTGCTTCGTGGGTGAGCCACCGAGGCGAAGCAGAGCCGGGTGCCGAGGTTTTTGCAGTAGGCCCTGAAGATGCCGCTGGTGAACTGCGAGCCATTGTCGGTGATGATGCGGTTGTGCACACCGAAGCGACAGGCCAGGCCTCTGATGAATTTTACCGCCGATCTCGCCGGTATGCTACGCATCGCTTCGACCTCCGGCCATTTGGTGAACTTGTCAATGGCGACGTAGAGGTAGCGGCAGCCCCCGCTGGAGCGTGGGAATGGTCCCAGGATGTCCAGCCCCCAGACCGCGAAGGGCCAGGAGAGCGGGATGGTTTGTAGCCCAGTGCAGGCTGGTGGACCTGTTTGGCGTGGAATTGGCATGCCTCGCAAGCTTGGACAACGGTGGTTGCATCCTGAAGTACTGAGGGCCAGTAGAATCCACTCCTGAAGACCTTCCCCGCGAGGGTGCGTGATGTCTACGCACGCTTCTATTCTTGTAGACAGTGTTGGGCCTCCAAGAGCAGAGGTTTGTAACAACAGCAAGTTTCCCTTAAGTGAATCACCCAAGGTTTATCGAACTCAGGGAGGTAGAGGTCAAAGATATCCTCTCAAGCAACCCTGCAATTAAGATAAGAAGTCTCTTGTGTCCCCAACACACCCAATACACTTGTCAGATGTATAGGTGCACTAGTTCGGCGAAGAGATAGTGAAATACAAGTAATATGGATGATTATAAGTAGTAACTGCAATCTGAAATAAAGATGGCAGCAAGCAAACATGTAGCAGAACTTGATGTAAACGGTGTTTCAATGCTTAGAAACAAGGCCTAGGGATCATACTTTCACTAGTGGACACTCTCAACAATGATCTCATAACTGAATAAGTAAAAGCTACTCTTAAACACTCTCTTGTTGGATAACAAACACCATTCATTGTGTAGGGCTACAAAAGCACACCTCAAGCCGGAGTAAACAAGCGCCACAACGTCATAAAGGAATCACACACGGTGCACACACTGTCACCTTTACACCGTGGAGAGTACCGGAGTTCATATTAAAGTAACCTATAGAGTGCATAATAGATAAAGAGTAACATCTACATATTCAACTAGATTAGCACAACTGAACACAAGTAAATACTACTCGGGATTATTCTCCTTCTTGATGAAGCAAGAGTACTATGCGTAGGGCTGCAAAAGCACACCTCAAAGTCTGAGTAAACAAACACCACAATTCCCAAGAATAAGCCATGATAAATGTCTAAATTATTCATAGAGTCACACAAGTACCCACACTGTCACCTTGATACCGTGTTGTCACAATGACTCCAGAAACTAGACAAAATCACTTGAGTAGCATAAACATTATTAATGTATTCAGCGATACTAGCAATACACATGATCACATAAAGATCACACCATGGAGAGAGAGATGAACCACATAGCTACCGGTAGAGCCCTCAGCCTCGGGGGAGAACTACTCCCTCCTCATCATGGGAGTCAGCAGCGGCGATGAAGATGGCGGTGGGTCGATGGAGATGACTCCGGGGGCAATTCCCCGTCCCGGCGGCGTGCCGGAACAGAGATTCTGTCCCCCGAAACTTGTCGTCGATGGCGGCGGCGCTGCGGAACTCTTCTGGATGAAAGGCTTGTTTTTAGGGTTTTCGCTCTGAGGCAATATATAGGCGAAGGGGCGGCGTCGGTGGAGCCCGAGGGGCCCAAACCATAGGCTGGCGCGGCAGGAGGTGGGGCCGCGCCGCCAGGTGGTTTGGCCCCTCCTGGCTCCTCTTCGTCTCTCCTTCGGACTTCGTGTACGTGTTGGAAAAATAGGGACGTGGCCTTTTGTTTCGTGCAATTCCGAGAATATTCGCAGAAGTACTTTTCTGGAACCAAAAACAGCAGAAAACAGGGAACTGGCACTGTGGCATCTTGTTAATAGGTTAGTCCCAGAAAATGCATAAAAGTGATATGAAGTGTATATAAAACATGTAGCAATGGTATAATATAAGCATGGAACATCAGAAATTATGGATACGTTGGAGACGTATCAAGCATCCCCAAGCTTAGTTCTACTCGTCCTCGAGTAGGTAAAACGATAACAACAAATAATTTCTGAGGAGACATGCTTTCACACAATCTTGATCAATATATTGCTAGGCTCATGTCATGAATGAAGTGACTCAAAGCAATGGTCTATAGTTTGCTAACAATAGATAAAGAGTAAACAATGAATCATAAGCAAAAACTTTTCATGAATAGTACTTTCAAGACAAGCATCAAAAAGTTTTGCATAAGAGGTAACTCATAAAGCAATAGATTCAAAGTAAAAGGCATTGAAGCAACACAAAGGATGATTAAGTTTCAGCAATTGCTTTCAACTTGTAACATGTATATCTCATGGATAGTTGTCAACATAAAGCAATATAACAAGTGCAATAAGTAAACATGTAAGAATCAATGCACACAAAGTTGACACTAGTGTTTGCTTCTGAGATAGAAAGGAGTAGGTAAACTGACTCAACATAAAGTAAAAGATAGGCCCTTCGCAGAGGGAAGCAGGGATTAAATCATGTGCTAGAGCTTTTTAAGTTTTCGAAAGCATATAGAGAGCACAAAATAAGTATTTGAGAGGTGTTTGTTGTTGTCAACGAATGGTAGTGGGCACTCTAACCCCCTTGTCAACCAGACTTTCAAGAGCGGCTCCCATGAAGGACGTTATCTCTACCAGCAAGGTAGATCATCCCTCTTCTCTTTTGTTTACACATGTATTTTAGTTTCTTTATAGATGACACTCCTCCCAACCTTTTGCTTACACAAGCCATGGCTAACCGAATCCTCGGGTGCCTTCCAACATTCACATACCATGGAGGAGTGTCTATTTGCAAATTAAGTTGCTTACTGATAAATCAGGGCAAAACATGTGAAGAGAATTATTAATGAAAGTTGTAATTAATTGGGGCTGGGCACCCCGTTGCCAGCTCTTTTTGCAAATTATTGGATAAGCGGATGTATATGCCACTAGTCCATTGGTGAAAGTCTGTCAGAAGTAAATGACAAGATTGAAAGATAAAACACCACATACTTCCTCATGAGCTATAAAACATTGACACAAATAAGGAGTAATAAAGTTTTGAATAGTTTAAAGGTAGCACATGAAGTATTTACTTGGAATGGCAGGAAATACCACATAGTAGGTAGGTATGGTGGACACAAATGGCATGGGTTTTGGCTCAAGTTTGGATGCACGAGAAGCATTCCCTCTCAGTACAGAGTTTAGGCTAGCAAGGTTGTTTGAAGCAAACACAAGTATAAACCGGTACAGCAAGAATCACATAAAAACATATTGCAAGTATTATAAGACTCTACACTGTCTTCCTTGTTGCTCAAACATTTTACCAGAAAATATCTAGACCTTAGAGAGAACAAATATGCATCCCAAGTCTCAACAAGCTCTACGGTAGTTCTCCACTACTAGGCTTTAACTACATGATGCAAGAGCTTAAACATGATCTACTTGAGAGCTCAAAACAATTGCAAAGTATCAAATCGAAACAAGACAATGATCTACAAGAATGCATATGTCTTTTCCAATACCAACTACTACATGTAGCATTTTCTTTCTTCCAAACAAACACCAATCAATTTATTTAAACATAAACTCTCCAAATGATAATATAATGCAGCAAGAGAGTTTATAAACAAGTGCTAACAGCTCGAAGAGATGCATGAAAAACAGGAGCTAAAAGCACTGCAGTAGCTAGTTAAGAATACTCAACAAATATAAGTGAAGAACATGAGTATTCACATGAAAAAGCGGAGCGTGTCTCTCTCCCACACAAGGATTGCTAGGATCCGAATTTATTCAAACAAAAAACAAAAAAAAATAAAAGCACACAGACGCTCCAAGTAAAGCATAAGATGTGAAAGAATTAAAATATAGTTTCACTAGAGATGACCTGATAAGTTGTTGATGAAGAAGGGGATGCCTTGGGCATCCCCAAGCTTAGACGCTTGAGTCTTCTTGAATATGCAGGGATGAACCACGGGGGCATCCCCAAGCTTAGGCTTTTCACTCTTCTTGATCACATAATATCATCCTTCTCTCTTGATCCTTGAAAACTTCCTTCACACCAAACTCGAAATAGTTCTCATTAGAGGGTTAGTGCATAATCAAAAATTCTCATATTCTGTAATGATACAATCATTCCCAAAGCTTCTGGACATTAGCTACAGCCACCAATGCTTTGTGGAGCAAAGAAATCCACAAAACATCGTAAAAGAGCGAATGCAAAACAAAAGGCAGAATCTGTCAAAAACAGAACAGTCTGAAGACGAATTTTTTCGAGGCACTTAAGTTGCTCAGATGGAACTGGTCCATTTAATGAAAGTTGCGTACATATCTGAGGAAGATGCGTGATTTTTTAGAATTTTTGAATTTTCTCAGGGAGAAAAGCTCAAATTCGTGACAGCTAAAAATCTGTTCTGCGCAGAAATCCAAATCTTGCATCAACTTTCAATAAAAGACTTTACTTGGCACAACAATGCAATAAAATAAAGATACAAAGGAGTTGCTACAGAAGTAACAAGCACCTTGACTCAAAACAAAAAAAAGCAAAAATAACAGAAAATAAAAACAATGGGTTGTCTCCCATAAGCGCTTTTCTTTAAAGCCTTTTAGCTAGGCATAGTGATTTTTATGATGCCACATAAAGATGAGAGTTGAAACATAAAAGAGAGCATCAAGAAGCATATATAAAACATGTTTAAATCTAACACTCTTTCTATGCATAGGAGTCTTGTAAGAAAACAAGTCAATGAAGAACAAAGTGACTAGCATAGAAATGCAAAACAAGTGTAACTTCAAAAATTTCAACATAAAGAGAGAAGACTTAATATTATTGTGATATATGAAATCGTGTCTCCCTCTCTCATAAGGACCAGTAGGTCTTAAAGTACCCAGCAAATAAAAGCAAATCAAGAGAAAGCTCAAAACATTCATCATAAAGAGAAGAAATTTAGTAACATGAAGATTTCTATAACCATACTTTCCTCTCTCAAAATAATTTTCAGCGGCATCATGAATAAACTCAACAATATAGCTATCACATAAGCATTCTTATCATGATCCACATGCATAAAGTATCATTACTCTCCACATAAGCATGAACATTATCATTAGTAATAGTGAGAGTAAAAGTATCACATCCATCATTGTAATCATCAAAATTGGAGGCATAGAATAATCATAATGAATTTTATCCTCAATAGTAGATGGACTGAAATATCATATTCATCATTGTAAACATCATATATAGGAGGCATATCATAATCAACATAAACTATATCCTCAATAGTAGGTGGACTGAAAATATCACAATGATTATAATATCATATATTGGAGGCAAAGTATCATCAAAGCAAATTTCCTCCTTAAAGCTTGGGGGACTAAAAATATCATATTCATCACAACTAGCTTCCCCAAGCTTAGACTTTTCCATAGCATTGGCAATAATGGTGTTCAAAGAATTTATAGTAATACCATTGCTACCATCATGCAAACAAGCCTCCATAGGTTTTTTAATTTTCTCTTCAAAAGCATCATGTCCTAATTCAATATAAAGTTCATAAAGATCTCTAATTTTTTTGTTGTTTTCCATTAAGCCTAACTAGTGAAAATAAAAACAAGAAACAAAAAGATATAATTGCAGAATCTAAAGGAAATAACTTCGAGCACTCACACACTAGCAACATACTAGAAAATAGCTTAGTAGCCAGAGGATGTGAATACCTTTTACCTTACCTCCCCGGCAACGGCGCCAGAAAATAGCTTGATGTCTACGCTTCTATTCTTGTAGACAGTGTTGGGCCTCCAAGAGCAGAGGTTTGTAGAACAGCAGCAAGTTTCCCTTAAGTGAATCACCCAAGGTTTATCGAACTCAGGGAGGTAGAGGTCAAAGATATCCCTCTCAAGCAACCCTGCAATTAAGATACAAGAAGTCTCTTGTGTCCCCAACACACCCAATACACTTGTCAGATGTATAGGTGCACTAGTTCGGCGAAGAGATAGTGAAATACAAGTAATATGGATGATTATAAGTAGTAACTGCAATCTGAAATAAAGATGGCAGCAAGCAAACATGTAGCAGAACTTGTTGTAAACGGTGTTTCAATGCTTAGAAACAAGGCCTAGGGATCATACTTTCACTAGTGGACACTCTCAACAATGATCTCATAACTGAATAAGTAAAAGCTACTCTTAAACACTCTCTTGTTGGATAACAAACACCATTCATTGTGTAGGGCTACAAAAGCACACCTCAAGCCGGAGTAAACAAGCGCCACAACGTCATAAAGGAATCACACACGGTGCACACACTGTCACCTTTACACCGTGGAGAGTACCGGAGTTCATATTAAAGTAACCTATAGAGTGCATAATAGATAAAGAGTAACATCTACATATTCAACTAGATTAGCACAACTGAACACAAGTAAATACTACTCGGGATTATTCTCCTTCTTGATGAAGCAAGAGTACTATGCGTAGGGCTGCAAAAGCACACCTCAAAGTCTGAGTAAACAAACACCACAATTCCCAAGAATAAGCCATGATAAATGTCTAAATTATTCATAGAGTCACACAAGTACCCACACTGTCACCTTGATACCGTGTTGTCACAATGACTCCAGAAACTAGACAAAATCACTTGAGTAGCATAAACATTATTAATGTATTCAGCGATACTAGCAATACACATGATCACATAAAGATCACACCATGTGAGAGAGAGATGAACCACATAGCTACCGGTAGAGCCCTCAGCCTCGGGGGAGAACTACTCCCTCCTCATCATGGGAGTCAGCAGCGGCGATGAAGATGGCGGTGGGTCGATGGAGATGACTCCGGGGGCAATTCCCCGTCCCGGCGTGTGCCGGAACAGAGACTTCTGTCCCCCGAAACTTGTCGTCGATGGCGGCGGCGCTGCGGAATCTTCTGGATGAAAGGCTCGGTATTTTAGGGTTTTCGCATCTGAGGCAATATATAGGCGAAGGGGCGGCGTCGGTAGAGTCCCGAGGGGCCAAACCATAGGCTGGCGCGGCAGGAGGTGGGGCCGCGCCGCCAGGTGGTTTAGCCGCCTCCTGGCTCCTCTTCGTCTCTCCTTCGGACTTCGTGTACGTGTTGGAAAAATAGGGACGTGGCCTTTTGTTTCGTGCAATTCCGAGAATATTCGCAGAAGTACTTTTCTGGAACCAAAAACAGCAGAAAACAGGGAACTGGCACTGTGGCATCTTGTTAATAGGTTAGTCCCAAAAAATGCATAAAAGTGATACGAGGTGTATATAAAACATGTAGCAAATGGTATAATATAAGCATGGAACAGCAGAAATTATGGATACGTTCGAGACGTATCAGTGCGCGAGGATGAATGATGGCCACACTCTCCATGGTGTATGTCCCTGATTAGCTGGCGGCCTTCTTCAGGGGGGACGCACTTCAATGCCACTCCATTTGGACGCTTGCGGTACAGATCTCCCTTGTGAAGGCAGTATGACTTGGCCTGTCGAGTAACTCTCTCTGCTTCTGCATCCTCGTCAGGGAGGACTCCGTCCCTGAGGTACTCCTTGATCTCGTCGATCCAACTAGTATCTTGGTGTGTCATGGCTAACAACAGGCGCTCTCCTGAGGACGGACCGCAGTTTGGTGCCCCAGATGTTGGTGCCAAGGGGAGCTCTTCGTCGATGTCCATGTCAGTTGCTTCTTTTGGCTGTTTCACCGACGCCCTGGTAAGCCTTTCTTCAAACACACCTGCCTACTGGGCCTCTCTTCGCGATGCTCACCTGGCGATGTCGTCAGCCTCCTGGTTCTCCTTTCGTGGGATGTGCCTGAGCTCCATCCCCTTTAAATGCTTCTCGAGCTTGCGAACCTCCTCGAGGTAGGCAGTCATATGACCGTCCTTAGGCGTGTAGCTCTTGTTGGAGAAGTTGACGAGGAGCTGGGAATCACCCTTGATGAGTAAGTACTTGATGCCGAGGGCGATGGCGGCTCTGAGCCCGGCGAGGAGGCCTTCACATTCAGCGATGTTGTTGGAGACCTTGTCAGTCGTGAAGCACAGCTAGACGGCGTAGAAGAGCTTGTCGCCTTTTGGTGAGGTCAGGACGACGCCAGCCCCTGCGTTCTGGCATGCGAATGCCCCGTCGAAGTGCATGGTCCAGTGGTTTGGCAATGTGTCTCCAGATGGCGTGGTTTTTGCCTCTTGAGGCTCTTCTTGCTGCGTGTCCGTCCACTCGGCGACGAAGTCCGCCAGCGCCCTTCCTTTGATGACTCTGGTGGTATCAAAGCGCAGGCCAAAGGGCTGTAGCTCGACGTTCCATCCCACGACGCGATCAGTGGCATTTGGGTTGCGCAGGATTTGCTCCAGGTGGAACGATGTGACCACCGTGATGGGGTGGCCCTGGAAGTAGTGGCGCAGCTTCCTGGAAGCAATGAGGAGCGCGAGGAGGAGATTCTGCTGCATGGTGTATCGCTCGCGAGCATCTCGCAGCACTGTGCTGACGAAGTAGACGGGATGCTCGACAAGCGTTGTCGATGGTGGTGCAGCGTTGGGCTCCTCAGGAGCCTTGTCGAGGTTTTCTTGTGGCGAACCCTCGGCGAGGGTGCCTGCTAGTTGCGCGGGCTCGACTTGAGGCTCGGGGCCTGAAGAGGGTGCTTCCTTGTCGGGAGATTCTGGGCTTGGCGTGGCAGTGTCCTTCTTGGCGAGGACTGGCTCTTCCCTTTCTGCCACCAAGACCGCGCTTGCTGTTTGTGGAGTGGCTGCTAAGTACAGCTTCAGATGCTCGCCGGGCCTTGGGGCGACCATGACAGGTGGACTGGCCAAGTACTTCTTCAGGTCCTCAAATGCCTTGTCCGCCTCCGGTGTCCACTTGAACGTGCCAGACCTCTTCATGATCTTGAAAATGGCAACGCCCTCTCGCCGAACTTGGAGATGAATCGGCCTAGGCTGGCCATGCATCCCGCCAAGCGTTGCATGTCTTTGAGGCGACGAGGTGGCTGCATTTCTTCTATGGCTTGATCTTGTCAGGATTTGCTTCTATGCCACGGTGGGACACTAGGAACCCGAGGATCTTGCCTGATGGTACCCTGAAGACGCACTTGGCGGGGTTCAGCTTGATGTTTACCTTGCACAGGTTGGCAAAGGTCTCCCCGAGGTCCTCCATGAGGGTGTGTTCTTCGCGTGTCTTGACCACGATGTCGTCGATGTAAGCTTCTGTGTTTCTCCCCATCCGAGCCCCCAAGGCCGTCCTCATGAGCCTCTGGAAGGTGACGCCAGCGTTCTTCAGGCCAAAAGGCATGCAGACGTAGCAATACACACCACAAGGGGTGAGAAATGTTGTCTTCTCCCCAACCTCCTTCGCCATCTTGATCTAGTGATAGCCTGAGAAGGCATCCAAAAAACAGAGGAGATCACAGCCGGCGGTGGAGTCCACGATTTGGTCTATTCTGGGCATCGGGTACGGGTCCTTGGGGCATGCCTTGTTGATGTCGGTGTAGTCGATGCAGAGCCTGCCGCCCCCGGTGTGCTTGGGGACGACCACCATGTTGGAGAGCCATGTGGGGTGTGCAACTTCTCGAATTATGCGTGCTTCTTTCAACTTCTCTACTTCCTTGATGATGAACTATTGCTTCTCTGGCACCTGGCGTCGCGCTTTTTGCTTCACTGGGCGTGCGTTTGGACACACGGCTAAGTAGTGCTCGATCACCTCCCTCGGTACTCCGGACATCTCTGACGGTGTGCACGCGAACATGTCAGAGTTTGCCCTGAGAAAGGCGACGAGCGCGCTTTCCTATTTGGGAGGCAAGCCAGCGCCTATGGTGACGCTAGCCCCGAGCCGGTGGCGTCCAGCGACACCTTCTTCGTAGCTGCCTGCTCCTGTGAAAACAACTGCTTCTTCTTCGCTGGCCTCTCGAGGGGCTCCAGGTCCTCGTCAGCAGGGAACGCCATGGCAGCGGCCTTGTAGGCGGTCTCGACAGAGCGCATCGCATCCTGGACTTGACCGTGGATGGAGATGGTGCCGCCGCTGCCTGGAATCTTGACGATGTTGTAGGCGTGGTGAGTGACGGCCATGAAGTTCGCGAGGGCGGGGTAGCCGAGGATGGCATTGTAGGGCAGGCCGATGTGCGCGACGTCGAAGTCGATCTGCTCTGTGCGGTAGTTCTGCGGCGTGCCAAAGGTGACCGCGGGCCTCACCTGCACCAGTGGTGTAGTGGAGCCACTCGTCACCCCGGTGAAGGGCCTAGAGGGCATCAGCCACTCGTATGGCACTTGAAGCTGTTCGAAGGTCTCGACGGAGATGACGTTCAAGCCTGCACCCCATCTATGAGCGTCTTGGCAACGGCGATGTTGTTGATGATGGGAGTGCACACCAGAGGGGTGGTGCCGATAGTCTTGGTGGACTTGGGGTGGTCGCTAGAGTCAAAGGCAATGGTGTATTGTGACCACTTGAGGGGTTGGGACGTCTCAATCCCTGGAAGCGCGGCGTTGACCTCACGAGAGAACTGCTTGAAGTGGTTGTTGGACTTGGGCGCCTGAGACCCGCCGAGGATGCACGCTATTGCCCCCTGAGGGGCCTGGTAGCCCCCAGGGTTCTCGTCGGGGAGATTGTTGTTCTGCCCGGAGGGGTTCGCCTAAGCCCCCTGCTGCTGGATAATTGCTGCGACGTCTGCCCCCGGCCGCCACGGCCTCTGTCGCGCCGCCGCGGCCTTGGTTCCTCTCGCGTTCCTTGCTGAGCTGCTTGAGCTCCCAGCAGTTTTCAGTCGCGTGGTTGTGCCTGTTGTTAGACGCAGAATGGGCGGTTGTCTACTTTCTTCTCGTCAGCCGTCGGAGAGGCCTTGCGAGGCTGCTTGGCGTCAGGCCGCCGCGAGGATGGCGGTGGTCTTGCGCTTCTCGACAGGCTTCCTCCTACTCCTAGACCCCTCAGGAGGCTCCTCCTCCGTTTCTTGCTTGACGAAGAGGAGGCCCTCTTCAGCCTTGGCGCACTTGTTCGCCAGGTCGAAGAGCTTCACCACTGAGGTGAGGATGTCATGGATGCCGAGCTTCTCGAGCATTCTGCGGTTCGTGACGCCCTCTCTGATGGCAGAGATAACATGCGAGTCCAGGATGTTCGGGATCTTGTTGCGGACCTGGCTGAAGCGCTGGATGTACCTGCGGAGGGTCTCGTCCGGCTTTTGGCGCACCGCGCGGAGATCGTTGTAGGTGAGCGCGCGCTCGTACGTGCCCTTGAAGTTTGCGACGAAGACCTTGCAGAGCTCCTCCCATGTGTCGATGGTGTTCTCGGGGAGGTTCATGAGCCATGAGAGCGCTGAGTCCTTGAGCGCCATGGAGAGCCAGTTAGCCATCACCTTGTCGTCGCCTCCCGCGGCCTGGATGGAGACGGTGTAGAGCTGCAGAAACTCCAGAGGGTTGGTCCTGCCGTCGTAGCGCGGAGGGAGATCTGGCTTGAACTTCATCGGCCAGACGACGCGGCGCAGGTTGCGGGTGAAGGTGGTGCAGCCTGTGGCGTATGTCATAGCGCCGCCGGCGAGCGCGTTGCGGTTCTGGCGGCCTGCGGCTGCAATCTCCTGGACGACATGGTTGTGACAGTCCCGTTGGCGCTCGATCTCCACGCGCACGTCTGCTGGAGTTCACTGCACAATCTGGCAGTCGTGCGGCGAGGATGCGTGCGACGCGGCGCGGTGGTTCCCCGCCGGTGTTCCAGCTAGGGGAGGAGCGCCGTGCGCTATGTTCCCTCCGCGTCCGGAATGGTGCACCAGCGAACGAGAGGGCGCTGGCATTGGGGTAAGTGCGGCAGGAACGGCGGCGGTGTTGATGAGCTCCTCGAGGCGCCCGAGCCAGTTGTCGTGGCCCGCATGCGTGGGGCGGTAGCGCAGCAGCTCCTGCGCCATGAGTAGCGCAGTGGCTGGGCTGGGCACTGCCCGGTTCTGCGTGGAGGCGTTCAGGTGCCTGGACGGGTGCTGGGAGGAAGCTCCCTCGCCATCGTCATCGTTGTCGCCGTCGTTGCCACTGCCGTTGCCGCCGTCGTCTTCTGGGTGCTCGACACGCGGCTCGGCGTTACGCTCCGAAGCGCGGTTGGTGCGTGGGTGGCCACGCGGGTTGTTGTTATTGGCGGGCTCGGTGTTGGCCATGCCGGACGTCCGTCGAGCGAGGCGCTCTGCTAGCGTGTCAGCCATGGCACGGAGAGGTCGAAGAGGTTGAAGACGCGGCTCGGCCCCCTACCTGGCGCGCCAAATGTCGGAGAACTGGTCCCAAGGAACTTGGGGTGTCTCACTAATGCCAGGAATCGAGTAAGGGGCTGAACACGACGTCAAACAAATCCTCAACTACCTTGGCGACGATGCTCATCGAGCTCGGTGAGGAACATCACGACAGAGAAGGAACACGAGCCGCTACCCAGGTTCAGGCCCACCGTGAGGTGTAAAGACCCTACGTCCTGCTATGTTATATTGCACTGCTTGGAGAGGTTACAGTACAATGTGCTTGCCGAGGGCACAACTATGGCTATGGTGGACTATGGTGGAAAGAGCTTCGTCTTCTTCCTTGCGACGCAGCTCGCTGGGTGCAGAATGGCGGAATCAGTTCGGGGATCAGTTCTAGGAATCCCCTTCCTTGGTCGTACACTGCCTCCTTTTGTAGCTGCCCGGTCCTCTTCCCCGAAAACATTCGGCGGGAAGGGATACCACATGGTGGCTAAGGTGGAGCGCAGTGCACGGCGTCGGGGTTGTCCATGGACGCGGTCCATGGCAGAGAGCAACGTCTCCTTGGCAAAAAAAGCCACTGTCCATCCAGGATGATGGGCTGGCGCCGCAGAGGTCCGTGACGCGCCCCACGGTGACGTCGGCTTGGAGCGTAGCGGCGGCCGGTCCCCTTTTCACCAAAATGGCAATCCTTGGAGTCTGCTTTGCTTGCCACAGCTTTGTGGACCGCTTTATACACGAGAATGGCAACTGCGGCGTCGTCGTCATCGCGCGCAGACGCGCGCGTCACTCTGCGGCGGGCGCAGAGGCCATGTGCGCTCTACAGCGGGTGCAGAGCTTGCTTCCACTTGAAGGAACCCCGCGAGGGCTGGCTACCTCGTTGAGGTTTTGAAGTACTTGACGCCTCGCGAGGGAAGCCTCGCGAGGGTGGCGGAGACGTGCGCCAGGACTTAGCGATATTCCGGACAGGAAAGGCCCTCCCGAGGAGAAAGTCTCTCACGAGGGAAAATGGTCCCTCACGAGGCCCGTCAGGTTGACCGCAGCAGAAATGCTCAGTAGAGCGAAAAAGCCCTCGCGAGGGAAAAGTCCCTCGCGAGGCTCGCCAGGCTGAACGCCTGGTCCTTAGCAGAATTTTCAGCAGAGCATCGAGGGCTGTGGCAGGCCGGCCCATGGTACCCTGGTTTCGGCTGGGCCGACAGGAGGATATAACAAATCTGCATCTCCCATGTGATCTGTTGTTTTACAAATGGAGTCACTACTGACAAATATGGTGGCATCACCGAGAATCATTGAAAAAACTTTGTCGTTGATACAATCAGCCATTTTATTTGTGGGACAAACAATTGCACGATCTGCAAGATATAGAGGATCGGAATACCTTTCTATAAATGAATCATAGATGGTGTCGATGAGTAATTTCATATAATCAGAGGTTGGCAGCAATGATATATCAGGGGCAAGATTGAAGATCGACGGCGCGGAGGCGGGCACGCACTGTAGATTTGCACTTCTTCATTGCACGGAGTGACGTTGGTGCCTCGAGCGGACAATGAAACCCTGGTCTTATATATATATTAGATTGTCTTTTTTGCACAGCCTAAAATACAACGAATTTGAAGATTAGAGAGAAATATGTATATGTCCGTCAAAATAAAAAGGTTAAAAAATGAAAGTTGTTTGGAATGGCGTTATACATCTACATGAAAGGAAATTTCAAACGGATGACTGAGTGCGACGAATTTTACAAAATTTGTCAAATGTTTTTGCGAATTTAGATCCAAAATTAAGGAGTTAGAGTCGACAAAACTCAAAACCGATTACGGGAATGAAACCTACTCGTCGATGCGCATATATTTCATATATATTATCATGAAAAGGAGGCCCTCAGATATAGATCGGACGGCGCGGGGGCGCGCGGTACTGTGTGACTGTAGATGGGTACTGCAGCAATCTACAGTGCGACTGTAGATGCGAGAGGGTACTGTAGCGATCTACAGTGCGTCGACGTGGCCACCTCCATCAGAGGCTTAGATGTGCGGTACTGTAGCGATCTACAGTGCGGTGCTGTAGATGTGCGGCGTACTGTGATCTACAGTGCGGCGACGTGGCCACCTCCAGGGAGGCTGAAACCCTCAGCTTTTGTGCTCAAAAGCTATCCTTCTTTTTCTTCAGAAGGCGCTACACTGAAACTTGATCCAGACTGGTATCCAAAAGAAAGAAAGAAATAACGGCAGTCCTCCAAACAATACGAATTGCTTTATGCAGCTTCACTTGGCAACTACTGTATCGTACTTACTACTTGGTGACAACAGCAACGCTCACATCGTACCGGAAAGAAGAACTACTATATCGAACTTACTAAGCGATTTTGATCTGTATTAGTGTATGGCTCGAATATTACAGATGAGTGCCTGTATACGGCAATAAATATTTGAGGCGTATGTATTTCCTTGTTGTGGAAATCAAGGTTCTCCGTGGTGCAATTCTTATGGACGAGATTAGCATTCACTAATTGTGCCAGTTTTTATAATTTGATCATAATTTATTGTAGCTCTACGTTTTTTTTTTCATTTGAATTTTTGCTTCTTGTGAGAAATAGCACAGTTGTGTCATGTCGGCTTCTGATGTACAATCTTTCTCCCAAACACTCTGATTACGAGTGAGCTTCTATCAGTCACTAATTTTCTTGCACGGAAAAATACACCAGGAAATTATGACGGGTGATAAACTTACGAAGAAAGAAAAACAAAAGCAGGGGAGAGGCCGGTTTGAGACAATAAAGATTGGAGATATCTGCACTGCCTTGTTCTGGAAATCAAGGTGGCTATGTGGTGTAATTCTTATAGACGATATCATTCCACAATGTTTGCTTACTCCATTATCAATGCACAAGTCGGGGGGGGGGGGGGGGGGGGGGGGGCCTCGTAGCAAAAATCAATCTTAGACTATCATTGAAATATCTCATAGGATCATTTGGTGGTTCTCAACTATATCATGTTTCTTTACCGTGTGTGATTGCTTATGTGAATCCTCCTTAATTTCTCCTGCTAAAGGTGCCAATTATTCTAGACTAGTGGCTGGGGGGCTCCTTCAGGTGCCTCCTCATCGGACAAGTGCATACCAATCATGAAACGTGCTTCTTTTGTGACCCCTATCATCTAGCCTTTCAATCATATGCCACATAACTAAATTACACTTTAGAAATTACTCACATAATCTAGCAAGGCTCCACATGGCTCTATAGAAGAAGTCTTATTCAACACGTCAAATGTCAACAGAACTAGCGTTGTGTTCTGTGAATGAACAAACTGATACAGAGTGAAACTCAACCCATTCTACATGCTACCATCGTATAAGGGTTAAATTTCACCAAAGGTGGCTACCACCAAATGCCATATGCCCATGAATTGTTCTGACATATAGATTTTTGGGGGTTGTGAACAAACATATAAGAAGAAATAGAGTTTAATTCAGAAAGAGGAATAACTATTAGTGAGTGGGAGACAATTCCGACTTGGCACGAATACTTGCTTCTTGAACCATAAATTCTCATTCATACAGACTCGTGAACCAATACAAGAATTGTAAAGATACAAGATACTTGAGTGATCACTTCCAAACTGCACGTTGCTGACTAAGTGGCTAAGGAAAATATTAGGAAGCCACCAAAAGACATTTGGTAGCAAGTTCAGTCATATTGATAATCACCAATTGACAGCTTCACAGCCTGGAGCAAAGAAAGTACATCAAGTTTAGAGAAGATGCCAACCGTTGAGAACATGATCATTACATAAAACAAGATTTTTTTCAGAAATGACATCACTTAATAAACAAAGTATCAGCGAAACTGGATTTGAAGGAATGAATCATTCACGAGGAAAATAGAGTTAAGGATGGTGAATGACCATGTATCGGTATCACACATGACAACAAGGTTTCCTACCCGGGACTCACAGGGGTGAATATTCACACTTCTACACTCTTAAGAGGGTTACTCCGACATCAACAGACTCGACCAGAACCAGACGGGCACCAGTCGAGCAGAGCTTTTTTGCCCGCTAAGACACCGGACACCTTTACCTACTAATGTCGGTCGCTCCTACGGATCTATCACCGATACGTTCCATACAAGGGCCGCCCCTCGCGGAGAACTCCGAAAGTCCGGACCTAAACTATGATCGGTACAATACGTTTGCCGTCATGACACCAATACGGAGAGATCAAGATATCGGACAAAACAATGATTGTATCACTGGGATGAGACCATCCAAATATACTCAACAAGATATTCTCAGACTCCTCATGAGCTCCTGTGGAGTATTTTGATTAAATCAAGACTGCGAGAAACTCATCTCTCTCCAATAGCACAACAATAACACAATGATCGAGGAGAATGAAAATAATCATGTGCATCAATATCCAATAGGATGTCAAGGATAGACATATCCAACAAGGTAATAAGGATTCAGCCATCCGCAAGACTGATACAAATGAAGTAGATGTAAGGATTTAGTAGAGCATCTACTTGCAGGTGAAGATGTAGGACTAGATGAAGCTCATTATTGATTTCATATTAAATCTGGCAAGACGGTAGACATGACCATTGGGTGGTTGGCTCTCAAATACACGTTAATGGGTGATGAATTTTATCCTGTCAGGGTGGGGTGGGCCGGAGGGGGGGGGGGGGGGGGGGAGGGGCAGTTGGTGATGTTCTTCTGGAGCACTTCGATGAAGAATAGACGAGGTTTGCTATGTGAGGCATACATGATGACATTTTATGATATCCACAAGTTATCAAGATGAAGTGGTTTATCTCAAAGGCAATTATCTGAAGAAATCCTACACAAGTGGCGAGAAGTGTGAACATACATATATATTATCACCTTAAATGTAGGCCTAAAAACCGACTATACATATTGACATCGTCCCTAAAAAAGAATGTGCAAGTTATTTTTTTTACATGCGAGTTTTGCCGAATAACATGGACATGTGTCCGCGCCCAAAAGTGGCACGGGAATGAGCTAGCATGAGGGACAAGGGATGTCATGAGTTTAATGGAATAAAATTGAAGATTAACGTATACCATTGGATATCCCTCTCTGGGAACATCAAGATAGATATGAAGACGATTCAAATCAGAGCTCGGACGTGGGAGTTACGACAAAATTCATAGGATATTACGTTGACCTCAAATGAGAAAGTGGCAATGGAGAAAGTTTTCCGTCTTTTCAAGTCGAACAACTTTGCCTTTTGCATCATCTCAATCCAAGGTAATATGCGATCTCCGACGACTTGAAAAATCAATTTTATGACGCCCTGGGATAGGGCGCCGTGGTAGTAAGTACTTCGCCCAACCTAGAGCGTCATGGGAAAAAAGCGGCGTAGTCAACAGGGTGGCACGGCGCCTTTGAACGGGGTGTCACGCTGTCTAGCATGCCGCTCTAGGTGCAGGCGCCATGAAAAAGGGTCAAAACGTGATTTATTTTCAAATTTTGTTTATTTTATGTTCAAATTTTAAATTTGGGTCAACTATATCGAAATTCACCACATGAACGTGAGTACAACCACATGCTGGCGAACACTTTCAGAGTTCAGAATGACCGGCCGCTTATCATCAATAATTGGAAGCGTGCAGGCATGCCATGGCCAACTGGCATGCAGCATAACTAAACATGATTTATTACATATCAATAATTTGATTCACGAAGGAGAACAACAGCCCCCATTGTCGACACACCACTTCATCAATCGTTACCTGACTAAAAGTTAAATTATCACACCTTCGTCCCCTCCCTCCCGTGGCACACCCCAGGGCGCCGCCCGGGGGGCCAAATCCCGCCGCCAACCCCCTCGTCGATTGGAACCCCTCCCGCCGCTGCCGCCGGTGTCGGCGCCCCTGGTGCCTAAGGTGCTAGGGGTGGAGGTCGCGGCGACTTCCTCCGAAGAGGCGGCTGGGGCGCGTCGCGGAGATGGTGGAGAGCGGTGGTCGGGGCGGCGACCTCGGCCAGGCGGCGGCTGCCTCTGCCCCTGACCTGGTGCGGGCGGTAGAGGCAAAGTGACGTGGGCCTACCTATCGGGTGCCCCACCGTGAAGATACCTGGTGCACGCAAGGACTGGGGCAATTCTTATGGACGAGATTAGCATCCACTAACTGTGCCAGTTTTTACAAGTTGTAAGTATGAGTGTAAGTATTCTCTCTCCCTCTATACTCTTGTAACTCTGTTGTACAGTGGACTGGTTTGGAATAAAAGTTGCTGTGGGGCTTTTGCTTCACATTTTTAGGTTCAAAAGTTTTTATAATTTGATCATAATTTATTGTAGCTCTACGTTTTTTTTCATTTGAATTTTTGCTTCTTGTGAGAAATAGCACAGTTGTATCATAACGGCTTCTGATGTACAATCTTTCTCCCAAACACTCTTAATTACGAGTGAGCTTCTATCAATCACTAATTTTCTTGCACGGAAAAACACACCAGGAAATTATAACGGGTGATAAACTTACGAAGAAAGAAAACAAAAGCAGGGGAGAGGCCAGTTTGAGACAATAAAGATTGGAGATATCTGCACTGCCTTGTTCTGGAAATCAAGGTGGCTATGTGCTTTAATTCTTATAGACGATATCACATGGAAATTACATATATTCCACAATGTTTGCTTACTCCATTATCAATGCACAAGTCGGGGGGGGGGGGGGGGGGGGGGGGGCATAGCCCCTCCTAGCCTAAAATCAATCTTAGACTATCATTGAAATGTATCTCATAGGATCATTTGGTGGTTCTCAACTATATCATGTTTCTTTGCCATGTGTGATTGCTTATGTGAATCCTCCTTAATTTCTCCTGCTAAAGGTGCCAATTATTCTAGACTAGTGGCTGGGGGGCTCCTTCAGGTGCCTCCTCGTCGGACAGGTGCATACCAATCATGAAACGTGCTTCTTTGTGACCCCTATCATCTAGCCTTTCAATCATATGCCACATAACTAAATTACACTTTAGAAATTACTCACATAATCTAGCAAGGCTCCACATGGCTCTATAGAAGAAGTCTTATTCAACACGTCAAATGTCAACAGAACCTAGCGTTGTGTTCTGTGAATGAACAAACTGATACAGAGTGAAATTCAACCCATTCTACATGCTACCATCGTATAAGGGTTAAATTTCACCAAAGGTGGCTACCACCAAATGCCATATGCCCATGAATTGTTCTGACATATAGATTTTTGGGGGTTGTGAACAAACATATAAAGAAGAAATAGAGTTTAATTCAGAAAGAGGAATAACTATTAGTGAGTGGGAGACAATTCCGACTTGGCACGAATACTTGCTTCTTGAACCATAAATTCTCATTCATACAGACTCGTGAACCAATACAAGAATTGTAAAGATACAAGATACTTGAGTGATCACTTCCAAACTGCACGTTACTGACTAAGTGGCTAAGGAAAATATTAGGAAGCCACCAAAAGACATTTGGTAGCAAGTTCAGTCATATTGATAATCACCAATTGACAGCTTCAAAACCTGGAGCAAAGAAAGTACATCAAGTTTAGAGAAGATGCCAACCGTTGAGAACATGATCATTACATAAAACAAGATTTTTTTCAGAAATGACATCACTTAAATAAACAAAGTATCGGCGAAACTGGATTTGAAGGAATGAATCATTCACCGAGGAAAATAGATTTAAGGATGGTGAATGACCATGTATCGGTATCACACATGACAACAAGGTTTCCTACCCGGGACTCACAGGGGTGAATATTCACACTTCTACACTCTTAAGAGGGTTACTCCGACATCAAAAGACTCGACCAGAACCAGACGGGCACCAGTCGAGCAGAGCTTTTTGCCCGCTAAGACACCGGACACCTTTACCTACTAATGTCGGTCGCTCCTACGGATCCATCACCGATACGTTCCATACAAGGGCCGCCCCTCGCGGAGAACTCCGAAAGTCCCGGACCTAAACTTTGACCGGTACAATACGTTTGCCGTCATGACACCAATACAGAGAGATCAAGATATCCGGACAAAACAATGATTGTATCACTAGGATGAGACCATCCAAATATACTCAACAAGATATTCTCAGACTCCTCATGAGCTCCTGTGGAGTATTTTGATTAAATCAAGACTGCGGAGAAACTCATCTCTCTCCAATAGCACAACAATAACACAATGATCGAGGAGAATGAAAATGATCATGTGCATCAATATCCAATAGGATGTCAAGGATAGACATATCCAACAAGGTAATAAGGATTCAGCCATCCGCAAGACTGATACAAATGAAGTAGATGTAAGGATTTAGTAGAGCATCTACTTGCAGGTGAAGATGTAGGAGTAGATGAAGCTCATTATTGATTCATATTAAATCCTGGCAAGACGGTAGACATGACCATGGGTGGTTGGCTCTCAAATACACGTTAATGGGTGATGATTTTATCCTGTCAGGGGGGGGGGGGGGGGGGGGGGGGAGGATGGGGAGGGGCAGTTGGTGATGTTCTTCTGGAGCACTTCGATGAAGAATAGACGAGGTTTGCTATGTGAGGCATACATGATGACATTTTATGATATCCACAAGTTATCAAGATGAAGTGGTTTATCTCAAAGGCAATTATCTGAAGAAATCCTACACAAGTGGCGAGAAGTGTGAACATACATATATAATTATCACCTTAAATGTAGGCCTAAAAACGACTATACATATTGACATCGTCCCTAAAAAAGAATGTGCAAGTTATTTTTTTTTACATGCGAGTTTTGCTGAATAACATGGACATGTGTCCGCACCCAAAAGTGGCACGGGAATGAGCTAGCATGAGGGACAAGGGATGTCATGAGCTTAATGGAATAAAATTGAAGATTAACGTATACCATTGGATATTCCTCTCCGGGAACATCAAGATAGATATGAAGACGATTCAAATCAGAGCTCGGACGTGGGAGTTACGACAAAATTCAGAGGATCTTATGTTGACGTCAAATGAGAAAGTGGCAATGGAGAAAGTTTTCCGTCTTTTCAAGCCGAACAACTTTGCCTTTTGCATCATCTCAATCCAAGGTAATATGCGATCTCCAACGACTTGAAAAATCAATTTTATGACGCCCTGGGATAGGACGCCGTGGTAGTAAGTACTTCGCCCAAACTAGAGCGTCGTGGGAAAAAAGCGGCGTAGTCAACAGGGTGGCATGACGCCTTTGAACGGGGTGTCACGCTGTCTAGCATGCCGCTCTAGGTGCATGCGCCATGAAAAAGGGTCAAAACGTGATTTATTTTCAAAATTTTGTTTATTTTATGTTCAAATTTTAAATTTGGGTCAACTATATCGAATTTCACCACATGAACGTGAGTACAACCACATGCTGGCGAACACTTTCAGAGTTCAGAATGACCGGCCGCTTATCATCAATAATTGGAAGCGTGCAGGCATGCCATGGCGAACTGGCATGCAGCATAACTAAACATGATTGATTACATATCAATAATTTGATTCACGAAGGAGAACAACAGCCCCCATTGTCGACACACCACTTCATCAATCGTTACCTGACTAAAAGTTAAATTATCACACCTTCGTCCCCGCTCCCGTGGCACACCCCAGGGCGCCGCCCGGGGGCCCAAATCCCGCCGCCAACCCCCCTCGTCGATTGGAACCCCTCCCGCCGCTGCCGCCGGCGTCGGCCGCGGTGGCGGCGCCCCTGGTGCCTAAGGTGCTAGGGGTGGAGGTCGCGGCGACTTCCTCTGAAGAGGCGGCTGGGGCGGCGTCGCGGAGATGGTCGAGAGCGGTGGTCGGGGCGGCGACCTCGGCCAGGAGGCGGCTGCAGCTGCCCCTGACCTGGTGCGGGCGGTGGAGGCAAAGTGACGGGGCCTACCTATCGGGTGCCCCACCGTGAAGATACCTGGTGCACGCAAGGACTAGGGCCCAACCAGTGGCCTACTAAGAAGACAACGCTCAAGGCCCACGAAGGGGCCCAAATAAGACCGAGTACGCCCCAAGGAAGGCGAAGCCTACGTCGGTAGAGACTTACCTTACCTGTAAATCTAATCGGTTGCGAACTCCCGAGACCCAGCCTCCAATATAAAGGCTGGGAGGGCCGCCGATCTAGGGTACACCATATTTGACCACCAAAACCCTAGCGAGACCGACATCTCGCCAGGATCACCATTGTAACACCTCCATATAATCAATCTCAAACAAACAGGAAGTAGGGTGTTATCCTCCGGGAGTCTGAACCTGGGTAAATCGCCTTGCTTGTCAGCCGTGGTAACTACCAGCACTTCCATCTTTCTCTCTCTCAATCAACCTGGGGTACTCGACCCTGGGACTTGTCGTGGCCACCCCACGTCACAAAGCCGCGGGTCTAGGTTCCTCGCCTAGCCCGCCGTCTTGAGGCGGCGCGGAGGGGATAGGGGTGGCGTGGCCGGTTCGCCGTCCCCAGCGGAGCGAAGTTGAGGCGGTGGACGCTCGGACGCCCTCTGCAGCGAGGTCTCCGGCAGCGCAGGTGGCTGAGTCCGATTTGTGCCTCAGGCCAGATCTGGGCCGGCCGGGACTACTCCGATTCTGAGTGCTGCAAGTATGGTGAAGATGAAATCGTTCTTCCCTTGGTTGCTCTGACCAGCGGCGTGGGGGCTGGCTGGTTTTGCTGAATAATGGCGGCGGTCCTAGGGTTCCGCAAGCACCAAGAAGAAGATCTGCCTGACACTTGTTTGTTCGATCTGGCCGGATTGTCGAGTTCCGGAAGGCTCCGTCGGTGAACTCCATTGGGCAATCAAGCCTAGAGATTGTCGGATCGGGTGGGATTCGGTCGCGCGCAGCATGTTTTTTTTTCCTGACCGTTTGGTTTCAGAGGAAGCGTCGCGAAGCTCTACAGTCTGTTGCCATTGGGAACATGCCTTTCTGTTTCCCGGTGAAGTCTGAGTGCGAAGAAGGACATGGAGGCCTATATTTGAAGACTAGTAATGGTGGTTCGATTCCTGGTGGCGATGATGAATTTGCTTGGTGATTTGTAACTTGGAGCAGCGACAACGGCAAGTGGGGGCGACAGCACAGGAGAAGTTCAGAGTCCAAACTTTCAGGTGAAAACCCAAGGTCTGGCCTTAATTGGTTGTGCCTAGCAATGACCTTGTTGAAGGCATTGCTTTTGCGAGTGTGGATTTTCTTCAGCGTGAAAACCTATGATCTATAATCAGGGCGGCGACTGCGCTATAGCACTGTTCCCTTCTTGGAGGCGCCGCTTTTGGAGAAGCTGTATTTCTGGTGTTGTTTTTGGTGATGTTTGGTCTGCTGCTACAAGGAATAGATCATTGTAGCGGGACTTTTCTTTTTTGTAATTCTTCTTCTTTTTCTGGACTGTGTGCATCCGTGTTGTTGCTAGGATAATGCGTTGTTGCAGAGGCTATGTGTAATTGGTATCTTCGCGATATTAATATATACTCTTTATCTTAAAAAAACATATCGGTTTGATTATTGTGCCTTTCAATTTCACTGTAGGGTGATATAGAGCAGAAGATTATTGAGCTCAGCGATATATTGCTAGTTTATGGTACTCCATGTATTTGATGAGGGGCCTAACACACCTAAACAGAGGGAGCATAATCTTTCACTAAAAATGAATGGCAAGACTTATTTTAACGAATGAATCGGTAAACCGCATCGGGTTCATCTGCGGCCCAAATCTTTGTATACCAGCACCTGCCGGACCAGAGTGTACTTTATTTCTTAACAAGAGAAATTTTGACTGTCCAGTCAGCACTAAGCAAAATTTATGTATCATTATCTGCGTACTCCATGCATGGTCCATTTTTTCTTAAAACTTATGCATGCATGGATTCTTTCAGATTGCATCAAACACGGCGGAAAATATTTTTGGCTCCCGAGTTCCAGTGCTCCTTTTGTTTAAAAAAATTCGAAATCATATTTGTGAGTGTCAATTTTTTTTTAGAATGTAGCAAATGATGTATCACACAAACGTGCAAAATTCCATTTGAAATGCTTTATATTATGGGCTACACAAAGATAACAAAATTTGATAAAACTTATAGATTTGAAAATATGCATACTTAGATCCACACTTTTACCATTTTTTTGCAGCTCAAATACAAAGTATTTGAAGTTAACATTTTGCACGTTCGTGGGATATACTATTGGCTAGACCCGGTTTTTTTCCAGAATTTTTCTAAACTCATAAATATGATTTTCAAATTTTTTATATTAGAGGGAGCACTGGATCTTAGTAGCAAAAAAATCTCCAATCCACGCACGGACATTGGTGTAACTAAGATAAGTATGCAGCGGCTGTATATATGAAGGCATCTACGCGGTAACGCCCGTTAGCCGGCAACTTGGCTTGACCGTCCGGCCGAGGAAAGATACGGTTCTGGTGGAGAATGTGAAATCGGGTGATCGGAAATAGTCTAGCGCGCACGAACAATGTTAGGTCACTGTTAAACTACTAACGGGTCTGCGTGTTCCTAGATCTTTCAGGATCCAAATTTCGAATAGGGATGCGAAGCGGCGCCCGATCCGCCCCGCTCCGTATATAAACTTAGAGCCTTTAGAACTGAGATCAATGCTTTAGTACAATTTGTGCAGCCAAATCAGTTTTGCGGGATGCTAGCAACATGCATGAGTCAATGACTTAATCTGGTTATCGTGCCTTCCAATTTCAGTGTAGGTGTGTACTAGCTAGGGTGATACAGCAAAACTGAAATGCATTTCTTAAGACGAGAAGATTTGACTCTACGTTTCTTCTTGTGCAATAGTATACCTGCTACCCCGCAAAAGGAAATTATACCAACGTTCTCCATGCATGCATGGATCCTTTCAAATTACACCAAACACGCGCATTGACAAACAAAAAAGTGTAAGGACGCGTGCATTATGTCGTCAGAGTGTTCGACCGGAATACAAAATTAATTAACAGAAACCATGGTCGTCTCTACTCTCTAGGACTACTTTCAAATTACAATATATGTGCAGTTGGCACGCAAAAGTACATACTATGGTCAGAGAAGTCGTAAACCATGTGAAGGTGGCCCTAGCTGACTCAGGGAAACCATCACCACCCACCACGCAGTGTCGAAAAGTCATAACAAACGTCAAGAAATCGATCAAACACGAACCAAATCGAGTTCACGTAATCACGTCCGCGTCTCTGAAACTTTCAGTTTCAGCAGCATGAGGAACACCGAGTTGGGCTAGGCGGGCCGACCCACCTACCACGCGTATAACATGTGCTATATATGCTTGTTACTAACCCTAAAAAAATGCTTGTTACTTCTTCTATTAAAAAAATGCTTGTTACCCACACGATTTTTTTTTTGAGATGCGACTTATCTACTACCCTCCCTTCCGAATTAGTTGACACAGATTTGTCTAAATAGTAATACATCTATAGACTAAAACACGCTTAAATACATCCGTATTTAGATAAATCCTCGTCAACTAATTCTGGCGGAGGGAATATATGTTTGTTTTGGGTGCAGGTAGGTCAAAGGTTCTCCTTCTCATCATCTGGATAAAAATAGGCTCGAGTTAGAGTGAGGCTAACCTTTTTATTATTTAATAAAAATTGTAAATGTTTTGCCTCGTTTAACAAAAAGTCTCCTCATGCACTGCCAAGTCTAATTCTCAAAAAATAAAAACTGCAAATTCTCTTGGGCTATTAGACGAAGCACGCGGGAGCCCATGCCTCGCTCTTAGTGAGCGCGAGCGCTCGGCTCGCCCCGTGGTTCGCCAGCGCTCCTTCTTTTGGCCAGCTTTAGTCCGGCCTTGAATAGGTATAATTTATTTCTTAGTTATTTTTTCTTTCTATTTATTCTTATTTTTTTCCATTTTCTTTTTTCCTGGATAATGCCTGATTTTAATGAATATTTATTTTGAAATCCGGTGAACATTTTTTAAACTCGAGAGCACAGATAAAAAAAAAGCATTCCCCTGATAGAAATGGTTCACTATAAAAAAGTATTCATGTATTTTTGGAAATTAAAAAGTGTTTACCTATAATAAAAAATGGTCCATGATAAATGAAAAATTGTTCACCTATAATAATTGTTCACGGATCCAAAAGAAATGTCCCCGAAGTTGAAAAATGTTCACATAGTGTAAAAAAAGGAGGAAAAGAAAAATAAGCGAAAATAGAAAAACATAAAAAGGAAAACAAGAGAAACAAAAATAGAAAACAAGGAAAAAGAAAATGAAAATAAATAAAAACGAAAAAAATAAACAGACCAAAATGGGCCGGCCTTGGCGCAGGATGCTGCAGGCGAGGCAGTATTCCTACTCGTTTAGAGCGAGATATAGTGGCTGCGAAGCAGGCGGCCTGGTAAAATGCCCAGGGCTCTGGCCCGTTAACGGGTTTGACCTCGTGGTCCGTCCCACGCCAACTCTGCGGCCGGAGCGCCCGCGCCGCCGCCTCTCCTCGAATGCAGCGCGCGCACGGCCGGGCAACCCGGCGCGGCGGCGCCGACCCAGAGGCGCGAGGCGTCCTCGCATTCTCCGTGGATTTCTTCGGCCGTTCGAGCTAAACTGGACTACTGGAGGCGAGGACACCTCCAACGCTCCTACGCGCGTAGGCCAGGTGTTTGTTTGCACGCCTGTGCGGGGATGTGGTCACCACAAGTGCTCCTCTTGCGATTTGTGAGGTGGCGTTACCACATAAACCCCCCCAGAATGCCGCATGCCCGTAACAAGGTCAGTGCGACAATTTCCTAATGCTTGACTACAGATTTTATTCACGAGGTCACCGTGCGGACTGAGCCAATTGGCCGGGTCGCTGCAGAAATGATGGAATGGATGGAGGGAGCGTGATGCGTGGTATTGTAGTATTTCTTTAGTGGACTTACCGTGCCGTCTAGTGGGTTTCAGCATTGTTACATTTGAGGGCGCCCAATAGGTTGAGTCCCGTGTTCATTTTCAACATTCAGAACTCCGGAAGAAAACCACATATCTCCACCTATATGTAGTTTACTTTTGTGGTCTTTGCTAACCGTGGCATCATTGATTTGGTATGGTATAGTGAACAATACGAAGGAAACGATGCCTAAATGCCTGTCCTTGTCAACAAGAGACATTTGGCCATGCTTGCTTAACTATTTTGTTTCGGCATTGTCTGTCACATGTTATGCGTTTATGCTGCTTATTCATGTTAGAATTAAATACAGGACAGTTTTTGTCTGGATGATAGTTGAAAACCCGTATTTCATTGGTTTCCTAACATCTGACTGGATTATAGCAAAGT
Organism: Poa pratensis; assembly: GCA_947311845.1. Taxonomy (NCBI): domain Eukaryota; kingdom Viridiplantae; phylum Streptophyta; class Magnoliopsida; order Poales; family Poaceae; genus Poa; species Poa pratensis. The sequence goes on along the minus strand of CAMZMU010000119.1, from coordinate 23,610,362 downwards.
ATGGAGTATTATTGTGTTCATGATAATGGCGTATCTCATAAATGTTTTTTACATTCATTCCTAGAATCCCAAGTTCAGCCGTGATGTGAACCTTGGAATTTGAAATACGTATGTCAACCTTGGAATTTGAAATACGTAAGTCAGCAAGACAGCAACTAATGTTATTGGGTCATTCCTGTCCATTGTTTAATTCTGCCATTGTTATGAAGCTATGTGCTAGTTGGCTGTCTACAAAAGATCGAACCACATGTTATGTACGCAATGAACATCATAGCTTTAAGATGAGCTAGATTTTATTCCATTTTTTCTTTTTTACTTCATCTCCTCTTCCTGACCTCTTCTCAGAGTGTGTTTTTTATCGTATCTTATCAAGGAATCATCCTTTAACTCTAGGCCACTGATTCCTTATCAGGTACCCTTTCTGTGAGGTTCCCTACTTTCCAACAAGTTGACATCTATATTTTAGAATCCAATCTTTAAGATGCTACGTATATTTATGACTGTTTTATTCTTATGACATCACCATCAAAAAATTCCATGTTTGTTTGCAGAGAAACCATCTACTGTATTAGTTGATGAGTGTCAGAAGATTAGGAAACCAGTTTCTTATACAATACTTTGCTAAAAGTTTCAACTTGCAAAATCTCAGTCGCAGGAAAATATTTTTCAATGCTAATCCAACAGTATAATTTAGTCACACAACTCACGTATTTGTGGATTAACTGTTGGTGAATGATCAATTCTGGACCGTAAAAACACACCTACGTTTCCCAGTAGAGGTAGTGCTGCTATTCTATCTATTATAATATCTTTCCATAAATCCTTCCTTTACCGAGCAGCATTCAAAGAGCATAGGTTTGTTTCGTCTAAAAAGAGCGTAGGTTGGAACTCTATTTTTCTATGTAATCATTGATGTGATGTAACAGATGGAATTTGGTGCGGTCAAGCATAAACTTTGACTGTTTTCTTCTCCGTCCATCACATGTCATTGCAAACTGACAGGTGTAGTGAATCGTTAATTTTTCAGTCAACATACGTTTCCTTTGAAGCCTTCAAAGCCTTCAATTGTTCTCTCCACCTTTCATAGAAAGGAAAAATAATTGAAAGCAAGCACATTCCTTTGAAGACTGAAAAAAGGGTATCCGGTGTTTCCAGGAATACAGGTAAGGGCATGACACTAGAATACATGGTAGAGATGTGATATCCCACTTTTACGAGAATCCTAGCTACTAGCCTGGTAGAGGTCTTTTCCATCACCTCGAATCCACCTGTCCACACCTTAGGATCACGAGTACTCGAATTAAATCACATAAGAGATTCCGCATGTGCGCAAAGACCTTTAGTGTTTGCTGATGTGACTTATGTAAAAGGAGCAGTGGTGTTCCGTACCTTCATAGAATAATCCACTTTTGAACTAGACATTTTCCGTCCTCACAAATCTCTCCTACTAAAAGCTTCCAATGTCTGCCAAGTCAATTGTGTGGATACTGGACAAGATGAATGTGTTTCATAGTTGATACTATACTCTTAACTGAAACTAGTAGAGGACCAAGATGGGACAAGTATACAAAATGTGTTTCATAGTTGTTACTTTCTAAAAGTAAAGTGCCTTTTGAGGGTCGCGGCATCTTTCTGATGTGTTGCTTTAGTAAATAGCCAAAGAGAAAACATAAGAAGGCAAGAGAACAACACGCTTCTGCCAATGAATATATAATTAGTACTCCCTCCGTTCCGAAATATAAGATGTTTTAGCTTTTTTCTAATTCGTATGTATCTAGACACGTTTCATTGTGTACATTCACTAATTTTAGTCTGTATGTAGTCTGTATTGAAATATTTAAAACATCTTATATTTAGGAACAGAGCAAGTAGTATTTATCATGTTAATACAAAATTGCTACTGCATTTTCGTTTTATTCCTACTATGTCTCTGTATTATTTGCTTGAGTTCAGTAGTAAGGGCTGGTTGACAGGCTATGTTCTGACCTTGTATGTCAACACTACAGGAACTTTCTACTCAGTAAAGATTAGACGTTGCAACCTGGGGAAAGCTTAAAGCCAGAAGCATCTTTTGAACTTCACTTTTCTGTTACAAGGTTTGGAACAAGGCAGATGTGAGAATGTTATTCCATTAAATAAAATGAAGCTCAAGACTGCTAGGCAACATAACTGTAATTGTCAACAAAACAACAACCAGTTGTTGGTGCTAATTCACAGAATAATCAAGTTTGAATACAATTTTGTTAATAACTTCAGAGACAGAAGAATGGTGTGTACATTTTGAGAAGTGGTGTATGTGCTTTCTTCCAAATATTGGCAAGCTGTTGCATTAGAAATATCGTCATTTACTGCCATTTGCTTCTTAGTTCTTGTAAACTACGTTAGTGATATGCAGGCTTACATAATGTTGTCCTCGAGTAAAAAGTCAAATCATATTTGCTTGGGCATAGCTCTTTTTTTTATGGAGATCATATTGGTACTTTTTATGCAATAAACTGGAAATTACTTGGCTCCTTCTTCATCAGAAGCATGCTATTCTTCTTAATATATGTACATACATGCAGCGCTCCTTCATGCTCATGATTCCTTTAACCAGAAGCAACTATTAAGAATTGAGGAGACGAGTTGTTAAATAATTTTTTGGCGGGATGTTTGTTTAAAGAAAGACACATTTACTATTAGGAGAATATTGACATGGTATTAACCTACTTAATGGATTTAGTACTTTCCCACAATATCCACTATTTAATTTTTCAGTTGTGCCATTGGTTTAGCTTTTACAAGAAGTATACATAATTTTTGCTATTCCTAGAGGACTAGTACACGATAATTTTCCTTTACCTTATGCTGTTTGGATCCTTCTTTTTTATAGACAATTGGAGATATGTGGTAAGCCCAACAAACTATCAACCATTCACCCAAGGAAACTGAACATGTGACCTCTTACATAACAATAGGCTCTCATGAATCCCAAATCTAGTTATTCCATTTCATTATAAACTAGATCTAGTCAATCAATTTTTATTGGATCAAACAGTTTCTGGCAAATGAGAATTGACGGATAATATGTCCAGTTCTGTCATCTTTCTCAAGCGGACAGGTACTCGGGAGAGATGTTGTTATTTTTTTATTGGTAAATTTGTTTAACTACATATCGCAGTTGAATAATACATCAGATTTGCATGTCATTCTTCTCGTCCATCTGAATACATATACATCACAGATTAGTCGAGTAGAAATATCAAGGAAGAGTTAAGTGCTCCTATCCTTTTGACCCACTGATGGCTCCTTTTCCTGTACTGTATATATGTATTAATTTATACTAGTTTGGGTGGCATCCCATTAAAGAACTCTAATGAAGGTGCAAAAATAAGAAACGTAGTTAATAGTGAAGACTAGCCCATCACATATCGCTTGCACAAGAGAATCTGCAATCCTCTTGTCCTTTTGAGTGTGAGAATGTGTGGTGGTAAGATCTCCAGGGGTGGGGCTGCCAACCAAGCATTGAACCCTGGTTCTCACAACAGAAAGCCCCTCTCTAAGTTTGTTCCCGTGTGTGTCAGGTTGCCAATCGTGCCGCCGTAGCGGGTGGAGCTAGCAGTCGGGGCCTTTCCTTGGCCGAAAAAGCAATTACTTCCGGTGTCTTTCCCCCAAGGGTCCAGTTTTTGTGTCTTTTTTAGTGTAAATGTGCTAATACTACCAAAATGAGTATGATATTAACATGAATGCATAGATACATATTTGAAGATCCTTATTTCAGAGCGGGGAGGTTGTCACCACAAATTGGTAGGCACTTGCTACATTTTTTCACGAAAACGCAAAAGCTTTGTGTTTCGATGCATTGATAGATAAGAAGAGATTTACATGCTTAAGAAAGAGCAGGCACCCATACAACCACTTTTGTTCCAAAAATTGGTAAGCACTTGCTACATTCAAGGCTTATGTTCCAAAAATCCTCTGCTACTCAAAATCATTGGTGTAAGTGATGGTGCAAATTGTACGTAGTTTGTACAGCCAATCAATTGACTGCAAATTGGTATAGGACAGCACCTTTAGGCAAAATATTCTGCAAGTTGATAATATCGACTAGGATGTTGCATGCTGCTATCCTGGTGGTCACAAGCACAAATGAGAAATGACCCTGTAGGCTACCCTGTAGGCTGTAGGGATTATATTACTACCGTGCATTGTAATACTCCCTCCGTTCCATGTTATAAGGTGTATAATATTTCCTGAAAAGTCAAACTTGACTATCTTTGACCAGGATTTTTCTAAAATCCTGGTCAAAGATAGTCAAGTTTGACTTTTCAGGAAATATTATACACCTTATAATAAGTAACGGAGGAAGTATTATTTTAGGTACAACTAGTTATGATTTGTGCGCAGTCTAGGCCTCCTGACCAGTAGCTTTGCCTGCGCTGACCCCTTTCTGCTGACCATTTTGCGTCTTTGTAGCTCTATGTAGGCTTTCTGTTTTGCTAGTTTCATTTTGTTTGGTTTTATTAGTCTAGGTTGTATTGTAGTTTTGGTTTGGTTTTGTTGGCCTTGTAAGTTGTTGTGTTTTCTCAGCGTGCTCCTTCTAATGCAATCGGCACGCTTTTTTATGCGTGTTTGAGGAAAAGTTATGATAAGTACCAAATGCACCCTTAAAGCATGGTTTTAAAAAAGAAAAAAATAAGAATAAATGATCTCTATTAAGATTGTGGGCCGAAATAAGATGAGGAGGACCTAGTCTCCCATCAAATGTGGGTGTTTGTAATTCCTCTCTCCAAATTTATACATACCAGATTAGTGGTGAGTAACTGAAATCTCTCGGGGCTCCCTCATATATAGGCTTGTCAACCCATTGCCTCCTGCTATCACAAACCACCCCCACCCAAAACTGGGCTTCCTCCACTATAAATAGCACAGCTCTCTCACTCTTTGTTCCATAGAAACACGAGCAGACATAAGTAGTAACCATTACTGACTACCCTAGCCTTTCTTGAAACGTTTCTCTTTGCCAGGGAAACAATATAAGGGGAGGAGAAAACAGAGAGATAATGAGTTCATCTTGGACAGAAAAACAGAACAAGGTCTTTGAGAGGGCACTGGCGACATATGACAAGAACACGCCAGACCGCTGGCAGAATGTGGCACGAGCAGTCGGTGATGGGAAGTCAGTTGCGGACGTGATGAGGCACTATGAAGAGCTGCAGAAGGACCTGAGGCAGATTGAGTATGAGGGAGGCGGTCAAGGATCTCACTACAGCATCTCTGGCGCTAGCAGTAGCAACAGCAACTCTTGGGGCGGTTCAAATGATGACCACAGGTACTTAAGAAGCTCCTTACCCTCTTAATGACTGTTCCATACATGCATAATCTCATCGCCCATCCTCTTCATGTGCTGCTATGCACAACCAGTCTTGGGTGTATGTTCAAGAACAGTTGTTTTTCTGGATGTAGTCACTTGATTTTGAAGCTTTTGGTCATTTGATGATTTCATACTTTCTACAGCTATTATCTTTCCCCCTCTAGTTTGCAGCATGTCTTTTATACTTTATAGTTTGTTCTTCTGGTTTTCTTCTCTGGGCTCACGTTCCAGTGTCTGGGTGGTCCTTGATTATCTGTCTCATGGTTGACCTGAAAACTGAAATGTAAGCTGAATCCATTGTCTTTGAATTTTGCTGGAATTGACTTATGTCTTGAATAACTAATGCGATCGTTTGCTAATAACATTCTTCCCAAAGTATGGAGTTTGGCTAGCTCCACGGATAGCCTATCTCGGAACTTATCTATATTACCGCTGCCGTGTTCCATTTTTATATCGAGATAAACTAGGTCTGTTTTAGCATGTGAGTCTTGTTTAAAAGGAGCATTCCAACTTCTAACTGGTGATGCACTTTTGTGCTATTTCTTCCTGATTTATGCTCTATTGCTCTCTCTTGATTGAGACTGCATTGTGGAGAGACAATTCAACTCTCATTTGTCTATCAACAGCGTGCAAATTCAACTAAATGGCAGATACACCACAAAAAAAATGGTATGCTAATATTTCAAACTGCAGGCAACATCACATGTCCATGGTTATGGTCGGCAGCCTGCAGGCGGAATTTCTAGTGGATAACTATGGCCACCATGGCACTTTCTGATCCGGTTTAGGAAATATATGGATAAACACCCATGTTAAAACATTACCTGATCAAGTAAACTACTTGTAGCAGAACAGATAAGCACATTCCCTGCCGGGCGTTGAAGTAGGTCAACCTAGTATTTACTGGTCTGAAAATTCTTTAAATTAGTATGTTTATGCTGACACTGCTGTCCGTCCAAAAAATCAGCACTAAAATCATGTGCTTGTGAGAGAAATAGGCAGGATAAGGACACCAGTGAAGGTGTTCCTTTGCAGAAGCTGTCCGTTGCATTCCACTCCGAAGTGAGGAAGACCCCCTGCCTATTACTCCCTGCACAACCATGCATATTTTCCTAAAGGTTGCAAGACAAATCATTACAGGCCCACCACCTTAAAGTTGCTTGCCTTTTATGATGAATAAATCACTTTCAGAACAGTGTACATTTTGTTCATCCCCTTTTCATTTATTCCAAAATAACGGCGTCACATTATGGTTTCTTGTTCCAGGAGAATGTACCTCAATCTTCAGTGAACGTGATCTTGGAGGAGCTGGTGCCCAGAGCCTATTGCAGCGGCACACCTTCCAGCAAAACCAAAACATAACCGAGTCTCACGAAGATGTTACCGTCACTATATTATTCGAGCTTATGTGCTCTTGCGTCATGTTTGTGTGTATCATCAGTATTGTAGTGAACTTGAGTAGCTACTTTACTAGTGGTTTAATATACTTATATACTACCTCCGGTCCAATAAAAGTGTTGGGGAAGCAATACTACGGTAGTACAAAGGTCTACAGGGCTCACGGCAATAATTACGGATTGGAGGAAGTCGTCTATCAGATGTCGGCATTGCTACCTGATGAAAAATATGTTGTTTGCCTATATGATGGAAACATGTTTTGCCGTTATCTCTCTCTTTGCCGAGTCCCATGATAAAGCAGGCCTGTGTTTTTTTTTTTTTGACAAGTCATCGATATGATGATGAACATTAGCCATCTTTGGGCAGGTGACCAATGCATGGACTGTGCAGGGTGGTCCATTGGAAGCAGTTGCAAAGATCCACATGATCCTGATTAAATATTTTGCTAGCCTAAACTTTAGTTCTTTATCAAGTATTGCCCACGGGCATGTAATAGCGTAGCTGACGCTCTTGCTAGCTTTGGTGCCAAGTTGGTGTCTGATTCTCCTGTTATTTGGCCAGAAGGCGCCCCAAACTTTGTAAAAGAATTTGTGGCCAGCGATTTCGCTGTGCACACTAGTTAATAAACCCTATCCATTTCAAAAAAAAAAAAAGTTAACGCCATGTCACTGTTGATCAGGTAGAGAGCTTTGCCAAGTGGCCCAGAGGCAACTGAGCTACGGCGAACGATGATCAGGGACAGTTTTCGGCAGGTGACCGGGCTCCACATTTTTTTCAGCTAGAGTGCGACTTTAAGCCTGCCGCCTGTAGACAGTGGTGTTAGACTGTTAGTAGAGCTGAACCAACGGGTGTGCCTAAAATCTGAATAGGAAGTTGATCTTGGTGTACACGGTCCACACTCATTGCGTCGTCCATGATTGATGAGGAATAGTACTTCCTCCGTCCAATAATAACTGTCTCAAGTTTGTCAAAAAGTGGGTGTATCTAGATATGAAACAAGTATGGATACATCCACTTTTTATCAAACTTGAGACGGATATTATTGGACGGAGGGAGTAGATGTTATCCTGAGAGAGTGATCGTTGTTATAATGGAAAATTTGGGAGACCTGATGCGGAAGTGCCAACAAAGATTCGTGCTTACTTAAAGAGTCTTATCGGTAAAGCCTAACAGAGCTGTGGAGGACTGGCTCTCCTTAAATAAATCTACATTTTTGTGTTTCAAAAAATTCGAAGAAAAATCCTAGATTTAGATAAATTCAAGATCTACCACTGTGTAAAATTTCAATGCGCAATTCAAATTAGGATGCTTAGAAGAGTCGTCCGCGAATGCCTACTTTGTGGAGCAGAACAACAGCTTGCAAGACCGATGCTTTTCTTACACGGGAATAAGATAAAAGGGAGATATCTCTTAAACATAACACGGTTTCCAATACATTCTCAGTTAAATCTATTTATGTTGATATTTGCAAAAAAAATCTATTTATGCTGGTAATATGAATGTGCCCACTCCTTATTTGAGGAAATATTTCTGGAAGCTGAAAGTGCCCCTAAAAATTAAAGTATTCATGTGGTTTCTTAACCGGAAAGTATTACTAACAAAAGACAATCTTATTAAACGATGTTGGATAGGATGTAAAAAAATATGTTTTTTGTCAGTCTGACGAAACAATTGAACACTTGTTTATTTCATGTCCTTTCACGACACATATTTGAAGACTTATCCATTTTACTTTTAATATATCACCTCCGACCAGCATTGCTAATATGTTTGGTAGTTGGCTCACGAGGTAGATAAGAAAACTAAAGCTCGAAATTGAATAGACACGTTTTTTCGGGATCTGCTAGAGAACAAGGCGGTAGCCTAGTGGTAAGGGTCACAGTGGTGCACCCTGCGCTCAGGATTCGAATCCCGTCGGGATCGAATTTCTGTTGCCTCACCCGGGTGGGCTCTCCTATAAAGATAAGTCCTGGGTGCTAGGCCCATGGATATAGTTTTTTTAGCACGGCTCAGTCGATCAAATAGCAAAACTGAGGTTAGCGTCGGTCATAGTGGCATATATAATGCCAGATTTATCTTTTTTGCCCTAGCCGAAATATTATGAAATTTTTGTTGAGATTTTGCACAACTATAGATCTCAACATTATCTCCACTCAGAATTTTTGTTTCAATTTTTTGGAAGTTCAAAAGTGCAGATTTCAAAAAATTTAAAAAGTGGGAGCCATATAGCTCGGCCTACGTTTGGGGTTTCCGCATATATAAGTGATAAAAACCCATTGAGACACGTTTACTCATCAAGATGGACAATTATACTACTCGTCCAATCCGTAATAACTGTCGGGAGGTGTAGTGTATTTTGTACTATCATAGTCTGTCCACGACATTTAATTCGGACCGGAGGTAGTTAATATTGATTCGGTAAATCTAAACGTAAGGCGCCTGCCAGGGGGCTTAAGTCGACGCTCGTCCGCCGACCCTCGGATCGCGTTTGGACGGCCGATCTCACGCGTCGCGATGCCAGCATCCTGACCCCCCGCGGTCATTTCCGCTCGCGCGAGTCAACGCTCAAAATCCCCAGCAGCAGTGCGGCACGCTCGACCCAGCGGCCAGCACCTCCGCCCCGCCGCCTCAACCTGGCCCCGCCGCCCAACGCCGCCGGCCTCCGCCGTCCTCAACCTCACCGCGGCCTCCGCCGGTCGCCGCTCCACCCTCTGTCGGCCGTCGCTCCGCCCTCCGACGGCCGTGCTCTGCCCTCCGTTCTCCCGTCCACTCCACCCTCCGTCGACGCGTGGAGGAGAATAACCGTCGCTTCGACCTCCGCCGGCTCTACGGGATCTCTGCCTGGTGGCGGCGCGTGGAGGAGGAGAGGAGCTCCGGAGCTGCTCCGGCCATGGCGTGGAGGAAATAGGAGGACCTGATTGCGTTTCATTTTTCTCTTCAAGGGTTTTTTTGTAAAACTTTTGGGCCTATTTGTAATTTTGAGTTCATGCAGTATGTCCTGACTCATACGTGCTACCAAACAGCATATCTCTTCAACATGTTTCAACTCATACGAGCTACCACGTGCAATATAATCTCAACACATCATGCATATCCTGAGCCGACATCGAGGGCAGTCGGTGGGGACCAGGACGGCGGCGACTTCATGGGAGGTATCCAACACGAAAAGTTACCTACCCTGTACTGATAAAGTTACCCACCGTATACTGATAAATTTACCAACCTAGTACTAATAAAGTTAGCTACCCAGTAGTGATAAAGTTACCTACCCTGTACTGATAAAGTTACCAACCTAGTACTAATAAAATTAGCTACCCAGTACTGATAAAGTTATCCGCCCATTACCGATGGAGTTACCCACCCAGTACTGCTAAAGTTACTGCTAAAGTTACCGGTGAAAACGGATTTTAAATCAGATAAACGGTTTGGGCTATAAAACTTTTTAAATTTTTTAGCTTCGCATTTAATGCGGGATGATATCAGCTTTTTTGTATTTTGTGCATGCATGCAAAAGAGGGCTATTCTATCTCTCATCCCGTGTGTAACGGTGATTAACAAAAATTATCCTAACGCCTTACGGTTATGCCAAATATAAGGCGCCTTACACATAGTTGTTCTCATATTGATTTGTTGGGACACGTTACTTTCTCCAAAAGAAAACTGCAAGGAAAAACTACGTTAAAAATCAAAGGGGGACGTAGACAGATTGCAAATCGTCTTTTTGACTTGCAGATTGCAAATCGTCGGTCGGTGAAAGGAAAAATTGCAAGCCGAAACCGAAAGCCCCCAAAATTCCAAAACAGAGGGTTCAAGCCCTAGAAACGCGACCTATGGACTCAGGGGCGCAGGAGGCGGAGCGAAGGCCGCGTCGGGCTCCGCGCCGTCGGCGGCCCCGAACCCCACGGCGATGCTCTCGGCCCTGATGAGCAAGCGCGCCAAGCTCCAGGAGGAGGTCCGCTCCATCGAGCGGCAGGTTAGGTCTCCTCCAGCCCCCGCCTCTGTTGGGTGTTCCTCTCTGTTTGTTAGAATCTGTATCACCAATTATTACTTCGAACTAGCATGGCAGACTTTCCGTTGCTTAAGATTTCGCATTCAGTTCCATTAAACATTGCTAATCTACACTCTGGTTTGAAACGTTCAGGGGGAGTATAGGATTAGAGCCACGAGTATTGCTGGCATCATGAATTCATCTAACTTAATGCACCAGGAACAATATAAATCTGAATGATAGACTTCTGAATCAACACATTAACATCGAAATGTTACTCCGTGGAGTGAAAAGTGAGCTCAATTTCGTCACCAAAAAAAGTGAGCTCAGCTTGGGAGAGGCTCTGCTGTATCAAACTTCACTCGGCAATTGAATTGATTCAGGATGCAGGGAGTGTGACAACAAATTTTCCGGTTTGGTTTTATATGGCAAAAAAATTACTGCCTAATTTATTTCATCGACCAAATTGCATGGTGTACTTAACCTGTGAAACCCTGATTGCTATAAGGTCAAATTTGTGAAAGACTTAATGCTCAAAACAGCTGGTTAAATACTTTTCACATTCTTAACCGTCAAGTCTCAGTATTGCAGTTAATTCTGTTTCTGCAAGCAATTAATCATATGGAGTGTATGATTTAGTTCATCCACTAATATTATAAGCCATAAGAACATTTTGAGCTGTATTCCAGTATGTTCACTCTTAAGGGTTTCTTAAGGTTCCAGTGTAAGAAAAAATGGTCTGACATTAAATTCCAAATGAAAAATCTTGTCATTTCCAAAATTATTGAACCATCGAAACAATTGATCAACTAGAACGGAAAGTGTTTCTAAACAGGAAAAAACTGCAACATATATTGGTTTTATTTCATGTTTTTCAATAGAGCTTAGAGAGCACACTGCCTAGTAACGCCAGTATACAGTTCTACCAATAAAGCTCGTAATCCTAACCCAGTGTGATATCTGTTGTCTCACTAGTTAGCGCCAAGTCTCTCTTTCTCTCCTCGGCCCAGTAAGTTTAAACCATGTCGGAAACTCGGAGTACTTGTAAAATTTATCAATTAGTAAAGTTACATGCCCATTTATCTTGTGTCTGACAAGGAAAAAACCATCAGCTATCGATTGGTCCTGGGCTGGCCGAACCAAACATAGAAGTCAAAATTCCTTACTATTCATGGATGTTTTAGAAATTATTGTTGGCAGCTTATGTTAATATCTATATGCAACCAGGTTTATGATATGGAGACCACGTACCTACAAGAGTCTAATCAATTTGGAAGCGTGCTGAAGGGTTTTGAATCATTCTTGTCATCGTCAAAAAATACTGCCAAGTAAGTGAGCTTTCCATCATCTAGTTTTTGAATAAACTGATGAACCGATGGGGTTCTTCTCTTTCTCTGTATGGAGAATATCTTTTCTTCATCCTTTTCTATTATCACCGTCTTTGATTATCATTTATATTTATGACATCTCAGCTCACATATTTTATTTAAAGTCTGTTTTATGACTACCATGAGCTATATGGATTGGATTATGGGATCTGACGTGTATACCTATGCCATTGATCACAAATATATATTGATTTATAATTGTGTCAATAATCAAATGTGCTAGATATGCATCAGGAGATGAACAACCTTGAAAAATAATTATGCCAGTGTTTTCTATTATTAATTTATTATACTTGTGTCTTTTCTGTCTTTGTGTGACTTCCTTATATTGAGCACCATGAGAGCTTTATATTTACAAAATCTGATTTGGTTTGATGACAATCATTTGACTGTGGGTTTGGTTGGATGTCACTATTCTGGACAAGCATTATGTCTTGTCATCAATGTTTTTTTCAAGCGATTCAGACTGTAGATCTCACATTCACATATAATGCTCATGATGGGTTCTGCCTGACATATTTCAGCCTCAAGCGGTCCAGGAAATTTCAGGTTGATGAGAGGCTATTCTCTCTGTCATCAGTTACCTCTCTAGCGGTATGAGTAATAGTCCCCAGTACCACTGAGAAGCACATGCATTCCTACCTGTTGGTTCATTTCCCTTTTTATTATTCAGCTTGTGGAATTTACTGATGTTTACCACGATCCTTCTATAAACGTTTCCAGGTTGAAGAACAACTAGCTGCACGAGAAGGTAAGCTGTTATTTGTTTTTCTTTTCGGTTGAAACCAGCAACAGCTGATAAACTGAATTGAATTCAATGCTCTTGCTACCCTGGCAGATGGAAGAGATTATGGAACAGGTCGTTCGAAGGGCGCAAGCACTCCTGCTAATGGCCAGTAAGTTTTCGGATAGCCCTTGCTTAAATCTAGTATCTTCACAGTGGAGGAAAGTTTATCTTGAGCTTTTGTGTAAAGATTAGAGTATGTTGTGCAATCGACAGATTATTTACCAGAATTGTCTCTGTTTCTGAATGCCCTTGTATTTTTGCCAGAGGAAAACCAAAGAAGGGAGGGCGTCCTGGAGGGAGAGATGGCAAGAGAATACGTCCATCTAACGATCCAGACATGGACGACGAAGATGACTACTGATCCTCGAATGTTTCAGGCCTTCTTTTAACTCTCTGTTAGTGCTTAGTCGCCTATGATTCTTCTTTACGTATTGCCTTTTGGCCTTGTTATCTTGCATATCCAAGGGTGAGGAGCCTCATATGTTGGGTTCCCAGCTCATCTGCTTGTCTGTGTCTTCTCTTTTATTTTCTTGTTTTGCGTCTTGTAACATAAGCTAGCTGCAAGTTAATTAGGCAGTGAAATGTTCTGTGGATATTATTCTGTTGCTGGAGAGTGGCCTTTTTAAAATTCTTGTTTCTGAGCGAACTTAACTTATCTTGGTTCTCGTCCCCGGTCTGGATCATGTTGGTAATGATATTGTGCGTGTAGAACATTGTCAAAGACAAGTTATGTCCAAAATTTTCAGACTTTTTGATGAAACAACAGATCTGGGTATTGAGAACACAAAACGAACTTCAAATCTAAAAATTGAAACGTGCCTCCAAGCACTCCAAACTGGAATTCTTTGCTCGTAAGTAGGCCGTAATTGGGCCCACCAAATTTATCAGAAGGTTACTATAATATCTACATATCTCTTGATCCTTTCCTCTCCGTCATCCTTTCCTCCCCGTCACTGTAGTAGGAGAGCGAAGGCGATTTTTTGGGCGATCCCCGTCGATCCACCGCGTCCGCGCCGCCGAGGCGTGGGATTCCCCTCCTCCGCCGGCTGCCTCGGCAGCGGGAGGGTGGGGGATCCCCGTCTCCGGCCTGTACATACGGTAGGATAGGATGGTGTCCTCGCCGGCGGTGCCTTGGAGGAGGTGGTGCTGGTGGTGGGCTGTTTGGTGTCGGCGCGGCCTTCTCCGGCGGTGGAGCTCTGCGGAGCTCGTCGTCTTCGCGCGCGACTTGCTGGCGCTCGGATCCGTGGTGGCGGCGGATCTAGGGGCTGGTTTTCCGGACCGGGCGCGAGCGGCGGCTCCTGCCTGCGTCGGGTTCGAGGTCGTCTACGGCAAGGTGGAGAAGCTGGAGAGAGAGGGCGGTCGCCAGGGTCGTTCATCGACAGAGGCTCCGTCGCGGTGCGGCGGACGGATCATGCGGCATCTGTCAAGGTACTGGACGCTCTCAGGCTGTGGTGTGGAGGTTGAAGACGGTCTTCGTCGCCGACGCCGGTGGAGCTGCTGAGCTCCGTTCTGGATCTGTAGCCCCTTCGTATTGTACTTTTCTTTCTGTATTTGTACTGCGTACGTTGTATGTGGTGCTATGTTGATTACGTAGGGCTCTAAAAAAAAAATCTCTTGATCCTGGGCATTCAGTTAGGACATTCTATTTTGTTTTTTTAGAATTAGTTTCTCTTAGGATTTACTAGCACGCGTCTATGGGCCGGCACAACACAAGCCCTATATAACCGAGCAAATCTGTTGCTGAGGCCCATTACAGGCCCATCTGATATTCTCGCTTGGAAAGCAAGAAAGAAGGTCACCGGCCCCTTCCACGGAGCTCTCTCCTCCTCTCCTACTCCTACTTCTCCCCGTCGCCGCTTCGCCCAAACCCCAGAAAACCCTCGCGCTCGCCGCAAGCCCACCATGCGCCGCCTACTCCGGCCGGCGAGAGCGGCGGCCTCCGTGGCCGGCGCGACCGCGGTAGCGGTGTCGCTCGCCGAGGTCGCGTACGCGGACAGCATCTTCTCCTTCCGCCGCCAGCCCGCCGCCGACGCTCCTCCTACTCCGGCAGCCGCCCCGGCCGCAGAGCCCGCCCCCGACGTCGCCTCGCACGGCTCCAACGGGTTCGACCCCGAGTACCTGCAGCGCGGGGCCAACGCTCTGCGCGAGATCAATGGCTCCCCGTACTCGAAGCAGGTAAGCAAGCTGTTCACGCGATTGCCCTAACCAACCGGTAGTATAGTGTTGCCCCGTTCTGATGCTGCTGTTTTTGGCTCCAGCTGTTTGAGCTGATGGGGTATCAGGAGGAGACGCGCCTCGCGGAGATGGCGCGGAGAGGGTCCAGTACGAAATCTACCAGAAACACAGGGATCTTGTGAGTTTTATTCGTCACTTTCCTTCCCCTCTTTTTTTTGTAAGCAAATAGTGTTCGATGTTGTAGTCTGTACATGACTGATGTTGAGTTCACCGGTTTCTCTGCAATGAAAAGAGCGTCAGATTTGCTAAGTGGTAACCAATACTCTGCTTAAGAAAGCAGGGCTGTTACCAGTCTCGCCTGAAAACATTCTAGGATCTAAGTCATTCTGAGTGGTGTGCGTCATAATTTGTAACAAGCCACCCTTGTGAATAGCGAGGACTCGCAGATTTGGATTATCGTGTCATTGGAAAACTGGAACTTGTCTGTGCTCTGTCAGGGGAATTTTTCATCTGTATGTCTGACGACGAGTTTTATCTGATCTACAGGAGAGGATACAGAAAGTGGGTGACGAATATAGAGACAATTTGAAACAGCAGTTACAAGTTGAGGCGCAGAGGTTACGCTATGAGGATGAATTAGCTAGGAAAAGAATACAGGTATTTAAGCTCCCCCTGTAACCATCTTTATCAATGTTTTTGTTGGTGTTTTTTCCCTGTGGTGCCTTCAGTTCATAGGCAGCACATCAGCACATGATTTAATCAGGCACCTATTTTGACAGGAAGAGCGTGAAACTCATAGGAAAGAGGACGCTGAACTTGTGAGGATGCAAGAGATTGGTGCCATAAAAAGAGAACAAGCTAGGCTTGCCACAGCACAGAAGATTTTAGACGAAGGACTGCGGACTGCGGAAGAAAGGCTAAAAATAAGCGCGACGTAAACAGAGCGAAAGCTATTGATGAAGCCAGAGCTAATGCTCATGAAGCAGTGCTGACAGAAGATTACGACAGGATGGTGCTTGTGGAACGCGTGAATGGCGAAAAAGAAAAGTTGCTTGCTGCAATAAATACAACCTTTTCACATATAGAAGGTTTTGGTGCTCCTACTATCATCAACTGTTACAAACTTAATCATCTATTCCTTGTTATTCTGCTTAGAAGTCGATAGTTATTCATTCAAAAGTCGCATCACTATTTTGGCCAATCATGCCGGTTATTTGTCAGGCATCCTTATGTTGAATGTTCCTTCTAACTTAAATGAATACGGTTATGCTTAACTTGATGCATTGTTTCTTCATTATACCATTCCACGTCTTCTTAATTTCACCACAGACCAGGTGGTAGTTTCAGGCTTTCAGCTGAGACCTATCCCACCCCTCCCGGTTGGTATTATTTTGTGCGTACAACTATTAGAAATGTTATTACATGACACATAATTTTAAAATCTTGTCTGCAGAATGCACTATGTGTCTCATGCCAAAACAAAACATCATACCGTGTGGAACTACATTCTATCTTTCTAAGCTAAAATTATGTTGCTTTGTTTTACAAATCAAAAATAGCACTATCCTTTCTTCTGTGTGCTTTAGATTTCAGATATGGATTGGGCTTTCTGTTTTAAATAATATTTTTAACTAAGGAATTCAAGGTAATTTCCAATTTGGCAGTGCTTCTGATACTAGTTTCTCATGTGAAATTGCAGGTGGGTTAAGAACGCTATTGACTGATAGAAAGAAACTAGTAATGGGTATTGGAGGAGTCACTGCACTGGCTGCTGGGGTTTATACTTCTAGGTTTGTCTTGATATGATATAATTTTCCTTGTTACAAAGAATGATACAGACATGTGATGGTTTTATTATTTATTTTTATTCAGGGAAGGAGCCAGGGTTACTTGGGGTTACATCAATAGAATTTTGGGTCAGCCCTCACTGATTCGTGAATCATCAATGAAGAAGTTTCCCATGCCAGGACTGAAGTCTCTTAAACCTAGCTCGGCATCTCTGTCTGGAGGTGCAGGCTTTGAGAATGTTATCCTTCACCCTAAACTCAAACGGAGGATTGAACATCTTGCACGAGCAACTGCAAATACAAAATCTCATGATGCACCATTCCGCAATATGTTGTTCTATGGACATCCTGGAACTGGCAAAACTTTAGTAGCCAAGGAGATGGCTCGCAAATCTGTAAGTACTCAATACATTTTATTGTGAGGTCTCTGTCAGTGGGGAGTCGTTTGCAATCAACCTTTGTTTGTTGGTGGGACTTTTGTGCATTTTCAAAGCCAGAGTACAGCGCGTAACTTGTTTGTAAATGATGGTCATTCCACAGCAGAAAGCCTTGCCAATCGATTTCAGCTTATTTATCGTGAATACATACTTTCCGGTTGAATATAATTTATGCAACTATACTTTCATTTTCCTATTGAATGTTTAAGGTTGAGTAATTTTTATGAAGTTCCCTTGTCTAACATGAGGAACTGTTATTTTTTCTAGTGGGATAGTTTTGTTTTTTGAAAAGAGATTGATGGGATTTCTGTTTCACATTGAAGATATTTTAAGAAATTTATGCATGATTTCTTTCCCTGTATCTGCTAATACTCACACTGATGTACCCGTCATCGCAGGGCCTTGATTATGCAATGATGACAGGAGGTGATGTTGCACCCTTAGGATCAGAGGCTGTTACCAAGATCCATGAAATCTTCGATTGGTCTAGGAAGTCCCAAAAAGGGATGCTTCTTTTCATTGATGAGGCTGATGCATTCTTGTGCGAGTAAGTTTGCAACTCCATCAATTTTATGATGATAACAACAAGTGACTTTGTAATTAACTGTACTACGAATAATCATATAAATGAGCTGATATTGAGTATTTTTCATCAATCTCAAGCTTCTATTGACGTAGTTTTGTGCCCAAAAGCGAATTCAAACTCTCCTTACCATGTTTTTAGTTTTACTGGATCTAAACAAAGTTTATTTCTTGGCCTAGCTAGTTAGAACCTAAATAGCATATTTCAACTGGAAATTTTTTCACCTCATTTGGTAGGGGTAATAACATAGATACATCAAGTTCCATCTATCTCAGTTAATCTATTTGTTTGTTTTCCTTTCTGTTAATTAGGCGTAACAGTACCCATATGAGTGAAGCCCAGCGGAGTGCTCTCAATGCACTGTTGTTTCGAACCGGTGATCAATCAAGGGATATCGTTCTTGTCCTTGCACAAACCGACCAGGTGATCTT
The DNA here is from genome assembly GCA_947311845.1 of Poa pratensis. Lineage (NCBI taxonomy): Eukaryota > Viridiplantae > Streptophyta > Magnoliopsida > Poales > Poaceae > Poa > Poa pratensis. The sequence goes on along the minus strand of CAMZMU010000119.1, from coordinate 23,592,035 downwards.
GATGCTGCCATTACTGACCGCATTGATGAAGTCATCGAGTTTCCCCTACCTGGGGAAGAGGAACGGTTTCAGCTGCTCAAGTTATACTTGACGAACTATATGCTTAAAGAAGATGACAAGCGTTCTTCTTGGGGTTCACTGCTGAAGAAGCAGGCACAGAAGATACAGGTAAGGGACATAACTGATGATCTACTCAGGGACGCCGCCCGCAAGATTGATGGCTTCTCTGGCAGAGAGATTGCTAAGCTGATGGCCAGTGTGCAGGCTGCTGTCTACGGCAGTCCTGACTGTATATTGAATCCGCAGTTGTTTAGTGAGGTTGTTGAATACAAGATTGCTGAGCATCATCAGCGCATGAAGCTTGCTTTGGAGGTGGCAGCTTGAGCAGTTGTTGCAGTTATCCGAAAGTTGCATTAATTCAGATTGATGAGGTATGGTCCTGAGATATAATCGCCCCCGCATACTCTGATAGCAGCTGAGATTTCAAAGTTTCACTGGAGACAGAAAATCTGTATGTCACAGGTTTGTTCTGTTCGATGTGCTTGCCTGAGGCGAACTTAGATCGAGTTGTCATTCAGACCTTCTAACAGGTCGAGATATGTGTAGGCTGAAGAGCTTCTGAAAACAGTAGTTTCAGCCGCTCATCTAGGTTTCCTCCTTGTTCAGTCAGCCTTTGTAATAATCTGTACGCTTGTCTATGCTATTAAAGGTTTCAGCCGCTCATCTAGGTTTCCTCCTTGTTCAGTCAGCCTTTGTAATAATCTGTACGCTTGTCTATGCTATTAAAGGTTTCAGCCGCTCATCTAGGTTTCCTCCTTGTTCAGTCAGCCTTTGTAATAATCTGTACGCTTGTCTATGCTATTAAAGGTTTCAGCCGCTCATCTAGGTTTCCTCCTTGTTCAGTCAGCCTTTGTAATAATACGCTTGTCTATGCTATTAAAGGTGAGAGGATAATAATTTGGGTGCTAATGGTTAAACTTGAATGAGCAGTTGACCTGCCAGACTGCTTTCGTAATCGAAAGGACATTTGTGCCTTCCACGTAGTTTCTGTTCTCTTCTCTTATTTGGAAGGTGTCAATAGTACATTGGCCTCTTTCATCGGAATTCTGGAACTCAACAGCATGCATCTCACGCTCAGAATTAATTACTCAAGATTTGCAGGGAAACAAACTTTGTTAGGTTGAGATAAATTCATTTGAAAGGGCCTTTTAATTACTCAAGAACGGAACCATCCCATTCTTGTGTTCGGTTAGACAAAAAAATTGTCACGGAACCGTTTCATTCTTGTGTTCGGTTTTGGAATGGGGAAGAATGGAATGGAATGGGATGAGAATGGAATTATTCATAAACTCGATTAATTATTCCTAATCTTGGTTAATTATTCCTAATCTTGATTAATTAGTGGTACTTGATTAATTAGAGACAAACACTGTGCAATTCCACTTCGTCCGGCCGAATCGGCCGGACCGGTCCGTTCTGCATATTGGAGGAATATTCCCTCTAATGAACCAGTGCGTTCCATTCCATTCCAAAACCGAACGCGAGAATCGTGTCTAGGAACGGAACCGTTCCATTCCATTTCCGTTCATACTGGGAAAAACACCAAAGCTGCTGAGAGGAGTACAGAACACAACAGTGCCACCAGAGTCTGGTCCCCCCGGTATAAATTGTGTCCATATAAATGATGTAGTTCTGTTTCCGGACCCGTAGCCTCACATGTTTAGGGAGTAGTACATGCTAGTATTATTGTTCTTCTCCTCTAGCACAGCATACTATGCTTCCGTAATTCTCATTTGCAACCAACATCAAAGACCAACTATAGGCAAGTACAGAGCGCCTGTAGATCTCGGGGTGGTATTCAAGTTTCAGCAGGTCCTTGTCATGGCACAAGGCTAATCAATCCTTCTTGAGCTCTCCTACCGAATCAATCACAAGTCTCAAGCCATTGTCCCAAATATTTGCGTAATAATTCAGGTCGTGATCAATCATTTTCCCTTGTAAAGAGGCACTTGAAACACAAGATAATCCCTGTTCATAAGGACCATGGGGAGATGGAAACACAAGTACCTACACGACGTATCTTATCATGCTGGTGCTGGTGACCACCAAAACAAAACAACGAGATGAAATGTCATTACCAAAAAGACACACATTTTCTCGCACCAAAAAATCAAAGCTGGATGGTTGTAACGCAAGCCTTGAATTGCCGACAATGCACATATCATCATTCACTTTGCGCTGCCATCCACCCATCGCACAACACACACACTCAAAACCAACACAGAGGTCTTCTTTCTCTTTGATCAGTTCCTCTGACACACAACAGTCCACTCTCACATGCGCCTGCCTTCTGGCCAAAGTCCAACAACTTAAAAAAAAAAGTCCAACAACTTGACACCACCACCGCGGGAAATCAGGAAAAAAAAGGCACATAGCTTTGGCAGAAGGCCATGGAAGCAAGCAGCAGCAGCAGCACAAACAAGATCGCCCCCCAAAAAAAGCCGCAAGAACACTTAAGAAAGTGGGTTTAGGGCAAACCAGAGGAGACGGCCCCACCCAATCAAGACAGAAAGCTAGCACAGAAACTCTGAAACCCTCCTGTAATGACCCCTCCTAATTGTACTTTTGCAACACCAAGTGACAAACCCCCATGCTTAAGTACATTCCCAGCAAAGGGACCCTCTCCCTCACCCCAACGCATGCACAGCACAATGCCCCTGCCAAAGGGAATCCAACAAGCCCGAAAGGCGAGGTCAAAAAAGCATGGAGTGCCCCTAGGCCAAGAAGAGGCGCATTGGCAATGGCAGCGGCGTTGCATCGCATCAAGAAATGCCACTGCAAGCCTGCAACTGCGTACACAGGCACGCATGCGCTTGCATACAAATGGAAAAGGGAGCAAGAAGCATTTGGCTCTTGATCATGCTAACCTAGTAATAATCATGTCATTTTATCCAAGAGAGCAATGAGCTAGAGGAAGAAATGCATGCCTCGGATTACTGGTCTCTACTCCCACCTAAGTGACTGCCGATACGCGAGTTAACACTGAACAACAAGGAGGTTACTGGAATTACACGGGATAACAAAAAAAGAGGCTAAAAAAGGCTAATGACTAATGCGTCCTCATCGATCTTCCCCTCTCGCATTGTGCTTGCTGCTGCTACTCGCTCATGGATCATGCTGCTGCTGCTGCTGATGGTGGTGGTGGTTGTGCTGTGCTGGGTGAGCGGGGTGGTGGTGGTGGTGGGGAGGAGGCGGGTCGTGGTGCAGTGGCTGCGAGGGCGGTACCGGGGTCTTGGCGAGGTGCTTGTTGTTGTGCATCCACACCTTGAGGACCCGGCGGGGCACGCCGACCTGGGCGCAGAAGGCGTCCACGGCGTCGCTGTCGGGCTTCTGGATGCGCCACCCCACGCGGTGCGCGAAGTCCATCATGCGCTCCTTCTGCTCCGGCGTGAACTTGGTCCGGAACCGCTTCTTGCCCGGCGCCGGCGGCGCGGAGGCCGACCCGACGACCACCTGTGCGTGTGGCGGATGAGGAGGCGGTGGTGGTGGTGGCGGGCGCAGCTCCTCGCTGGAGGACTCGGCGAGCGCCGCGGGGGCGGACATCGGGGTCGCCGGGATGACGGACGGGCGCTTCTGCATGTGCGGCGGGGCGAGGAGGAGCGGCATGAGCCGGGAGTTGGCGCCGGGGGTCGCCGCCGAGGGGGACACCACGGCGGAGGCGGGGGACGGCGAGGGCGAGGCGACCACCACCAGCTCGCGGCGGTGGAAGCTGCGGTGGCAGCCGCACGCGGCGCAGAGCAGAGCGGCGTTCCCGTCGCCTGGGGACGGCATGAACTCGCCGCAGCCGTCGAGCACGTGCGCGCCCATCCGCGCGGCGTGGTTCCGCAGGCACTCCCTGTACCTCCAGGGCAACGCCTCCGGCGCGGCTGGCCCCGGGGGGGCGCCACCGGTGACGAGGCCGAGCGTAGGCGGCGCCGGGGGAGTCGGCATGGTGCTGCCACCGCCAGAAACGCCATTCCTTGCCGGTTCTTGGTGTCGATGGTGTTGCTGCTGCTGCTGGCGCTCGGGCTCGCGTGGTGGTGCCTCGACCGTTCGCTCCCTCTCCTTCTCCACCCTTCTCCGGTGGGCGTGCTGCTGGAGGGGGTGGGGAAGAGGCGAGAGGAAGCCGGGCGGCGAGGAGACGAGGGAGGAGTTGGGAGGCAGGAGGGGCCTCGAGAACGCGGCGATATCTGCCAAGGAGATCGGGGTCGAAGCAGCAGCCGCCACGGCAGCAGACGAGCCAAGATGAACTTGGGCGGCGTGCAGATGCTGTTGCTGCTGGTGCGGCGGCGCGCCCGTGGGCGGTGCCGGTGCGTAGTGGTGAAGGTGATGATGATGACGGCCTCTCATCTCCCCCTCGTCCTCTTCTTCTTCCTCCTCGTCGTCTTCCTCCTCTTCCTCCACGTGCGCCGATCTCTTGTACTCCATGGATGACTCCGGCTAGGTCTTGCCGGAGCCTATGCTCCTCTTTGCTGTGTATCCTTCTTCTTTTTGGGGGCGGTGGGGTTGTTGTGTTGTGCTTCAAAGCTGTAAACTTATAGTTCTAGCTAGGTTTGTGGTGGACTCGTTTGTGGTGGTGGTAGAGGTAGGAGGAGGAGGGGGGTGTTGGCCTCAAGGGGGAAAGAGGTCAAGGAGGGGCTCTCTTAACACAGGAAGAATACACGTTGAGTGACGTTATTAAACCCAACTATGATCAGGGGCAATAACCATATGGCATCCATAAAGTGGGGAATGTCTCCTTGGGAGAGAGCTAGCTATTCCTATGTAGGCCGTCTTATCTATCTATCCCTCCCCCTCCGTCTACGCGTCTCAAAAGGAACAAGGCCAAGCAGAGAGGAGAAAGCGAGGTGACGGGAGAGAGAGTGGTAGTGTAGCTGTGGGAGGGAGTGGGGTTTGAAGGAGTCTACGGGCAGTACTTCCGAGGGCTGTGAAGGTGATTTGAAGTGGAAGAAAGAGGGAGCCCATGCCCACCGACAGGCCCATGTTTTCACCCCCTCCTCCGACGACGAAGCTCCATCGCCATTGTTGCCGTTGCCATTTGCTCCTAGCTTGGCTTCCTTAGAGCATCTCCAACCGGAGTTGTCAAATTTGGCACCCAAAGTGTCCGCGGACAGCGACCGGACAGACCCCAAAAAAGGTGTCATACAACCATGCCCCTCATATGGCCATATCCACATCCTCAAAACCATACTAGCCATGCAACGTAAATAAAGAACGTAGATCGGAGCTCAAATGTAGTACGGATTGCATAAGATTAGTTCGATCGGAGCTCATAGTTTGGATTACATACATAGTTGGGCTAAACTATATAGACAAATTGTAGCAAAAGTAGGCAAACCGGCGGCGCCGCCATCCTCTCTGTCCGCCGGTCCCTTCGCCTCCATCGGCGGCGCTCACTGCCTTGACGCCGGCCCCTCCCCCTTGTCATCAGCGTAAGGGCGGTGGCGGCGCAGCAGCTCGAAGGCCGCGTACGAGTCGGCGTTGGAGGAGGCGGAGCTGTTGGAGCGAGCGGCGAGGACGGCGCGGGTCTGCTCGTCGGCGAGCCTGGCCGCGCGGTCGCTCTTCGCCGCCTCCTTCTTCGACTCGACGATGGCGGCGTCGAGCATCGCCTTGTTCTTGCGGCGGAGGCGCCTGGCGTCCGTCTCAGCGGTGGTGTATGACCGCTCCAAGACGGTCAACGGCACCGGCTCCTTGGCCGCGGCGCGCAATGCCCGCTCGATCCGCCGCAGCGGGGTCCGCCTTGCGAAGCTGCCAGTAGGCCTTCCCCTCCGTCTCCGGCGTGCGCATCCGCTTCAAAAACGGCGGGGTCTTCGGAAGAAGGCGCTATCCGCCGGCCCCGTCCGGCAGAATCTTCCACCCAGGTGGAGCTTGGACCGGGGGGCCGCGAGGAGGCGGAGATGGGGAGGCGCAGATCTTACCGGAGCGGAGCACGGTGGAGGAGCCGATGACGCCGCCACCGATCCTGCCGGCATTGCACGGCGCCGCACCGGCGCAAGCTCGGACCAGCGGCTGCATTGGCCTCCGCTTGGCGGCGCCGCCACGCTGGATCTGCCGCCGACCTCCTTCAAAGATTGCTCGATGGCGATGCGGAAGGCCTCCTCCTCCGCGTAAACGGGTTCCGGTGGCGCCGCCGCGTCGGAAACCTCGTCCTCCGGCTCCGAGCCCTAGTCGATGGATGAGGAAGACATTGCGCCGGCCGCTCGAGCGGAGAAGGCGAGGTGGCGGGGTAGGGAGTGGAGTGAAGTAGGGTTACGGCCGGTGGGGTATTTGTGGGGACGGAGCTGCCACGCGGCGACGGCCGGCCGTTCAGCGGCGACGGTCAGCCTCCCGTAGTCGGTCCGCTTTGTCAGCGAGTAAGGGGCGCACGCGTCCGGACGCGTCCGGGCCGCCCCAAACCCGCCCCAGATATGGGCTGGGTTTGGAGTGTGCCGGACCGACCGAACGTTTGGGCTGACTATGGGAACCGTCGTTGGGTAGTGGTTTGATCCCCAAATGCCGTCCGGGCTGTTCGCCCTGACGTTTGGGCTGGCTTTCGGGGCTCCTTGGAGATGCTCTTGACTGCGCCCGCTCCGCTCCAATTCTGTGTGCGCAGACAGTGACCTACCTCACGCACACCGCAATAACTGAGCACTGCCGTGGCGGTATTCGCGTCGCCACCATTGACCCCCAAGTACAACCTTGTCTCCTCCTCTCTCCATGGATCTTAATTTAAGCCTGCCTGCCTAGCTCTCGCGTTGCCTCGTGCCTCTGGCTGTGCTGTGCCTGTGTTGCATTTACGCTCGTACTACCGTGAAGCCGCGGTAGAAACGTGAGTACGAAAAACTACACATTTGTACGTATATACTGTACCTCGCAGCTAGCATCGATTGCTCGATCGCAGGTGTAGGAAGTACGCGCGCGGTACGGGGTACGGGGATACGCTAGTGTGACATCTGGATTCTGGAGTAGTCGGGCATACTTGATGATACAGCTGAGTGCTTTGAATGTGCAAACTTAACCAACATTATGGAAGGACAATAGGCGAATTGTTCAAACGTATCCCCAAGAGGATCGACATGCATGTGTCTACAACACAACAGCAACAGGGTTATGGTTGGTTACTGCTGCTTGCCCGTAGTCGAATTTACCATGTGGCTCCCAGTGCAAAATTCCAATTTTTACCGTTTGAGTTTTGGGTCATTTTGACCAGTAAGGGTGTGTTTGGTAGGTTGTATCACCCTATCACAACTTTCTCAGTCCATACATGGTGAAGTGGGCCGGGTTGGGATGAGATTTTTTCTGTGTTTGGTGCCCCGTATGACCTGGGCCAGGTTAGGATGAGATGTTGTTTGGTTGTCCCGGTTCCACCGAGCCATGCTGAGAGTAGTGTCTAGTAATAGAAATTACAAACAGGTACGAAATCTTACACAAAAGACCTCAAACAAAAATAAAAAAAAGCAATCAGGTCCGGAAAAAATCCCAATCATAACATCTCCGGCAGCTGTGGCTGTCGCCGGCGGCTGAGCTCGCCTCCGCGGCGGGCGCCAGGTCTCCGGTGGCTGGGGTCGTCGCCGGCGGGTCGGCTAGCGTCCGCGGTGGCGGTACGCGGCGGCGGCGGGGGTAGGTGGGCGCGCGCGGTGAAGCTCCGCTCGGCGGCGTCCGAGCGGCGGCGGTAGGAGGCGGGGACGCGGGGGTGGCGCGACGAGGCGGCGGCGTCGGCGTCGAGGCGGCGGCGGAGGTAGGCGGGCGCGCGGGGCCGGCGGCGTCCGCTCGCGGGTGCCTGCTCGGTGGAGGAACGGCGGCCGCGCCATGCGAAGCTCCGCTGCTCCAATGCTACGCGGGGGGCAAGTGAACAGTGCGCGGCACGGGGTGGGTGGCCGAGACGCGAACGCGGTGCAGAACAGTGTTTTGCGGGTATGAGTCCAGCCTGGGCGAGCAGAGAAGCTCGATTCCCACTTCCCAACCCGGCACTGCCCGGAGGCCTTTTCCGTATGAGGCCGGCACTGCCCAGTCGACCCGACCCGAGCTACCAAACAAGAAATAAGCAGCTCAGCCAGGTTGAGATGGGAATGTGTGAGTTCACCCGGGCTACCAAACACACCCTGAGTGTCCGGGTAACTAGTGTAACCGGATGTGCATGGTCCTTGGTACGCAAAATTCTAAGGGCTTTTTTGGATTGCAGGATTTAAAAAATGTAGGAATAGGAAAAACGCAGGATTGAGATATCATGTGAAGTGGATTTCCACAGGATTGTGAAACGCAGGAATTTATAGCAGCTGCCTTTCGATGGTGCACAGGAATTGAACACAGGAATTTTGGAGGATTGATGAGAGAGAGTAGAGAGAGATAGAGCGAAACTGCATTGGACTTCACGTAGGAAAATTAAAATGAGGTTTGAGCTCATATTGAGAATCCTATAGAATTGGGGGCATAGGAATAGATTCCATAGGAATTTAATGGCCCAATCCGCTTCGAAAGGAAAAAAAATCCATAGGATTCAAACCCTCCAAAATTCTTACAAAAATCCTACAATCCAAACAGGGCCTAAACCGGTAGACAAAACCATGGTTCGGAAGTACAGGCGTCTTCGTTTGCACGGGACGGAACTTTTACTTCCCTTGACCCTTGCGTAATTTTTTTTTGAAACAAAGGAAAAAAACTTTGCCTTTTATATATTGATAAAAAAAGAGCAAACAGTGGAGGTCTAGGCCAAAATAAAAAAGAAGAAGATACAAAACCGGCCGGAGTAAAACTCAGCCAGTCCAAACTTTTACTCGGCCCTCGACATGGTCCAGAACATGCTGGACAGGGCAGCAGAGCTAGGCGTAAGCCTCCTACTCAGTTGAAGGTGTGATCTCCACACCCTCTGGACCAGCCAGGCCCAAGAGGGCGTCATCAACGGCCGCAAGGCTCGGCATGTTGAGCTTCAAAACAAGATTGATCGTCTTCATGGACGAGTCAGGCATCTGCGTCCTGAAGCTACCCACAAATTGCTTGCGAGCCTGCTCCAAGGGGACATCCTCTGCCATTTCATTTCCCGTCTTTTTGTTCATCATGCGAACAGCTTTATCAATGGCCGACATCTTCGGTTTGGCGTCTAGCCGGGCACTGCGGCGAATTTCCGATGTTGGTTCAACACGGGCCATAGCCGGTGTCCGAGGTGCAGGACATGGAAGCATGGGCACAGACGGCTTGGTGAAGAGGTCTTGGACCGAGGCCAGCAACGGGGCCACAACGTCTCCTTCCGTGCTCCCCCTCCACCCCCGCCAAGGGCCGACGAGGGAGGCAGGAGATCACCCAACAAGGCAGCTTTGGCGTCCTCTTCGGAATCGGCATCCCGTTACAGCTCGAGTCTTCGTCCTCTTCTTAATCAGCATTCGCGACAGCACCGAGTCTTCATTGCCGATAGCGAAATCGACGGCAAAGGCGTCATCAGCGTATGGCTACGTCGGCGCCACCCTAGAATTGAAGGAATGCTGCAGCTCCCCAACCGGATAATTTTTTTTAAGGATACATCCTGGTAGATGTATCTGTTTCATAAAAGGAGAGGCCGACGGCCGATACAATGCATTTCGGCATGCAACACTAATCCGAAGACTAGCAACCACACACTACAAACACGACGCAAAGAGGGCCTCGCCCCAAACCGAACAGCAAAGCCGCGTCTCGACCATCGCCGGACACCTCCAAAAGACCAACGTTTTCAACTGAACTTCTCTCGTCGACGCACCAACCACCTTTGAGTGTCTCACAAAACTCTGTACTATACGTACACAGATCCGCGGAGAGTGCAGGTGCGCAGACGTACGTACATGAAACTGTTACCGACCGGGCAGCCGGGGCTGCTGCAAGATACTCTAGAAGTACGTAGATACGCGTCGACCCGCTTTGCACTATACATCGATTCCGCGGCGCGGAGACAGCAGCAAAGCTGACAACATTCCAAATACCATTAGTCATAAGCTGAAAATAATTGGCATAAATAGTTACACCGTATATGGTCGGGTTTTGGGATAAGCTAACATCCATGGAGAGAGGACAAATGACTCCCGAGTTATAGGGAACCCTTTGTTTTCGAAAATCATGTTTTAAAGTTACAAAGAAATCTGGAAAAAACATAGGTGTAGATATTGTTGTATTTTACTAACGTCTAAAATATTAACTAGAAATACGTGTATTTTGCGATGTGAGAAAAAGAAAAATCTAAAATTGTAAATAGTGAACAGTGCAAAATTTGAACTCTTAAGAGTCTGTCAGATTTTGGTATTTTAGCGCAACCCAGAAGATGAGTTATTTTGAGTTCATATTTTGCACTTTGGTAGAATACAACACTGCATACACTCAGGATTTTTTTCAGATTATTTTGAAGCTTGAAAATATGATTTTCAAAATTTCAAAAATAAAGAGCTCCATGGAGCTCGGCTTCCATTTGCACTTTCTGAACATCCATGCTACTCTCGGTGAAATAGTCAAATGTAGCAGAAAATCTTAGAGGATACTATTTTTATTGCTTGTGGGACGGAACGCAAACTTAGCAAACACATCTGGATGGAATTTGTATCAAAATGGTCAATATTCCATTTGATCAATAAGTACAACATTGTCACATTCAGATATTCCAATTAAAAAACAACTTTGAAAAATAAAAATCACGTTACAAATTAAGATTTTCACGCGGTGTATGCGCATCGACGTCTTATTGACCAAAGATAAAATTCTCAAACGGAATTATCAAGCGAGCTCTAAGTTATGGTCATGATGAATCACCATCTTTTTTACTGTCATTTTGCTAGAACCATGCGGCGTATAGACCAGGTGGCATCTAACTTAATCACATCAACGATTCGATGCTAATATGTTTGGTAATTGATTGAGAGGCTATAAATAAGTTGCATGCTTGATCCTATTTGGATAGACCAGGTGGCATCTAACTTAATCACATCAACGATTCGATCCTAATATGTTTGGTAATTGATTGAGAGGCTATAAATAAGCTGCATGCTTGATCCTATTTGGAAGACCTTCCCTACATTGGTACTCTAGCTTAGAGGATCTCCACTCACGGCGAAAATAGGGCCACCAATAACTTTATTGGGCGCGCCAAATTTCTCGCCCAGTCGCGGTGCCAATAGTGACGTTACGTCCGGCGCGGCCCAATATCTTGTCCGGCGCGGCCGACCCACGCCCTCCCCGTTGAGAGTCGTTTGGGCGCGCCGGACGAAACTTTGCGCGGTGCCAAGTTTGGCTCCGACGGGCGGGCCAGCACTGTCATTGACACACCTAAAACCTCAAAACCCCACTTTCCCCTCCCCAATTTAATTTCTCCCACCACGCCGCCCTCTCCCTCCCGCCTCGTAGACATGGCGCCGCCGCGCGCACCCAAATATACCAAGGCGACCAAGGCGAAGGCACCGGGGACTCGGTGTTCGCCGGCGCAAGGCTCGCCCGCCCACGCCGTGGCCGGAGGGCATGTCGGATGAAGATTGGCAGTAGGACGTCCTACGGTGTCGGATAACATGGAGGGCCGCACGGCGCAGCATGTTAAGGAGCTGATGAGGAACCAGGCGAACATGACGGCGAAGAACCTCGCCGCCTTAAAAAGGTCTTTTGCGTTGGGAGGGAGCCACGAGAGCGGCACGCCGGTCCGTTTGAAGAGCGTCAGCTCGCCGTTGCAATCAGCGTACTCCGGCGAAGGGTGCTGGCGCTACGCCCCGTTCCAGGTTCTCCCTCTCCCCCAACACCAGGTTCTCCCCGGAGTTCGGCGACAATAATGCATGCGCACGACGGCTTCAACCCGAACACCATCTTATCCTCGGCCAAGACCGTCCACGGCATTGGTGTTGATCTCAACGCGTCGTACGAGGGCTCGCCTCTCATGTGAATGGGGCCCGGCGTACCCACCGTCGATTCAAAGCTCCTAGCCGGCCGCAGTTTGCCGTTCGGCGCTGGCGCGTCCAACATGGTCGACGAAACGCGCTCCAACGTGCTCGACGCCGATCAGGTTTGAGATTGTCCCCAGCGTTGTGTTTTGTATGCGCATATGGACTGCCGTTAATCGCCGGCGCTAGCGATGTGTCTTTTGTGCTAGGCTCACGACGATATCATGCACAACATGATCCACGACAGCGTCCCCATGACGGGGTACGAAGATGAAGAGGAGGCGCCGATCGGCGACGAGGGGGGAGAAAACGATGATCAGTAGGAATACTACGAAACTGACAATGAAGAAGGCGAGGAGGGTGTGATCGCCGAGGATGGCAGCGTCGTACGTGAAGAAGAAGAAGAATGGGAACCGGGGCAGTTGGATGACAAAGGAGGACGAGTGCTTGGCGGAATCATGGAAGGCCGTGAGTGGGAACTTGATCACCGGCGCCAGCCAAACAACCATGACCTAGTGGACGAGAATCGAGACCGAGTTCAAAGAGCGCCGGTTCACCAAGAACTACTACCTCGTGCACATGGATCGCGACAAATGTGCCATCGAGCATAGGTGGCGTCACATACAAAAGGTCGTTAACAAGTTTCACGGATTTCTCGAGAACATTCACGGTCGGCCCGAGAGTGGGAAGACACAAAGCGTCCAAGTAAGTTCATGCCGGTGTCGTCTTTATGTGCATATGGATGAACCTCGATCGCCGGCTTTGTGTTTTGCTAGCTCGTCGACGCGCTCGTCTTCTACCGGGACTAAAGCAATGACTTCAACTTGATGCATTGATTCAAGTTGCTTCAAAATTGCGAGTAATGGAAGGCGCATCGGCAGTCGCTCAACACAAGTCGTCGTGGCGACCTCAACGTCGATGCACCGAACTCGGAGGGACGACCGGTCAAGAACAAGAAAGCAAAGGCAGCCATGTCGACCGTGGCGGAGAGGGTCCAGTCATCCATCGACAAGGTCCTTGTCGATGTCTACTCCAATTCCAGCTTGAGCTGCGCCGAGAATGACGCAAGGTGGATGGCCTTGATGGAGAAGACCGACATCAAGCTCGAGCTCGAGAAGAAGAAGGTCGACGTGAAGAAAAGAATCCACAATTTAATGATCTTGACCGCCGACGTGTCGACCATGGACGCACTGGCGAAGGCGGCGCACGACATGTTCCGTTTGGCCATCGCCCAAGAACTGGGGCTTGCCCCGGCGACCCCCACGACGAGCACTGGCGACAACGGCGACACCCACGACGTTTGAGTATGCATGGCCGAGGCAGCGTTTGTTTGATTGCGCGTGCCCAGACTTCGCGGCATTTTTTGGTGGCCCGAGACTTTGAATTCGTGGTCTAGACTTTACATTTGTGACCAAGAACTTTAATTATGGCCGAGATGTTTGATGTGTCAGTTGAAATTCAAGTAGAGACGAACAAAATCACAAATCTCATTATTTAGTTTGTGAACTGTGTTGCCATGTTCATTTATATTTCATAACCTAACGTGGCAAAATAGCCCAGAAAACAAGTAAAAATTGACGAAATAAACGGCAATAAAATGACTAGCCGGATAAGCTATATCAATCGAATGCAGATATTTTAACGATTAAACTAGCTAGTGCTTTGCACGACCGTATATAGGGGAAACGGTCACCCGAGGGGAGGAGAGATTGACAGCCTCGGGAACTGGGACGCGTGGGGCCGGGCCCTTTGGTAAACACACTCTAATTCGGGTGTACACCGTGGTCTGCCACTAACACTCCACACCGATGCCATTGCCATGGCTCTCTTGACTCTTCTCTGCTCTTCTCCTTGGGTGAAAATGCAATGATGCCGTGAGCGAGCGAAGAACACCGGCTGCCGCTGGGTACCGAGTGCGAGTGGTGCACTAGGCTAGCACTACGGCGAGCGGGAACTCGTGAGCTAGGGGGAAATCCTGTGTTGGCAGCTGCTGGTGTTTCTCACGCATCGACATGCGTGCTGTGCTCAACAGCTGGCCTCCAACCAGGACTTGGCTCCTGTACGCTGCCCGGCTCCCCTCTCCCTCTCTCCGCCATTTGCTACGGCTACCTCGGCAGAGCCACGAGGGCAGGGCCGTTGAAGTATGAACGCATACGTCATGTATAATCCACATCTTCCAGAGCTTTGTTGTATTCTCTTTTCTTCAGAATTGTTGTAAAATGTACCCATCGATGTTAAATTAATGCAGCTTCGGGGTCCTTCGCGACCCCTGTTTCCCGTTCGAAAACATAAAAATATAATCCACATTATAGCATTATTATCTCGAATTTTGGATAAAATTATGACGTATAGAAGTTTTTTTTGCGGGTATGACGTATATAAGTTTAATATGAACCCACACGATGTTTGGATCTCCATCCAATCAGGGCCGGCTCTAACATTTTAGGGCGCCGGGGCGAACTCTATAAATAGGCTCCTAATCAACGGACCTTTAGCTTTTTTTTACTATGTCTTTTATGTGTTTCTGCTGGTGTGCACCAATATCTGTACGCCACCAGCAATAATCTAGCCAGTTTATAAAAGTAGTACCAGTAGCGTGTATCTAGGATTGCACACCACTAGTATATATGTCCTAGTTTTTTTTTAGGGTTGTATATATGTCCCAGTTATGGGCCCCAAATTTGGCTAGGCCCCAGGTCGTCGCCCCTCTTGCCCTGGGCCAGAGTCGGCCCTGCATCCAATTATATGATAGACTAGCTAAATGCTCGTGCGTTGCCACGGAGCAACGCAATTTATTTTTGACGGTGTTACCCATGATAAATCTCAAATTAATTGTGAATGTCATTTCAAACATCTCATCGAGAATTTGTAATTTTTGTAATCCTTCGCCACTAAAAAACTATTGCGTTGCACACGATAGCAGCGTCGCACGCACGGATATGTACGCTTCTCCTACGTTTCCCAGACGGGTTACTGGTGGATGCACTTCATCCACGGCCCCAGCATGTTTCTCCCGTCACGCCTGCCGACGACGTTGTCCGCGACGGCGGCGCGCTCCCACACCAGGCTGTTAGCCTTGAGCCCGCTCCCGATGTTGAGCTGCCACATCGTGTCGCCCTTCTGGACCCGGCCCTTGGCCTCGAGGTACGCGAGCTGGTACCACAGCGACGGCGCCGACTGGTTTCCGAACCGGTGGAACGTCATGAGTGCCGCCTCCATCTCCCTCTCGCCAAGCCTGGGATGTAAATGGTTAGGTATGTGGCGCCACATAATCCCACATAAATGTCTTCCTAGTTTACTTTTTCAGGAAAAAAAACTTTTGATCTGATGACCGAGATAAATGGAACTATATGGCGCCACATACCTAACCATTTACAGCCCCCTTCCCCAGCCGCAGTATCATCGGCTTCCCCGACGACGGCATGCAGAAGTGGTCCGCCGCCGCGCGGAAGTCGGGAGTCGGCGCCGCTGCTGCCGGAGAGCTTGTCTTGCCCTCGCCGCCGCATCAACACGAGTAGCGCGGCCGTGTACCGCACCTTCTGGCGCCACAGCAGGATATGGAGAGGCTGAGCGTGACGAGGTGCGCGCGTAGCAGCTCGCTGACCATGCGACCGACGCCCTGGCCGAGCGTGAAGCCGGTGATGCCCTCGTCATCCTCCTCCCGGTACCCCGCGCGGTAGCTCCGGTCGTTGGCCGTCGTGTTCGTGCGCGTCATGTTGACAAACCTGTACCTCACCGGCGCTGGCGCGCTGCCATGTTGTTCGTCACGAGCGCGACGGAGCATCCGGTGCGGAGTTGCAGTTGGGGAGCCGACGGCGAGCGAGTGCAGCGCAGCGACGCGCTCGTGAGGTCCTCCCGAGGCCTCGATCTAACACAACCTAGCTAGCTATAGGACGCCGCCCTGTTCCCTGAACTCTTGAATGCACGCCTGTACGGGCCGACGCCTCCAGCGCGGCTGCGATGGTGTCTTTTTTCTTCTCTCGGGTGGGCTCGTATTTTTCTTTCGTGTTGATCCGATCCAGACTCCTTTTCCGATCGGCGATTGTTATTTTTTTATCACGTGTGATAACGTACCGATTGTTATTCTTTTGTTGGTCTTTTGACGTACCAACTATCACTTGAAGCCGTATTATATAGTAGAGATAGATCGATGCACCAAATTTGCAAATTTGTTGTAATTGTCAAAGGCAGACTTTATTTCACAAATCCGTTTATTGTTGTTAACAGGAGTCTGAATTGTTTTGGCTCGGTCACTACCCATAGGAGGATGAACACATAGGTAAAACAAAATTCACTATAAGACAGTTTAGTCGTGGAGGCTTCTCTCTTATATTGGAGGCATGCAATTCTGAACTAGTGATTTTCATCACCAATAGAACAGAGAAAATGAACAAACGTGGCAAAGTTTGACTTTGACTAAACCCATGACGCAAAGTAAATAAAAACGGAGGGAGTAGTTCTTGCTATTAAGCTTTTGATGGCTCATTTGATTAAAAAGAATTGCATATATAGAATTTTGGGACGATAGGATCATATAAGAAATTTTCCTGTGTTGGTTGTTTGATTGGTAGGAATTGATCTTATAGGATTTTTTTCCTAAGAATTCATTTGTACAACTTCCCATAGAAAATATATTCTTCACTTTAACCTCTTTGTACAATTCTTTTGATGAAATCAAAGCATACAAAATCCATTGAAATGAGCATGACACTGAAATTCTATGTTTTTCTATTTCTAGGTTTTTCCTAATCTACGAATCAAAGAAGCCCTGATTGAATCCCTGGCGCGGCCTTCTCAAACAAACAGAACTCGAAAAACACAACAAAGTGCCTCCTGTTGAGTAACGCAGTTGTTCAACACTTGCTTCCAATCACCACATACATAGGAGAACAATCATAAGATCAAGAAAGACACCAAATAGGAGAGAAGGCTGAGAGCTCTTTATTATGTTGTCTCGTACTACAAATGTTTGATCAGCTCATGCATGTCTAGCTCTCTCTCTCATTCCTTCTATTTATAGGCACAGTTCAGGTGTATTTTAGGTAGTTTACCCACACAAAATCTCTTCAAGTTTTTCTTGGCCAACAAGGAGTACGGCTCCTTGGCATCCAAGGAAGCTAGCAAGTTTATCAAGTTTCCCTTGGTCAATAAGGAGTACGGCTCCTTGACATCCATGGTTGGTCTCGAAAGATAATGATCAGATATTTCGTAACACCTCTCTCTTTTGTGTTATTACTAAATTTCTTTTGGCCGTGCGTGCAACTTGGCACCTGGACTGCCACGTGGCGACACAGATCTGTGCGTCATTCAAGTGCAGGAGTCCTGATCCGTTGTGTCATCATCCGTTCGATTTGGTCCACAGCCAGGCAGCGGCAGCAATACATGGCTGGACCCGTTTCCTGCTTCTTTGACGGACCATTTGAATTCAGCTCAGAGCAGGCAGCACATGTACGGCCGGAATCAAAAGCAGATGAGAACATGACGTGGATGTAAATAAGCCCAGCAATGACTTTTTTTTCCATTGTTTTAGAATGTCAAGTAAATGCATTAGTTCAGTCATTCCATAAAATTAGCTGAATCGGATATCTAGTGATATATATGTATATGTATGATTCAGCGACAATTAATATTAATTGGAGGGAATAGCTAAGCTGTACCACGCATGATTTGATCGAACTACTTGTACCCATTGGCCAGCATGCGTCACTAGTAGAAACAGAGGTATTGGTGCGCCCCTTTAGTACCGGTTGCCACTAAAACCGGTACTAAAGGGGGCATTAACACCGGTTGGGCTTGGGCGCCAGCTAGGGCCCCGCGGCGAGGACCTTTAGTACCGGTTGGTATGAACAACCGGTACTAAAGGAAACCTTTTAGTACCGGTTTCTAATACCAACCGGTACTAAAAGGGTTCAGCCCCGCAGGCCACGGTCAGTGGCCCCACGGCAGGCCCTTTAGTACCGGTTGGTATATAAAACCGGTATTAAAGGTCCTGCCTATATCTTCCACCCCGGCCGAGCCAGCTCCATTTTGGAGAAACTCGACCCCAACCCCATTTTTCCTCTCTCCCAAGCCCTCCCAAGCTCTAGGTCACCCATTTTTTCTCCAACATTTGTCAAGATTGGTGGCACCCTATACAAGGGTTAGCAACTTCTTCATCTTCTCTTCCGGCTTTTCAAGTTTAGCTCATTTTCGTGCAAGTTTAGCAAGTTTGATTTTGGTTGTGCTTGCAAGGTGTTTGATGAAATGACTAAATTAGGGATTTCATTTGTTTTATATGCATTTTGAGCTCGAATTGAAATATAATTTATGGTTTTATATAGTGTCGTCCCGTCCCCTGATTTCG
The DNA here is from genome assembly GCA_947311845.1 of Poa pratensis. Lineage (NCBI taxonomy): Eukaryota > Viridiplantae > Streptophyta > Magnoliopsida > Poales > Poaceae > Poa > Poa pratensis. The sequence continues at coordinate 23,573,795 of CAMZMU010000119.1, read as the reverse complement.
TGAGAACTATGTATTACATTTGGGCACTACTCTACTTTGATTTTAATGTGATGAACTTGTATAAATTAATTTGGTCACGTATCTCTATTCATTATTTAGCTGGTGTAATGGTTTTTGATATATTTATGTAATGTAGATGAGCCGAGAATGGATGTACAGTGATCGACGCTGTCCCGAGTTCATTGATGGCATGATTCGTTTTCTCGATGTGGTTAAGTTAAACAAGCTGAAGAATGGTTTTATGATTTGTCCATGTGATGAATGTCGGAATAACAGGAATTACCCGAGCGTAAGAACCATACACTCCCACTTGTTGCGACAAGGCTTCATGCCCAATTATTTTTGTTGGACCAAGCACGGAGAAAGAGGGGTTATAATGGAAAACCCTGAAGAAGAGGATGATGACAACTATCCCGTGTTCTCTGATGAACACGGTGATACTACAATGGGGGAAGAGCATGAGGTCATTGTTGATCAGTCCGACGATGATGATCTTCGTCAGGTCATTCGTGATGAACAGATGAACTGCGTAACTGAAAACGAGTGGTCGAAGCTGGAGCGCATGTTAGAGGATCACAAAAAACCGTTGTACCCAAATTGTGAAGATGACCAGAAAAAGCTAGGTACCACCCTGGAATTGCTGCAGTGGAAGGCAAAGAATGGAATATCTGACAAGGCATTTCAAGAGTTGCTACAAATATTTAAGAAGAATCTTCCGAGGAATAATGAAATGCCCCACAGCACGTACGAAGCAAAGAAGATTGTCTGCCCTCTAGGATTAGAGGTGCAGAAGATACATGCATGCATCAATGACTGCATCCTCTACCGCGGTGAGAAGTACGAGAATTTGAATGCATGCCCGATATGCGGTGCATTGCGGTATAAGATCGCGCGAGATGACCCAGGTGATATTGAGGGCGAGCCGAGCCCCAGGAAGAGGGTTCCCGCGAAGGTGATGTGGTATGCTCCTATAATACCACGGTTGAAACGTTTGTTCCGAAACAAAGAGCATGCCAAGTTGTTGCGATGGCACAAAGAAGACCGTAAGGAAGACGAGATGCTCAGACACCCCGCTGATGGGTCTCAGTGGAGAAAAATCGACAGTGCGTTTGGTGATTTTGCAGCTGACGCAAGGAACTTAAGGTTTGGTCTAAGTACAGATGGCTTGAATCCGTTTGGGGAGCAGAGCAGCAGTCATAGCACCTGGCCCGTGACTCTATGTATCTATAACCTTCCCCCTTGGTTGTGCATGAAGCAAAAGTATATTATGATGCCAGTGCTTATCCAAGGACCGAAACAACCCGGCAACGACATTGATGTGTATCTGAGGCCATTAGTTGACGAACTTTTACAGTTGTGGTCTGACGAAGGTGTACGTGTGTGGGATGAGTACAAACAAGAGGAATTTCCCCTACGAGCGTTGCTGTTTGTAACCATCAATGATTGGCCTGCTCTTAGTAACATTTCAGGACAGTCGAACAAGGGATACAAGGCATGCACGCACTGTTTAGATAAGACTGACAGTGCATATATAGGTAAGAAGATTGTGTACATGGGGCATCGTCAGTTTCTTCCAACCGGGCATCACGTAAGAAACGGAGGCAAGCACTTCAAAGGTTTGGCAGATATCCGGACGAAGCCTACACGCCGTGATGGTGATGTTGTATATGGCATGGTCAAGGATTTGGAAGTAATATTTGGAAAGGGTCCTGGCAGTCTAAATGTTCCGAAAGACGCAAACAAGCGCGTACCCTTGTGGAAAAAGAAATCTATATTTTGGGATTTACCCTATTGGGAAATCCTAGAGGTTCGCTCTGCAATCGACGTGATGCACGTGACGAAAAATCTTTGCGTGAACCTGCTAAACTTCTTAGGCGTGTATGGGAAGACGAAAGATACAGCGGATGCACGGCAGGACCAGCAAAGTTCGCACCACGGAAGAGACAACCTGAATTCAGAGAAGTATGAAGGTACTTCCAGCTACGCTCTTACCAAAGAAGAGAAGGAGATCTTTTTTCAAGTCCTGAGCAGTATCAAGGTCCCGTCTGGCTACTCGTCGAATATAAAGGGAATAATAAACATGGCAGAGAAAAAGTTCCAAAACCTGAAGTCTCATGACTGCCACGTGATTATGACACAATTACTTCCTGTTGCATTGAGGGGGCTTCTACCGGAAAACGTTCGAGTACCCATTGTCAAGCTATGTGCATTCCTGAATGCAATTTCTCAGAAGGTAATTGATCCAGCAACTCTACCAAGTTTACAGACGGGTGTGGTCCAATGTCTTGTCAGCTTTGAGTTGGTCTTTCCACCGGCCTTCTTCAATATTATGACGCACCTCATAATTCACCTAGTCGAAGAGATTTCCATTCTCGGTCCTGTATTTCTACACAACATGTTCCCCTTTGAGAGGTTCATGGGAGTCTTAAAGAAATACGTTCATAACCGTGCTAGGCCAGAAGGAAGCATGTCCAAGGGCTATGGAACAGAGGAGGTCATTGAGTTCTGTGTTGACTTTCTTCCAGATCTTAAGCCCATCGGTGTTCCTCAATCACGCCATGAGGGGAGACTGCGTGGAAAAGGCACGCTAGGAAAGAAAGCAACAAGAAGTATGGACGGGCATTCTTTCACTCAAGCACACTACACAGTTCTACAAAATTCCAGATTGGTGGCTCCGTATATCGTGGAACACATGGATATTTTACGCTCAGAATACCCGGAGAAGACTGACTTCTGGATTAAAGAAAAACACGTGGATACTTTCGGCAGTTGGTTGCGTACACATCTCATTAATGACAACACTGTTGGACAAGAGCTATACTTGTTGGCCAAGACACCATCTTCGACTATATTGACTTTCCAAGGGTACGAGATAAATGGGAATACATTTTACACGGAAACCCAAGACAAAAAGAGCACTAACCATAACAGTGGTGTCCGCTTTGATGCAACAAACGATGATGGAACAAAGGACACATATTATGGTTGCATACAGCAGATATGGGAACTTGACTATGGACCTTATTTTAAGATCCCTTTGTTTCTGTGCAAATGGGTTAACCTGTCATGCGGGGTAGAGATAGACAAGCGGTACGGAATGACTACAGTGGATCTCAAAAATCTTGCGTACAAAACCGAGCCATTCGTCCTAGCCAATGATGTGGCTCAGGTTTTCTATGTGAAGGACATGTCTTCCAGACCGAAAAAAAGAAAAGATAAGCAAGCCGGTACATCATACAATGAGCCAAAGCGCCACATAGTTCTTTCAGGAAAAAGAAACATCGTGGGAGTGGAGGACAAGACAGACATGTCAGAAGATTACAATAAGTTTGCTGAAATTCCGCCCTTCAAAGTGAAAACTGACCCAAGCACCGTGTTGAATGATGAAGATTGTCCATGGCTACGACGCAATCAGAAGAAAGGGACACACAAGAAGAAAAAGTGAACACTAGATAGGGATGTTGTTGCTGATGTGTAATAATGTATTAAACCTTTTATGTAACTATGTCCTGAAAACTCAGAAGAGAGATCTAAACGGTTGCAGGACGTAGCTAGGGAACCCGAATATATGAGTGAGTAACCTGGGAAACAAAACACACGGTTTCTCCTAGCTACAGCCCGACACTGATTCACGGTCGAATGTCGTTGCATTCAGTGTCGGGCATAGCTAGGAAACCCGAATGTTTTGTGTTTGAGCGCCACTTCGATCCAAGCAGAGGTAAGACGTCTCTGATGATCTACAACCGTCCGGCAAGACATCTCTGATGATCTGCAACCGTTTGGAACGGTCGCAGGTCATCAGAGACGTCTTGCCGCTGGTTGCCCAAAGATGCCTCTCCGAGTGACGATGGAATGTTTTGTGTGAGTGAGTGAGTGACGCTGGAATTCCGGGAGGTGGGCTATATATAGGGTCATGTGGCTCACGAAGTGGTCGTGATACTGCTGATCCAACAGCTCACAATTACTCAAAAGAAACACACCTCTGATCCAACGTCTCACGAGCGCTTGAAAGAAACACACGATCCGTGTGCTTCTTTAGTACCGGTTGGTAACACCAACCGGGACTAAAGTCGGGCTCACCCCTGATCCAACGTCTCATAAGCACTTAAAAGAAACACACCTCTGATCCAACGTCTCACGAGCGCTTGAAAGAAACACACGATCCGTGTGCTTCTTTAGTACCGGTTGGTAACACCAACCGGGACTAAAGTCGGGCTCACCCCTGATCCAACGTGCTCGCCTGAAGAGGATTGAATCGGGGCGTCGCCCCCGCCGATATGGCTTTCCTCCGTCTTCAGATCTCGGCGTCCGCGTCGGGTGACTACTGCGGCGACATCACCTGGTGGCAGTAGAGAAAAAAACAAAATAGAAACCAAATAGATATAAAAAACAGAAAACAAAAGAAAGAAAAAAAACTAGAGAAAAAAATACAAAAAACCCATTAGTACCGGTTGTATATTACAACCGGTACTAAAGGGCTGGGCTTCGCGCGCGAATTTTCGCCGCGGCCCAAAACACCCCTTTAACACCGGTTGTAGTCTACAACCGGTACTAAAGACCCTTTAGTACCGGTTGTAAACTACAACCGGTGTTAAAGGTCGTTTGGCTGCAGTTAAGGCAGGGGATCGACAAATCGATCCCCAAATTCGCCTAAGTCCTCTCGACGCCGACGACGCGCGCCTCCTCGCTCCTCGACACCGGCGAAGCCCTGCCGCGCTCCGGCGAAGCTCCGCCGCGCTCCGGCCGGCGTCCGCCGCGCCCCCGCCGTCGCCGCGTCCTTCGTCGCCGTCGCCGCGTCCTCCACGCACGGCCGCGTCCTCCACGTACGCACGGCCGCCCCCGCCGTACGTCGCCGCGTCCATCGACGCGGCCGCGCCACCGCCGTCGCCGCGTCCTCCCTCGACGCCGGCCGCCCCCGCCGTCGCCGCGTCCTCCACGCACGGCCGCGCCCGTGCGCCAACGCCGGCCTGCACCACCGCCGTCGCCGCCTCGCCCGTGGTCCGGCCCTGCTCCACGAGGTATGTTTTTTTTATTACTGTTTTTTTTCTTACTTTTTTGTATTACTGTTTAAAAATGTAGGAACTTTTTTGTATTACTGTTTAATAAAATGTAGCAATTTTTTTGTTATTACTGTTTTTAGTTAAGTTTTAAATTTTGTTTAGCATTTTTAGAAATTTGTAGCAATTTTGTAGATAGCAAAATATAGATAGCATTTTTTGTAATTTAATACTTTTGTAGTTTTGTAATTTTTGTATGAAAATTCTTGTTTAAAATGAGTATGAATTTTTTTTAAATGACACTTGTGTATGAAATTTTAAAGTTTAATTAGATTGTTTAAAATTTGTTTATGAAAAATGTTAAATGACACTTTACAATTATGCAAATTTTTGTGTTGTTGCCCATTTTTGTTAGTTAGCATTAGTAAAAATAAAATTGTCAAGTTAGAAATATTGTCAAGTTAGAAATATTGTAAAGTTAGAAATATTGCAAAGTTTCAAATATTGCAAATTTCAAATATTGCTAAGTTTCAAATATAGTTTAACATTGTAAAGTTTGAAACATTGTAAAGTTTGAAATTTTGCTAAGTTTGAAATATTGCTAAATTTCAAATATTGCTAAGTTTGAAATATTGTAAAGTTAAAAATATTGTAAAGTTTGAAATATTGCTAAGTTTCAAATATTGCTAAGTTTCAAATATTGCTAAGTTTGAAATATTGTTAAGTTTGAAATATTGCTAAGTTTCAAATATTGCTAAGTTAGAAATATTGTTAAGTTCGAAATATTGTTAAGTTAGAAATATTGCTAAGTTTCAAAATTTGCAGTGACATTGAGCTATGGCGGACGATGCCCCCACCTTCGTCCGAGATTTGGAGGAAGAAGACCGTCTCCAACAAATAATATATAACACCGCTGCCGGACCCAATTCCGATGGAGAAGATTCCGACGGAGAAGACGCCGAAGAATTCAGCGCGAAATGTTTGAATGACTCCGGTGAGGGACTTGAGTTAGAAAAATTCAGAGATGACGACGACGACGAAGAAGAACCGTCTGGATCTAAGGCGGACGATGCCCTAGCTAAGAAGAAGGTATATATTAAGTCTTGTTGATCACTATAGCTAGATGCATTAATTGATTTATATGCGCACTTATTAACGAAACATTTTTCTTTCAGCCCTCTGGATCTAAGTCGTCAATCCCCGTACGAGGCCCGGCCCAAGGGTTAAAGCTCCCGGAAGGTGCAACGTTGTCGATCGACGAAGTTACCTTCAAAGGCAAACCAGAGAAACCCGATGGAATCTACAATAAATATGTACGGCAGTGCGGAGTTTTTGTAAGGGACATGGTCCCGATCACTGTGACAGAATGGAATGAGCCGAAGAAAGCCAACATAGGCGCAAAATATCTCGAGGAAAGAATTAAAGAGACCCTTTGGGACTCGATGATGTCTAAATTCAACCTACCGGCAGATCTCCCACAGAAGATGAAGGATAAAGTCAAGGAGTGGACTCTTAGCAAGATGGCCCAGCAATTCAACAACTGGAAGAACACATTGTGGAGAAAATATGGGAACAAAGATATAGTTTTCAAAGGACATCTAGAGAAGCTAAAAGATGATTGGGCTGAATTTGCGGCGTATAAGAATTCGGGCGTCTCTGTGGCCCGATCGACACAAAATAAGTTGAATGCCTCGAAGAAGAAATATTTCCATCATTTGGGCTCAGGTGGCTACAAGACTGCCTTGCCTAAGTGGCAAGCCTATGAAGACGAGCTGCGACTAAAAGGGATCACTCCACAGACAGATGACTGGCCCGACAGGTCCAAGTTCTGGTTGTTCGCGCATGGGGCAGTGTTGCACCCAGAAACAGGGCTGATTGTTGCAAAGGGAAAATGGCGGAGAAAAATTAGAAGAGTCATCAGAAAAATAAAAAATGTCATAGTACTAGTCAAGGAGGGAAAATTTGTTCCCGATAGAGAGGACGACGAGCTTTCACAAGCCCTCGGGAATAAAGAACACTGGGGGCGATGTCGAGCCAGAGGAGGCGGGGTTGGTTTTCTTGAAGGGTTTCCGGAAGACGTTGCAACTTATAGAAAACATTGCAGAAGTAAGAAGAGGGAGGCGGAGAGGGTTACTGCATTAGAACGCACGGTGCAGGATGTGCAGAAGCAACTGGCCTCAATGACCCAGACCAGGGAATCTCAACTGCGAGTAGAAGATCCTGCAAGCGATGCCTGCCCAGCTCGGAGAACAAGAAGCACAATCGCTCGCCCCGCTCATTGTACCTTCTGAAACTCGGGAAATCGAGCATGGAGAAGTTGTCCTTGGCGACTCAGGTTACCCCATGGCGGAGATTGCCCCACGATTTGATTTTGAACTCGGGCTGCCTATGGTGGAAAATCCGAGCCAGCTAACAACACAGTTATAGAATTTGAATCGCTGGTACATGACCGCCGCAAAAGAAGGGAAATTCTCTCTCATGGCGGCGGTTAAGGAACAACACTACTTCCGAGAATATTGTGTACATGTTGAGTTCCGAGAACTTTTTCAGATGTACAATCAACGTGCTCTCGACAAATCTCTCATCAGCTGCTATTGTCTGTAAGTAATTTATTCATGTAATTTAATTATTTATAGTTATAAGCTCTCGTTCATTGCTTGTAATTATCGTCACAAAATTCTTTTGTACGCTAATTATGCAGAATGAAGATACGTGAATGCAGACTCGGAGGAATCTGGGACATTGGTTTTATTGACCCGGATAAAGTTCATGTCAAGACCGTGGATGAAAATCCCGTGAACACAGAGGACGTTTTGCTAACGTTCTTTAAGCGACAAAGTACCAAAAAGGAAATACTATTTCCTTACAACTTCGGGTGAGTTTTACCGTCTTCTACACATTCTATTTTGCTTCCCCGATATTAAGTGTAATCGATAAGTTCTGAATACCTGCGTATATAAACGTGCGCAGGTTCCACTACATTCTGCTAATCATTAGACTCGAGGAAGGAGAAGTTGAAGTCTGGGACTCACTAAGGAGAGATCATAATGAATACAAAAGCGTGCGTCTAATACTCAAGAGGTAATTTCAATCGCACTATATCAGCCTCTTTCGTTCATTTCCGGATATCAAAAGTATAAGCAATAACTACTCAATTCATTTTCTTTTCCGGACAGGGTTTACAGAAAGTTCAAAGCGGAAGAACGCGGTGTATGGCCAGAAAAGCTGGAGTTCAAGTCTAACAACGTAAGTACTACTACGTGTATCTTTCTAATACCATTATCATTCTCTTGATTATTATTTGATTAAATTATATTCTTGTATATATAGTGGTGTCTGCGACAACCACAGGGGACAGAACTATGTGGATACTACGTTTGCGAGTACATTCACACGAAGGTCAATGAAAGAGTCAAGAGTGTAAGAAATCGAGAGGTACGTGAACATCATACACAACTTTTATTTTGCCACCATGCATCAATTGTGTTTAGTTTCGATCATAGCTGATTTTATTTCCTTCTTTTAAAGATGTCAAACAAGCGGAGCCAACTCCTACCACGCAACCGCGTAAAAGCTATTGCGGAGGAATTGGCGGGATTCTTACTTACACATGTCATAGATGAACACGGTGAATTCTACTTTGACGAAAGACCACCTCCACCCCCTGCAGTCGATGCTACAAGGGAACCGCCGGCAGTCGATGCTACAAGGGAACCGGCTCCATTGTAATTAATTAGGAG